>OZ035880.1:93154241-93844470 GCA_964034835.1 Muscina levida | reverse complement strand
TGTTTGGGCTGGCCTTGCAAGCTGTCGCGTTACCCCATAGAGTATGAACTCCAGAGAGACAAACTGTAAATCAATTTATTGCTCTTCATAAAGCGAACCGGGAACATAAATTACATTCCTCAGCATAAGATTGCGTCACTAAACGTTTGACTTAACAAAGTGATTGTCTCACGCACTGTATGGCATGTTACGTTGTCGTGTTAGAACTATTTCTCCTCCTAATGATATGCAATGACAAAAAAAATAACAAAATCAATTGATCGTCCACTGGCTCTAATTCTTCCACCAGTTGCATCTTATATAGACGTAGGCCAAGATCTTTCGTCAGCATTTTCAGAGACCGAGATGCTGACAACGGCGTCGGTTCCATAAATTCGAGCCCCCTGTCACACTTACGTCTACAGCGTCGATGGCTTCTAATAGCTGCTCAGATGGATGATTATATGCACCGTATACTTGACAAAGGGCTCCATAAATATACTGAAAGAATGTCTATCACACTTTATTAGTATGACAGCTAGATTTACACTTATGCCTATCAGAAGTTCTATACGTCAAAAAATACCCCATACATAGGTAATTAACAAATGTTTGCTAATGTTGCCTCTGACATACTATAAAAATTCAAATTGTGCCCCAATCAAACAAAAGGTGTTTTCCAGTATAACTACAATGAATATTGCGTAATTTTTCTATCTAAATAATTTATTACCGATTCGCTCTCCCGAAAAGTAATTGAAAAATACATACCTGTAAAGTAAATTAAAAAAAATCACCGTTTTAGTCTGCGCAGCTACTAAGTGTCCTCAACTGCCTGGTGTACGGACCATTATTTGATACAGGTAAAAAAGTTAACTATTGGTGCGCGGTCAGCGCCTCGGCACTTTTTACTTATTTAGTACCAAAAAGCCTGTTCTTTAGGCCGGATCAATTTGTTCGCGTCGAAAAAAACGTGGTAATCGTATACCATTATCGGACTGTACGATGAATTCTTAGAAAATTTCACTATATGTATAAAATCAATTCCTAGTTCGCGCTGAGAAGCGTGAAGATTTCATGTAGTGATATTTTTCTCTCAAAAAATATAAAACTGAAGTTTTCGGTTTGTGCTCATTTAAAAACAAAAAAAAAATCTCTATCTGAAATCTTCATGTTTCCCAACGCGAGCTAGGACTATCAACAGGTCAGCAGTACCACTTCCTAAAATTATCGTATAAATCAGTCTATTAGAAAAAAGGTCAGAGCGATTATTGAAAAGAGGGCGTGGCACCGCCCACTTCCTCCCTAGCTGTAATTAATACTGCTCCAACAACATATATACCAAATCTCATCTTCATACCTCTAAAAGTTCATCAAATATAGCCTCTTTAATTTTCAAGTTGTATGGGCGGTGCCACGCCCGTTTATCCAATCACAATCAAATATAGTCAGGAGCTATCTACAGGTCAACAGTACCCCATGGTAAAATTTTTGTATCAATCGGACTATTGCAAAAGCCGTCAGAGCGATATTTGAAAAAAGGAGCGAGGCGCCGCCCTCTTTTTAAAAAAAAAATATTTTAAAAATCGGTCCAGCCGTTTTTGAGTTTTAGCGAGACACTGCATAGCAATTCATTTTTATATATAAGAAGATAATTTACTTAGTATGTCCGGATATTTGTATGAATGTCCTATTCTTTCCGCAACTTTCTGAAGCCATCTGATGATATAGGAAGCTGAAATTTGTCATACTTAAAGTACATTCTCTGCGGAAGATCGTAACGAAGTCAGATTTTTGATTTTCGGTCTATGGGACCGACTTTTTAACTAGTATAACTAAAAAGATCTGATTTAATAGGGGAAAGGGGAACTTTGGGCCCCACTCGGCACGACTAGGCACCGTCGGATTGAGCTGAAAAATTAGGACATGATTTCTTACACCAAAATTCATATTTTAAGCGGCGCACACAATTAAATTAGAAAAAAAAAATTCCCATACAAAATGCGACCAGTCTAGTCCACATCCTAATTTGTTTCTTTCTGCATAGTAGCTGTATAAGATGTCACAGTTATTTCGTCGTGTGCGTCCTTGTCCCGTCCAAGGCAGTTCCTGCATGGCGATGATGTCAGTCTACAGGAACCATCTGTGTAGAGAGTTATCTTATTTGCATTCTTGGTTGTCGTAACAACCGATACACACAATTCCTTTTTTGGTTTTCCACACGTATGTGTCTTCCTGCATTTCTTTCGAACTAATATTTAACTAGAGATATTTCAGATCCAGCTGTTTTTGAAGACTTTACCAACTTAACTGCAAGAAAACGCTTTTATTGCGTGCCTACTCTAGAAAGTTGTCGCTCACATCAGCCTAGCGTCCGTAAAATAGATGTCAATCAATGGCGCCAACGTACTGACTAGTGGTTCCATGTTGCATGTCATTAAAATACTTCACGTATCATGCTTGCAATGTTGAATACTCTCTATATCATTTCAAATTCATAATTAATATGTATACAACTTTATACATATTTGCCAATAGAGACGGATGGATTTCAAAGAAAATCAGCGGATAAGTTTATATTTCAAAAGTTTCTCAATACTGACGTTCGCGTGTTAGGTTAACAGATTAATTTAAAATTTAAGCATTAGTATTCCACAACCTCAACCTGCAACCTTGTGCGGTGGCTTTGCCATTCGAGAGGAGGTATGTTGTTCTAATTATTATCGATTTCTGTACTAACGCGATGGTGAGTTGTAATTTGAGGAGTTCAGAGAAAATTTATAATTGTAAAAGCAAATAACCTATACCCTATTTTGACCTTATAATCTTATAATTAATTTAAAATCATGAACAAGGGCATTAGTTCTGTCGTGTAAAGCAGGGGGTGTGGAAAATCAGTAACAATTCAATTCATTTTTAAATTTATTGATGTGTGCTTACACAAATACATACCAAATACTTTTTTTAAGCAGAACAATCTAAAAATAAAGTTTAATTATTTTAAATCAAATGCCAGAGAATTATTTGAAAGTATTTATTATACGCATCTACTCAAATGTTTCTATTAGAAATGTGTCTGTAAATGCAAACTAATGACGTAGCTATTAGAAATCAGAAATCATCACCATAAAACCAATACGAAATCCTATTAACCTTATTCTTTTGCAGCTTCTGCTCTCTTTAATGGCAGGTCATAAAAAATGTCACATGTGCCGAGGCAAAATGCTATTCTTTTCATATGATGTCCTTGTGTAGTAAGAAATTGAGTAGTAAAAGGAGTGCGGTGGATGACATCAACAAATACATTGGTCATGCATGCCATCATTTCCCCTACGTTGTCCTTTTTTCAATGGTAATAAATTCATCACAATTTCTAAAAGTTTCTCCTCATCATTGTAAATCATCATCATAAACAATTTACAATCATATGTAACTTTTTTTTATAGAGATTCCTTTCCCAAAAATATGGTTATCCTTTGATTGAACATGAAAAGTTTGGGATTGCTCATAGGATTTTGGCCATGAAATGGTTTGGAAAAGAGGATTATGGCACAGGAAAATTACCATGAAAAATCTATTGATGACTTTAGGGATGACTTCTACTGGGGTGGGTTTATGGGTTGGATAATTTCAATTAACTGCGAGTATTGGGATGAAGGATAAATGTGAGAGGCAAATCAATGGCCTGATTTGATGTTGCGTAGTCATGGAAAGTCTGAGATAAATCAATTAGAAGTCAAAGTCATCAAGATAGAAGTCATTGGTTTAGAAAACATAATGGAATTGTCGAAGTAATTGGATGATTTTCGCGCAGATTAATACCATAGGCAAGAAGTTGGCAAAAATATGCTAAATATGCTGATAATGTACAAATCTTAATAAAAATTTTAAAATTAATAAAAAATATCTTAATTACTTTCCAATCGTCGATGATATATACATATTGACACCTTAATTCTAAACAATGTCAAGTGTAAAATATGATTTAAAAAGTAAACGCGTTCAAAGTATAAGTGTAATATTTCGGATATAGTATTCCGTGGCATAGTGGTTACAACACGCGACTACCATGCGGGAGATCCATGGTTCGTTTCCCGGCTCCAGTCATCTACATTTTTCTATCATTGCCGGCCTCCTGGAGTAAAATACCTATCCCCTAGTAAAATATTCTCTCACAGTGGCGTTCGCATTCGTCGATAAACAAGTGGGTGCCGTTTGTTGTGAATGTAAAATAGAAAGCGTGCTAATTCACAAAAACACGAGAAGCTATTCCATACCTAATTCATGGTGTTTAAAGGGAATTTAATTTTTTTTTTATAATACAATGTATGAGATACCATTTTTAGAGGCGATATCTTTATAATTGTTGATTTATATTGGGATATGCAATTTTAAACAATTTTATGCAGGATATGCATAAAAATGACTTACGAATTTTCACTAACTTATAAAAGTGTATTTTATGTCTACTTAGGAAGCTTTTGTTGAGATTTTTCTTTTTGCTTCTCAAAAAAAACTGGTGTCTACTCACCATAAATATACATATATGCACCAAAATGGCAATCCCAATAAAATATTTCCTAGTTTTTGATTTTAAACGAAGTAATGGAATTGTAAATAGGCAGAATAGCCCCACCCCTTGTGTAGCCTCCCATACGAAATTACCTATTTTTGGAAAATTAATATTTCTCTCTTAAATTCCAAACGGACAGTTGGAGGGTATTTGAATTTCATCAGATTAGTTATTTTATAATAGTAGATGAACCCTTAAGGCGACCCCAGCGTGCTAAAGAAAGGCGATCTTAGTGTGTGTACCAATTATCGCGGAATCAACCTTTTACCCATCGCATACAATGTCCGGTCTAGTGCGTTATGTGAAAGACTAAAGCCAATTTTAGCGAACCGCTGCTACTATGCGCTGAGCAAGCGTTTTAATGATAAAGCCCTCTCTCGACGAACGAAGATATAAATCTACCAGACAATTACTCGGCCTGTCTTACTCTACATCGCAGAATTCTGGGTAATGACGCGGGCAGTTCTATTCTAGGAGTTTTCGAGAGAAAAATACTATGCAAAATATTTGAACCTATCATCGTTAACGACGAGTTTCGTCGTCGAATGAATCATGAGCTGTATGAGCTGTACAACGACATCGACGTAGTCAAGCGCGCAAATAAACCGAATGCGCTGGATTGGACACGTTGTACGAATGGACGAATACGCTCCTGCTCGAAAAGTCTTCGGCAATTAACTCGATGGGCGGCGCAGGAGGGTGCGACCAAATCTCCGATGAATGGACCAATTGAAATAGCTGTTATCTAAGCTTAGTGTGCCGAACTATCTACGGAGGGCAAAAGACCGAAGCGCTTGGAATACTTTTCTACGTGCGGCTACCGATAGATACATTTCTGTTGTTGCTACCACTAAGGAAGGAGAAGATTTTCGATGGACCCCTTCTGGTATATTCCTTTCAAAGACATATTTTTAGAAAATTAACGTTTCTTCCAAAACTTCCAATCGATTACCTGCAGGATAATGCAATTTGATCAGTTAACTAATTTGTTTTTTTTTGAAAATCGCACATTTTAACACACCTCCTACGGTACCTCCCATATAAAGAACTGAAAATGCCCCTTTGAAATGCTTATTTTTGTATATCCACTGAATTTAGTCAAGTATTGCCGAGGTAGTAAAATAAATCGAACACGTTATGCTGCCCATAATGGTATCTCCTATACAAATTAAAAATGAAAACTTTTTATGGTGTCTGCTATATGTCTCTAGACCACTGGTATTATGACCGAAAGTACTTTCTACAACTGTTTACGATCCCTAAGTATGATGGTATAAAAACCATAAAATATCGTATTGTTGTTCCAATTTAATTTACACTTTGGGTTTTTAGTGGGGCCTAATTTTATTCCGCCGTTGGCAGTAGAGATCAAAATCAATCGTTTGACATGGTTGTAGTAGCTCATTATATGTATGCACTTTTTAACTTCACTCTAAGATTGCTGTGCTATTCGAAAAAAAGGTCCTAAAACTATTGAACATATTGCATTAACTTTTCCTTAATTGTTGTTAGACATTTCTGAAGAATAGCTGTCATAGTAATATTACACCATAATCTATGTGTACATAGCTAACAAATCTTAATTAATGATTCGGCTGATTTTAAAGCACAATTAATAACAAAAGTGTAATTTACATTTTCATAACATCCTTATATAATGTTCTATACCATAGTGAAAGTATTTAATAACACCAAACTATTTATAAAGCTTACCTCCACTAAAGCATAAGACAAGTAATACTACATTTAGCGTACAGGAGGTTTCTGTACATTAGCGATGAAAAACATACTTACTTACCATTTATGTCATGTGTATTTATAGGAAATTCTATTTTAAATTCATCGAAACTGGTGTTTTTACGTAATAACTTAACTTTTGTATTTAAAGTCAACACATTACAATGTTTGGCAACTTCAATCCCATAACGTTTTTGTTTCCTAGCTTTACATGATAAGTAAGAAGCCTTAAACCCACAAATCCGCGCCATCGTTCTATATTTACCAACAAAGTGTACATACAAAGATTGAACGTACATATATACAAAACCAAAGGACTCACATATCCCAATCCTTCTTCGCAGAAGAAAGCATACGACTGAGCGTTTGCATATTCCAAACAAGTGGAATAAGGTGGCCATTAACGTATCTATATATATAAAAATGGTGGCAAAAATGTATAGTAATTCATCAATTGAGAACGGCTGGACCGATTTTGCTGAATTTTTTTGTTAGTTGTTCGTAATTGTCAGGAGAAGGTTTATGTAAAAGAAAATTTTGGGAAAATCCTTCGGAAAAGTCGGAAAATTGGAAAAACCGAGAATTGCTTTTTTGTGTGGAATTTTGTGTGCAATTGTTACGAATGAGTTTTCGAATGGAACAATAAAACAATTTTGTTGCAAAATTCGGTAAATTTCGGAAAATATCGAAAAAAAATTTTATACTATTTTTCGACGAATTTTTGCTTTTTGTCGTACGATTTGATAGTTTTGAATGATGTAACTTGCTAAATGACTTTCCGAATGGAAAAACAGATAAATTCTCGGTGGAAACTGGGAAAATTCCGAAAAAATTTTGCATTTCATCGCCTGATTTGAGGTTAACTGCAAATTAAATTTTTGTCGGTTTTCTAATAGAAAAATATAAAGTTTTAGTTGGAAAATTATGGAAAATGCCAAAAAAAAATTCTTTTTTTTTCGACAAAATTTTGCATCTTATCGTATGTTTTGATAATTTTGGGCGATGTAAATGTGAACAATTTCGAACAATTATGACTTTTCGAATGGAAAAATAGAAAAATTCTTGGTGGAAAACTCGGAAAATTCCAGAAAAAAATCGAAAGATTTTAATGCCTTCGACGAAATCTTCCACGTAGAGGTGCAAAATTCGTTGTGTTGCTGAAAAATTTCGGATTTTTGTGAAATATAGTATGAAAAGTGTATAGTAATTTATCAAGAGAGAACGTTGGCCCTGTTTGCTCTATTTTTTTTCAATTGTTCGTAATTGGCAAGAATTTTTTATGCCAGAAAATTTTGGGAAAATCCTTAGGAAAAGCCGGGAAAATTGAGTGCAATTGTTACGAAATGGCTTTTCGAATCCAAAAATAGAAAATTATTAGCCAAAAACTTCGGAAAAGCGCAAAAAATTTGATTTTTTATCGACGAAATTTTGCAATTTTCGCATGATTTTGATGGTTGGAAAATTTAACGAGATAAATCTATATATATAAAAATGGTGGCAAAAATGTATAGTAACTCATCAATTGAGAATGGCTGGGCCGATTTTGCTGAATTTTTTTTTTCAGTTGATAGTAATAGTCAGGAGAGAGTTTATGTGAAAGAAAATTTTGTGAAAATTCTCCGGCAAAGTCGGAAAATTGAAAATTGCCTTTTTGTATGGAATTTTGCATGCAATTGTTACGGGATGGATTTTCAAACAGAAAAATAGAAAATTTTTTTTTGAAAATTTTAATTTTTTTGTAGACGAAATTTTGCATTTTATCGTATGGTTTAATAAATTTGGACGATGTAACTGTAAAAAATTTCGGATTTTTTTTCCTATTTGACTTTAAGAATGGAAAAATAGGAAAATTCTAGATGGAAAACTAGGAAAATTCCGGAAAAACTCGAAAAAAAACTTGATTTAATGACTACAGTTCACGTAAAAGTGGAAAATTCGTTATGATTCTTGGAAATTTTCGGATTATTGTGAAATTTATAATGTAAAAAGAAGTTTTGCGTGACCCAAAAATATAAAAGATGACGTTATATGAAGCCAAAGTTTTAAATCTAAGCGCAAATACACCATCGAGCGGGAGCTTTGTTACCACCACCAAACGAAAATCATAAGTTCCTTTAGATAAATTTCGTTGGTGATTTGTTAATTGAACTAGATCCACGTTGTAATATTTTTACTGCAAATAAACTCGAAATAATCGAGCAATTGCAACATCTTCTGCATGAGCATAACGCATTAATCAGACTGTTCAAAACCGCATTGAATACAATGCATTTTGATGACCACAAGAAATTATCAGAGCAGACGAAAGAACCTCTGGATGTCACGCCAGACAAATCAATTGAATTGTTGTTGAAAGTGGAATCACGCGATATTGTTCCCAAGCGTCGGTATGGTGGACAACTGCACTTCAATACCCGTTGATGTTCTGTCGTGGAGAGGATGGTTATTACTTCAATTTAAAGACGGTAAATACAACGAAATGTTTGTTTCAAGTCATAACTTTTTTTTCGTTCTCCATTTAAGTTCGAATTCGTATTTCAGGAGAAGAAACGAATACAAAGATTAGCTTAATGAATTTTTATGCCTATCGATTGATGATTCGGCAAGATGTTGACAATCGTCTGTAAAGATATCGCCGGTTAATTTAACAGTACTGCGTTGACATGTACGAAACGGATAGTCCCAATTTTATTCGTTTCAATCAGTCGCTACATTTCGAGAAGCTTGACAACGTTTGCATTTGCTCGAAACCGATACGCATTGGGACTCAACGCTCGCCGAGGTATCTGTTTCTGCTCCACCAAATCAAATTCGTAGATTGTTTGCGATCATCATAGCCACGTGTTATCCGTCGAACCCGAGCGCATTGTGGAACAAATACAAGGACGAGATAGCTAACGACATTTTGCACAGAGTTCGCACGAAAACATCGAATTTCGATCTTGAAATTAACGAAATTTGGAATACCAGCGCCAAACCGTTCGTATCCGACGAGAATGAGGCTACCAAATATCCGACAGAATTTTGAACTCCCTAGGTGTGCCAGGACCTCTGCCGCATAATTTTCAGCTAATGGTGGGATCGATCATTATCATGTTGCGGAATCTTAATCATCCGAAATTGTTCAACGGTACGAGGTTGTCCGTCAAGAAATTGATGAACAATATGATAAAAGCGACGATCTTATCCCACGAATTCCTATTATTCCAACCGATCGTCTCTTCCAATTCAAGCATATTTAATTCCCAATTTGATTGACTTTTGTGATGACAATCAATAAATGGTAAAGCGCATCGTTGGAAGTTTGTGGGATCAATCTCAAATTATCCTGCTTTTCGCACGGTCAGCTGTTCGCGTGTCGGCAAACCATCTTCATTGTTTGTTTTTGCACCGGAAAACAAATCGAAAAACATTGTTTATCATATCGCACTTCACTGATTTCGATTAAATTCAAATAATTACATTAAAATTTGAACTATCTGTGTTTTAATATTACACTAGAGCTTATTTGATGGCGTTAACTTAAGAGCGAGACGAAGTTCGCCTTGTCCAAAGTTGTATGGCAGAACAACGTTTGCCGGGTCAGCTAGTTAGTCATAATTTGTTTAAATTTCCATGGTGCCAGTTTTATATAAATGAACTTGTCCAACAACTTTTACATGATGTATATGAGAGAATTTAGATAACTAATGTATTTTTGTTTTGATTTCTCTGCGGCAAGAAATATGGTAGTTTGCAGCACTAGATTTGACCATAAAAATATTCATAAGGCAACATGGTTATCTCCAGATCAATTGACAAGGAATCAGATTGATCATGTGGTAGTCGATGGAAGGCACGCATCGAGTGTTCTGGACGTACGAGTGATAAGGGGTGCGAACATTGACTCCGATCACTTCCTTACCGCAGTTAAGGTACGCACAAGGCTAAGCATGGCGAAAAACGTACGTAACCAGGCACAACGAAAGCTGGACATCGGTAAACTGCGGACCACAGAGGTAGCAAACGCCTACTCCAACCACCTAACTCAACTGCTGCGGAATGCTCCAACCCCTGACAATATAACCTCGCAGTGGCAAAATATAGCCGACTCCTTAGAACGGGCTGCGAGAAGCGTACTTGGGTACTCAAAGCCGTCTCAAGAAGATGCCTGGTACGATGATGAATGTCGCAATGCCACGAGAGAGACGGTTGCTGCATACAGGGCGAAACTGCAGCCAATGGCAACGCGAGCTGTTCGTGAACGGCACAGGGAGAAGAGACGACAGGCAACGCGTCTTTTTAGAAGAAAAAAGAAGGAGCTGAAGAAGAGGCAGGACGAGTGCACTGAGTTGTTCCGAAGTAGAGGGGAAGCCCGAAAATTCTACAAGAGAGTGAAAGCGAGAATGCGTGGAACAGGGTTGCCCTCCTGCAAGGACAGCGATGGTCAGCTAGTGACGGACCCGGATAACGTTCTGAAGATATGGAGAGATCACTTTAGAAATTTACTGGATACTGACACCACTCCAGAAGACCCCGCTCCAATCCATGACGATGGTATTAACTGTCCACCTCCGAGCCAGAGCGAGATACGTATGGCCATCTCCCGCCTTAAAAACAACAAAGCTGCTGGAGCCGATGGTCTCCCTGCTGAATTGTTTAAGGCTGGCGGGGAGGAGCTGATTAGGAGCATGCATCAGCTCATGGAGAACATCTGGCAAGAGGAGAGCATGCCCGGGGATTGGAGTCTCAGTCTGTTATGTCCCATATACAAGAAAGGAGATCGTAGTGAATGTAAGAACTACCGTGGAATAAGCCTATTACCAATTGCGTACAAGGTCCTTTCAAGCATATTGTGTGAACGTCTAAAGCCAATTGTAGAAAAACTAATTGGACCATATCAGTGCGGCTTTAGACCTGGCAAATCTACGACGGATCAAATATTCACCTTACGACAAATCCTGGAAAAAACCCATGAAAAGCAGATCGACACCTACCACCTCTTTGTCGACTACAAAGCTGCCTTCGACTCTCCGATAAGGAATAGGCTTTATGAGACCATGTCTGAGTTTGGTATTCCTGCAAAGCTGATTCGACTTTGCAAATGTACCTTAGACAACACCAAATCCTCGGTTAAGATTGGTAAGGATCAGTCTGAACCATTCAACACGGAAAGAGGTCTCAGGCAGGGCGATAGCCTGTCCTGTACACTATTTAACATAGTTATGGAGAAGGTGATGAGAAAGGCTGGTATCAACATGTCTGGCACCATATTCCACAAAAGCCACATGCCACTAGCCTACGCCGATGATATAGATATCATTGGCCGAAATCTGCGGGATGTTACTGCAGTTTTCTCATCGCTAGAAAAGGAGTCAGCAAAAATGGGTTTAGCGGTCAACGAGGACAAAACAAAAATAATGATTTCGACGAACAAAGAGTCCTCTCGATGGGGACGCACCGTGAACGTTGACAATTATTGTTTTGAGGTAGTCGACGAATTTACCTACCTCGGATCTTCCGTCAACAAGATGAATAATGTCAGCCAAGAAATTAAACGGAGAATAGTGCTAGCCAATAGATGTTTCTACGGACTTCGGCAGCACTTTAGTAACACCACCTTCTCTCGGAATACTAAGAAACAGCTATACCAGGTGCTTATCTTACCTGTTCTGTTGTATGGTGCCGAATCATGGGTGCTTACTACAACGGACATACAAAACCTGGGAGTATTCGAGAGAAAAGTACTCCGAAAAATATATGGACCTATCTGTGTCGAAGGCCAGTTTCGCCATCGGATGAACCATGAGCTGTATGAGCTTTACCACGACATCGACGTAGCTAAAAGAGTCAGAATCCAACGACTTCGATGGCTGGGACATGTTGCCAGGATGGATGTAAATGCTCCAGCGAGAAAGGTTTTTGAAGGTGAACCTGAAGGACGGCGCAGAGCAGGGAGACCCAAACTCCGTTGGAAGGACCAAGTGGTAGGCGATGTGCCATCATCTGGTAGGACTAACTGGAGAACACACGCAGAAGACCGAAGCGTGTGGAATTCTTTAATACTTCAGGCCTCAAATTTATGAACTACGTTTCGTAAATTGTAATTGGCCACTTAAGTAAGTAAGTAAGTAATGTATTTTTGTTACTGCGTACATAATTATTCAATTCGATTCCAAATATATTTTAGGATAAGGGTTGCCTGGCGGTCCTAATTTAGCTTAAGTTACAATAATTTTTAATGCTCGTCAAGAATCAAAAAAAATAAGTTTTGTAAAGATTTTCGAAGATAACACTTCAAGAAATATTTTTTTATACCCTCACCCTACGGGTAGGAGGGTATACACTGTGGTGCAAAAATGAGCCAATGTTTTAAACAAGGTATGTTATTAAAGATTTGTTATACTTTTTATTGTTTTATTTTCAAACCTTTTGCTAAATTTAAAATATGCATCTGTAAAATATGTAAAGCAATAATAAAAATATAACTTACATTACTGTAAGTATATAAAAACAAAACATTTTCAAAATCAGACCATTGGCACACTTTTGCTCCAAGGTTTTTCTTATCTAAATTTAATAATTAGTCCAGCATATTTTTACTTTCTTCAAATGATCCATCCTATTTGGCGTATATTGACGAAGTTGAGCAACATAATATACAGGAATTTTGGTTTCATTTAGCCAGAACCCACTCCCACAGCTCATTAATACTTTTCGGCGCTCTTTCGTTTCAGCCTGCCCGCGTTTCAGGTAAGCCCACAGGTTTTCGATCGGGTTCAGATCTGGACTCTCCAGTGGCCACTCCCAGACCAGAAACACCTGAGAACTAAGCCATTCCTTGACAATTTTTACAGAATGTTTTGGGTCGTTGTCATATTGGCAGACGACATTCTCAGGTCTATCTGGAATTTGGCCAGGGCTATGGGGCAAATTGTTTTGAAAAATGTTATGAAAGTCTTCCCTTCGCATTATTCCTTCGATTAGTATAAGTGGTCCCCACACCATCTGGGGTTGCACATCTCCATATCATAATAGAACAGCCTCCGTGCTATATGGTTTGAAATGGGACCTGGTGAGTATTTTTTTTAACTAATACAAATTAAATATATGATTAACTTGTTGATCCTGTGGTCAGATGAGACCAAAATCAATTGATACCAATCAGTTGGGAAGGTTTTTTAATGGGCCAATTGATCAAACACACCAAATTCAGCTCATGTATCACAAACCATTAAGCACGGAGGCGGTTCTGTTATGATTTGGGGATGTGTAACCCCAGATGGTGTGGGGCTACTTATACGGATCGAAGGAACAATGCGAAAGGAAGACTACCTTCGCATTTTGCAAGATAATTTGCCCCATAGCCCTGGCCAAATTCCAGGTAGACCAGAGAATGTAGTCTGCCAATATGACAACGTCCCAAAACATCCTGTAAAAATTGTCAAGGAATGGCTTAGTTCTCAGGTGTTTGGGGTCTGGGAGTGGCCACTGGAGAGTCCAGATCTGAACCCGATCAAAATCTGTGAGCTTACCTAAAACGCGGGCTGACATAAACGAAAGAGCCGCTAAAAGTATAAAACAGCTGTGGAAGTGGGTTCTGGCTGAAAGAAACCAAAATTCCTGTATATTATGTTGCTCAACTTTGTCAATATACGCCAAATAGGATGGATCATTTGAAGAAAGTAAAAATATGTAGGACAAATTATTAAATTTAGATAAGAAAAACCTTGGAGCAAAAGTGTGCCAATGGTCTGATTTTAAAAATGTTCTGTTTTTATATACTTACAGTAATGTAAGTTATATTTTTATTATTGCTTTACATATTTTATAGATGCATATTTTAAATTTAGCAAAAGGTTTGAAAATAATATAATAAAAAGTATAAAAAATATTTAATAACATATTTTTTTTAAAACATTGGCTCATTTTTGCACCACAGTGTATATCATTTGATGCCTAGATAACTTTCGAAAGACGCAACCAACTGTTGTGACATTTGCACGAGTTAATATTTCGCCAAAACTTCCTACGGTATTGCAAATGGTAAACCTGGCCCCGCCCCTTCTGGTTCCTGCCATACTAATACATAATTCCGCCAACTTTAGAAATTGAGTAATAATATCAGTTTCCATATTAGTTAAGCTGTAGCAGGATACAGTTTGGAGAAACACTGGAAGTCTAGCATTTCGTTAAGCTATAACCGGGCAAAGTTTTGGAGGAAAAAACTAGTAGTATAGCCGCTCCCCTTCTGGTACCTCCCATACAAAAGTGCCACTCCGCCCACTGTAGAAATCGAGTAATAAAATCAATATAGTAGAAAATTTTATGTTTGACTGAGGGTGAGGGTATATGTAAGTTGGTTAACACTGACTTAGCCTTTAATATATAAATATCTGTAAGTCAGTGGCCGAAATGATAAGAGATTTCCATTCGCCTTTATCAGTAGGACAAGTAAATTTAGTACCTGGTACAAATCGATTTTGGTGGTCCGCGATAGAGTGGTATTTATGTGTTCGTGCTCACGTAGCCCAATGAAACACCTATTTGGCGATGACTATTCCCCGTTTTATTTCTAGGCTGACATTATTTGTTTTATCCATGGTGGATCTAAGGTAGATGAATTCATCCACTACTTCAAAGCAATAGTTCTCAACGTTCACGGTGCGTCCCCAACGGGTGGACACTTTGTTTGATGATCCTCATTCACTGCCAAACCCATTTTCGCTGACTCCCTTTCACCAGATGAGAAGACAGCTGTTACCTTTCGTCACATCCGACCGGTAATGTCGAAATCATCGGCATATACGAGCAGCATGTTGCACTAATTAAATATTATGCCAGACATGTTTACCGCTGTTTTCCTTAAATCCTTCTCAATCACTATGTTGAACAGTATGCATGACAAACCATCACCCAGTCTAAGACCTCTCGTTGTATCGAATGGCACAGATAGATCCTTGCCAATCCGAACAGAGGATCGCAATACTAAACAACACCCAAAAAACATTAGTATGCACAACCCCTCTTGGAAATTCCCATACAAAATTACCAATTTTAAAATCCTTGAAGGTCGTTAAAATTTTACCGGTTTAACAGCCTTGTTTTATTTGACAAACTGTCAGAAAAACACATGCTTTGCCATAGCCCTTTTGGTACCTCCCATGCAAATAACATAATTGAACTTTTAAGAGTTTATGGCGAATTCATTACAACTTTTTACACTGTAACAATATCTATGCATCATATACAAGTCTGTAAACGTCTGACCATTCAACCAAAAGTCGTTTCTTCTAAATTTTACGCTCTACAAGCAGGTTAATAATACATAAGTAATTTCTTTAAATATCGGCTAATTTCAATACCTCTAGAGTTAAACAATATCATTCATAGAACGTAGGTATTGACCAGTCAGTTTACCTGACTGAAATTTCTGTACTGGGGTATAGTTCATTTAAAAAATTCTATTTTTGATAAAAGAAAAGTTAAATGAAATTAAAATATAATTACTAAAGTATGAGTGTTTCAAATTGTCAAGATTTTTGGTCAAAATCAAGATTTTTTGGTAAATGTCAAGCATTGTTTGAATCTGGAAACCCTGTTTAGGGCCCAATTTTAAACCAATTTCCTTCATCTCCACTAACAAAGTAATTTGTTCGCGAATATTGCGACCATATTTGTCTTAAAACAAATTTTCGTGGCCACTCTAATGTGAATATGTCTACCGTAAATCCCGCAATATATATTAGCGGATCTTAAGTATCCTACCTACCCTCGTGGGATGTAATATGGACCTGTTATTTTCGTCGTTCATGGGTTAAGTTTTATCTTACACTATATCTGCTACAATATTTACGAGTTGTTGATGATAGATTTTTCATTTGGTCTCATGGCGGGAAGTCGCTTTGATAATCGTAAATGTGTCTTAATGTTATAAGAATTAAATTTGTTTTGTCCTTATGGCATCGCTAGGTTGTAACGCTCTGTTGACTACATATATTTATTAATCGAACTAAGCAAAAGCAAAGGAAGTGACATAGATTTTATCAATGGTGAATGGTTTAAATGAATCCATAAGGATGGCATTGTTATCAGTGATATGAAAATTTCTGAAGTGTGTTTTTACATTCTGTGTTACGTTTAGAAAATAGTTTTTAACTATATAGATATCTTCGCCACTAGTTTTTAACTATGTAATGAAGTAAAACATTGCGTTTGGCATAGGCTCCTTAAAGTATACTATAAACTCCAACCTATGCTGCTTTATTTTCATTAAATTGTAATTATTTTTAATATACATCAAGATTTTTGGCAATAATAATGAAATCGATGTTAAATTCACAAAGGTTGATAGTTCGATCTACTAAGTGATGTTGACTTCATCTACGATTTAATATAAGGAAAATCTGTTAAAGACCATTCTTAACATGCATTTTTAAATTAATATATTTTTATTTGAGTTCAACAATATTTTGTTTTAATTTTGAAGCAAGAGGTATTACATTTGACGGAGTACTTTACAAAGGCTCCACGAAAAGCCCCCCAATGATATAACGCCCAGGAAATAACCCCCAATGAAATAAACCCCAAAAAATAGGAAATAACACCCAAAAACAGTGAATGAAATAACATCCAAAAATAAATGAAATTAACCCCAAAGCGAAAATGAAACAACCCCCAATATTTGGGAGTTATTTCATATGAAATAACACCCAATGATGAAAATGAAATAACCCCCAATGAAATAAACCCCATCAGCAACAAAAATGAAATTATGCCCAAAATTCATAAAAGAGTCAGTTACACTAAGAATCTCATGAAGTCAATATGGACCAACAGCAAAGTCGCAAAATTATTGAAATGAATCGTAGATCGTTGTAGCCCTGCTCTACTTTTGCAGTTCGGAAGACAATTTGCCTTTTACGTTTGGCCTTTACACAACCACCTTCAGTGTTCGCAAGCAAATCAAACTATCTGTTTTTATTTAATTCTTCCTTTGAAGAACTCTCACAAATTTAAAAAAAATTCCATTCTTAGATATCAGTTCGTTGATTTTCTATCCGTCAATATGAACACAAATGGAAATATCTGTAAACATTCAAAAGTTATTGTAATATATTCACATGCTAAAAGTTTTCTTGTAAAAGGCCTATTTTTATATAATTATATAATTATAACCCCTAAAAACCAACAACTTTAAAAATGAAATAACCCCCGAATAAAAAATGAAATAACACCCAAATTATTCACGATATGAAACAATCCCCAAATTAAAAAAATTGGTTGGGTGTTATTTCATTGGAGATTATTTCATAATTTGAAAACCCCAAATGAGGAATGAAATAATTCCCAAAGAAAAATGAAAAACGGCCCAAAAAAATTGGGAGTTATTTCATATGAAATAACACCCAAAAATGTATGAAAAAAATTTGGGGAATATTTCATTTCTCGTTTGGGCGTTATTTCATTGGGGGGCTTTTCGTGGAGCCCTTTACAAAGATATAATGTCAATTTTTCTGTATATATATTAAAATATTAATCGAGGTATGTTAGGATGCTTAAAACTGGAACTTAAAGACTTTACTAAATTGGATACATCCTTCTGCGGGTTTGTTCGTAATTTATAAGTGTATGTTTATGAAAAAAGAAAAGTGAAAAATAATCAACAGGTGGCGCTATAGGAAGTAATAATATAGTAATAATATATCATTGGTATACTGCGCAAACTGACCAACTCCAGTGTTGTTTGGTCATTTTCCGTTTTTGTTAGTTTACGCAGTATACCAACGATTGTTTTAGATTACGTATGAGTACTATGATTTATATAGGCTAAATTAATAATAATCATACGTAAAGGAAAACACTAAAATCGATCTTAATATATAAAATCGTTCGTGTATATGTTTGTCCAAGCATCAGATCCTACGATAAGGCAAAATTTCTAGCATAATTTTAATTGCACGCTCTGCGCAGGTGTTGTTCCGCTGAACTTCCCGAATATCTGATGGTTTTTTGACTCAATGTCTGAGAAAACATTTATTTGCTTTTGTAAAGCCGGACAATGACTTTTGTAGTGTGGCGAAATTATTTTTGTTAAAAGTATGATCAGAAAACCAAGGTTAGATGACGTCGTTCGTGACAAACGTCAAAAAGAACTGGGCTGCCACCTCTATAGCTGGCTATTATTAGTTAATATAGTTAATACATGACAAAATATATGTATTGCTGCGAGTTAGCAACTCTGTAATTGACATCACTTTGACAGATTTGTAAAGAAATAAAACAACAAAGCAAAATGTCAAAAACAGCTGATGCGATGACGTAATCTTCGTAGGAAAACCTAAAATGGCTATATGATCTGAAAAAAAGAAATTGCGTTTGGTGCGGAAATTTTTTTGCAATTTCGAAAAAAAAAAATTATGAGAGATCATACTTTTTTATGCCCTATTCGACTATGCTATACCATTTTTCCTATTTGCAAAGTTATATGTCTAATGTATATTGAACCCGTCAGTTGGCGTTGGTGTGGATTTATATCGAAAATTTGAATCAATTGGCAAATTTAACCGAAATTCAGAATTTATGTTAGTCCGATTATGAGAAAAATTGTTATATATTACACAGTACAACACATGATTTTGGGACTCAATTCTGAGCACTGAAGCCCAACATAGAAGATGTTCTGCATTATTCGTTTTGTTAAGTAACTTGCTATAATAATTTTTTTTCGATTTGAAATTAGCAAGTTTCGTATAGGAATAATTCCAGCCTTACGAATGTTACGATCGTACGATTCAATTAGATAAAAAGCACATAAAAGTTGAAAATTTTTGTATTTTATATTATAATTTGAATAGCTCCCTACTAACTCTACATGATGTAAAGTAGCGTCACATTTTAAAAACTACAATCCAAGATATTAACAAAACACATGCCTACGTTATGCCACACGAAATAGAAGTGCGTTTTAGGTTAGTTCTTGAAATTTCAAATGTATGCGTATTGTTTAAGATTTAGTATATGCAATTAATTATTTTATAAAATAGACTAATAGCGCTTTAAAACTTTATTTTTGCTGGACAAATTTGTTCCTCTGGTTTTTTACCACGAGGTAATAAAGACCTACGTTATGTTACTGACGTTATGTGACAAAATATCCCATAGCTGTGAAATGCTTAAAAAAACGTTTGCTTGAGCCATTGATTTATTTGCGAAATTAGGGAATATTATAAAGTTTATATGCCACTAATTGTTGATCACGAATGTTATATTAGAACGCCAATAAAATAAAATCCCAATTTTGCAGCTAACTGCTAATTTTTTACTATTATTGGAGCTATTTATTGTTGTAACTATAATTTTATGATAAGAGTGGACTTGCATCATCAGTAAATATAATATTAAAATTTAAAAATGGTGACCAGCAAAAAATGAATTTTTGCAGTCCGCTAAATCAACACGGAAATTAAGAAAAGGGTTGGATATTTTAATTTAAGTATTCGTCTTTACTGATACAAGTCAGAAAAAAAATTTTCCCAACTTTTAATTTTTCGATCACACGCCTGTGGAATTACCCATAGGGGAATTTGTCACGTTTTAGGCTCTTTTGTTTGACATAACATAAATACTATATGGTGGCGTATTATTATCATAAGTTATATTCCACGTAAATCATACGCCACGAAGTACAACAGTGTTATTGTAACTGCTATAAAATAAACCCAGTATAAAATCATTTGATTAATGGAAAAGTAAAACTGTTGCTTATGTAGGGAAACGTTATATGAATAGATTAAAAAAATTTTAATTCTTATTTTTAAATTTGTTTCAGCTAAATCGGACTTGTGGTTCTCGAGTTATGTCAAATAAAAGAGTCTAAAACTTGACAAATTCCCCTTCACTTACTAACTTCAAATCGATGTTAAATTATTAAGGCATGTAACTTGACAAAAATATTTAAATATTATGTTATCGGACTCAAACATTGATATTGTTAAATCGGCTAAGAACCTGGGAGTTTTTTTTAATAATAGACTACTATGGAATGATCATGTAGGAACAGCGATCGGTAAAACGTATGGGGTATTGAGAAATGTTTATCTTTACAAAAATTTTACGCCTCCGAATTTAAGAATGCTACTAGCAAAAACATATCTGATTCCTAAACTTCTGTATTCATGTTGCGTTCAATAGTATTGTAAGATATGTATTTGGTTTGGGAAGAAGAGATCATGTTTCTGATTTTGCTAATCAAATATTTGGTGTTTCTTTCGAAACCTATCTTCAAATAAGGACTTTAATATTTTTACACAAAATTATTTACACCCGAAAACCTAAATACTTGTTTGATATTTTACGTTTCTCACGATCTAATAGAGGCAACCAATTGATACAAATAAGACGCATTAGACGTGTATCTGACCATCATTTCTTTGTCAATACAATTCGTCTTTGGAATACTCTCCCTAATAATATACAAATAATAAGTAGCGAAAGGCAATTTTAGACATATTTATACAGACATTTTCAGCAATCATAATTAAATTAAATAATGTTTTAATATTCATGCTTATTTTAAGTCATTTTTAATATTAACATTTTTGCTTCTTATATAAAACATATGTTTTATATTTTATATTTTGTTTTTTTTTCGTTGTTTTTTGTTCTTCTCTTTTTATGTTATAAATGTTAGTTTTAAGTTTAATTATATGTTACTATTTTGTTTATTTTCTTTTTGCATTATTTAATATATGATTATATATCTACCATAACCAACTATCTGTCCAACATAAATGTCCTGTACTTAATATAAGACTATGTCTTTTGTGCAGGAAGTAACAATAAATGAAATGAAATGAAAATGAAAATAATGATACAGAACTTCTTCTTTTTGGGGCTATTTTCACGTGCAGTTCTCACAGTTGAGTCCCAAAACAATGAACTGAAAAATGTTATACTGTGTTCATTGACCCAGAAAGCAGCGCCAGGGTAGACTTATTTCGAAAATTATAAAAAATTATTGAAATTATATTATTATATTTATGGTACTAATATACAAAGTAAATATATGCATCCTGTAGATGGCGTTTGGATTAGGATACGCATATTTTTTTTTAAACGTCATTTATTCATCACTCTCTATTGTTTTCATTGCATATAAATATATAATTTAAGAATCATTTGTCTTACAAAATGTACCAAATATTATACGATTTATTGCGATTTACTTCGAAGACCGTATAACATTATTTATAACCTGATCAATAGTTTCGGAGTTGACTAAAAGTTACATGAAATGTTAGTGTTTTTCGCATAATTTACAAAAAATACTAAAAAAGTAATTACTTACTTACTTAATGTCCCTTTGCACCCCATGAATGAGGTATGGGATAGCTTCTCGCGTTGTTGTGAATTAACACGCTTTCTATTTTTAGATTCACACCTAACGGCACCTACTTGTTTATCGACGAATGTGAACGTCACTGTTTGAGAAGATCTTACTAGACACGCCGATTGACTCGACACTTAATACTGCGAAGTTGCTGTCAACAACATTCGAGGGGAGCCGACAATGAAAGAAAAATTAATTTATTCTTTTTTTTTAAAATGACTGGAGCCAGGTTTGAACCTGCGATCTCGCGCATGGTAGTCGCGTGTTTTGACGACTATGCCACGGCCGGTCCCAAAAAAGTAATTAAAAAGTCAAAAACGGTAACAATGATTAATTTTAGCCCTTGGTTGTGGTCATATCTGTTGTGAATAAAATGAGTCTTTTCCTTTTTTCCTTTCCATTTTCGATACAGAAATATTTATATATAACCTGCACAGAAGGTTTAGTCATATAAACTGGCCCTCACGCCATGTATGATATTGAATAAGTCTTGAGTTATTGAAATTTACACCTCAATTCTAACAACTGCACGTGAAAGTAGTCCCAAAAAGAAGAAGTTCTGCATCCTTCGTTTTGTCAAGTATCAAGTATTGTATAGGGGAATTTGTCACGTTGTATGCCCTTTTGTTATGGTGGCGTATGATTATCATAAGTAATAATCCACGTAAATCATACGCCCCGGAGTACAACAGTTTTATTGTAACTGCTACAAATAAACTCAGTTGAAAATCAGTTGATGAATGGAAAAGTGAAACTGTTGCTTATTTAGGGAAACGTTATATGAAAATATTAAGGAATGTAATTCTTAACAAATTCCCCTATTCGATACTTACTAACTTCAAATCGATATTAAATTAGTTTAGCATGTAACTTGACAAAACGAATGATGCTGAACTTCTTCATTTTTGGACCAATTTCACGAATTGAGTTCCAAACCAATGAGCTGAAAAATGTTGTACTGTGTTAATATTTGTCTGTTTTGGAGCGTATACAGTAGATAGGACCTTCGGTCGTAAGGCTAGAGATATACAGACATGTAGTAAGTCTCTAAAAAATTTTGCAGTGAAAAAGTGTCAACAAATTCAAAATGCAAATTCGTCAACAAATGCAAATAAAGTCTTTTAAAAAGTTCGTTTCCAACGTTTCGCCTTTTTAAAATACTATACACAGGATGAGCTTGTAGGATATTTTCCGGAGCTAAGATATATAAAGTGTAATGTTTGTATTTTCTTTCCTTAAATCTTGCTATAATTTTGTCTCGCAGCTCCTGAGCATATGCGGAGTCCATATTTTTGAGCCGATTAGAGTCGCTGAATCATTTGATAATCTTTTAATTGCGAGCGCTAAAGGCTGAAGCAATTAGCTTAAATCTCTCAAAATTATTATTTCTTTTGGGCTGAATGGAGTTTCCCCTAAATCCAAAAACGCATGGTTGACACATGGGTAAATTCTTAGAAACTGTTCAATCATTGCAGATAGGGAGCTCCACCGGGGTTTCACATCGACAATGAGCCTTAGTTCGTTATTGTGCTCCTGAAAAACAAATCTCTGCAATTTACTTAGTTTTTCGCTCGTCTTGTTTTATGAATTAACATGCTTCTCAATTTTGCGATAATTTGAGACATAATTTTGACTTCCAGTATTTCCTGCATTCATCATCGTCACTATCATCGTCGGCGAGATCCACTTCGACTTGTTGATCTACTTTTTTGGCATAAATAACGTCCACAACGCAAAGATGTATTGCATAATTTAAGCATATAATTTAATTTAAGCGTATATAAGCCCCATATTTCTCCATTGTCGCTGCTCCATCATATGTGGAAGCTACTATATCTCTGTCAATAATTCCAAATTATTTAAGTTTGTTGTCTACCAAATTTTAAATGTGGGTTGCAGTTCCGGCATGTTTTATTTGTTCCAATCCAAGATTAAATAGGTCGTGCTTTCGTTCTAAATTAAAACTTTAAAAAGCTTCTAAAATCATTCTCGTTTACAAAATGTAAAAAGTTTTCTAAATTAATTTCACATTCAATTTTAATTTTCTTACTTTTTCAACAACTCCTTTTAGAGTTGTAACAAAGCAATTTAAAAAAAACCGAAGGAAAAAACTCGGTTAAACCGGTTATTCGAAAATAGTATTTGAGCAAAAACCGGCATACGGTTTAAAATAAAAAAACCGGTTTGCGGTTTTTCGGTTTCGGTTTTGAATACCCTACTGAAATGTAAAAGTTTGTTAAAAAAAGGATCTCATATGGCACTAATTGAGAACTAGAGAAAAATTCTATCAGTAATTCGAACAAAAATCTTAAAAAGAAATTATAATTTTTTTATTTTCAATGTTATGACGAGTTTCTCTTAAGAAGAAAATATATTTTCACAAAATTTACTAATTTGTGTAGGAGGTGCAACGTTTAGTAACCGCTTTTCTTGTGCCACCAAATGGTGGCAATTTCGATCAGTTAAGTGGTTCGGTTTTCTAATGTTTTGCCTACAATTACAAGATAAACTAACTGATCAAATTTCAATATCCTCCAGTAGTCAGCATTAATAATAGTAATATTAATTAGTTTATTAATTAGTTAATTAATTAGTAATATTAATTATCCAGAAATACGGGAAGTACCAGAATTGGTCGGCCGATATGCACTATTATTTCATATTCATTACTGTCAAAGAACTGGGACCGGCCGTGGCATAGTGGTTAGAACACGCGACTACAATGCGGGAGATCGCAGGTTCAAACCTGGCTCCAGTCATCTTAAAAGAAAAAAATAAAATTTTCTTTCATTGTCGGCTCCCCTCGAATGTTGTTTGACAGCAACTTCGCAGTAATAAGCGTCGATTTAATCGTCGTGTCTAGTAAGAGCTTCTCAAAACAGTGACGTTCGCATTCGTCGATAAACAAGTAGGTGCCGTTAGTTGTGAATCTAAAAATAGAAAGCGTGTTAATTCACAACAACGCGAGAAGCTATCCCATACCTCATTCATGGGGTGCAAAGGGAAATTAAGTAAGTAAGTACTGTCAAAGAAATAATTGGAGACATAAAATCGAACATAATAGAGCATATCTAAGCTGATCCAGAAATAAAATATTACTCATACTCACAATTTCAATTTACATTTATTGAGCCTTTTTATGTATTGATGTTGAATGTGAACCACACCTAAACGTAAAGTTCTTTTCTGTATTTCATTTGACATTTCTCAATTTCAGACGAACTTTTTATGGTCCGAATTGGAAGTTATGGATGTGGACGATATGGACGACAAATCTAAAGGCCTTGTTATCTTACGTGGTGGTGATGTTAATTGGCCGCCAAGATCATGTGATTTAACACCGGTCGACTTCTTTCTTTTGGATTATTTGAAAGAAAAAGTATAAGCCGATAAGTCAGCAACAATTCAAGAGCCAAACGATGAGATAATTCGGCACATTAACGGCATAGAACCTCAATTATGCCTCAGCGTCATCGAAAATTTGGACCATTGGATGGTGTGCTTTTGAGGTTGCGGCGGCCATTTAGCCGATATTTTGTTCCATACATAAGTCAACTATACCAATATTATCATAATAAAAAGAAATGACAATAATTTTCTAAATAATTTGTGTTTTACTCAAAATCAACATCGCACATAGAAGTATTTTGATGATCTGGGCGGCCAAAAACCCAAATCTCAAGTTTAATATATATCCGATAAATTGATTGGAAAATGTAGTGGACACTCCATGTAACGAAAAACCACAATTACAAGTTACTTTAATTGCGAGAAACAATGATTGATTTTACGAAAGTGTTAAGTTTTTCTTAATTTAAAAGTGTTTAATTTTTTCCAAGTGCAAAATAGCGATGGATTCAGAATCTTGGCATGGGATTTTTTCAAATATTATATATTTCTTTAATATTTTTGCCTACAAATTTTTTAAATGGTCGGCAAGTTAGGACCAAAATAATGCTGACTTTTTGATTTTTGTTAGGTATCCTGTTAGATCCCGCAAGTTTTGCGACTGATATGAACACTTTTTGGCCTTATTAAACAAGTTCAGAAAAGTTTTGCCGCGGAAAATCGTGGATGCGCAAAAAACCATTAATTAAAGTTCAAACCTAAGAAAATCAAAATATGTGATTTTTTTCACATTCTCACTAATAACGTCATGCAAAAATAGCAGCAACATTCATAATTTTTTCTTATGATTCGTTAACCAAGAAGTAATAGGAAATCCTATGCAAAAAAAATGATAATTTGGGACCGATAACAAAAAATGTCCTTTACAACAATGCGTCTGTGCGATTTCGTTTGGAAGTCTTTGCTACTGTAGTATTTGTCATTAAATTGTTTTTGTTGTCTCAGAACAACTACACAACTATACGTAAAATTGTATACTTGACACCCAAGAATCGGAAATAATACAAATTCGTTACTGCCTATAGGACAACTGTCTGTAGAGGTAGCAGAGGCTCAAAACAAACATTTTCGAGCTTGAAGGCAGGATTTTGCAAAAATTTTATCCAGAGAATCTTGCTTCCCTTGAGCTCAGATCTACTTCTTAGTGCACCAACAACTAAAAATAAAACAAAGTTTTCTTCATTTTTGCCAGAAACTATACAGATGTTGCTCTCAGCTCAACCGAATCTAGCAGCTGAAAGTGATGTGAACGACGAAATTAGCGAAATGGGCGTGGCACCGCTCCATACAACTGGAATTTTAAAATGGCTGAATCTTTTAAACCATTATAGGTACGAAGTCGAGATTAGAAAAAGGGGCGTGGCACCACCCAGACAAACCGAAATTTGAGTTCGTCATATAGCCCGAGCCATTAGCCTGCATACCGACACGTCAGACAACGGGTTTAGGCTGGTTAGCTTCGCAGCGGGAAGGAACATGGTAGTTAGTGGAACCAGATTCCAGCACAAAGATATCCACAAGGCAACTTGGCTATCCCCCGATCAAAACACCAAAAATCAAATTGATCATGTGGTAATTGATGGCAGGCATGCATCTAGTGTCATGGACGTGCGTGTGATCCGTGGTGCTAATATTGGCTCGGATCATTACCTGGTTGCAGCCAAGGTTCGCACAAGATTGAGCAGAGCGAAAAACGCACGTAACCAAACACAAAGAAAGCTGGACATCGCGAAGCTGCAAACCCCAGAGATAGCTACTGCCTACTGCGACCAACTCTCCCAACTTTTACGACACAACGCCTCTACTTCTGACGTTCCCGATACACAGTGGCAGCATATTGCGCATTCCATGGCAACCGCCGCAACAACCGTGCTAGGATATGAAAACCGGCGCTCAGACGAATCCTGGTACGATGAAGAATGTCGCATAGCGTCTGAGGAACAGGATGCTGCTTATATGGCAACGCTACAGCCAATTGTAACCCGTGCTGTTAGATAACGGCATAAGGAGAAAGTAAAACGGGCGAGACAGCTATTTAGGCGAAAAAAACGTCAGATGAAGGAACGGGAGATCGAGGATATAGAGCGATACAGGGATAGAGGTGAGTCCCGAAAATTTTACCAGAAAGTAAGAGCAAATGGATACGGTAATGGCCTCCCCTCCTGTAAGGACAGTGATGGAAATCTGGTCACGGATACGCAGAGTGTGCTGCACATATGGAGAGAACACTTCCAGCAACTGCTGGTTCCAGAAGACAGCGCACGTGAAGTTATCACGCCAATTGTCGACGACGGCTTAGATTGCCCACCACCAAGTCAAGCCGAGGTAAGAAGAGCAATATCGCGGCTGAAAAACAACAAAGCAGCCGGTGCCGACGGTCTGCCCGCAGAGCTCTTCAAGTCCGGTGGCGAGGAGTTGATAACGAGCATGCACCAGCTCCTGCGCACGGTTTGGCTTAAAGAGTGCATGCCCGACGATTGGAATGTAAGCGTATTATGTCCTGTGCTGAAAAAAGGTGATCCAAGTGTGTGCTCCAACTACCGCGGGATCAGCCTTTAACCCATCGCATATAAGGTCTTGTCGAGTGTGCTATGTGAAAGACTAAAGCCAGTGTTATCCAACCTGATCGGGCCTTATCAGTGTGGCTTTAGACCTGGAAAATCAACAACTGACCAGATTTTCACACTTCGGCAAATCCTGGAAAAGACCGAAGAGAAACAGATCGACACGTACCATCTTTTTGTCAACTATAAAGCTGCCTTCGACAGCCCGATACGGCAGAAATTACTTGAAGCCATGGCTGAGTTTGGTATTCCAGCGAAGCTGATACGTCTTTGCGGAATGACGCTGACTGACACGAAGTCTTCAGTGAAGATTGGCAAGGACCTTACGGAGCCATTCTATACCAGACGAGGCCTAAAACAATGCGACGGCCTATCGTGCGATCTCTTCAACATTGCGATGGAGATGATAATGAGAAAAGCTGCAGTAAACACGAGTGGCACTATATTCAACAAAAGCCACATGCTACTCGCGTACGCTGATGACGTAGACATCATCGGTCGAAAACTGCGGGATGTGACTGCAGCCTTCTCAGGTATACAGAAGGAATCAGCGAAAATGGGCCTAACGGTGAACGAGGACAAAACGAAGTTATTAGTTTCAACGAACAAAGAATCTTCTCGTTTGGGAAACTGCGTGAACGTTGACAACTATAATTTCGAGGTGGTAGATAATTTTGTCTACCTAGGCTCCGCCATCAACAAAGCAAATAATGTCAGCCTAGAAATCCGGAGAAGAATCCTGCTTGCAAATAAATGCTACTACGGACTAAGCAAGCGATTCAATGACAGAGCCCTCTCTCGACGAACAAAACTCCAGCTATACCAGATACTGGTTCTACCTGTCCTAATGTATGGCTCAGAATCCTGGGTTATGACACAAGCGGATGAATCGGTTCTGGCGGTATTCGAGAGAAAAATACTCCGTAAAATATATGGGCCCATCATCGTTAACGGAGAGTATCGGCGTCGTATGAATCATGAGCTGTACGAGCTGTACACTGACATTGACGTGGTCAAACGCATTAAGGTGCAACGGTTGCGTTGGCTGGGTCATGTTGTACGCATGGACGAAAATGCTCCAGCTCGAAAAGTCTTCGACAATGAACTCGATGGACGGCGCAGAAGAGGGCGACCAAAACTCCGTTGGAAAGACCAGGTTACTGAGAACCTTACAGAACTCGGTGTGACTAACTGGAGAAGAAGCGCAGAAGATCGAGGCGCTTATAATATTTTTCTATGTGCGGTATATAATCCACTGGGATTGCATAGAAGTACCAGCTAAGTAAGCAAGTATTAGGGGTATGAAGATGAGATTTGCTACATATGTAACTGGTATAAAAAGGATTAGGTCTTGCTGGAAAATTGGCGGTGCCACGCCCCTTATTGAAAAGTTGTTATACTGGCCAAATAAATGGACCGGTTGTAATGAAATTTTTACTGTGAGGTACTATCCGCAGGGCCTCTATCATAGACTACATGAAAGCAAAATTAGACAAAGGGGCGTGGCACCGCCCACACAAACCGAAATTTCAATCGGTCATATCTCAATAGCCATTAGTGTTATGAAGAAGAGATTTGCTGCAAATGTTAAAGATACAAAGAGGAAAACGTGTGGCTGGAAAATGGGCCGTGCCACGCCCCTTTGGAAAAAATAGTTATCCCGGTGAAATAAATGGACCGATTTCAAACAAAATTTTCACTGTGTAGCACTGTCAGCGGCTACATAAAAAAAATAATTAGACAAAGGGGCGTAGCACCGCCAACACAAACCAAAATTTTAATCGGTCATATTTTACAGACCATTAAAGGTAAGAATATAAAATTTGCATTTGGTACATGGCAGATAATGTATCTCTGGGGAATAGGCGTTGTCACGCCCCTACTGGATAAACTGTTTGTCAGTCATATTAAAAGAATGATTGTAATAAATTTACATTATCTATATATTTCAATTTGCTTACTAAGTGTAAATAGGAAGATGATATTTGGGGTGGTTGTTCCCCTTTTCAAATAATAGTCAGCTAAGAATGGATTTTTGGATATGAATATTAATATAGACATGCTCGCTATCAAAGTGAATTGAAGGTTTTGTTTTGTTAAAACTGGTACCATCACTAAAATCAATAGGCTAAATCTAAAATCGTATATGATGATTATTCCTATAGAACTAGAGGGTGTACCAGTCCATTTTAGATGTGCGTTACGAATGTATCTTTTGAAATTCGTACTTTTAGGTATAAATAGGTACTAAAGCGGTACAATCAGTTTGTTTGTCTTATGATGATTTAACCTGTATTGATTAAATTCATAAGAAGATTCATTGTAAGTATGGGTGAAGCAACGCAGGAAAGCTAGTATTATTATATTTTAAAACGTAATGCAAATCTTATTTTCGACTCATTCTCCCAGTGATCTGACATTAAACATAATTATTTTTCACTTCTTCCAAAAGAAGAAGGCATTGCCGATTTGCCTGCTCCACAGAAAGAGATTTGTAAGATTCTTGAAAAACATTTATTTTCTTTCTTCTAAAGATAAACTGTCCGAATTAAAAATCATGTTTGCTGTCTTCAGAAATTCGACAACAATCGGTGGTTTTGTTAGGATCTTAAATTATTATCAGTTCCGTTTTGAAATAGATGTGCAAATGACTTCCCTGCTTGTTCATAACTTGACGAATGTACAGCTCTTGCAACATTTTCGGAATCTTTTTTATTTTTTTCCAAAAGTTCCCTTTTCGATTTTTCTTACAACTACAGATACTTTTTGAAAGATAGGAAACCTCTGTAATTCGAAGGATGTCCCTTTTCTTTGCAGTTCTTCGAAGAAAAGTAAGTTGTCGATACTAGAGACAAAAGTACAACCTCCAGGTAGATGATTGTTATTGCACTCGATACAAACATACAGTCGGTTACAATTCTTGGAGAAATAACCCAATTGTTGATAGCGCCATCATTGGGGTATTTTTGTGTTGATTTTGGGTAATTCCCAAGAAATTTTTAGGCTAAGAAGAAAACGCAGAAAATAAAATTCTTTTAAAGGTTTACCTTGATTATTATTTCTAGAAAAATCTGTTGAAAATAAGGAAACATTTTCAACTTCTCCTAGAATTACAATAATCTTATTCCGTTTTAATATCATTTAGTTCAGACTTGTGATATAAACCTCCTAAGACAACGGATACCCGTCTTAAGTTTATTGGTGGAAAAGTATCTATATGATGGTTGAGTTTGTAATTGTTGAGTTGCAGAATGTTGATTGGTGTTAAATCTTTTCCGTTTACTCCGTTTACTCGATAAGAAGCAATCATCAATATTTGAGTGTGTTTCAGTGTCCATTTAATTTTCATGAGAAGCAGTCGCCTTTGAAAATCTGGAGGCAGCTTATTATTGCTTTCTCCTTGGAGTTTCAAATGCGTGGATTTGTTTTTTACTAGAGATCTGTATTCTGTTGCCTGTTTTTTTTTTATTGTTGTTCTGAAATTCTCCGATTTCAATTTCATAAGCCCAATCATTTGCAAAAATATATTTTGTTTCTTCCAATGTTTTGTCCGGGGGAATGTTTTGAGTTAAAGGGGGAGTATCCATTCCCAAATTTTTGATAATAAAATACATAACAAAATCTTAGTTTACCAACAAAAAACCTTGTAAAGAAGCTTAAGCTTTTCAGGTAAAAACTGGAATCGTGGGGAAAGAATTTCCTCCATTTCTCATGTTTGAATATTAACGGTCAACTTCAAACTATAATTGGTGCTGGAAATTTTCGGCTGATATCTACTTCGCATGTACATGTTTGACATAATTGTAGATTTATATACAGCTGATGATGTACCATTGTGCATCAGTTCATCACAAAGGGGTCTGAAGATGAACTCGTCATGGAGTTCGAAACGCGTCATCCTAGTGCGTGACACACTGAATTTGACCAAAAATATCAAACAATAAAAAACACTTTTCTGATCGTAAGCCAAATTTGATGTATCATTTGATACACTTTAACGTAAATTTAATATATAAAACACGATCGACTAAAACTAACAAACAAACAGTTTAAAATAAAAAAAAATGTTTTTCATTGTTCGGTTTGAGATCTATCTATACCCACACCCTTAGGGATGAGGGTATATATCATTTGATACGACCCAAAAGTGTAACACATAGAAGGAGTCACTTTAGATCAAATTCGATTTATGACTATTTAAGTCGTTTGAGCCATGTCGGTCTGTCTGTCTGTCTGTCTGGTGGCTGTCCAGCTGGTTCGCACGATAACTTTCGAAAGACGCAACCAAATGTTTTGAAATTTTGCACGAGTTATTATTTTCTCAAAACTACTTACGGTATTGCAAATGGGCTACATGGCCCAGCCCCTTCTGGTACCTCCCATACAAATACATCATTCCGCCCACTTTAGAAATCGAGTAGTAATATCAATACACCCTACGGGATACTCCCCAAAATCTTTATTTAGTAAAGCTATAACAGGATAAAGTTTTGCAAAAAATTTTGAAAGCCTAGCCACGCCCATTCTGGTACCTCCCATACAAATCTACCTTTCCGCCCACTATAGAGATGGTGAAATAATATCAATAAATTAAACGTGATCGGAACCAAATTCTCTTTTTAGTAAAGCTATAACAGGATAAAGCTTTCGAGAAAAAAATTGGAAGTCTATCCACGCCCCATCTGGTACCTCCCATACACATCTGGTACCGTCCACTTTGGAAATCGATTAATATTATTAAAAGACCTAACGCGATCGTGCCCAAATTCTGTATTTGGTAATGTTTAGGCAGGACAAAGTTTTGGAGAAAAAATCTGGAAGTCTAGACACGCCCCTTCTGGTACCTCCCATACGAATGTACCACTCCGCCCACTATAGAAATAAGTTAATAATATCAATTCACTCGACACGATCGTGCCCAAATTCTGTATTTTGTTATGTTATAACAGGACAAAGTTTTGGAGAAAAAATTCGAAGTCTAGCGACGCCCCTTATAGTACCTCCCATACAAATGTACCTTTCCGCCCACTTTAGGGATGTACTAATAATATCAGTACACCCAACGCAATCGTGCTCAAATTGTGTAATTAGTAAAGCTATAACAGGATAAAGTTATGAAGAATAAATCTGGGAGCCTAACCACACCCCTTCTCGTACCTCCCATACAAATGTACCACTTTAGAATTCGAGTAATAATATCAATATAATAGAAAATTATTTTCAATAACTCAAGACTTAAACAATATATTATATTGGGTGATGGTATTTATCAGTCAGTTTAACTGACTGAAATTTCTGTACTGGTTTCTATTATCGCTAATAGAATTTGTTTTACAAGAGTTGTGCTTTGTGTTCATAATTCTGCACAGATCGCCAATAACAAACAAGAGCATACATACACGGTACACTGGTACACTGGGTTGGCATTTGTTGCCAAAAACAATTCTATGCAATTTTGTCCGATGGACAAAGCATAGACAAGAGTTTGTGTGGATTATGTTGACGTGTGGTGTCGTTGATACCATTTTCGAACCGGTGTGTGTGAGCTTCACATTGGTTTCTTGAAGCTTTTAACACTTAATGTTGTGATAATGAGTGGAGAAGTCACGGCAAACGGGTACTGACGATGATGGTTTGGCAACCATCGAAATAGCTATCTGCCCTGCCAGCTGTCAACATAATCCATCTCACCCAACTCTTGTAAAACAAATTCTATTAGCGATAATTGAAAATAGATCTCAAACCGAACAATAAAAAACATATTCATAATTCTGCACAGATCGACAATAACAAACAAGAGCAAAAAAAAATGTATATATGTATGTATTTATTTTTCCAAATATTTCAAAAACGTCTTATTCGATTTGAAATTTAAATTAAACTCCTCATACGCACAATGTAATTCGAAAAATAATCTACGCAAATGTTACTGCCTGTCCCGTGGTGTCGAACGTTAACTTTTTGCGTTAGACATCTGAAATACGTATAGCAAATCATCTGATTATCGCAGTTATTTTTAAATTTTTCCCAAGTTTTTTTTTCTCTTATTGCCAAAACAATCTGCAAAATTAAATATGCGAATGCATTACAGATAACAAATGTTTACCTTTCACAATAGAGATACAATTCTTCTGATTGTAGTAGCTGTGCCTCATAACTACTTTCTGTTTAAATACGATTCATTTACAGTTTTTCAAACTCTTGCTATGATAGACTATGCCAATGTGCGATTTATTAAATTCTATAAATACATATTATTACAAATCGATAATATAAGCAAGATGTATTAATACTTTCCTGCACGAAAACTCTGTTCAAACACATGTTACCTCAAACTGTGCTGTATCTATTTTATACAATCACCTATAATCCCCTATTAAGAAAGTGTGTGTGTTGCTAACCTTAAACAACATAAAAATGTGTCATTCAGGTTTACAAAAAAGAAAGAGAAAGAGAAACTAGCGTATTCAGTACAATGTTTTCAACAGAAATAGCTTTGACATTGGTAACGTTGGCAGCCAGCAAACCAACCACTTCCATTTCCGTTTCCTCGTTGGGTCTCTGGTTTCCCCTACGAATTCGATAGCTTGGCATCATACTATGACCAAGTTAGCTACACTGAATACGTTTACTAAACATACAATTTTTTATACCGCACATTATGCAGGCAGCCCAGCCCCTTTTATCTACATAGTAGGTTCTATACTCTACAGAAGGGAAGTGACAGGAATGAGTAAAAGTGCCTTAAGGCCACTCTTTCCTTTTTAGTTACTGCTGCCAGTTAAATTCAATTTAAGCAAAGTCTTAAATCGATTCAGAATCATATGACCTGAATTTCCAGCATCTACATAATAGTTTGGTTTATATTATAAATTTAAGTGTGATTTAACTCTATTCAATGCTATTCTTGTATCTGACGAAATCGGTTGGATGAAAAACTATTTGTTTGTAAACCAAAATAATTCACTTAATTGTGGTCACTTAAAACTATTCCAGTGACGACAATATTCATAGGGAATACTAATGATATGGTTTAGACTGAGCTAGTCCAAACATTTGTGAATAGTGGTGGTGGTCACAAAGAACGTTTTGGCATTTGTGTATTTGCAGTTGGCTTCCCTTTTGAAAAAAAGTCATTGAAATGTCGGAAAAATACTAAAGTTTGGAGAATGTAATTAAAAGCAATTAAAAGTTTTTCTGTAGAACGAGTGGTTTTCCATTTCCAGTATTAAATGTATATATATGTATATATTTGTGTATAATTTGCATTGCGTGTTAAAACATAAGAGAAGGAGAAAGGGAAATGATGAAGTTGCTAGTTTTTGTTAGTAGAATATATTAAACATCCTGAGATCCAAAAGAGAAAAGATATTACGAATTTTTCTAAACCAACATTTATTTAAATAACGTACGCATAGTGGGATTACCACAACAAAAGTAGAACTTAATTTGAAATGTTAGATTGATTTTCCAATTTTTGACGATAGTTTAATTTATATGTCTAATATATTTATGCACAACTAGCTGACCCGGCAAACGTTGTTCTGCCATACAACGCCATACAACGGCGAACTTCGTCTCCCTCCTAAATTAACGCCTTCATATAAGCTCCAGGGAAATATTAAAACACAGATAGTTTAAATTTTAATTTAATTTAATTTATTTGAATTTAATTTAAATCAGTGAAGAGCGATCTGATAAACAATGTTTTTCGATTTGGACGATCGTTTGGAATAATAGGAATTCGTGGAATAATTTGCCCTTGATGATTGTCGCTTTAATAACGTAGTTCATCAGTTTTTTGACGGACAATCGCGTGCCGTTGAACAATTTCAGATGATTCAGATTCCGCAACATGATTATGACCTTCAAATCTTCAGCTATAAATTATGCGGCGGAGTTCCTGACACATCTACGAAGTTAAAAAAAATCTGTCTGATAGTTGGCCGCCTCATTCTTGCCGGGCATGAACGATTTGGCGCTGGTATTCCCAATTTCGTTAATTTCAACATCGAAATTCGATGTTGTCGTGCGAACTCTGTGCTAAATGTCGTCAGCTATCCTTGTATTTGTCCCTCAATGCTCTCGGGTTCGACAGATTGCACGTGGCTACGATGATCGCAAAAAATTTACGAATTTGATTTACTATAGCAGAAAAAGTTGCCTCGGCGAGCGTCAAGTCCCAATGCGTATCGTTTTCGAGCAAATTCAAACGTTGTCAAGCTTCTCGAAATGTGGCGACTGATTGAAACGAATAAAATTGAGACGCTCTGTTTCGACCTTCACGTACATATCAACGCAGTACTGTTAAAATAACCGGCGACATCTTTACATCTTTCGCGGGATTATAAATGGGCGGAATAGCCCCACCTCTTCTGGTACCTCCCATACAAAATTACCTATTTTTGGATAATTAATATATTTTAGATAGCTGCCAAACAGACTACCGGAGGATATTTAATTTTGGTCAGTTTATTTATCTTGCAAATGTAGACAAACCCTAAAATAACCGAAACCGTTGCCATACCCCTTCTGGCACCTCCCATACAAATGACCGAACTCACCCTAATAGTCTTACATACATATCAATTTTGTAAGTACACTGAATTCTGTCAAACTATGCGTAAGTTTTACGGTTATGAAAATATGAATCAGGAATGAATTTGCACTATATCGAATCACCCCTTCTGGTACCTCCCATACAAAATTACCTATTTTTGGAAAATTAATATTTTTCCCATAACTTCCAAATTGAAACCTGCCGATTAATTAAATTTGGTCTGTTAATTAATATTGTAATAGGAGGCAAAACTATAAATTAAACTATAAATAAATTTGCAAATTTGTCATGATTTTTAAAAACACAAAATTTTATTTTTTTTTGGGTAGAAACAAAAAAATCCGAAAAATTTGTTATCACCGAACTTAGCATAACTCATTCAACTTTCAATCGATTATTATGTACATACATGTTTTAGAAAGCTACTTTAATATGATATTCAATAAAGCTAATAAAAAGAACAATTTGCCCCCAACCGATTAACTTTCAGCGTGAAGAAAATTAAAATGTATAATTTTTTTGTATTTTTTTTGAAATAAAAGAGACTTTACTCAGTCATTTTATTTTGTGATATTAAAAAATTTGATTTTTTTTAAAGGCAACAACGATATCTTTAAAAAAAAAATTTTAAATTCCGGCTTATGAAAAACAAAATTATGATTTTTTGAACTATAATTTTTTGGAAAATAGGCAAAAATACGATTAGTGCCTGTAACTTAAAAATTCGAGCTGATGGAGAAAAATGGAGATTAGATTTAAAATCAGCGACCTCAAATTAGTGAAAAACAGCTAACGAATTCCAAACAACACTCAAAAAGTTCAATTTTGTTCCCTTGTGTTATCTTTTAATTGAGGTGATAGCCATCCTCTCCACGACAGAACATCAACCAGTATTGAAGTGCAGTGTCCACCATCCCGTAGCTTGAGAACAAAATTGCGTAATTCCACTTTCTTCACCACTGCGATTTCATTGATAGTGGGAGCATTGAATTGTCCCCACAGTTTCTTTCGTCTGCTCTGATAATGTTTTGTGGTCGTCAAAATGCATTGTATCCAATGCGGCTTTGAACAATCTGACCAATGCCTTATGCTCATGCAGAAGATTTTGCAATTGCTCGATCATATCGCGTTAAATCGCAATAAAAATTGTACAACTTTGATACAATTCAATTGCCAAATCACCAATGAAATAGATTTAATGAAACTAATGATCTTCGTTTGGTGGTGGTAACACAGCTCCCGATCGATGTTGTATTTGCCCATGAATCTGAATATTTGAAAGCAAGTAATTTTAATAATAACACTATAACACAAAATCAGACTTTTTCGAGAACATCCTAGTTTAGTTAACACTGCTATAGATATTCCTAGAATAGCTATTTTCAAAAAATATTATACCTTCGATTTTTTTTAAAAAAGCAACAAAAAGAAACAAAATGTTTTGGCATATTTTAAAATAAATTAATAAATAATTTTCTATTCGAAAAGCCATTCTGTACCAATTGCACACAAAATTCTATACAATAAGGCAATTTTCGATTTTTCCAATTTTCCGACTTTTCCGGAAGATTTTCCCAAAATTTTCTTTCACATAAACCTTCTCCTGGCAATAACGAACAACTGAAAGGAAGTTTGAGCAAAATAAGCCCAGCCTTTCTCAATTGATGAATTAGTATACATTTTTGCCACCATTTTTATATATATAGATTGAAGCTAAACAGTTTGTGAGTAAATTTAAAAAAAACTGCTTACGGCGAATATTTATAACTATCAACGGTTATTCGGCTTAAAAGGGCTTTTTGGAATTTCGCTCTTTTAGGGGTAAAAATAGCCAAAAATGAATTTAACTGGTTTTATCACTTAGACCTATCGGCTAATGCTACAATAGTGAAAATTTATATGGGCGCGCTCAATATAGAATTAGGACAAAGCAAGAGAGGGTTCTTGAAATTCGTTTTTTTTTTTAAGTAAAAAAGGCCACAAACGGATTATACCGGTACAAAGTCGCAAAAATTCGAAATTCGTATTTCAAGGAAAAAAATACCGAAAAATGGTTAAAACTTGCGCTATCTCCCAGACCAAATGCCAAAAAAATAAAAGCTAAGGAAAAACTCTTTTAAAGCTTTTAAAGTTAAAATCAACTAGTATGGTGATTATCTATGCCGAAGCTCAGGTCCCCTTCACCATTTGTAAAAGTGGTGATAAAACTAGTTATTTGCACTACAACTATATTTTATTACACTTTGTGCCACAAAAGAGTTGGACGTCCATTTTATGTTAACAATTGTTTTCTGAAATGAGAAGTTTGCATACCAAATCGAAAGCTCTTATACTGCAGCAGTAGTAGCGGAGGCAGTCACACGAACATGTTTTGATCGACTCAGAATCGACGACCCTTCTCGGCGTTAGAAATGGAAGAAAAAACTGAGTATAACAATTGGTCCGTGCGTGCACGTGGTGTAGGGTATAAGTATAATAATAATTTGTGTCGGATATGAAGGGAGATGATTTGAAAATATTCTGTGTACAGGGCATATTTTTATGGATTTTTTAACCCCCCAATAATGGGAATTTGTGTGAGATGTGGGAGTAGTTAAAATCCGATATTACTTATCTTAGAACTTAACTTCTGCTTCAGGACAGGAGCTTACTTACCAAATTTTAGCCAAGAAGCTCATAAACTACAGGAACATACAGACGGACACCCTCAAAAAGAGTTAGGTTGTATAGAAGGTGGGAGAAGTATTCGTCCGATCTTGCTCATCTTATAATGCAAGCTCTTATTATGGGATAAAAGCTTGCATATCAAATTTCAGCTCGATATTTCCTAACCTACGTCAGTAATCGCGAGGGCAGTGAGGCGGACACTCCAAAAAAGGGGGGAGTTTGTATGGGAGGTGGGAGTAGTTTTTGACCAATCGGTCTCAGCTTACTACTTAACCTCCGCTTACTGTAGGGAAGCTTGCATACAAAATTTTCTTAAAATACGGCTGTAATCGCAGGGACAGACCCCAGATAGGGGGAGTTTGTATGGGAAGTCGGAGTAGTTTTTGACTTAACCTCCGCTTTGAGGATAGAAGCTTGCATTCCAAATTTCGCGCTCGATATATCTTAAACTATGACTGTAATCGCTTGAATAGACATACAGACAGACGGTCACCTTTAAATCGACTCAGATTTTGATGCTGATCATTTATATATGTATTGTCATACCTATAACGTCTCCTTATGGGCGTTACAAATGGAATAACAAAATTAATATACCCTTAACACTGTTTATGCTGGTGGTGATGGGTATAAAAATAAGTGTTAGTTGGTAGTTTTAAATAAAAATTTGGAAGCAATTGCTATATGGGTAATTTCAGCGGAAGGATTTTTTTTTTATTTTTAACTCTTTGTTTTTGTAATCATGTAATGAATGTGCTGAAATTTAACAAAACGAACTATATATCTCATTGGAAAGTCTCTTCATTCCAAATCCTTTGAGCAACTTAAAATCGATTCATAGTTAAAATTGCGTTACTATCTTATAAGTGCGTTAAGGTACAAAAAACGGGTATAACCTGTAACTCAAGATTTTGGGGGTTTTGGGAAATTTTAAAAACAAATTATTCTTGTGCTCTGCAGCACCAACCAGAAAAATAGTATAATTTTCCAGGTATTGTTTTCTTTGCCGCTCTGTGTTATCTATAGAACAATGTGTGCGTCCGCAACGCACATTTAGATTGAAGTAGCATAAAATGTTAACGTATTTTAAATGTGAAGTTAGTTGTTTATATAAGCCCAACATGCATTCTTTATATTAAAGAAAAATACACAGGTCACATAAGAATTTTCTCAAAATTTTAAAAATTTTCATCGCCACTTTGACATTATAGTACTGTCCAAAAATCTAAATTTTTTAATATGAACATAATCCTCAAAATATTTAAACTTTTCGAGAAAACTATAATAAAGAAAAAAAGCATGCGTTCGCAACGCTAAGAAATACCCATATTGCAATTTTTATTTTGAAAATTGTACATTAACGTTCCCCGATTATTTTAGATTAGTTTACATTTAATATTATGAAGTCCTAGGTGAAACTCTATAAACTGCGAGGTTTTCCTTTTATGATTTTTGTTCGCATTAATAAGCGAATTTTTCTCTAGTTCTCAGCTGGTACCTTCCGGTATCCCGTGATTGTGGCAAAGGACTCAAATTTATCGATTGGACGCAGTTCTCACAACCGTTGAAAGAAGCTACTAATACCTTTTTTCAATGAAAGTCCTTAAAATGTCATATGAGAAAGTAGACACACTGTATATTCGAATGGACTTACGTTGTCAGATGAGCAAGATCGGATGAATACTTCTCCCACCTTCCGTACAAACTCCTCCATTTTGAGGGTGTCCGTCTATAGTAGTTTATGTCCTTGTAGTTTATGAGCTTTCGGGCTAAAATTTGGTATGTAAGCTTCTGCCCAGAAGCAGAGGCTAAGTTCTAAGACAAGCAAGATCGGATTTACATTACTCCCACATCCCACACAAATTCCCATTTTTGGGGTGTTACAAAATTCATAAAAATATGCTCTGGTCATATAAACAATTGAAGCTCATTATTATATTCAACGCTGCTCTATTCTACTCTATGTCCGTTATTAAATTGTCGTTTAGACTTTTAATGTGTATATGTTCAAATTACTTTTTCTTTCTCCCTAATCTATCTGTCTCCTTCGCTCTAAGTTTAAAAAAACCAGTACAGAAATTTCAGTCAGATAAACTGACTGATAAATACCATCACCCACTATAAGATATTGTTTAAGTCTTGAGTTATTAAAAATAACCGATTTGTAATTAAAACCAGTTAGAAAGTTTCAGTCGGGCAACCCGACTTACATATACCCTTACCCTCAGTAAAACAAATAATTTTCTATTATATTGATATTATTACTCGATTTCTAAAGTGGGCGGAGTGGTACATTTGTATGGCAGGTACGAGAAGGGGTGTGTCTAGGCTTCCAGATTTATTCTCCATAACTTTATCCTGTTATAGCTTTACTAAATACAGAATTTGGGCACCATTGCGTTGGGTGTATTGATATTATTAATGCATCATTAAAGTGGGCGGAAAGGTACATTTGTATGGGAGGTCCCATAAGGGGCGTGTCTAGACTTCCAAATTTTTCTTCAAAACTTTTTCCTTTTGGGCACGAGTGCGTTGGGTGTATAGATATTATTACTACAACCCTAAAGTGCGCGGAAAGGTACATTTGTATGGGAGGTACCATAAGGGGCTCCAAAACTTTGTCCTATTATAATATTACAAAATTCAGAATTTGGGCACGATTGTGTCGAATGTATTGATATTATTACCCTATTTCTAAAGTGGGCGGAGTGGTACATTTGTATGGGAGGTACCAGAAGGGGCGTGTCTAGATTTCCAGATTTTTTCTCCAAAACTTTATCCTGCTTGAATTTTACCAAATACAGAATTTGGGCACGATCGCGATAGATCATTTAATAATATTAATCGATTTCTAAAGTGGGCGGTACCAGGTGTGTATGGGAGGTACCAGTTGGGGCGTGGATAGACTTAAAATTTTTTTCTTCAAAACTTTATCCTGTTATAGCTTTACTTAAAATAGAATTTGGGTACGATCACGTTTGATTTATTGATATTATTCCTCCATCTCTATAGAGGGCGGAAAGGTAGATTTGTATGGGAGGTACCAGAAGGGGCATGGCTAGGCTTTCAAAATTTTTTCCAAAACTTTATCCTGTTATAGCTTTATGAAATACAGAATTTAGGTACGATCCCTTAGGGTGTATTGATATTATTACTCGATTTCTAAAGTGGGCGGAATGATGTATTTGTATGGGAGGTACCAGAAGGGGCGGGGCCATGTAGCCCATTTGCAATACCGTAAGTAGGTTTGAGGAAATAATAACTCGTGAGAAATTTTAAAACATTTGGTTACGTCTTTCGAAAGTTATCGTGCGAACCAGCCGGACAGACAGACGGACAGCTAGACAGACAGACGTACATGGCTCAAACGACATAAAAAGTCATGAATCGAATTTGGTTCAAAGAAACCTAGGGTCTAAAGTGACTCCTTCTATGTGTTACACTTTTGGGTCGTATCAAATGATATATACCCTCATTCCTAAGGGTGATGGTATAAATATGGTTGTAGTGCAAATAACCAGTTTTATCATCATTTTTACAAATGGTGAAGGGTATCTGAGCTTCGGCATAGCCAAAGATAACCACTGTACTAGTTTTTACATCAAATATCTTGACCTCTATTAGAAATATGGTAAGTGCAAAATTGTACTTTTATAGATCTTCACTTCACCTATTCAATGGCACATTGCGAGTTCATCTGTCAACAACAGTAAACTACTTCTTGTGGCATACCGTAATGCCTAACTATTGATGCGCACAATAAATTCATAATTATGTAAAAAACAAAGTAAGGTGGAGCTTGAAGTGCAACATAGCTACTACTTTAATTCGTACACCCTAGTGTTTCTGGGAGTTTCCGTTACGGAAAATTCAATGATTTCTTATATGAAAAATATCACGTATATAAATATGTATTATGAGCATTTCTTATAAACGATATCCATTGTACACTACATTCTCGGTATAAGTCTTATTATCAATAATAAACGATACCGTTGCGGAGACAAAGTTTTTTTTTTGTAGACTAAATTGTTGCTATAGTTATGATATCATCATTCCACAACATATAGTCTCTAGACAAACAATACTAAACATTTCAAATTGCATCTTCCAAGGAAAACATAATGATACCACAATCTAAGGTAATAGCAGAGACTTCAGGTATTCCTTGAAATCTTAGTTTGTGGAAACCATAACGATATCACAATCAAGACGCTATTGGTTACTTGTGTTCATTCTTATATTAAGCTTTTTAAGAATTATTTATTAGACATGCCAATTGAACTCGACTACTTATAGTGATTCCAATAGCGCATACGTAATTGTAAAGCCTAAATCGATCAAAATGGTCTCACTCATATTCAATTATCATGGAACATTGTGTCACAGTGAACAAACTGTCAATCTCTATTGATATAGTTTTTTATTCTTTATTTATTTATTCTCGCCGGAATGACAAATAAGTTGACCAATAATGGCTACAACCAGTACAGAAATTTCAGTCAGTTGAACTGACTGATAAATACCATCACCCAATATAAGATATTGTTTAAGTCTTGAGTTTTTGAAATTAACCGATTTGTAATTAAAACCAGTTAGAAAGTTACAGTCGGGCAACCCAACTTACATTTACCCTTACCCTCAGTAAAACAAATAATTTTCTATTATATTGATATTATTACACGATTTCTAAAGTGGGCGGAGTGGTACATTTGTATGGGAGGTACGAGAAGGGGTGTGGTTAGGCTTCCAGATTTAATCTCCATAACTTTATCCTGTTATAGCTTTACTAATTACAGAATTTGGGCACGATTGTCTTGGGTGTACTGATATTATTAGTACATCCCTAAAGTGGGCGGAAAGGTACATTTGTATGGGAGGTACCATAAGGGGCGTCGCTAGACTTCCAATTTTTTCTCCAAAGCTTTGTCCTGTTATAACATAACAAAATACAGAATTTGGGCACGATCGTGTTGAGTGTAATGATATTATTATCCTATTTCTAAAGTGGGCGGAGTGGTACATTTGTATGGGAGGTACCAGAAGGGGCGTGTCTGGACTTCCAGATTTTTTCTCCAAAACTTTATCCTGCTTAAGCATTACCAAATACAGAATTTGGGCACGATCGCGTTAGGTCTTTTAATAATATTAATCGATTTCTAAAGTGGGCGGTACCAGATGTGTATGGGAGGTACCAGATGGGGTGTGAATAGACTTCCAATTTTTTTCTCCAAAACTTTATCCTGTTATAGCTTTACTAAAAAAGAATTTGGGTACGATCACGTTTAATTTATTGATATTATTTATCCATCTCTATAGTGGGCGGAAAGGTAGATTTGTATGGGAGGTACCATACCATACCGTGGCTAGGCTTGCAAAATTTTTTCCAAAACTTTATCTTGTTATAGCTTTACCAAATACAGAATTTAGGGACGATCCCGTAGGGTGTATTGATATTATTACTCGATTTTTAAAGTGAGCGTAATGATTTATTTGTATGGGAGGTACACGAAGGGGCGGGGCCATGTAGCCCATTTGCAATACCGTTATTAGTTTTGAGAAAATAATAACTCATGCAAAATTTCAAAACATTTGGTTGCGTCTTTCGAAAGTTATCGTGCGAACCAGCCGGACAGCCACCAGACAGACAGACAGACAGGCAGACAGACAGACAGACAGACAGACAGACAGACGGACATGGCTCAAACGACTTAAAAAGTCATGAATCGAATTTGGTTCAAAGAAACCTAGGGTCTAAAGTCACTCCTTCTATGTGTTACACTTTTGGGTCGTATCAAATGATATATACCCTCGTCCCTAAGGGTGATGGTATAAAAATTAAAGTCACACAATTTTTATACCATCACCCTTAGGGATGAGGGTATATGTCATTTGATACGACCTACCAGTACAGAAATTTCAGTCAGTTAAACTGACTGATAAATACCATCACCCAATATAATATATTGTTTAAGTCTTGAGTTATTGAAAATAATCGATTTGTAATTAAAACCAGTTAGAAAGTTTCAGTCGGGCAACCCGATTTACATTTACCCTTACCCTCAGTAAAACAAATAATTTTCTATTTTATTGATATTATTACTCGATTTCCAAAATTGGGCGGAGTGGTACATTTATATGGGAGGTACGTGAAGGGGTGTGTTTAGGCTCCAGATTTATTCTCCATAACTTTATCCTGTTATAGCTTTACTAAATACAGAATTTGCGCACGATTGCGTTGGGTGTACTGATATTATTACTACATCCCAAAAGTGGGCGGAAAGGTACATTTGTATGGGAGGTACCAACTTTGTCCTGTTATAATATAACAAAATACAGAATTTGGGCACGATCGTGTCGAGTGTATTGATATTATTACCCTATTTCTAAAGTGGGCGGAGTGGTACATTTGTATGGGAGGTACCAGAAGGGGCGTGTCTAGACTTCCAGATTTTTTCTCCAAAACTTTATCCTGCTTAAACTTTACCAAATACAGAATTTGGGCACGATCGCGTTAGGTCTTTTAATAATATTAATCGATTTCTAAAGTAAGCGGTACCAGATGTGAATGGGAGGTACCAGATGGGGCGTGAATAGACTTCCAATTTTTTTCTCTAAAACTTTATCTTATTATAGCTTTACTCAAAATTGAATTTGGGTACGATCACGTTTAATTTATTGATATTATTTCTCCATCTCTATAGTGGGCGGAAAGGTAGATTTGTATGGGAGATACCAGAAGGGGCGTGGCTAGGCTTTCAAAATTTTTTCCAAAACTTTATCCTGTTATAGCTTTACTAAATACAGAATTTGGGGACGATCCCTTAGGGTGTTTTGATATTATTACTCGATTTCTAAAGTGGGCGGAATGATGTATTTGTATGGGAGGTACCAGAAGGGGCGGGGCCATGTAGCCCATTTGCAATACCGTAAGTAGTTTTGAGAAAATAATAACTCGTGCAAAATTTCAAAAAATTTGGTTGCGTCTTTCGAAAGTTATCGTGCGAAATTTTGAAATTTTGCACAAGTAATTATTTCCTCAAAACTACTTACGGTATTGCAAATGGGCTACATGGCCCCGCCCCATCTGGTACCTTCCATACAAATACATCATTCCGCCCACTTTAGATATCGAGTAATAATATCAATACACCCAACGGGATCGTACCCAAATTCTGTATTTGGTAAAGCTATGACAGGATAAAGTTTTGGAAAATTTTTTGAAAGCCTAGCCACGCCCCTTATGGTACCTCCCATACAAATTTACCTTTCCGCCCACTATAGAGATGGAGGAATAATATCAATAAATAAAAGAGATCGTACCCAAATTCTATTTTTAGTAAAGCTATAACAGGATAAAGTTTGAAAAAAAATTGTAAGTCTATCCACGCCCCATCTGGTACATCCCATACACATCTGGTACCGCCCACTTTAGAAATCGATTAATGTTATTAAAATACCTAACGCAATCGTGCCCAAATTCTGTATTTGGTAAAGTTCAAGCAGGATAAAGTTTTGGTGAAAAAATCTGGGTCGTATCTAAACCCCTTCTGGTACCTCCCATACAAATGTACCACTCCGCCCACTTTAAAATTTGATAATAATATCAATATCCCCGACACGATCGTGCCCAAATTCTGTAATTAGTAAAGTTATTACAGGATAAAGTTATGGAGAATAAATCTGGAAGCCTAGACACCCCTTCTCGTACCTCCCATACAAATGTACCACTCCGCCCACTTTTAAAATCGAGTAATAATATAAATATAATAGAAATTTATTTGTTTTACTGAGGGTAAGGGTATATGTATGTAAGTTTAGTTGCCCGACTGAAAATTTCTAACTGGATTTAATTACAAATCGGTTAATTTCAGTAACTCAAGACATAAACAATATCTTATAGTAAGTGATGGTATTTATCAGTCAGTTCATCTGACTGAAATTTCTGTACTGGTTTTTATATGAACTAGAAATATTTTTACTTAAAGAAAGAAAAACAGCTTAAAATTAAAAAAAAAACTATATTATTTAAAATTCATACTTTGTTAGTATTTTGGGGAAATTTACATACACAAATGTTGAGTAAGTGAAATAAAATAGAAATAAATATTTAAGTATTATTATTTAAGGAACAATTAAAAAAATATCATATGAATTTTTTTAACGTTAAAGTAACAAAAATCTTAAACCATGTTTCCTAAGTATCACGCTGTTTTTGTTTGTTAACCATCTTATTTGAGATTGTTGTTGCCATAAAGTAGAAAAAATTGAGATAAATTATCAAACAAAAAATTTTATCTATTACATCTATTTTGTACATTAAGAATGATCTTTCGACATCCACTGATGTAATTAACCTTAAAATGTTTTAGTACATTGAGAATGACCTTTCAACATCCACAGATGTAATTGAAGCGAATTTAAGGACAGTATTTCCTTTAATTCGTATTTTGATGTTAACGTGGGCCAGATCCACACAATACTTTACAAATACTTTTCACATCTTTCAAACCAACGTTTTTTGATATAATTAAATTAAATTTTTATTACTATTAAATTAATTTCGGAATCCGATAAATTATCTATCAATCAAAACGTGTCTTCATTCACCTGAACTTCTTCAATAAGCGTAAGATCTGATGTTTGCAAATTTTTAATATGTTTTGCAATAAAACCGTAATTTAAAGCAATATAAATCAGGTCAGATCTAGTTTGGGGGTCTGTCAAGACATCCATTACAGTTTTAATGGATTGTGCGTCCTCATCGTTTAATGCACTCTAAAATGTCTTCATAATTGTTGGCATAGTAGTTAACTGCTTCAAGCCATGATCCCCATCGTGTTGTTATAGCTTCTGGAGGTAATGGAAGGTCTGGAAACATTTGTTAATAAAGTTCCTCTCTACATGGAGCTTTTAAAAATACATTTTTCCCATTAACAATAGTTTTACAGTAGACTGCGGATAAGTGCACATCGGTTTTCGCGTGACTTTTTGTGCACTTATGCGGTTTTTGCATTTATACAACACTCGGATAGGTGCACAACTATTGCATAAGTGCACGATTATTGCATTTATGCAAACATTAGATTATTTTTATTATTCTGTAACACCAGTTCAGTTTGGACGGAACTTTAAGAAAATAATTAAAATATAAAGCTGTTTAATGTTTTTTATTTATATTTGGTTTGGTTTTTATCAAAAACTTAAAAAATCACAAATTTATATTTTAGTGTTTATCATATTTCATGCAAAAAATTAATAATATTCAGTTCTGTGCCAAAATAAGAGCTGTTAATGGATCATTGCAATCATATTTTGCAACATTGTTTTTTGCAAAATACATATTAAATTGCACTCAATTCGATTCACCTAAACCACATGTGCTGAAAAAATCTGAAATCTTTTTTTGAACCGTGTTTTCTGTTCCAACCTTATATATTTTTTTCTCCAGTTTCTCTAAATCATAGTCTACATCTATGTAGTATGAGAGATTTGAATTTATGCATGCAAAGTTGTACTAAAAAAGTACTTTCAGGTTAGCAAAAGTTGTGCATTTATCCGGTTTTTGCATTTATACGTGTTGCACTTATCCGTGCATTTCTGTATGTAAACGTATAAAAAAGGCCAATGGCTTCAAGTTCCCGTGCACTTATGCGGTTTTTGCATTTATGGGATGTGTACTTATCCGAAGTTAATGTATTTACGATTTCATATAAATTCCGAATAGATGCCAAGAGCAATACATGTCACCTACGTCACTTTCGGATAAAATACCACCATAGCTTTTGCAGCCTTTACCATGTATGGAGCTGCATCCGTCATAAAAAGCAAAACATTTTTCTTATTGAAGTCTACGTCCAGTTTTTGATGGCGTCGTCCCACAGTCGAGCAATTGTTGAGTAATTAGCCCTTTCCAAGGCTGCTGTATGTTGTAAAAATTTCTCACTTGAAATTTCCTTAATACACCTGCTAAAATTTTTGCCACATTTCTGCCCGTTGCATCTATAGTTCCATAGATTAAGATCCATTTTAAGCTTTGCTCGTATATTGTGTTGTATGTTGTATGCAGTCGTTGTATACATTTATTAAATGTTTAGTTCGAAGAACTATTTCAGATGGCACTTAGTAGTCCGTGTATTCCTCAAATAGTGTTCATATATTTTGATTTCTCATTTTGTAATGTGGAATGTCAGCAGACACAAAAGTTCGGCACATTTTTTCTTGAAAATTATGTTCTTTTAAGAGTCTACCGGAACATTCTGGCAAAAATAATTGTTTGGTCTGCTTATTTTCACTTCAATGACTTAGTTGAATGTGTTTGCAGGTTTCCACATGTTGCTTCACTTGAAATCTGCGATCTGCTGCAATAACTTTGCTGCAGATATTAGAATAGAGAAATCCACCATCAGCTCGTAAGTCAGAAAACTTTTCTACGACCGCCTTTAGTTTTGCTGCTTTTGTCGGATAAGCATTAGGCATTATGTCCAGGGTCGAAATCGGTGGTGGTTGAAAATCACCTCTTTTTTATGTTTTGTTTACTTATTGAATAAGAAAGCATAACATTTCTCAGTTGTGTAAATAATAATGTGAAAAACATAAAATATGCTTAAAAAGGGATATTTGTGAAAAAACATGGCCTAAAATATATAAATTACTAGTGGACCCGGCAATGCTTCGCTATTGCATAATTGTCGAATACCTATAGTATGTTTGGCATGCCTACTTAAAGGGCTGAGCTTAAGCGTCGTTCTTGTACGCTCTGTAAACTATTCGTTATCCCAAGTTACTCCTTAACCTGATCAAACTAACAACGTCCCCCTAACCGATATTAAAACATACGTCAGCAAATTCATATCTATAGCACCAATTACTAACTGTATACAAATATTACCTTATATAGCCCTAAAAACATGTATATATTCATGGATCATTTATAGTACTGACATCATTGTCAGTATTTCCCTTTAAATTTTTTTGACAAACTTTTTCTGACGTTTATTGCCAAAACTTTTGACAAAATAAATTGACGCAGTGTAAATAATCCATAAAATTGACTGACACAATTCTTCAATTCTTGCTCTTTGCTTCAATAACAGTACTTTTTGATACAGTAAACATCATTTTTGACACAATTAAAAAACTTTTTGGTGCAATAATAGTAATTATAAGTAAATTTAAAGTATTTTTTGGTACAATTAAGGTACTCTGTGATACAATTAATTGTTCTATTTGTGCACAATAAAAGTATCTTTCATTATAATAAAATCTACTTTATGGTACCAATAAAGTACTCTTTGATACCTTAAATGTTTTTTTTTAACAATAAAATCACTTTTTGGTACACTAAATTGTACTTTTTAGTACAATAAATGTACTTTTAGTACGCTAAATAAATTTTTATTATCTGTATATCAAATATTATCGCTCTAGGGCTAAAACTGTTTTGTCACGCTCTCTCCGCCCACTGGTCCAAAATTCCATCTACATATATTTATATTCGTGTTGTCGGTTACTATCTAGGTGTCTCTAGGGATAAAATACAGTTTTCCACGCCCACTCCGCCCACCGATCCAAAATATTAATTTCGTTTGTTTATTTATATGCGTGTAGTCGAATACTACCTGTATATTTCATTTTATGTCTCTAGGACTAAAATACAGTTTTGCCACGCCCCCTTCCCCCAATAATGGAAAATTAAAATATCGTCTACATATTCATATTCGTGTTGTAGTGTACTATCTGGGTGCTAAATTGTATCTCTCTAGGGCTTAAACCCCTTCACCCACTCGCTCACTGATCGAATATTTAAATTCCGTCTGTATATTCATATTCGTATTGTCGAGTACTATTTGTATACCGAATTTTATTTCTGTGGAGCTAAAATACCGTTTGGTCATGCCCTCTCCGCCAACTGATACAAAATTTAAATTTCGTCAGCATATTCATATTCGTGTGACCGAGTACTATCTATGTACCAAATTTGATTTCTCTAGGCCTAAAATACAGTTTTTCCACACCCTATTGCCTATTGCCCAAAATTAAAATTTAGTCAGCAAATTCAAATTCGTGTTGTCGAGCACTATCTGTGTATCAAATTTTATCTCCCTAGCTCGAAAAAAAGTTTTGCCACGCCCACTCCGCCCATTGGGTCCAAAATTAAATTTTCGTCTGCATATTCATATTCGTGTTGCCGAGTACTATCTGAGTATCAAATTGTATCTCCCTAGCTCCAAAAATATGTTTTGCCATGCCCACTCCGCCCACTGGTTCAAAATTAAAATGTCGTCCTCATATTCATATTCGTGTTGCCGAGTACTATCTGTGTATCAAATTTCATCACCCTAGCTCAAAAAATATGTTTTGCCACGCCCACTCCGCCCATAGGATAAAAAATTACTAAATATATAGCCTATACTAATTTCCATATAGTACACTAACTGTCTTCCAAATTTTATTGAAATCGGTTCAGCCGTTTAGGCGTGATTGAGCAACAAACAAACAAACAAACAGACAGACATTCACATTTATAATATTAATAGGATGCTTTAAAAAAGGTTTTTTTAAAATTATGCTCCTAAATCAAAATTTGCGGAAATATGACTTTATGGGTAAAATATGCCAAAATATGCTCTAACAAATAGGTCTCAAAACACTTGTAGGACCATGAAACATGTAAATACATTAGTCATTTCTTAATATCTCGTCGTAAAAAAAACATGCTGTAGCATATTTCCGGTTGCCCTGGTGATCACAAATTAAGCTCCTTTTTTCAATTAGACGCTTAGTTTACGAGATAAACGCATTTAAAGATTGCCATACGAAAATCCACCATTGGCCACCCATGTAATGGTGGTAACTCCACCTATAGAAGTGATTTCTGAAGTATTTTATAGTGATCACAAATTAAGCTCCTTTTTTGGATTAGACGCTTAATTTACGAGATAAACGCATTTAAAGTACACCATATGAAAATCCACCATTGGCCACCCATTTCATGGTGATATCTCCACCTATAGAAGTGATTTCTGAAGTATTTTATAGTGATCACAAATTAAACTTTTTTTCGATTAGACGCTTAGTTTACGAGATAAACGCGTTTAAAGATTGCCATACGAAAATTCATCATTTACCATTTGCTATTTCATGGCGATAAGCCCATCTATTACAAGTGATTTCTGAAGTATTTTATATTGATCACAAATTAAGCTCCTTTTTTCTATTAGACGCTTAGTTTACGAGAAAAACGCATTTAAAGTTTGCCATACGATGAAAAATCGAAGTTTCCTGTGAGTTTGAGGAGGTTGTTGTATTTGTGGCTAGACAAAAATTAAAAGTTGATGATGACAGTAGAAGTAAAATAAGAAGAGTATTTGCCTACACATTACACCTCTAATGTGTGGATAACGCTATTTATGACAATTTGAGGTTCGTACTTCCATATGTGGAATAACTAACTGTTTCACTTATTCTACCAGAACCTACCATCTACCATATGCGTTAGACGTCTGTTTGGGGCAATATCAATAACTTCAATACCCGACATGTCGTTCTTGGAAGACGCGATATAGTTTAAAAGACAAACCAATTAATATGAGCGGAAACAAGATCACTGTATTACACTTGTAACGCTTTACATGCAGTTCTATTACTGATGTATATACCTACAGCAATTTTATGAGCATGACCGAGCATACATAAACAAACAGAAACATGTTTTTAAATAGAAAAAAAATTGTGGTCTACTCAGACCAAGAGGTTAATTACAGTAAATTTCTTTCAAACCTCAATTTCCACCCCTTTCTCAATTTGTGATTTTTTAATTTAAAAAAAGTTGTAGTCGGTCAATGACAAAATTCGTCCTGCCAGACTAAGTAGTCCATCCTAGTGTTAAAAATTAACTAAAATTAAATCATTAACTAGTTATTGTGGGTTAAACGTTATTGTGTCGAAATATGTTAAGCTATTTATTAAGGTCATAATATATTACATGACGATATGAAGTTTACCCATGCCAGAGCGTATGAGTTATGTAAAATTGTATTTATTGCTCATACGTAAGACCATTGCGTTATTATTGCAGCCAACCTGACAAAATGATTGATGCAGAAGTATTTAGTTTTGGGGTTACTTTTCCAAATCAATGAGCAGAAAAATGTTGAGCTGTGTAACCAAGTAAGTGTCTTATAACTTCCATGTGGACCTCTCTAAACTATGAAACTTATGCATTAGAAGTTTTGCTTTAATTCACAAAAGTTATGGAACTTTTAAAAAAAATGTTGGTCACCCTCTTTTGGTCGGAACGAAATGCATGTCATTGTTCATGTTTTATCAGTCGATATATTTTCACCTCAAACACGTCATACAAAAGGTTCACGGATTACAGAATATTAGTGTTCTGAATTTGTCTTGGGATAATCTTTAATTGTAGCCTAGATTTTTGGAGTCTAGATTTTGGTGCTAAACTACATTGTTCAACATTCAAAAAGTAAACTACTGTCAAAATTATTAGAACTGAAAAGTGGTTACATTAATTTTATTTATGTATTATATCTAATAAGTTAAAGACAAAATGTTTTTCATATGTACGTTATGTAAAATCATACCGTTCCAAATTTTTAACAACTTATTTCCCCTTACAGAAAGAACACGCACGCACGTTACTACAAAGCTTTCAAATCGAACAAACACGAAAGCTTTCATACAGTGTTGTGGAACATAAGTTTGAAGTTCGATGATTCATACGAACATACAACTCTTTGTCGACTGCATGTATATAACCAAACAATAACAACAGGTTGAGGGATTTTTGGGTAGTCGGCATCATATTTTAAAGGACATATTGATAAAGAGTTCAGAAAATTTATGAATGCCTGCGTATATCTTGTCAATTATCGATGGGGGTTGCAGAATATTCATTATGCAGGATGTTAAATAATTTATGCACAAAAATCATTCAATTTAGAAAAAGGGATTTATTTAAATGAAACTTTGTCTTTATTTAAAGTTTCGCATTATTTTTGCTGCCTGCCTTCGGATGTCATATTGCGACCGCCTTAACCCATTTATCGTAGTAATTTTCTCTTAAGCCTTTTTTGGCATCATCGAGTCTAGGCTAAACTTTTAATATTCCTTCATATTGTGTTGTGCCTGCCAATGACAAACGTATCTATTGAGTTACAGGAAAGTATATCTGTTGCTGAGGTCCTTTCAAGCAATGGCAATGACAATGCAAAAACTTTGTTCAATTTAGTATTGATCCCAATTCTTTACGATGTATTCGATGTTCATAGAAATCAATGGGATTTTGTGCTTTTTATGATTTGTATTTAAGAATTATTCTAATATTGCCATCCACGCCATGTCTTCTACGTTTTACGCAAATACATATATAAGGAATAACCTGAAATGGAATCTGCGAATGTCGGAGACAGAAGCAGCAAACCATGTCATACTGTATAAGAATATGATGTCGTTGCGATTACAGCAGGATGTGTAACTATGTTGATTACGAGAACCATCCCAAAACAATAAAATGCCTAGCATGAGAAAGGGAAGTGAAAAGCAAATTATAGGATTGTGTGGATGATTACCGAGTTTCAAATACAAGGCGGGTTGTAAAATAAGTAAGTTAATAACGGAAGGCATAACTAAAATGACTTAATATATATATATTGTATTATATTTTAATGAACAAACTTAAGGATTAGAGTGGGTACTTGAATTAAATCAGCAAATTGGATTGAATTTTGTTGTAGTTTTTCAATTCATAAAGTTTTATTCTGTGATTGTGAAACTTGCATTATCTCCAGCAATACACATGTAGTCTGACATCGTAATATGATTTGAGGTATTAAGTTGAAAAAATGGTAGAATGTGCTAGAGAGTTCTGCATGTGCAATATGAAATGCTATCGTGGCGACCATATATATTCCTGAAGTCTATACCATCACCCTTAGGGATGAGGGTATATATCATTTGATACGACCCAAAAGTGTAACACATAGGAGGAGTCACTTTACACCCTAGGTTTCTTTGAACCAAATTCGATTCATGACTTTTTAAGTCGTTGGAGCCTTGTCTGTCTGGCTGTCCGGCTGGTACGCACGATAACTTTAGAAAGACGTAACCAAATCTTTTGAAATTTTGCAACAGTTAATACTTCTCCACAACTACTTACGGTATTGCAAGTGGACTACATGGCCCCACCCCTTCTGGTACCTCCCATACAAATACATCATTCCGTCTACTTTAGAAATCGAGTAATAATATCAATACACCCAACGGGATCGTACCCAAATTCTGTACTTAGTAAAGCTATAACAGGATAAAGTTTTAGAAAGTTGGAAGAAATTGGAAGTCTAGCTATAGCAGGACACAGTTTTGGAGAAAAAAATTGGAAGTCTAGTCACACCCCTTCTGGTACCTCCCATGCAAATGTCCCTTTCCGCCCACTTTAGAGATGGAGTATTAATATCAATACACGCACCGCGGACGTGCCCAAATTCTGTATTTGTAAAGCTATAATTGGAAAATGTTTTAGAGAAACATTCTGGAAGTCTAGACACGCCCCTTCTGGTACCTTCCATACAAATGTACATTTCCGCCCATTTTAGAGATGGAGTAATAATATCAATACACTTGACAAGATATGGACGTCGGGAGCGTGATGTAAGGTAAAGCTTCTGATCGGTTTAACTTGGCAAACCCAGAGTGATCCTTGCCAATTGCAATTCAAGTCTACTCACAGAGCTATATATTCGTAGTACTACTGCGGATGGAGTACCTCCACGTGGTGACGCCTGGAAACGTGCTTCTGACACCCGTCAGAGCACGGCTAACTGTGAAGGGCAAGACCTAAAACCCAGGCACGTCAGCTCAGAGTGAGCCGTACCCTTGTCAGCGTCTGACCCAAAATGGAGGCATAATAAAATCCTGGCAGGAGGAGAAAACTGCGACGTGGTGCGCTGGGCTTGCATCCCGCCACCGACGTTTGAACTATTGCAATGAAAAGAAGTAAGGAAAGAATAATATGGACCCCCCCCCCAAATGTTGACGACCACCGCAAACGAATTAAGGACCATGATTTGAGGATATGCACCTGGAATGTTAGAACACTATATAGACCAGGTGCCTCCATCCAACTGCCGGAAGTCCTCGAAGATTACTAGGCTGACATAACCGCTTTACAGGAAATCCGGTGGACGGGACACAGCTGCTCGCGCATGAATACGTGCGATATCTACTATAGCGGCCATGCGGACAAGCACAAGTTTGGATGTGGATATGTGGTTGGCAAGAGACTGCGACACCTAGTCTCAAGGTTCAACACGGTGTGTGAACGTATGGCCACCATAAGAGTCAAAACTAAGTTTTTCTACATAACACTAATATGTGCCCATGGTCCGACAGAAGAGAAAAGCGATGAGGACAAAGACGAGTTCTACGAGAGCCTAGAAAATGTATATGACCGTAGCCCAAGCCATGACATCAAAATTGTACTAGGCGATTTTAATGCTAAAATAGGCAGGGAGACCGGATTTGAGCCTACCATCGGAAATTCAGTCTGCACATCGAACAATGGCATCAGACTGATTGATATCTCTGCGGCAAGAAATATGGTAGTTAGCAGCACTAGATTTCACCATAAAAAAATTCATAAGCCAACATGGCTTCTTCCAAAACAATTGACGAGGAATCAGATAGATCACGTGGTAGTCGATGGTGCGAATCAGGGGTGCGAATATCGACTCCGATCACTTCCTTATCGCAGTTAAGGTACGCACAAGGCCAAGCATGGCGAAAAACGTACGTAACCAGGCACAACGAAAGCTGGACATCGGTAAACTGCGGACCACAGGGGTAGCGGACGCCTACTCCAACCATCTAACTCAACTGCTGCGGAATGCTACAACCCCTGATAATATATAACCTCGGAGTGGCAATTTATAGCCGAAACCATAGAACGGACTGGGAGAAGAGCGTACTTGGGTACTCAAAGCCGTCTCAAGAAGATGTCTGGTACGATGATGAATGTCGCAATGCCTCGAGAAAGACGGATGCTGCATGCAGAGCGAGACTGCAGCCAATGGCAATACGAGCTGTTCGTGAACGGCACAGGGAAGAAGAGACGTGAGGCAACTTGTCTTTTTAGACGGAAAAATAAGGAACTAAAGAAGAGACAAGATGAGTGCACAGAGTTGCTCCGAAGTAGAGGGGAAGTCCGAAAATTCTACAGGAGAGTTAAGGCGAGAATGCGTGGAACTGGTTTGCCCTCCTGCAAGGACAGCGATGGTCAGCTAGTGACGGACCCAGATAACGTTCTGAAAATACGGAGAAATCATTTTGTAAATTTGTTGGATGCGGACACCACTCCAGAGGACCCCGCTCCAATCCATGACGATGGTATTAACTGTCCACCTCCGAGCCAGGAAAACACCAAATCCTCGGTTAAGATTGATAAAGATCAGTCTGAACCATTCAACACAGAATGTACACTATTTAATATAGTTATAGTGAAGGTGATGAGAAAGACTGGTGTCAACAAGTCTGGCACCATATTCCACAAGAGCCATATGCCACTAGCCTATGCCGATGATATGGAATCATTGGCCGAAATCTGCGGGATGTTACTGCAGTTTTCTCATCACTAGAAAAGGAGTCGGCAAAACAATAATAATGATTTCGACGAACAAAGAGTCCTCTTGATGGCGACGCAGCGTCAACGTTGAAAATTATTGTTTTGAGATTGTCGACGAGTTTACCTACCTCGGCTCTTCCGTCAATAAGGAAAATAATGTCAGCCAAGAAATTAAGCGGAGGATAGCGTTCGTGTTAGTAACACCACCTTATCTCGGAATACTAAATAACAGCTTTGTCAGGTGCTAATCTTACCCGTTCTTTTGTATGCTGCCGAATCAAGGGTGCTTACGACAACGGATATACAAAATCTGGGAGTGTTCGAGAGAAAAGTACCCCGAAAAATTTATAGACCTATCTGTGTGGACGGCGAGTTTCGCCTTCGGATGAACCATGAGCTGTATGAGCTTTGCCACGACATCGACGTAGCTAAAAGAGTCAGATGCAACGACTACGATGGCTGGGCCATGTTGCCAGAATGGATGTAAATGCTCCAGCTCCTGCAGGACGGCGCAGAGCAGGAAGACCCAAACTCCGTTGGAAGGACCAAGTGGTAGCGTAGGACTAACTGGAGAACACACACAAAAGACCGAAGCGTGTGGAATTCTTTAGTACTTCAGGCGTCAAATTTATCAATCACATTCGTAAGTTGTAATGGGCCACTTAAGCAAGTAAGTAAGTAAAGTCTACATATGGGTATTTCCACAAAAAGGTCCATCATGATCGAAAAGATAAGTGTTTTCCACTTTTCAATTCATCAAATGTTTTTGAACTGGGTATATTTTGTAGCAGGTACAATAAAATGTTTGTACCCCGTGGCGTATGACTTACGTGGAATATAACTATACGATACTTACTAACATCAATTCGATATTGATTTATTATGGCATGTAACTTAACAAAACGAATGATGCAGAACTTCTTCTTTTTTAAGCTACTTTCATGTGCAGTTCTCATAATTGAGTCCCAAATCAATAAGCGGAAAAATTTTGTACTGTGTTAGTAAAGACAAACAATTAAATTTTATTACATTAAAATGTCCAAAGCTTCTCTTATTTTCATTTATGATTAAACGGACTGCAAAATTGCATTAATGATCTGGTTACCTCTTTGAAGAATTAATAACATATTTACTGATGACGCAAGTCCATCCTTATCATAAAATAATTGTTACAAGAGTAAATAAATCCAATAATACTAAAAAATTATCATTTGGCTGCAAAATTTTGATTTTATTTTATTGACGTTTTAATCTAACATTCGTGATCAACTATTTTTTGTATATAAACTTTATTATAAATTAAAAAGTAATAAAACCAGGAACAAAGTTTCAGTTGGGCAATCCGACTTACATATACACTCAAAATACAGAATTTGGGCACGATCGTTTCGAGTGTATTGATATAAATTATTACTCCATCTCCAAAGTAGGCGGAGTGGAACATTTGTATGGGAGGTACCAGTAGGGGCGTGGTTAGACTTCCAACTTTTTCTCCAAAACTCTACCAAAACAAAAGTCAGAATTTTGCACGATCGTGTCGAGTGTATTGATATTACTACTCGGTTCCTCAAGTATGCGGAATGGTAGATTTGTTTGGGGGCTACCAAAAGAGGCGTGGATAGACTACCAGTTTTTCTCCAAAATTTTATCCTGATATAGCTTTACTAACTACAGAGCTTGCGCACGATCAAGTTGGATGTATTGATATTATTACTCGATTTCTAAAGTGGTCGGAATGGTAAATTTGTATGGTAGGTACCAGAAGAGGCGTGCCCATGTATCCCATTTTCAATACCGTAAGTAGTTTTGAGGATACATGGGCACGTCCCATGTAAGCCTATGCAAAGTTTCAATACAATTGGTAGGGTCTTTCGAAAGTTATCGTGCGTACTAGCCGGACAGACATGGCTATAAGGACTTAAAAAGTCATGAATCGAATTTGGTTCAAAGAAACCTAGGGTCTAAAGTGACTACTTTTATGTGTCACACTTTTGGATCGTATCAAATGATATATACCCTACTACGCGTAGGGTGAGTGTATAAAATCATTTAAAAAATTTTGATGTGCTTTTATCAAATCATAATAGAAAACATTATATAACAATTTCGTAATTAATAGCTGAATTATGTTAAGACTTTCCTATGTAGGACAACTAGGTTTTTTGTCATTATCATATACCAAATATCCTTTAAATATTCGTACCTTCAAACATTTATGATAGAGATCATTGAGCTGGGTGTTCCCATGCCCGTTTTCCAACAGTTAATTTCCTGGCCATTAATACATTGCATTATATAAATTCAGTATATATATGTAGTTATTTAACAGCATAACATTCCAATACAATGTATAAATTCTTTCGATATATCTTAAACTAAAAGTGAATTCCCCCATTTAGTCATTAGACGGAGCGTGTGTCGGCAAACACTTGACATATTTGCGGTGCTTTTTAACATATATCAATAAATAATTGTGAATACAAAGACTATTATTGCTGTTCTTCCTTCTCGACAATCGATATCTAAACATAGGAAAGAAAAACTAAATATTTAACATAAATTAATCAGAGATAGAAAATTAATAACATATACTTTGCTCATTATTTCCATTACGTTAAGCATAATTTATCAATTAATTAAATGATGGCTTAAATATTTAATGTTGTTTAGCAACACGAGTGGCCACTTATACCTGTTGTCGCTCGTGACGATATGTTCATACATGGACGCATTCTGCTGGTGATGAAGACGAATCCCATTCAGATGTTTAATACTAAACGGAATATTGTTGATGTTAGGGTGAGTACAACGTTCGTGGCAACTGTTACACTTGACAACACTTCCACGCACACATTCCAACACTTTCTGTTGTTTTGCCATCCAACCAAAATATAACGTGTTTTAGTTCACCCTAATATATATCCTTGTAGTATTTTTCCCCTTTTAATGATTCTTTTTTTCAAATCAGCAAGCAATTCGAGAGTCCGTTGAATATTTTTCAACTAGAGTGACTAGCCAGTCCTAAATTATTTACTCCCAACTGGGTGGTTTGAGAAAACGCTTAATCATTTACGAACGTATAACCTTTTATTGGACATATTAACATATGACCATCCACCGCCAACGCATTTTGTGATAAACGAGAATGTCACCGTCCATATCCAATCACATTCTGCACATGCAGTAGAAATAACAACACTTGTCATAGCATCAATTCAATTAAAATTCTTTCCATTCGAGAAATCAAAATATTTGTCTACATATTGAGACATGCGGATATGGCAAAATGACAAACACATACGAACATGTTATAAAAATAACTCCAAAGAACACAAAAAACAAGGAACTTTTAGACATAGCAGAATGTTAAGATATTATACTTATACACCACACCGATAGAAATACCTGGATTTGTCTAAGACCCTGTGGACTTTTGGGATTCAAACCATCAAAATTGATACAAAACATTTAGTCTTGTTTTATATTGTTGATCTGTGCAGAATATATGAATTTGTTTTCATCGTTCCGTTTAAGATAATTTTCCTATTACCCTCATTATATTCATAGCTTGTTACATCATAAAATTTTATTATTTATTATTACTCCATCTGTAAATAGGACGAAATGGTACATTTGTATGGGAGGTACCAGAAATGGTGTGACTAGACTTCCAATTTTTTCTCCAAAACTTTATCCTGTTAAAGTTTAACAAAATACAAAATTGGGGCACGATCGCGTGGAGTGTATTGATATTATTATTCGACGTCTAAAGCGGGCGGAGTGGTACATTTGTATGGGAGGTACCAGATGGGGCGTGGTCATGCAGCCCTTTTACAATATTGAAATAGTTTTGGGAAAATATTATCTTGTGCAAAGTTTCAAACCATTTGGTATCGTCTTTCGAAAGTTTTCGTGCCTACCAGCCGGACAGACAGACAGACGGACATGGCTCAAACGATCGGATTTTGGTTCAACGAAACTTAGGGTCTAAAGTGACTCCTTCTATGTGTTACACTTTCGGGTCGTATCAAATGATATACTATACCCTCTTATCCGTAGGGTAAGGGTATAATTAAAGGCAATTCGTAAGAAATCGGGAGAAGTATCCCAAATCAAAATTAAAGATATTATAATTTCTTTTAGGCGATGTCCAGCTATCTTTGTGATTAGTTAACATACGTGTATTTTCGCTCTGGATAATCTAATACGCACTAAGCTGCAATTTGGTAATGATCCGAGTCAATTTTAGCTTCACTAAGGCTGAATTTACTGATCAGTGGACCAAAAACACCTTCCTTTCGTATTTTTGAGTTAATATCTCATCGAACAATTTTAATGTCGTCGCTGCTCTTAGAATGTATCTTAAGTTTCACAGTCTTAATCTAGCGTCGAGGAATATGCAAAAACCAGCGTGATGTAGAACAATTTTGAGGTAATGCCAGTTTTGTACTTTTTGAGGTCATTCTTTAGTCTGATAGTGGCAGCCTTCTATAGAGAGTCCGAACGTTGTAGGTACATATTAATAAATCTTGGTCCTTATAAAGTTTGCGGGGGCTATCAATATTTGGGCGGTTCCGTTTGTTAGTTTCTCTTTTCCATGTTTTCATACCCAGTATAGCACTGAAGGCGGATGGTTATCCCAACAATCAGGTTTTGCCGCTCATATTCTGCTGTTGCTCGTGACTAAAAAATATCACGAAACAACGTTGCCCATTTGCCACAATGTAAAGGTTTAGAGTCGACTTGAGATACAAGTTTCACGTTGCTTCGCCAACAGTACATAAACCAATCCTATTCAATATTGAGTAGTAATCTATATATATAAATATGGTAGTAAATGTATAGTAGTTCATCAATTGAGAACGGCTGGGCCGATTTTGCTCAAATGTTTTTTTGAGTTGTTCGTATTTGCCAGTTTATGTGAAAGAAAATTTTGGGAAAATCCTCCGGAAAAGTCGGGAAATTGGAAAAAACGAAAATTGCTTTTTTGTATGGAATTTTGTGGGCAATTGTAACAAATGGCTGTTCTAAAGGAAAAATAGAAAATTTTCTTGGAAAATTCCGGAAAATTCCGGAAAAAATAGAAAATTTTAAAAATATTTTTTCTTTCGAAATCATGAATTCTATGGTGAGATTTGATAATTTTGGATAACTTGAATGAAAAAATAGAAAAGTTATCGATGGAAAACTTGGAAAATTCCGGAAAACACTAAAAAATTTAGATTTTTCAGCAAAATTTTTCTTTGTATGTATTGCTTGATTTTATGAAAATCGCAAATTTAATTTTTGTGCAATAGTTCCGTAGCAACTTTTCGAATGGAAAAATAGAAAATTTTGGTTGGAAAATCATGAAAAAAATTCAAAATTTAATTTGTTTTTTTCGGCGAAGTTTTCCATTTTATCCCATGTTTTGTAAATTTTGGACAATGTAGTTTAAAAAATTTCGGATAATTATTCTAAAATTACTTTTCGAAAGGAAAAATAGATAAATTGTTGGTGGAAAACTCGGAAAATTCAGAAAAAAACTCGACAGATTTTCATATTCGCGTTGTCGAGTACAATCTGTGTATCAAATTTTATCTCCGTAGATCGAAAAAAATGTTTTGCCACGCCCAGTCCGCTTATTGGGTCCAAAAATAAAATTTCGTCTGCAAATTCATATTCGTGTTGTCAAATTTTATCTCTATAGTTCGAAAAAAAAGTTTTGCCACGCCCACCCCGCCCATGGGGTCAAAAATTAAAAAAAATATAGTCTACGGCAATTTATATATAGTACACTAACTGTCTTCCAAATTTTATTGAGATCGGTTCAGCCGTTTAGGCGTGATTGAGCAACAAACATACAAACAAACAAACAAACAAACAGACAGACATTCACATTTATAATATTAACTAGTGGACCCGGTAATGCTTCGCGATTGCTTACTTGATGAATGCTTAGTATAGGTCTGGCACGGCTCCTTAAAGCGCTAAGCTAAAGCATCGTTCTTGTACGCTCTTTAAACAACTCGTTACACCAAGTTACTCCTTAACCTGATCAAACTAAGCATGTCTCACTAACTGATATTAAAACATCCGTCTGCATATTAAATATCTATAGCGCCAAGTACTATCTTTATACAAATATTACCTTATAAAGTCCTAAAAATATTTTCCCACTTTCTCTTCTGCGCACAGATCGGAAATAAAATGTTTGCCTTCATATTCCTGCTGGCCGAAAATTAATATTTTGTCGATATATTTACGTCTGCATTGCCGAACATCATTGCCAGTATTTTTATTACAATAACCTGTGCTTCTTAGTATATTAAATGTATTTTTTTGTAACAATAAATTTTACTTTTTGGTACAATAAATGTACTTTTTGGTCAAAAAAATTTTACTTTTTGGTACCGAAAAATATCTGTATATAAAATATTATCATTTTAGGGCTAAAATATTGATTGAGAATAAAAAAATCGTCTGCAAATTTGAACCTGAAGTGCCGAGTACTATCTATGTACCAAATTGTATCTCTCTGGGCATAACAATACAGTTTGGTGATACCCCCTCTGCCCACTGACCAAAAACTGTAATTTCGTCAAAATCGTGTTGTCGAGTACTATTTGTGTACCAAATTTTATCTCTCTGGGGCTAAAATACAGTTTGGTCACACCCACTCCGCCCACTGTTACAAAATTAAAATGTTGTCCTTTTATTTATATTTGTGTAGCCGAGTACTATCTATGTACCAAATCTTATTTCTCTAGGGCTAAAATACAGTTTTGCCACACCGCCTCCGCCCACTGACACAAAATTAAAATTCCATCTGTATGTTCAAATTCATGTTGCCGAGCACTATATGTGTATCAAATTGTATCTCCCTAGCTCTAAAAATTTGTTTTGCCGCACACCATCCGCCCACTGGTCCAAAATTAAAATTTCGTCCGCATATTCATATTAGTGCTGCCGTGTATCAAATTTTATCTTCCTAGCTCTAAAAATATGTTTTGCCAACACACCCTCCGCCCTCTGACCCAAAATTAAATTCCGTCTGCATATTCATGTTGGCCGCGTGTATAAAATTGTATCTCCCTAGCTCTAAAAATATATTTTGCCATGCCCAATCCGCCAAATGGTCCAAAATTAAAATTTCGTCCGCATATTCATATTCGTGTTGCCGAGTACTATCTGTGTATGAAATTTAATCTCCCTAGCTCTAGAAATATGTTTTGCCACGCCTACTCCGCCCACTGGTCCGAAATTAAAATTTCGTCCGCATATTCATATTCGTGATGCCGAGTACTATCTGTGTATCAAATTTTATCTTCCTAGCACTAAAAATATGTTTCGCCACGCCCACTGGGCCAAAATTAAAATTTCGTCCGCATATTTATATTTATGTAGCCGAGTACTATCTGTGTATCAAATTTTATCTCCATAGCTCAAAAAAAGTTTTTCCACGCCCACTCCGCCCATAGGGTCGAAAATTAAAAAAAAAATTATAGCCTATGGCAATTTCCATACAGTACACTAACTGCCTTCCAAATTTCATTGAAATCGGTTCAGCCGTTTAGGCGTGATTGAGCAACAAACATACATACAAACAAACAGACAGACATTCACATTTATAATATTAATAGGATAGGATAGGATTAAGTGAAAAAGGCTGGCGCTTTTGCTCAATTTGTTTTCAATTGTACGTAATTGGCTGGAGAAATTTTATCTGAGAAAATCCTACGGTAAAGTCGATTGAAAAATTCGATAATTGCTTTTTGGTATCGAATTTTGTGTGCAAGTATTACGGAATGGCTTTTTGAATGAAAAAAAATAGAAAATAAATAATAAATAATAAAATATATATTGACTAACTGTCTTGGACAAACGTTGTTTTGCATTCAAAAACACAAAAAAAAAACACTAAATATTGCCGGACGAACAAACTACATAGAAACACTACTCACGGCCCATAGAGCATGCATATAAAATGTGGTCAAAATCGGTTCAATAGTTTTTGAGTTTAGCGATCACGAACATACACGTAATTTTTATATGTATATGTAGAGATATCCTAAGCAATATTAATAAATTTGATAATTTTTTCAGAAAATGAGTTTACGTGTAAAAAATAAGGCTATCAAATTGTATTGCGGGCATTCATTCCGTAATGACTATAGTTTTTTAGGGAGAGTTATTTGCTTGACTAATGCCTCCTATTAGACGACAAAACCTTAGATGACGTAAACTTCGTGCAACAATTTGTCAGACAATACACAGTTCATCCATGCCAAGGTGAATGCTGCTAAATTTGCTATCCTTCAATTCCCTGCATACTGTGGATGCTGTGCTGTGCGCCGCATTTCGGTAGGCTTGCCAAAATTTAAATTTGCTTGAAAACGGTCTCAATGTTCGCAAATGACCGTTTCTGCGTCAGCGATTCAAATTCTTACATTGTGCCAGCTCATGTGCGGCAATCTGCTGACATTGGGAATGCCAGCACCAAATAGTTCGATGCTAGATGCATTTATAATCGAGATGAGCTGACCGAAAGAGATCAAACAAATGTGCCGCTGTTAAATTCCGAGTACAAGAACGCCTACGATTCCCTGATGATGGTTGTTGACGATGAAACGGGAGACATTTACTTTCTCGATGCCCCCGGTGGGACAGACAAGACATCTTTTTGTTGAATCTGGCGACAATTCGGTCAAGACCTCAAATAACGTTGGCCGCTGCATCCTCTGGCATGGCTGCCATATTGTTGGAAAGCAGTCCAACTGCAAATTTCGCTTCGAAACTGTCAATGAATTTTCTCACGGTTGAAAAGCCAAAGAACACAATGTCGAAGAATTCGGAAACAGCGAAATTGATGCGAGAATGCAAGATGACGAATAAACGAGCTTTGGAAGTAGTAGTCATGAAGGATTTACGAGGTGATTTAAAACGATTTGGTGGGGCTATGATATAGCATGTTTAAAATCGTCGTCAATGTCAGGAAGTTGAAATTGACCACGAACATAAGAGTTGCCTTGCAGAACCTCCCATCGTCTGATGCTGGCACTTGGCAATGGCCAAATTTGTCTTAATGTTTCGATTGAAGTGTTCCCCGCCATGGCACAAACTTATAAAAATCTAGATTGAAATTATCAACGGGCGGTACTAGCAGCGAATAATAAGAACTTCGATAGCTTGAATTTCATTTCAGAAAGTCAAATCGCTGATGAACTGCATACGTACAAATCTGATCACAGCGTGATCAACAATGCCAAATTTTTTAACTAGCTTGATATGCCGCATAATTTACAGATGAAGGTGGGATCGATCATAATGATATAGCTTGATCTGAAATAACCGAAAATGTGCCGACGATTCAAAGAAAAGGAAGTCGTTATCTCACGAATTCCAATTATTCCAACTGATCATCCATTTCAATTGGCTTTGGCAATGACAATCAATAAATCGCAAGGCCAATGGTTGGAAGTATCTGGGATAAATATCGAATTTCCCTGTTTTTCGTGCAGTCAGCTGTATGTTGTCTTTTCGCATTTAAGAGAACCGATTTCGTTGTTTGTCTCTGCTGCGGAAAACTAATCGAAAAACATTGTTTATCACATCACTCTCTACTGAGTTTATCTGAAGACATTAAATTCGGGCGGGACGAAGTTCGCCGGGTCCGCTAGTATGATAATAAATAAAGTGAATATCGGTGCCTTCATCTTCTTCTTCTTTACTGGCAGCAACAACAGAAATTCATCTATCAGTAGCCGCACGAAGAAAAACATTTCAAGCGCTTCGGTCTTTTGCGCTCCATAGATAGTTCGTCATACCAAGCTTACTTAACAGTTCCGTAGATACTATCATCTACTTCAAAGTAATAGTTGTCAACGTTCACGCAGCGTTCCAGGCGAGTGGACTCTTTGTTAGTTGAAACAAATAACTTGGTTTTATCCTCGTTTATCACCAGACCCACTTCAGCCGACTGCTTTTCAATGCTCGAAAAAGCCGCAGTAACATCTCGCAATCCACGTCCAATAATATCTATATCATCAGCATACGCGAGCAACATGTGGCTTTTGTTAAATATGGTGCCATTCCTGTTTACTGCTACTTTCCGCATGATCATCTGCATTACGATGTTAAAGAGATCGCAGGACAGCCTATCGCCTTGTCTAAAGCTTGCTTGGTAGAAAATGGCTCTGACAGATTTTTGCCAATTTTCACTGAAGACTTCGTGTCAGTCAGTGTCATCCCGCAGAGTCGAATTAGCTTTGCGGGGATACCACACTCAGCAATAGCATCCAACAATTTCTGTCGTATCGGACTGTCAAATGCAGCGTTGTAATCGATGAACAGATGGTAGGTATCGATCTGCATTTCTTGGGTCTTCTCCAGGATTTGTCGTAGCGTGAATATCTGGTCGGTGGTGGATTTACCAGGTCTAAAGCCACACTGATAAGGTCTAATCAGGTTCACTAGACAGGACCTTGTATGCGATGGGTAAAAGGCTAATCCCGCGATAGTTGGTACAAACACTAGGATCGCCTTTCTTAAGCACGGGACATAGGACACCCAGATTCTAATCATCGGGCATGCACTCCCAGAGCCAAATCGTTTTTATGAGCTGGTGCATGCATGTTACCAGATCATCGCCGCCGCCATTAAAAAGCTCTGCCGGCAGTCCATCGGCTCCCGCAGCTTTATTATTTTTAAGCCGCGCAATCGCCGTGCTGATCTCGTTTTGGCTCGGTGATGGACAGTCTACTACATCGTCGATGATTGGTGCGATTTCGTCACTTATGCTGCCTTCGGGAACGAGAAGAGATTGAAAGTGTTCCCTCCATATTTGCAGCACACTCTGAGTGTCCGTGACCAGATTTCCGTCTCTGTCCTTACAGGTGGGGATCCCTGTTCCATAACCTTTACTTTTTACCTTTTGGTAGAACTTTCGGGCCTCACTTCTACCCCTGTAGTTTTCGATATCCTGGCTCTCTCTTTTCTTCCACAGACGCTTTTTCCGTCTGAACAGGCGTTTCATCTCCCTTCTTTTCTCTTTATAACGCTCCGACACCGCGCGCGTCGCCATTGGCTGCAGTTTTGCCTTGTATGGAGCATCCATTTCCTCAGACATTTCGCTACATCACCGTACCAGGGCTTGTCTGAGCGTGGTTTTTCATAACCCAGTACAGTTGTTGCGGCAGTGGTCATAGAATTCGCAATATGCTGCCACTGCATGTCGGGAACATCAGAACTAAGGGGATTTGTATGGAGTAATTGAGAGGGTTGGTTGGAGTAGGCATTGGCTATCTCAGTGGTAAGCAGCTTTGTGATGTCTAATTTCCTTTGCGTTTGATTACGAGTGTTTTTAGCTCTACTTAATCGTGTGCGTACCTTGGCTGCAACTAGGTGGTGATCCGAGTCGATATTTGCACCGCGCATCACACGCACGTACATAACGCTTGAGACATGCCTTCCATCAATTACCACGTGATCAATCTGATTTCTTGTATTTTGATCGGGAGATATCCAGGTTGCCTTGTGGATACCTTTATGCGGGAATCTGGTTCCACTCACAACCATGTTTCTTGCCGACGCGAAACTTACCAGTCTGAAACCGTTATCGGAGGTGTTGTTGTGTAGACTGAATTTTCCGACTGCTGAACCAAGAGCATCTTTCCTCCTATTTAAGCATTAAAATCTCCCAGAACAATTTAAATGTCATGTGCAGGGCAGCGGTCATATATATCCTCCAGGCGCTCATAGAATGCATCTTAGATGTCATCGTCTTTGTTTTCCGTCGGGGCGTGTACACAAATCAGCGTAATGTTAAAATATTTCGCCCGGATGCGAATGGTGGCTATACGATCACTTACAGGGTTAAACCGCGAGACCAGGCGTCGAAGTCTCTTGCCGACTATGAAACCACATCCAAATTCGTGTCTTTCTGCATGGCAGCTGTAAAAGATGTCACAGTTCTTCCGTCGTGTGCATCCCTGTCCCGTCCATCTCATTTCCTGTATGGCGGTGATGTCAGCCTTGTATTTGTCTAGGATATCCGCCAGTTGGATAGAGGCACCATCTCTGTATAGAGTTCGGACATTCCAGGTGCATATCCTTAAATCATGGTCCTTATATCGTTTGCGGGGGTCGTCAATATTTGGGGGGGTTCTTGTTTTTCCTTTTCTTCGTGTTTTCATAATAAATTTTTGTTCAAGGAGAGTGGCTTATTAGGCCACCGCTCCCGATCCTAGTTTCTTGGGGCTGCCAAAGCCACTAAGAGAGCCTGTGTTGAGCTTCAGTAACTTCTATTACCTAGTTCCTAAGACGCATCGGTGGTAGCATGCCGATTAGTTTACTGAACATTTCGCCTTCTAACTCTAGCTAACTTCAAAGCGGTTGCTTTAAAGTCATTGCCCGGGGAATACTTGGTCTAAGACCGGAAGTAGTTAGCTGCTTGGACAGTGCCACAAAGGAATCGCTTTTGGTCACTCCCAAGTGAGTGACAATGAGTAACTTTCAACCACTGGGCAAAGTCCCATTCCCATGCCTCCATCTTACTTTTGCTTAAATTATTATATTTCTTCTCTGGTGGCAAATGTTTAGTGGCAATGACAAATCTAAACTTATTAATTTGTTGATAATATTTTCAAATAGTCAAGCTCGAGGTCATGTTTTTCCATATATTATATTATTTTTATTCGATATTTCGATCCTCTTCGAGGATCATCTTCAGGAATCCTGTAACACATTAATGATACGATACACTGTAACATACATACTAACAATTTTACGTATTTTAACTTACAAAATATAAGTACATAAAACATAAAAGATGAGCGATAGATCATCGTCACCGTCCGTCACCGTTGAGATGTTCTCTAACACTAAATTAATATTCATTTCTTGTTTGTCTTGTTTTGCTTTGTTTGTTTTTTCTAATGAGATGCTTGTAACTACTCGCTGACTGATCCACATCGCTTTTGTAATTCATGCATGTGTTAGTGTTAAGAATGTGGAGCATTTCTAATGTTAGTCTCTTGTTATAATTGCTCTCACATTGCAGAACAGTTACCCTCTCCAAGTCTGGTTGATGGTTTGTTGTGGCACAGTGTGTCGAAAGCGCTGTTTTTTGAGTCAGTTTATTTGATCTTAGTTTTATGTCGCTTCTGTGTCCAGATATTCTCGATTTTAGTTTGTTTTTTGTTGTACCAATATACGACATATTGCAGCTTGCTGTACCGATGCCGTTGCAATTAATTTTGTAAATAACGTTGGATTTGTCGTCGGATGTTGTCTTTGATTTCAGTTGTGAAAATAGTTTTTGCAGATTGTTGTTAGATTTTGGCGCAATTTTATAGACAGTATTGTCAATGCATCCAGATTTGTCAATTTGTTATAACTATAATGTTCTTTACTGTTTAAAATTATCCTTAGGCACAAAAGTAACCAAACATAATTTTACACCTCAGTTTTCTTATTTCAAAACAATCAGTGTCAAATGCTCACTCAGCCCTGGGAAATGTTTTGGCGTTCATTTGAAACGATAAGCAATGTGAAAGTTTTTGCTTAGGATTCCCCGTCATTAAATAATCTAATGAACATAGATTAATTTAGCTTAGATAATAACAAAGGATGCTAAAGTTTGCAAGATTTAAAATGTTGACGATACAATCACAACTTAAAAAAATTATTTTGTTAGTTTGTGCTAATTCACTCCAAACTTTTACAACATTTTAAATCTTGCCAAGACAAACTATGACAAACAGATTAATCGGGAAAGCCGACAGTATGAAATCGGAATAAACTTTGTCCTTGTCGTTCGTTGTTATGATGAAGTGGATAACTGTGTAAGAGAATGTGTGTGTTTTAAACAAACACAGAGCAGAACTATGGAGGTTACTACCATGCAACTGCTCTTAACGCAATGGTAATGATTTAGTCAGAAGAGCCACAAAAGTTTTAAAATAGTTTCGTGCACAAGGCCTTTTGGAGTTACTAACATGCGTAATGAGTTTACGATATTTATTGTAGCAGAAATTCATTTGCCCACATTAAGCATCTTATTTTTGCACAAACCAGCGGATATGGAAGGTGTTTGTTATGTTTAGGCTTAGCAATTCCTGAAATATTGTTACCCGTATGTGTTGTAATCGAGCACACAGAAAGAAAAATTGTATTCTAAATTGAAGTTTAAAATTATTATTTTTTTCAGAAAAGGCACTTAAAAGACTTATGTAAGTGCGAATAGTACTAAATATTCTTAATACAAGTACAAAACGGGATATGTGGAAAAATGTAAGCGTAGAATTTATTAAAATAAGAGTTATATTCTCCAATTAAGTATGTACGAACTTAATTGGAGAATTTCAAGTATGGACTTGTCTATCGTCAAGTAAAAAAATCTTAAAATAATAATCAAGTTTTATCCGGCTTAAAGTAAGATTACAAAAATATCATTGATTTAGAATTTATTACAAGCTCAAGACCATTTTATGAAAGAAGTTATTTATTTAGCACAATGATATTCACATAATGCCCTGGTAGTCTGTACAGTCTTGTTGTGAATTCTGGTGCATAAGACTCGGTGGACTAATAAGCCACTCTCCTTAAACAAAACAATTATTATGAAAACACGAAGAAAAGAAAAAACAAGAACCCCCCAAATGTTGACGACCCCCACAAAAACTTATAAGGACCATGATTTAAGGATATGCGCCTAGAATGTCCGAGCTCTATACAGAGGTGGAGCCTCTATGTAACTGGCGGATGTCCTCGACAAATACAAGGCTGACATCACCGTCATGCGACGAAAGAACTGTGACATCGATTCCAGCTGTCATGCAGAAAGACACGAATTTGAATGTGGTTTCATAGTCGGCAAGAGACTTCCACACCTGTTATCGCGGTTTAACCCTGTAAGTGACCGTATAGCATCCGGGCGAAATATTTTTACATTACGCTGATTTGAGTATCGGCCCGGCGGAAGACAAAGACGGTGATATTAAAGATGCATTGTATGAGCACCTGTCCTGCACATGACATTAAAATTGTTCTGAGAGATTTTAATGTTTAAATAGGAAGGGGAGATGCTCTCGGTTCAGCAGTCGGAAAAGTAGTCTACACAACAATACCTCCGACAACGGATTCAGACTGGTTAGTTTCGCGTCGGCAAGAAACATGGTTGTAAGTGGAACCAGATTCCCGCATAAAGATATCCACAAGGCAACCTGGATATTTCCCGATCAAAATACAAGAAATCAGATTGATCACGTGGTAATTGATGGAAGGCATGTCTCAAGTGTTATGGACGTGCGTGTGATGCGCGGTGCAAATATTGACTCGAATCACCACCCAGTTGCAGCCAAGGTACGCACACGATTAAGTAGTGCTGAAACACTCGTAATCAAACGCAAAGGGAGCTGGACATCACAAAGCTGCATACCACCGAGATAGCCAATGCATGATCCAACCAACTCTCTCAATTACTCCAAACAAACCCCCCTAGTTCTGATGTGCCGACATACAGTGGCAGCATATTGCGAATTCTATGAACACTGCCGCAACGACCGTACTGGGTTGTGAAAAACAACGCTCAGACAAGCCCTGGTACGGTGATGAAAGCCGCGAAATGTCTGAGGAAATGGATGCTGCATACAAGGCAAAACTGCAGCCAATGGCGACGCGTGCGATTATGGAGCGTTATAATGAGAAAAGGAGGGAGATGGAACGCCTTTTCAGGCGGAAAAAGCGTCTGTGGAAGAAAAGAGAGAGCCAGGATATCGAAAACTACAGGGATAGAAGTGAGGCCCGTGGAACAGGGATCCCCACCTGTTAGGACAGAGAAGGTAATCTGGTCACAAACACTTAAGTAGTGCTAAAAATACTCGTAATCAAACGCAAAGGAAGCTAGACATCACAAAGCTGCATACCACCGATATAGCCAATAGATAGATATCATTGGACGTGGATTGAGAGATGTTACGGCGGCTTTTTCGAGCACTGGAAAGCAGTCGGTGGAAGTGGGTCTGGTGTTAAATGAGGAAAAATCCAAGTTATTTGTTTCAACGAACAAAGAGTCCACTCGTCTGGACTTTGAAGTGGTAGATGATTTTGTCTACCTTGACTCCGCCATAAACAAAAAAAAATAATGTCAGCCTGGAAATCAAAAGACGAGTATTAATCGCAAATCGCTGCTATTATGCGCTAAGCAAGCGATTTAAAGACAAAGCGCTCTCTCGAAGAACAAAGATCCAGCTCTACCAGGCTCTGATCCTACCTGTCTTGCTCTACAGCGCAGAATCCTGGGTAATAACACAAGCGTATCAATCCATTCTGGGAGTATTCGAGAGAAAAATACTTCACAAAATATTTGGACCCATCATCGTTAACGGCGAGTATCGTCGTCGAATAAACCACGAGTAGTATGAGCTGTACAATGATATCGACGGTTTAGACACATTGATAGATAAATTTCTGTTGCTGCTGCCAATTAAGAAGAAGAAGAAGAATACTTGATTTTTATTTTGAGTACATTTAAACAAAACAAGTTAATTTGAAAATTTTAAGTTTAACAGTTCAATCTAGCGATAGATTGGAATACTACAGCTTAACATTTAGTTTTTTTGCATCACATTTGTAGAAAATCCTTATAACCACAATAGATAAATATCTCGGAATATAAAACGGACTGTTATATACCCTCACCATATATTTATATATAAAAATTAAATGGTTCACGTATGTGAAGCCATCACTTGAGAACGGCTGAAGCGATTTGGCTGGTTTTTTTCTTCATTCGATTACAAATTTTCAGTAGATGGTTTGTAAATAAAAAAAATCTACTCAAGGTGGTGCTAGGGTGGATTTGATGCATGTTTCAATTCGACTGAAATTAAGAATGGATATTCGTTTGATCATGAGAAACAATTCCATGTACAAACAGACCCGGTAAATAGCGCTGGGGTGTATTTATATCGAAAATTTTAATGGATGGACCAATTTTACTAAAATTTGTTTGGACGAATGGACCAATTTAACTGAAATTTAGTTTGTATATTTGTGTGATCATTAGAACGAAGTTTTTGTAAAAATGGAACTGGTAGGTGCCTCTGTAGAATTATAATGAAAATTTTAACGAATCAACAATTTAACTGAAATTAAGAATGTATATTAGACCGACTCACCAAATAAAGTATCTTCGGTCCACCCCCCAAAATGTACCTTGGCTTGTTTTATGATGAACCCCTAAAGATTTCGTGTCTAGGATTAAGATCCAGTGAGCTGGACCGTTTTTAAAAATGGTCTTTTTTGAGTTTTACAAAGATTTTAGATATTTAGTTAGACTATATGCGCAATATTAGTATCATAGGAAAGAGTTTTTAAGGACGCATTCAATGGTGGCAATGGCAATTTTTACAATAATATATAATAATCTTTAAAATATATCAAACACAGAAGAAAAGATATTTCAGAAGCCAATGTAATAAATCACTCGGAATTAGATTTCAACTGCACTCAACATCTTTTCTTTTTCCAGCTAGTGTACGATTTTTTTTAATCTTACTAAAATCCTGTGAATTACTAAGTGCAGAGTTTGGGTAAGATTGTGTTTCACATAGTAATATTATTACATACACGATTTACAAAGAGGAATTAAACATTTATGTTGAAGGTAGCCAAAGGGCGGTTGGGTAGGGTTTAAATATGTCTCTAATACTGTAACTAGTTATGGAATGCAAAATTTTAAAAACAATTGGTTAAGATAATAGAGGTCTTAAACGTCTCCTTTACAACGTTGCACTTTTTCAACCTTAGGATATCCTCATCCTTACATTTGTTGTAACAAATATTTTATGATAACAATGCACTTGCATAATCTGTAAATATGTTATTAACAATTCAAAGAGGTGACCAGATCATCAATGTAATTTTGCAGTTCATTTAATCGTAAAAGTTTTGGACATTTTTATTTAATAAAATTTAAGTATTTGCCTTTACTCATACAAAATTAAAAAAAAAATTTGTATCAACTTTTTATTTTTCGATCAAGGTAGACTTTTCTGTAGAATTGCCCATTTACAATTTTAAAAACTAGTAAGGTGATATTTTTCATTTTTTGCCGCTATTATGACACAGTGAGACAAGGGCGTAGCCAGGTAGGGGCAGGGGGCAGCTGCCCTTGTATTGGAAGTACTAGTACGCAGAACGATGCCCTTTTTTTATTTTTATTAGGGTAAAACCATTGAGTTCGGCGTTGTCTTCGAAAATTTTTATAAAAAACTATCACAGTGGAATTAATCGAGTAATCACTAATATTTGTGTTTGTTTTAAGCATGTGTTTTGTAATGCATACTTAGAAATTGGCAACCAGAAAAGTAAGTGATTATACGGGAATGAGCTTCCCATATATTTTTTTTGCTGGGAAGTTTTCGATTTTCCAAATTTTTTTTTATTCTAAGTTCCCTACCGTTATTTTTCTAAAAATTGCCTAATTTTATAAAAAAAATTATTTTTTACTCTAATTTCAAATGTTTTTCGGATTTAACAAATTTCTTTATTTTGACAGATGATGTAACATATTACACAGTGCAGCACTAAAATCTTGAACCAATCGAGACCCCCTAAATCTGAATGCTTATGATGGTGGAAAAATAACGCTAGCTAGGTTTTGAATTATTAGCTACGGTTTTTTAAACTCTTTTTTGAATTTTTCGACTGGTAGATGAATATTAGTACAATTTGTAAAAAAACATGTACTAATTCTTAAGTTTATATCTCGTGAGCTATTCGAAATATTGCTTGTCTCTCTTCGGTAAATGTTTAGATCTTTATCAGACCTAAAAATTTTACTTTGAGATAAAATAAAAAAAACAACAACATCTTACTCAAAACAACAAAGCTGTCAAAAAATCGTATTTTTCATTATTTATTTCTATTTTGTAGCTATTTTATTTAAAAAAGTATAGCATTTTTAATTTCGATAAACATGCAATTGAAAGTGATTTATTGGCTCCTTATTGAATTTTTGATGACTTTGTAGGGCTATAACAATGTGAAGGGGTTATCATATTTTGGCTATCTTTTTGTCATATAATGACTGGTCGAGTTCGTAGCAATTTCTGAAATAAGTGTGAAAAATCATAGAAAAATATGACGAAATTTTACTATTTTTTTACAGTTTTGCCGTTTTGAGTAAGATTTTGTTTATTGGATTTTATCTCAAGGTAAAATTTTTAGATCTGATTAAGAGCTTAAAAACCTTAGCTAATAATTCTAAACCTAGTTAGGGTTTTTCTTCTACTATCATAAGCTTTCAGATTTTGGGGGTCTCAATTGGTTCAAAACTGTGAAGTTGGAAAATGTGCTACTGTTTTATTGTATTGGTCTTTTTACATGAAAAGCACAATACTTAGCCTACTTATAAAAACATAATATTATTTTATTTGCAGTTTAAAACTGAAGTTTTGGTATATATGCAAAAAGCTTCTAGTGACTCACTGAAACAGTTTTTGTTCTACAGAAGACTTTCTTTAAACTTAACATTTCTTTTCCATGTTATATATTAAGATCTGTTCTAATCTGATAATAATTGCGAGCAGGACAATATAGTTTATTGCGGAAGTTTAAAATTTTGTGGACATGTAATCCAAAAAATATTTGAAATTAAAGTCAAAAATTATTTTTTAATCGACTTTGACACATTTTAAAAAAATAACGATAAGGAATTCGGAATAAAAAAATGTTAGCTCTGTGCACAATTTTATTTCCAATAACACAAGAATACAATTTTAAAAATCGCTCAGAAATTGCGGCAATAAAAACAAAACAACTAAGATTATTATAAATAATTTTTTGGTACTACTTTAATTCGACGACCTTAAATTTAGTCTTTTTTTGTTGTATAAAATATTGTCAAAACAATGAGTATTGATTTTTCGATAGGTACTTAGTTTTCATTCTTTTTTTGTAAACATCTTCTTATATATAAAAATGAATTGCTGTGCAGTTGTCTCGCTAAAACTCAAAAACGGCTGGACCGATTTTCAAAAATTTTTTGTTTTGTTCGCTATAGCTTCCGGATGGTTTAAAAGGTTTTATTTTTTCACAAAGTGGGCGGCGCCACGCCCCTTTTTCAAATATCGCTCAGACGACTTTTCTAATAGACCGATTGATACAAAAATTTTACCATGAGATACTGTTGACCTGTAGATAGTTCCTGACTACATTTGGTTGTAATTGGAAAAAGGGGCGTGGTACCGCCCATACAACTTGAAAATTAAAAAGGCTATATTTCATGAACTATCAGAGGTATGAAGATGAGATTTGGTATATATGTTGTTGGAGCAGTATTAATTACAGCCAGGATGGAAGTGGGCGGTGCCACGCCCCCTTTTCAAATATCGATCTAACGGCCTTTCTAATAGATCGATTGATACAAAAATTTTACCATGAGGTACTGTTGACCTGTAGATAGTTCCTGACTACATTTGGTTGTAATTGGATAAAGGGGCGTGGCACCGCCCATACAACATGAAAATTAAAAAGGCTTTATTTCGTGAACTATCAGAGGGATGAAGATGCGATTTGGTATATATGTTCTTGGATCAGTATTAATTACTGCCATTAAGAAGTGGGCGGCCAAACGCCCCATTTTCAAAAATCGCTCTGACGGCTTTTCCAATAAACAGATTGATACGAAAATTTTACCAAATGGTACTGTTGACCTGTCAACTAGAAAATTAAAAGGGCTCTATCTCATGAACTATCAGAGGTATGAAGTAGTTACATATGTTGTTGTTGCAGTATGAATTACAGTATGGGTGGAAGTGGGCTGTGCCACACCCCTTTTCAAATAAACATTTATAACTGTCAAAATTCCACAGTATATTGCAGTTCTCCTAGAGATATGATCAGTAAGGTGGGCCAATTTTTTTATTCGCAAAAATTGTAGCCAAAATCGGAAGCTACGATGGATTGTTAGAAAATTTCACCAATAAACTTTGTGTCTAAAATCAATTCCTAGCTCGCGCTGGGAAGCATGAAGATTTCAGATAGAGATTTTTTTGTGTTTAAATGAGCAGAAACCGAAAACTTCAAAAAATATATTTTTTGAGACCTTCTGCGTAAAACTGACTTTCCAACAAACTAAATGAGGTATTACAGATGCAGATGGTTAAAAAGTTGTGGCCTCTGAGAGTTGGCATATAGAAATTAAGTTTTTAAAAGTCATTTTTCAGAATATTGGGCAGGATCCCAATAAAAAAATCAAAAATATACTATTCTTTTCGTCTTGATCTCCAAACATCGGAATGATAGGTAAATTCGCCCTAATGATCAGGCTATTTCGAACTAAATAAGTTAAAAGTGTCGAGGCCCACGCACTTCAATAGTTAACTTTTTACCTGTATCAACTAATGGTCCGTACAGCAGGCAGTTGAGGATGCGCAGACTAAAATAGTGATTTTTTTTAATTTACTCTACAGGTATGTATTTTTCAATTACTTTTCAGGAGAGCGAATCGGTAATAAATCATATAGATAGATAAATTAAGCAATATTCATTGTAGTTATACTAGAATGCACAGTGGTTTCTTTTTGGTTTTTTTTTTGGAATTAATTCTGTAACTTTTGAACGGATAATCCTATCTTGATGAAATTTGAAATAGTTAAAGCTGAGGTGTTTTCGAGATGATTTGGAAATATTCGGCTCCCTAGGGGGTGTGGGGGCCACTGCGTGGCCCTCCAAAGTTGGTCACCTCGGGTGTTGCAAAATTTCAAATGCTTGAGGAATGTGCATTTATGAACCGATTTAAAAGATATTTTGCATTTAGATAGTGCTTCGAAAAACCTTCAAAAAACATGCTTACATGCACATGTTATCTCATTTATGTCAAGAGATATTTGAGAAAATAAAAAAAATTGTGTCATTTTTGGGCGAGGTTGATTTGGTATTTTTAAGAGTGTGAGGTCAGTTTTTCCTTGATTTATTTATAGATATTTATATCGTTAGTTAGCTTATAAAATTCTGAATGAAATTGCTGAAAAAATAATGCAAATATTTTGTTCCAATCAAAAGTTATAAGCATGCAAAAAGGCGACTTCATTCTTTCGTTTGTAAAAAAAATATTTCTTCCGGAAAGTGGCAATTTCTTAATTATTCCTCATAGAAGTGTTGATGCAGATGCATTTAATGCTAAATTTGAATCAGTTCAGCAAAATAGTTCCCCGGCAAAGAAAGTCAAAAATACCCCATTTTTGAAAAAAAAAATTATATTGTTTTTGAAAATTCTCAAATCGCAAAGCGCCAACGTGAAAGCTCATTATCTATTTTTTTGACCACATATGTGAACTAGTTAACCGTAATGTATTTCAACATCCCTGCCATAAACAAAGACAGTTTGGCCATTTTAGTAAAAAATTCGGAATTTTGGAACATATTTTCCCCGTTTTGGGAATTTGGGTATTTTGTTATAAGATATGGCATATCTATCATATTGTTATTCGTTTTTTTAAGAACAATTTTATGTATATTATTCCAATATTTCGTTAAGATATTCCAGTCCGTTTGAATTTTACGCTATTTTTCATATAAGATATTATTTTTCCAAAAAATACGTTTTGACCAAATTTTATATTTGGCTCAGAATCATGCCCAAAATAAAATGTGCTTTTAATTAATTTTTGCAAATTATTAAACTTCATGTCGTTACCTTTTCAACGATATGCATACCTTGTGTGCCAAAAGTTTAATTATTGTTTATAATTATAATCAAACTTCACTACCTCTGTAAAAAAAGTATATATCATGAAACGCACATATATATGGGGGCTATATCTAAATCTAAACCGATATGCTTAGTTTTGTTACCACATTAGAATAGTGTGAAAAAACTAAGATGTGCAAAGTTTTGTTAACATCAGAGCAAAAATTTGGTTTTTGGCTACAATAATCTATAAAAGGTTATGCTAATTTGTATGGGAGGTACCAGAAGGGGCGGTGCAAGTGGACCCATTATTTCAGTATATACTTCACGCTGTCAAATAATAATACCATCCAAATTTTAGCTTCGTAGAGCCCTCCAGCATGAAGTTATTGACAGAATAGTGGTTTGTAAAATAGGTCATTTTGTATGGGAGGTACTTGAGGGGGCGTGGCTATTTCGCCCATTTTCCAACCAACATCGCGACTAGTGAATTTTATGCCACTGGTAAATTTCTATTCAAATTGTTTAAGAACTACTTCAATTATCGTCTTAACCATTTACCCAGCCGGCCAAACGGACATAGCTTTATTGGGTTAAAAAGCTCCAAAACTTATTTTTTCTAAAGAAATCTAGGGTCTCAGTTATATGCTCTGTTGTGTTAAACTTTTTCCCGTTTAAAATTATATAGTCCCTGTACCCTGAAGCTGAGCTTGTACAAATTTTATTCAAAATTTGTTAAAAATTGTAATAATAACACACAAAAGCCACAAAAACATATAAATATTGCATTAAAAATCAAATTTTTAACTTAAAAAATAATTTTCCTTAACATATTTATGCAATAAGGGACATTTTTCGTAATTTGTCTCGCATTCCTGTGCATAGGGATTTATAAATCATAAATAACTTATTTAAAGAGTCATTCAAAATTTTATAAGCTAACTAACGATATAAATATCTTTAAAATCAAGGAAAAACTGACCTCACACCCTTAAAAATACCAAATCAACCTCGCCCAAAAATGACACAATTTTTTTTATTTTCTCAAATATCTCTTGACATAAATGAGATAACATGTGCATGTAAGCATGTTTTTTGAAGGTTTTTCGAAGCACTATCTAAATGCAAAATATCTTTTAAATCGGTTCATAAATGCACATTCCTCAAGCATTTGAAATTTTGCAACACCCGAGGTGACCAACTTTGGAGGGCCACGCAGTGGCCCCCATACTCTTTAGTGTGCCGAATATTTCCAAATCATCTCGAAAACACCTCAGCTTTAACTATTTCAAATTTCATCAAGATAGGATTATCCGTTCAAAAGTTACAGAATTAATTCCAAAAAAAACCAAAAAGGAACCACTGTGCAATGGTTAAATTTTTATAGTATATCAGAGGTAACATTAACAAACAATTGTAAATAACCTATGCATGGGGTATTCTTCTTGACATATAGAACAAATGAAGTATGACTAATGTCATACTAATGAAGTGTGATAGACTTTCTTTTAGTATACTTTGCAAAATCACCATGTAAACAAATGTTTACAAATCTTGCAAATTTATTTTCAAAATGCACGTTCTGTTCGCTAAACTTATGGAGCCCTTTGTAAAGTTGAGGGTGCATAAAATGATTCATCTGAGCAGCTAATAGAAGCCATCGATGCTGTAGACGTTAGTGTGACAGGGGACTCGAACTTTTCGAACCGAAGTCTTTCTCAGCAACTCGGTCTCTGCAAATGCTGAGGAAAGATCTTGGCCTACATTCATATAAAATCCAACTGGTAGAAGAACTAGAGCACATGGACGACCAATTGATTTTTTTTATTTTTCATGCCATTGCACATTATTTCAAGGAGAAATGGTTCCAACACGACGGTGTAACATGCCATACAGCGCGTGAGACCATCACGTTGTTAAGCCAAACGTTGGTGATCGAATTATCATAAAAAATACGAGTTCAATACAAAAATAGTATTCCGGATTATTCTTGATCCGTGTGAGAAGAATACATGACAAAAGAAGTTTTTATGGCTTAAGGCATGAAGCTTCAAACGGAATTTTCATTTGCGGTCAATAGGAGAAGGCATAACAAAAATGTTTTTTTATGACCAAAGAGATAGTTAGTATACAGATGGTTCCCGCTACTATGGATCAAAATAAATAATTTTAAACTTTAGAGGAATGTCTGTTTCCGATTTGTGGAAGAAGTGGTTTTTGCTCTACATACAGAAAAAACTTAATCTACATGTCGGCACTATAGATATGACTTTGCTGATGAACTTTTTATTAGCATTTACAAAAATAAAACTTAATTGGTTAACTTTAATGTTAAGGAGTTACTTTCAAAGTACTTTGTAGACCTAAATGTGAAATATATTACAAATTAATATGCAATAGCGAAGCATTGCCGGGCCCACTAGTACTATTATATTAACATGAAATGTAAAACCGACTGATCCCCTCCTACATCGGATCCTGGCTACGCCCTTGCAGTGCGACGTGTTTGTAAAAATACACTGACCCGTATGAAAATTTACCAAAATTTACCTGGGACATCCCAAAAAAATTACAGAAATTGCTCCATAGTTTTACATGCATTTAGTCAATTTCGCGAAAATAGTAGTTGTCCAATTATTTATTAAAATAAACTTCTTAAACGCACAGTTATTTTTGGACATTTGAAATTTCAATTTTCTAAACTGAACTGTAGAAATTTAAGGCTTTGTTAAGCAACAAAATTTTAGGTGTACAAATAAGTTTCCGCGGTTTTTATAAAAAATTAGGAACTTATTGTGAAGGAACGTTTTATTCAAAGTATTTTCCATCATTTGCCACTACTTTTCCCCATCTTTCTGGCAACATTCGGATACCACGTCGAAAAAACTCTTCATCTTTTGACGCTATCCACAAATCTACCCAATTTTTGGTGTCTTCATATGATGTGAAGCGCTGCTCAGACAGACCATGTGCCATCGACCGGAACAGGTGATAATCAGAAGGTGCTAAGTCTGGTGAATACAACATGTGGACGAGCATTATCGTGTAAAAGAATAATTATGTCGTGTCTGGAGTAGTAATGAGCGCGTTTTTCCTTAAGTGCCCGACTCAATCTCATCAATTGTGTTCGGTAGAGAGCTCCAGTAATGGTTTCGCTTGGTTTGAGCAATTCATAATACACGGCACCAAGCTGATCCCACCAAATACACAGCATGAGTTTTTTTCCATGAATATTCGGCTTAGCTGTCGATGTTGATGGTTCGCCGGGCTTAACCCATGACTTTCTCTTCTTTGGATTATCGTAGTGAATCCATTTTTCGTCACCAGTGACTATACGATGCAGCATTTTACTCATGCATAATCGGCGTTCAACGTCTCTCGGCTTTAGTTCATATTGAACCCAATTTCCTTGTTTTTGAATCATTCCCAACGATTTTAAACGATGTGAAATTGCTTGTTGAGTCACTTGTAATGTAAGTGCAAGTTCTTTTTGCGTTTGGGACGAATCTTCCTCCAATTCCATGTCTTCGTACACTTTCGGCCTTCCACTGCGTTCTTTGTCCTTCACGTCAAACCTACCATTCTTAAACCTTTGAAACCATTCCTGACAACTTCTCTCACTTAAAACAGCTTCACCATATGCTTCTAGAAGCAATCGATGCGCCTCAGCTGCAGATTTTTTCAAATTAAAGAAGTATATCAAAAGTTCCCGTAAATGATGCTTATTCGGCACAAAACTTGACATTTTTGCACGAAAAAAATTACGTGATGCTGATACGGAATCACTAGTACTTTAAGGTTATGGTGTTGCCGGATGACGAAACGTTTTACATCTGGCAATTTCTCCATAACCTTCTGGTGGGGCCATCTTTTGACAAACCGCGGAAACTTATTTGTACACCTAATAGATAAAACTCAAATAATACAGAATTTCTAAAGTTGTTTGTCCAAGTCAGTGATGCCAACTAATGTTTGTCAGCAGCAGTTATTCTCCATTAAAATTGTTTATTTAAATAAATTATTCTCATCTTTGCTACTAGCACGTCACGACACTCTCTACGATGTCACATATGTTTTTGGCATGACTATTAGGGAATGATTTAAAATATATATTTAATCGTAAACAAAGTGATGTATTTGTCTTCCCCTTTTGTTCTTCTCTGAGATGTTTCATTAGAGCAGAGTTTTTATTATAAACATCAAACCTATAAATTTCATCATTCATTATTATCGGACTATTTACAATAGACGATCCTTACTAAGACTGAATTTGCAAATGTTTTCTACATTTAGTTTAATCCAATTAATGGTTTACACCGCAATGAAACGGAATTAAAGCAGAAATTTAAATGAGTATCATTAACTGTAGGGACAAAACAGTATGTTGCCCACGAATAAAATTGAACTTATCGTCTTTTTCCATGAGATCATTTAATATCTTACACAATTAACATAAAACTGGTATACGTAACTGAACCAATGAAAAGTATCAATTTGTTAACACGCAAAGCTTAGACAAGCACATCAAACTAAAAAAAAAAAATATTTCAACCAGACTTGTCTAACGTGGAACCTTCATTTTGAAAAGCATTAAAGCACATTAAAAGGAAATGAATTCCTTATGTATTACCGGGAATTGAATTGTTTTGGCGCTTAATTCATTGAAACAATACCAATAAATTCTCTTTAAATTGTTCTAATAATAACGACTGAAACAAAATAAATGTCAGTAAAACCAAATAAATACGACAGACAGAAGGAAATTGTATAAAATTCCCGTCAAGAAAGTGCAGAAGAGACAGAAACATAAAATTTTATGTTTTCATGATATGGAGGGGTGGGGGGACAGTGCCTTTTTACCAAAAGGTGTTTCATTCATAACAACACATCAGGAACATGCCATGGGCTTTCGTTATAACGAGATGTTGTGGTAAATAGGGGCTGGTTGCGTTTGCCATAGGGAGGACACCAGAAGGTATGCGGACTTAAAATTCGGAAGAACATTTTTGTGTTGCCATTGTAATTGTTTTTTAGTGTGCGTGATATGGATAAAATTTTATTGATGTTTTATCCCTTCAGCAGAAACATTTCTTGAAACCTTTTATTTCTTTCAAAAGCGCGTGTGTGTCTTTAAAATAAAACTTTATTGTCTAGACGTGTTATGTATAAATATTTGGTAATATTCGGGGAGGATAAACAATTTTAGATTTATTTGATTTTAATACGAAAAGTTATTGGAAATATTTGGCTATGACATAATTCGCACATGCTTATTTAAGAAAATATTGCATATGAAGCTATTTGGATTTTATGTACCTTTTTTGTGGACTAAGGCGCCAACGCCATTTACCATAGTACTAATATGTATGTTATACCTATATAGTTATGTATGTGCAATGTCCATCCAAAGTAATGTTTGCTTTGAACTTTAGTTATTAATTTTAATTTATGACAATTTTCTTGCCATATAAGAAATTTCACGTTAAGAGGAAAATCAAAAATATTTCGCAATACCATTACAATAACTACACTTTTAGTAGATATAAATGTGTGTACTTCACGTGATTATTGAGATATTGGTGCTAAATTGTTAATAATTTTGGAATTTATAGTTCATTTTTATTCGAACTAAAAAAGATTAAGGAATAGTGGTTATAGGAATGTGCATTAGTGTGGGTCAAATTGTGTGTCAAATTTTTTTTTTATAAATTTTTTTTTTTTTATAAATCGGATAAAAAATAATTCCGCATTTGCATCATTTGGTGAAATAACCCCAATTTTTTGTTCAGATATTCCTATGTAACTTATTTAACAAAAAGCGTAGGGTTATGTTTCGGAGGGCAAGCAAAACAACAATTACTACTACTCTCAAGAAAATGTTTGTGTCCTTAATTGTGAATGTAGCGTTTATTTTTCATTCGATTTTGATGACCAATGCACTATAGGTCAAATGACCAATTTTGCCGTGAGAAATCCAAATTTTAGAGAAAAGCTTTTGAATTTTGTTTTGATGCCATTACTTACTTAAGTAGCCAATTACAATTTACGAAACGTAGTTCATAAATTTGAGGCCTGAAGTAGTATTTACATCCTTCCTGGCAACATGTCCCAGCCATCGATGTCGTTGGATTCTGACTCTTTTAGCTACGTCGATGTCGTGGTAAAGCTCATACAGCTCATGGTTCATCCGATGGCGAAACTCGCCTTCGACACAGATTGGTCCATATTTTTTTCGGAGTACTTTTCTCTCGAATAGTCCCAGGTTATGTATGTCCGTTGTAGTAAGCACCCATGATTCGGCAGCATACAACAGAACAGGTAAGATAAGCACCTGGTATAGTTGTTTCTTAGTATTCCGAGAGAAGGTGGTGTTACTAAAGTGCTGCCGAAGTCCGTAGAAACATCTATTGGCTAGCACTATTCTATTTTTAATTTCTTGGCTGATATTATTTTTCTTGTTGACGGAAGAACCGAGGTAGGTAAACTCGTCGACTACTTCAAAACAATAATTGTCAACGTTCACGGTGCGTCCCCATCGAGAGGACTCTTTGTTCGTCGAAATCATTATTTTTGTTTTTTCCTCGTTGACCGCTAAACCCATTTTTGCTGACTCCTTTTCTAGTGATGAGAAAACTGCAGATTTCGCCCAATGATGTCTATATCATCGGCATAGGCTAGTGGCATGTGGCTCTTGTGGAATATGGTGCCAGACATGTCGACACCAGCCTAGGGTAGCCAGACGTACTGTTTTTAGCAGTACATGTACTGTTTTTTTGTAAATGTACTTTTTTATGCACAACACGTAAAACAGTACGCAAAAGTACTGTTTTTCAAACCTTTTACTGTTTTTGTACTGTTTTTTTATTTTACTGATATTTATATATGAATCCATTTCAATATTTGAAAAAACATGTTTCGTATAGTCTACAAAAATAGCCGAAGATAATAAAACACTCTACCATAGTAAACACTTAATTTGATTACAACGTTGTTATTGTTTTGGGTGCATAAAATTTTAAAAAATAAGTTTGAAAATTACATTTTAATATCACGGTAAGATACATTTATACCCACATACTAAGTGCATATCATTTGATATGCGAAAGTATCAAACATCTTGAGACAAAATTTGTTTTAGGACTTTTTAAAACGATTGAGCCATGTGCGTCCGCTTGGCTGAGACGATAACTCAGTAAACCTCCACTATCCTTATGAAAATGTACTACTGTTAATAGTTTTCTTAATGAAGTCATGGGATTGTAAATAGGCTGGGGCTATTCTGCCTACCCAGCAAACCATTTTCTCCGAATTCGGTCAGATGTCTGACAGAAAGTCTGCACAAGTTGCCGATTCTGATGCCGAATTCTGTCAGCATTCTGTCCGAAAGTTGTATGGGTGGTTGACAAGAATTCGGACCGAAATGTCTGGGAAATTCGGAAACTTGTGCAGACTTTTCGGTCAGAATTCAGTCAGATATCTGAGGGAAATTTCGAAGGGACTTTTGGATTTTTCTGAAGTAACTCTGGCAAATAATCCGAAAATGGGCAGAAATATCTGACGGCATACGGAATTTTTTTACGAGAATTCGTGAGAATTTCGGACAGAATTCTGAGTAAATGTACGAAAATCGTCAGAGATTTCTGTTATTATTCTGTTTTTTGTACTAATCCCATTTACACAAAAAGCATATTACATATTATTAGAGTAAAATAAAAAAAATGCATTTTAAACAAAAAATTTATTAACTTTGTCAATGGTAATTGTGACAAAAAAAATTCAAGTTACAAATAAGATAAAGGCATATTGTATTAAACTAAAAAAATTTATTTTCTTAAAAAAAAAAATAATTAATATATAATATTTAACATATGAAAAAGACTTAAAATTATTTAATTTATATTTATTACATTACATTTATTCCGCTTCTGTCCTTCTCTTTTTGCGCTTATTAAGACGATCTTTGGCACTATTAAAATAATTTTTAATGTGTGCCTCTATCGTTTAACGAAGTCACGTCTTCATCTATTGATTGCACAATTTCAACTGATAATAAGTGTGAAAACACTCTTTGGAATGCACAACGCACTTGACAAACAACAAAAAAACCCGTTTTAGAAATTCCTAAACTGGTTTGCTTTTGTTGTTGTTGTTTGTCAAGTGCGTTGCGCATTCCAATGTGCTCCCTCAAGAGAAAACGAAAAAACATGCCATAGCGACAGGTTTCTCTTGTGAGAAGAAGAAGAACAAAAAATTCCCTTTCGAGAATGTGCAGACAAAATCGTTTAATGAGTATAAAAATTTAGAGAGCGTAAAGACTTGGCGCACAAAATTCGGAAGAGTGTGCAGAAAAACTCGGTTTTTTTTCTGAAGGCATTTATGACGATATCAGTTGTTTTCGGCAAATTTTCTGATGAAATGTAAGAGAAATATCTGATGTCCGACACGTCGGAACTTTTGGTTTGCTGGGTATTTACAATTCAACAGCAAAATCCCCCATGTGGTATCACCTATATTTGAAACATTTATATTTCTTTTACAAAATCCAAACGAGACTTGCCTTGGTAATTTAGCTTCGTCAGATTAATAACCTTTTCAAAGTATAAAGTTATAAAAAATTTGCCACAACCCTTCTGGTACCTCCCACACTTATAACTTAGTTCACCGTCATACACTGGAGAGCGATTATACGCTCCACTATATTTCGGTGCAGATGTACTTGATGGGTCTTAATTCAAAAACCGATTATGAGGAATGAAAAATAACTACACTACACTTTTACACCCAACCACAACAAAATTGTACTTAGTTAAGTTTATCCTTTTTGCATTTCTTTACATTGTGGGCTGATCATGAAATTATACGCGCAGGTTTTTATTTACGATATAAAGCTTTTTATTAACACAAAAACCAAATTTAAAGTAAAAACCACTTTTTAATAATACGTATGATCTCCCTTCTTTTTAATAAGTACAAAAATGCTTTCGGTCATACTATTTATGAGGGTTTTTGGGGTTGGACTTTCCCAAGTCGCTATTACTGCCGATTTCAGCTCTGCAACGCTATTGTATTGCCTGTTGTTGGAGTACATTATATGAACAAGTAAGCTCCATTCATGTTCATGTCTTACTGGTCCAATAAAAATGGATTTACTAATGCGCTTATGATAGAATATTATTTTTTAACTTTGTCTTTGTTGCTTATTGAGTTAATTCTCTAAATATGTGATGCTTAATACATTTTTATGTTTTTTATTTAAAATGTACTGTTTTTTCTTCGTTTTACTGTTTTTTGTTCACTAATGTACTGTTTTTCCGATTTTAATATCTGGCTACCCTACACCAGCCTTTCTCATCACCTTCTACATAACTGTATTAAATATTGTACTGGACAGGCTATCGCCCTGCCTGAGACCTCTTTCCGTGTTGAATGGTTCAGATAGATCCTTACCAATCTTAACCGAGGATTTGGTGTTGTCTAAGGTACATTTGCAAAGTCGAATCAGCTTTGCAGGAATACCAAACTCAGACATGGCCTCATAAAGCCTATTCCTTATCGGAGAGTCGAAGGCAGCTTTGTAGTCGACAAATAGGTGGCAGGTGTCGATCTGCTCTTCATGGGTTTTTTCCAGGATTTGTCGTACGGTGAATATTTGATCCGTCGTGGATTTGCCAGGTCTAAAGCCGCACTGATATGGTCCAATTAGTTTTTCTACAATTGGCTTTAGACGTACACACATATGCTTGAAAGGACCTTGTACGCAATTGGTAATAGGCTTATTCCACGGTAGTTATTACATTAACTATGATCTCCTTTCATGTATATGGGACATAACAGACTGAGACTCCAATCCCCTCAGAACCTGATGCGGGTCCGTCACTAGCTGACCATCGCTGTCCTTGCAGGAGGGTCACCCTGTTCCACGCATTCTCGTCTTAATTCTCTTGTAGAATTTTCGGGCTTCCCCTCTGCTTCGGAGCAACTCTGTGCACTCATCCTGCCTCTTCTTCAGCTCCTTATTTTTCCGTCTAAAAAGATGAGTTGCCTCTCGTCTCTTCTCCCTGTGCCGTTCACAGCTCGCGTTGCCATTGGCTGCAGTTTCGCCCTGTATGCAGCAACCGTCTCTCTCGTGGCATTGCGCATTCATCATCGTACGAGGCATCTTCTTGAGACGGCTTTGAGTACCCAAATACGCTTCTCATAGCCCGTTCTAAGGAGTCGGCTATATTTTGCCACTGCGAGGTTATATTATCAGGGGTTGGAGCATTCCGCAGCACTTGTGTTAGGTGGTTGGAGTAGGCGTTTGCTACCTCTGTGGTCCGCAGTTTACCGATGTCCAGCTTTCGTTGTGCCTGGTTACGTACGTTTTTCGCCTTGCTTAGCCTTGTGAGTACCTTAACTGCGGTAAGGAAGTGATCGGAGTCAATGTTCGCATCCCTAATCACTCGTACGTCCAGAACACTCGATGCGTGCCTTCCATCGACTACCACATGGTCTATCTGATTTTTGATGCCATTACGTTTAAAATACTCAAACCATTTTGCTAAAAAATTAATTTGGGCTGGGAACACTCTGCCAAAGTCAGTTTATTGTAAGGTGCTTTAAACTCGCTCGCGCAGTTGTCTTCTTTTAAATTTCTATTTGAGGACATTAGGGAACAATTTATAGAAAGTAAACAATGTAAAATAATAAAATAATTAAGTATTAATGTTTTCATTCAAAGAACGGAAAAATATTTGTGTTTTGCAAGGAGAACATACAGCTTTTTGACATAACCTAAAAAATTTTTAGTTTCTTGAAAATAAGCTGACTTTTAAAGCTTCGGCAAAATTTGGCAATGTAGGAGTAAAATTAAATTAATAAATTAAAGCCTTAAGAGTTCATTTCTTTTTATTTCAAACTGGAGAAAAGTGCGCGTTGTGAAATATCATGTTTTCTGGGCTACAAGCTATCGGAAAAAAGGATATTTTTTAAGTTTGGCAAAAGGAAAACTCTTAAGAAGAGAAGTACGACGCGATTGTAAAGTACGTGTGGAAAAAAATTGGTGATGGTAAAATTTGGATAAGGAACTCTAAATAGTGTGCCGCATAAAAATAATACTGATATGTAATACTTTATCGTGCCTGTTTAAAATAAAGTTTCAAATAGCTAAAATTTTCCAAAAACTATGGTTCTGATACATTCAAAGGACTTAATCGAATATACAGTTCTACCAGTTGGTTCCTTCGGGAAACTGCTGCAGAATCACATTATAAAGTCTAAAAAGTAAGCAGATTGCATAAAACCCGAAAAACAGCCGCAGGAATAATCTTGCCGATGTTTTTAATATAGCTCTGGATTCATCCGATCCACTTATATCATTAAAGAATTCACAAAAGTGCAATCAGCAACGAAAACTTTCACATTGCTTTTCACTTGAAGCAATGTACATATTAAGCTTTGAAATCACGATAGGGGACTTTGATACAGACAGTGAAATAAACCAGTAAGAAAGTTTCAGTCGGGCAACCCGACTTACATATACGATCACCCTCAGTAAAACAAAACCAGTAAGAATGTTTCAGTCGGGCAACCCGACTTACATATACCATCACCCTCATTTAAACAAAAATATATCTATTATATTGATATTATTACTCGATTTCTAAACTGGGCGAAGTGGTACATTTGTATGGTAGGTACCAGAAGGGGCGTGCCTAGACTTCCAGAATTTTCTCCAAAACGTTATCCTGTTATACCTTTACTAAATACAGAAATTGGGCACGATCGTGTCGAGTGTATTGATATTATAACTCCATCTCTAAAGTGGGCGGAAAGGTACATTTGTATGGGAGGTACCAGAAGGGGCGTGTCTAGACTTCCAGATTTTTTCTCCAAAACTTTATAACAGCATTGTATGGGAGGTACTTGAAGAAGCGTGGCTAGACTTTCAAATTTTTTTCCAAAACATTAACCTGTAAAAGCTTTACTTAGTACAGAATTTGGGTACGATCCCGTTGGTTGTATTGATATTAATACTCCATTTCTATAGTGGGCGGAATGATGTATTTGTATGGGAGGTACCAGAAGGGGCCATGTATATTAATATTAACTCGTGCAAAATTTCAAAACATTTGGTTGCGTCTTTCGAAAGTTATCGTGCGAACCAGCCAGACAGACAGACGGACGTGGCTCAAACGACTTTAAAAGTCATGAATCGAATTTGGTTCAAAGAAACCTATGGTCTAAAGTCACTCCTTCTATGTGTTACACTTTTGGGTCGTATCAAATGATATATAACCTCATCCCTAAGGGTGATGGTATACAAACTATGCTTTTATCTGAAGAATCTGCAAGCATTTTTTAGAAATAATGTTTAGATAGCGAATTGAACCGAAAATATTTCTTAAAATTAACAATGATTAAAGTTATTTTTTTTTAACTCATTTATTTTTTGTACCATCACCCTTAGGGATGAGGGTATATATCATTTGATACGAAAAAAAGTGTAACGCATGAAAGGAGACGAGTTAGACCCCAAGTATCTTAAGACCAAATTCGTTTCAGGACTTTTTAAGAAGATTGAGATATGTCCGTCTATCTGGCTGGTCAGCAGGATAACTTGAGTAAACCTTAACTGATCGGTATGAAAATTTACCTGTATTAATATTTTTCAAAACGAATTTATGGGATTGAAAATGGGCAGAATAGCCCCACCCCTTCTGGTACCACCCATACAAAATTACCTATTTTTGGATAATTTATATTTTTTTTCATAACTTCCAAACGGACGATCGTAGGATATTTAAATTTGGTCAGTTTATTTATCTTGTAAAAGTAGACAAACACTACGAAAACCGAAACCTTTGCCATACCCCTTCTGGTACCTCCCATACAAATGACCCTCATAGTTTTACATACATATCTTTTATGTAACTAAACTGAATTCACTCAAATTTTGCATATGATGTTTGCATATGAAAACTGGACTCAGCAATGAATATGAGCTATATCGGTTCACGCCTTCTGGTACCTCCCATACAAAATGACCTATTTTTGCAAATTTAATATTTATCCCATAATTTCCAAACGGACACTTGGGGGGTAATGAAAATGGGTCAATTAATTTATCTTGTGATAGGAAGCAAAACCTTACAAAACATAACTATTTGACTCACCCCTTCTGGTACCTCCCATACAAAATACCGAACATACCCCCATAGTTTTAAATACATATATTTTTGTAAGTACACTGAATACAGTTTATGTGTTTGATTTATATACTCTATAGCGATTCCTGTGCTTTTGGAGTCTATTACTGCGATATTTTCGCTTCAATTAATTTCGCTCGGTCATACGCCTAACCTGCTGTCAACATAATACATTTCACACTCTTGACTAAAAACCTATTAGCAATAATAAATAATTGCCAATAGAACTGATCTCAAACCGATCTATGACAATACCATAATTCAATACAGATCAACAAAAAACAAAATCTTTTACAAAAATCTAACTTTGAAGTGCCATAACTTTGTCATTTATAATTGGGTTTTAAATTGGATTTTTTTAAGAAAACAAGTTATTACTTTTATTTTTCTCCCAGTTTACAAATATCGGTGAACTAAAATTAGAGGTAATGGCTTTTTAGTAGACCTACCTTTTTTCGAAACACTAAAAATGGAAATTTTACGATATCTCAAAAACTGTTCTACTTTCCACATATCTGAGAGCAGATTTGAATTCAGCTTGAAATTTTACATTCAAATCAATTACTAAATGTCCTGGATACAGAAACATTTGAAATTTTGTGACCTAGTATTATTCTTGTTTTTCGAGGGACGCAACTTTAATATCCGTTACTAAAATCGAACAGTTGATGTTATAAACAACAACACCAAAGTGTTGCTAATTTAGAGACGTATTCAGAAATACTATTTTTTCTTCAAATTAACAAGATGAAAAATGTTCATGATCAAATTTACAATTTTAAACTTTGATAGAGAATATCACAGTGACGGTTAAATGTATTTCGCAAAGCTTAATTTTTTTATTATGGCCGTATTATTTTCAAACAGCCCCACTATTCAATCGGCCCCACTGCACACCGTATAATCTTTGTGGTGATGTAATTTTATTTATTAGTTACTTAAAATTTTTTTATATGAATGACATAGATATCATAAGGAGAATAGATAGCTTATTTTAATTGGGGGAGACCATCTATCGACTACTCAGAAGTTGCTGTCTACAACATCGAGAGTGACGTTGGCCAGAGAAATATAGATGACTCAAACCCAGGACTCCCCCATGATTGTCACTGATTCTAACTGCAAAGCCACGGTCGGCCTCCATACATTGTCATGATGAAAATAAAACATTATTTGCTAAATTTAAATGTTGATAACTTCTCCACTGCCGCTGATTGTCCTTCATGCAATCCCTATGTTATCTGCATACACATTATAGTAAAAGGTAATTACAGATCTTTTCAACTGCCTCTTGTGGCTTTAACAACACAAACATGGGCAGGAAGTCGCTAAATATTAGCATCGCTGGTGTCACTATCAGGCTTATCATCGATGGCAAAATAAACTGACACGACCTATGAACAACAAGTATATTATTCCTTTCAACGACATCGCGATTCAAGTACATTCGCGCAATTTTCAATGTTTTAATTCACACGACATGCAGCCATAATTTATATTTTATACATCTCTTATTATACTTAAATTCAACCGAATAGGCAAATTCAGTAGAAATCAATTGTATTTTGACATAAACAAATAACTATGGACGTATTTTTTTCAACGTATCGATAAACCCTTATTTGAAGGCTGAACTCGATGCTGATGTCCTGTATTTGCTGTAAATAGGGTGTTATATCATTATCATTATGTTATTTCAAATGACATGCGCTAAGTTCTACGCCAGATTTCGCACACTTCATTATATGTGCGTGTGGGGTTTGAAAATTAAGGTAAAAATATACATTAGTTCAGTGATAAGTAATACCGTAGACATAGCCAAAAGGAACGACAAATAAAATTTTTTTAGAGGGAAAAATCCTGTACTTTAGATTGTCCCAAACCACAACAGAGAATTTTTTCCGCCAAATTAGACACGAATACCATCTTATTTTTTATATTTTATCTAAAAAAGCCTAAATAATTGTTTGATTACACTATGCAACAAATGACGACTTTTTGAAAAATACAAAAACGGGATAGTATAGGTTCGATTCTACTATCGAAGGGTAATAAAACCCTATACTCAGTTTGGCGAGATTGGTGACCAATTTTTTTTTATGGGCCCCTAAAGATTCTCAAAATCAGTCAGCCCCATGAAAAAAGGTGTGATCAGTTTTTGTCCAACAGCTAACTCACACTTCGTGATAGCGCTAAACTGTATTCGGCAATAATGTAGCTGGGAGTTTTGCGCACTAACTTTATTAACAAATTATGTCAAAAAGGTTGGTTATTCCTGAACTTTTTCAATAAAAATTGAAGAAGAATTTATTATTTTTTCACTTTTTTGAGCATTACTTTGAGGGAGTCCAAATTTTTCTCTAACACTGTTCGCCAAAATTGTAGCCCTGGTAAAGATAAACAACTTTCGTGAACATATCAATCCAATCTGAACGTGCCTAGGCAGCCTAAATAGCTCATAAAATCCACGTTGATACCGGTTTTTCGAACCTTTACGCACTTATAAGCCAATAACGTGGTTGAATATCAACCGATTTTAAATTTCTCAGTGGATTTAGAAAGAAGAGACTGCGGTCTTTCCAACCATATATATAGTTATATTTGTAACTTGTCATATCTGTTTGTTTTTTGCCTCGAAATTTCAAACTTTTGTAATTTTTTCACTATTTTTAAGTTTGATGAAGTTTGTAGCCCCTATTTTGTAAGGACACCCTAATGTTTATTATTTTATTCAGAAAGTGCATACTTTCACGAGTTAAATGCATACTTGTTTGTAAAAATCGGTTAACAAATAGTTAAGTTATTAATGTTTTCCTAGGGACGCAACTATGCTAAAATCAAAGTTGGAGTAATTAACAACAACACCAAAACAATGCTTCTTCTTCAACTCTTTGATTTTAGTATAGGATATGAATGTTGCGTCCCTCGGAAAACATAAATAACTTAACTATTTGTTAACCGATCTTAACAAACAAGTATGCATTTAACTCGTGAAAGTATGCACTTTCTGAATAAAATAATAAACATTAGGGTGTCCTTACAAAATAGGGGCTACAAACTTCATCAAACTTAAAAATAGTGAAAAAATTACAAAAGTTTGAAATTTCGAGGCAAAAAACAAACAGATATGACAAGTTACAAATATAACTATATATATGGTTGGAAAGGCCGCAGTCTCTTCTTTCTAAATTCACTGAGAAATTTAAAATCGGTTGATATTCAACCACGTTACTGGCTTATAAGTGCGTAAGGTTTGAAAAAAACCGGTATCAACGTGGACTTTATGAGCTTTTAAGGTTGCCTAGACACGTTCAGATTGGATTGATATGTTCACGAAAGTTGTTTATCTTTACCAGGGCTACAATTTTGGCGAACAGTGTTAGAGAAAAATTTGGACTCCCTCAAAGTAATGCTCAAAAAAGTAAAAAAAATTATAAATTCTTCTTCAATTTTTTTTGAAAAAGGGCAGGAATAACCAACCTTTTTGACATAATTTGTTAATAAAGTTAGTGCGCAAAACTCCCAGCTACATTATTGCCGAATACAGTTTAGCGCTATCACGAAGTGTGAGTTAGCTGTTGGACAAAAACTGATGACACCTTTTTCATGGGGCTCACTGATTTTGAGAATCTTTAGGGGCCCATAAAAAAAAATTGGTCACCAATCTCGCCAAACTGAGTATAGGGTTTTATTACCCTTCGATAGTAGAATCGAACCTATACTATCCCGTTTTTGTATTTTTTTCACTGTTGCACTGTGTTATTAATAAAGCCATGCCTATTTGACGCCAAAATTTGTAAAAATAACAGTCTCTAAAGATTTTTCTTCATTAGAGTACCCTGGAAAAAATAAACAAAAAACATTTTCAGAAAAGTTATAGATTCTGTTACATATTTATAAGATAGAGGATAACAAATTCAAAATGCATTTATTAATTAAAAAAAAAAATATGTTATTTTTAGTACAAGAACTACTCTGCGATGTTTCGTACTTTTACAATTCAATAACGATTGACGCTCTGAAACAGTGCAGTTTAAACCAGTACAGAAATTTCAGTCAGGTAAACTGACTGATAAATACCATCACCCAATAATAATTTCTATTACAAGATAATTAATTACCAAATTTGATAATCCTCCAAGTGCTGGTTTAGGAAATATGGTCATTTTATATGGGAGATACCAGAGGGTGATCCGGTATAATCCATTTTCATTCCTGATTCAAATTATTATAACTGTACAACTTACGCAAAATTCGACTGTATTCAGTGTACTTTCAAAAATATATGTATTTAAAACTATGGGGGTATGTTCGGTATTTTGTATGGGAGGTACCAGAAGGGGTGAGTCAAATAGTTATGTTTTGAAAGGTTTTGCTTCCTATCACAAGATAAATTAATTGACCAATTTTCATTACCCCCCAAGTGTCCGTTAGGAAATTATGGGATAAATAATAATTTTTCAAAAATAGGTAACTTTGTATGGGAGGTACCAGAAGCGGTGATCCGAAATAATCCATATTCATTCCTGATTCAAATTTTCATAACTGTACAAGTTACGCCAAATTTGACTGAATTCAGTGTACTTACAAAAAAAGATATGTATGTAGGACTATGAGGGTGAATTCAGGAATTTGTTTGGGAGTACCAGAAGGGGTGCGTCAAATAGTAAGGTTTTCTGAGGTTTTGCTTCCTATCGCAAGATATATTAACCGACCATTTGTCATTATCCTCCAAGTGTCCGTTTGGAAGTTATGGGAGAAATATTAAATTTTCAAAAATAGGTCATTTTGTATGGGAGGTACCAGAAGGCGTGAACCGATATAGTTCATATTCATTGCTGAGTCAAATTTTCATAAGCGAACATCATAGCAAAATTTGAGTGAATTCAGTTTACTTACAACAAAGATATGTATGTAAAACTATGAGGGTCAATTAGGTCATTTGTATGGGAGGTACTAGAAGGGGTATGGCAAAGCTTTCAGTTTTCTTAGTGTTCGTCTACTTTTGCAAGATAAATAAACTGACCAAATTTTAAAATCCTACGATCGTCCGTTTGGAAGTTATGAAAGAAATATAAATTATCCAAAAATAGGTAATTTTGTATGGGAGGTACCAGAAGGGGTCAGGCTATTCTGCCCATTTTCAATCCCATAAGTTCGTTTTGAAAAATATTAATACTGGTAAATTTTCATACCAATCAGTTAAGGTTTACTCAAGTTATCCTGTTGAACAGCCATCCAGCCAGCCAGCCAGCCAGCCAGACAGACAGACGGACATAGCTCAATCTTCTTAAAAAGTCCTGAAACGAATTTGCTCTTAAGATACTTGGGGTCTAACTCGTCTCCTTTCATGCGTTACACTTTTTTTCGTATCAAATGATATATACCCTCATCCCTAAGGGTGATGGTATAAAAAGCGTTGGGCTTTGCTATTTGATTATGTTGCAGAATCCATAAACGAATTAAATCAATATTTTAATCCTTTATGGTACGAATTAAATCTCAGGTAAAACAACTAATTTATTTATCATGGTTAAAAATAGTTTGCGGGAATACAACCGGGATTTCATTAGGCTTACTTACTTAATTTCCCTTTGCACCCTATGAATGAGGTATGGGATAGCTTCTCGCGTTGTTGTGAATTAACACGCTTTCTATTGTTAGATTCACAACTAACGGCACCTACTTGTTTATCGACGAATGCGAACGTCACTGTTTGAGAAGCTCTTACTAGACACGCCGATTGACTCGACACTTATACTGCGAAGTTGCTGTCAACAACATTCGAGGGAAGCCGACAATGAAAGAACAATTTTTTTTAAGATGACTGGAGCCAGGTTTGAACCTGCGATCTCCCGCATGGTAGTCGCGTGTTCTAACCACTATGCCACGGCCGATCCCAAGCTTATTCAATGAAAAAATATCTTTCGTCTCTCCATATTTTGTTTATCTTTCAAATATAACAATTAAAAATCCCAATGTGTGGATATAATTTAAGAAACGATCCCCGGATTTCAGTCAGGCAACCCATCTTACATATACCCTCACCCTCAGTAAAACATAAAATTTTCTATTATATTGATATTATTACTTGATTTCTAAAGTTGACGGAGTGGTATATTTGTGTGGGAGGAACTAAAAGGTGCGCAGCTAGACTTCCAGTTATTTTTCTACAAAACTTTGTTCTGTTGTAGCTTAACAATATGGGCACGATCGTATCGAGTGTATTGATATCATTACTCAATCCCCAAAGTGGGCGGAGAAGTGCATTTATATGGGAGGTACTAGAAGTGGCGTGGCTAGACTTCCAGGTATGTTTGGGGAAAATGTTATAAGGGAAAAAATGACTGGGGGTCGGTAATACATTGTACCCCTGTATGGATGCCTCCAGCGCAGTTGCGCGGCTTGGTGTTTATTTTTTTCCCATTCTCCACCAACTTGATCCACAAGAAGTGATACATTACAAAAACAAACGAAAAATGGACTAAGCGCTTTTGCTCAACACTACAAAACAACAACAAAAAATTAGATAACGGTACTTTTTTTGTTGTAGTCGATGTATTTTTACTTATTGTACAATACTGCATTAAAATCTCAGTTTCGAAAAAAAGTGGACTTACAGCCTTTGCATCTTAAGTCAGCGACATGCTGCCGTCATATTATCTTGCACGACATTGCCCATCTATCAAAACATGAATTTTACGCTACACTCATTAGTAAAAAGGGAAGTCGTACTTAGTTTTCATTTTACTACAGATTACTACTATTACATTCATCCAGACATCTAATTTGAAAATAAATAATTTGTATATGTAATAGGTGTCACGCCTATTTATCGAAAAGTTCACAAATTATTTAAAACGTATTACATATATTATTATATTATTATATATGCTGCAAACTTTGTGCATAGAATGGGAAGTGATTCGTCCACTATATATCGGTTATGTGACATTACGTAAAATTAGTAACACTTGACACTTTTTTTGTTTTGGATATTTTAATATTTTTTTAATAGAATTTTTAAGACAAATTTATAAATTTTTTTTTTATTAATCTTATATATATAAAAATGGTGGCAAAAATGTATAGTAATTCATCAATTGAGAACGGCTGGACCGATTTTGCTCAAATTTTTTTTCAGTTATTCGTAATTGCCAGGAGAAGGTAAATTGGAAAAACCGAAAGTTGCTTTTTTTATGGAATTTTGTGTGCAATTGTTACGAATGATTTATCGAATGGAAAAATAAAAAAAAATTGTTGGAAAATTCGGAAAATTCCGGAAAAATTCGAAAAATTTGAATACTATTTTTCGACGAAATTTAGCTTTTTGTCGTCCGATTTGATAGTTTTGAACAGACATCCGATATTAATACCAAAATACGGTATTTTTTAATTTTTTCCTCATAAAAAAATCGAACTTATAAATTCAAAATCAAATGTTTCTTTCAATTGTTCTATTTAAATTCAACAAATGTTCGAAATTATATTGAACTCTTGTGTTCAATAAAAGATTTTCAACCGATGAAAAAACTAAATAACGAACAATTGTTCAAAATAAAGTTATTTATCATTGTTGAAAAAAATATTGAACGTTCATGTACAAAAAAATAATGAACTTTTTAATATCGTACCGAAACTGGAATAACATATATTGTCCCGACCAAATTAAACGCAAGAAATATGTTTTTATTTAGATAAGTCATAACTATACAAATGTAACACAGCATCTTAAGAATTTCAACAAATATTTTTGGGAGAAAATCTAAAATTTCAGAAAACTCTTAGAGCTATGTATTTTCGCTTACAGCAAATGAATGAGATATGCCAATAACATAGGCCAGGTATTTTGAGTTTTGCTGAATACTGTGAAATAATCAACTTGATGCATCTTTATAGAACCCATCGTCAGTTTTTTCATGTATATATAGAAATGTATATTTATTATAATTTGAAACGAACATTGTTCGAAAAGATTTTAAACTCTAAAGTTGAAAAAAATATTCAACTTGAACGTTATTTATCTTTGTTGAAAATAAAAATTTTATAGTTTTTCCATCATTGTTCATTATTTATTTTGAACATGAGAGTTATGTTTTCAAACAAACATTGTTAGAAAACATATTGAACTCATGTGTTGAGAAATATTTTTCAACTTCTAAGTTATTTATTTTTGTTAGAAACAAAAAAAGTATCGTTTTCCGACCCTTGGTTTTGACCGATGTAACTTGCGAAATATTTCGGATAATTATTCCACAATGACTTTCCGAATGGAAAAATAGACAAATTCTCGGTGGAAATCTCGGAAAATTCCGGAAAAACGTGGATTTTTTCAACAAAATTTTGCATTGTATCGCTTAATTTGATAAAAATTCTTTTAAAAAATTTCGGATAATGGAAATATTTTCGGTGGAAAGCTCGGAAAATTCCGGAAAAACTCTAAAAAGTTGGATTCAGGACGAAATTTTGCATTATATCGTCGACGTAAAGGAGGAAAATTCGTTATGATGCTTGGGAAATTTCGGATTATTGTGAAATTTATTATATTAAAAGATTAAACGCGAAATGATCTAACAATTTCAAAATCTTCTGCATGAGCATAACGCATTAATCCGATTGTTCAAAACCGCATTGAATACAATGCATTCTGACAGCCACATAATCATTATCAGGGCAGACAAAAGACCCTCTGGATGACATGCAAGACAATTCAATGATCCCACTATAAATGAATTCGCAGTGGTGATTGTTGGGAAGAATGTGGAATCACGCGATATTTTTCTCAAGCTTCGGGATGGTGCACAACTGTGGAACGTGTATGAGACTCATCGGTCATATGATGTACTTCAATACCTCTTGATGTTCTATCGTGGAGAGGATGGCTGTCACCTCAATTTAAAGATGGTTAATAGAAGGAATGGTTTGTTTAAAAGTCATCATTTTTCATTCTCCATTTCAGTTCGAATTCGTATTAAGGGGAAGAAATGAATTCTTATTTATATCGATTGATGGTTTGGAAAGACGTTGACAATCATCTGTTAAGATATCGTCGGTTATTTCAACAGTACTGCGTTGACATGTACGTTAAGGTCGAAACGGAGCGTCTCAACTTTATTTGTTTCAATCAGTCGCCACATTTCGAGAAGCTCGCCAAAGTTTGCATTTGCTCGAAAACGATACGCATTGGGAGGAAACTGTTTCTGCTCCAGCGAATCAAATTCTACATTGTTTGCGATCATCATAACCACGTATCATCTGCCGAGGACGAGATGGAACATTTCGCACAGAGTGCGCACGACAACATCGAATTTCGATTTTGAAATTGACTTCAGATTGAAAACATGTGCTGCAGTCTACTGTCGCAATTGGGATTACCAGCGCCAAATCGTTCGATGCACGACTTGAGAGGACAAAAGTGCAGCCGTTAAATGCCGAGCAAACGAACGTGTACGATTCGCTAATGAAGGTTGTTGACGATGGAACGGGAGGCATATACTTTCTCGATGCACCCGGTGTAGAGTTTCGTCCGGGATTCCCGGAAAATTAGAAAGCCTGTGGCAGAGAAAATTTTAGAAGCTTTAATAAAGCAAATTGAAGAAAGAAGGAGCAAGCGACTTTATACTTTAATATCTTAAGTATCTTAAAGATCCAATAGTATTTGATAAGAAAGTTAATAACTTATTTCAAACTGTTTCAAAACAAACTGTGGTCGCGTACGCTGAACAAATTTATACTTAAATTTTTAAAGAAGACGTTATCGACGAAGTTCTGGAATCGGACGAAATTCCTATTTGTGACATTAGTACCGAAAGACCATTTGAGGATATTTTAACCAAATGCAATTACTCGATAAAAAATGATTTACAATTTTACGAAGCAAGTGGAAAAGCAACGGAAAATGTCATTTATTTTATTGAATGCTCTTCTGACAATAAGGCCCAACATCAGTTGAAAGCGAGAGAATATTTTCAACAACAGGGCAATTTGTAAATAGTAATAGAAACAGACTGTCTGATGAAACCATTAACTCTCTATCATTTTTAAAAAGCGAACGTGCAGCGAAATTTTTGCGAGAATGCAAAATCATCATTTGGGATGAATGCACGATGACGCATAAACGAGGCAGTTGACCGAATGATAAAGGATTTACGAGGTGATTCGAGACGATTTGATGGGGGTATGATATTGCTGCCCGGAGATTTTCGTCACACGCTTCCAGCATCCCAAAATCTACTGCTGCTTATAAGATTAATTCATGCCTGAAATCGTCGTCTTTGTGGTGGTATGTCTTGAAGTTGAAATTGACTATGATCATGAGAGTCGTGTTGCAAAACGACCCATCGGCTACTGTATTTTCAAGACAGCTACTGGCGCTTGGTAATTGCCAAATTCTGTTGATGTTTGAACTGGATTGAAGGCGTTCCCGGGAAATTTTTGCGAGTTGACCACGTCGAAGGAGGAACTCATCACCAAAGTTTTCCCGGCATTGCACAAAATTATAAAAATCTAGACTGGATTAGTGAGCGGACCATACTACCAGCGAAGAATTAGGACGTCAATAGCTCTAATGTTATTATTCGAAGTAGAATCGATGGAGAACTCCATTCATAAAAATCCGTTGATTGCGTGACCAACGAGAATGAAGCGATCAACTATCCCACAGAATTTTTGAACTCCCTAGATGTGCCAGGAATTCAGCCGCATAATTTACAGCTGAAGGTGGTATCGATCATAAGTGCAACGGTATGTGGTTGTATGGCAGAACAACGTTTGCCGGTCAGCTAGTTTATTTATAACTTCGAAACTGTTGGTTATGCAGAGAAATGATATATGAACAGATTAAAGGTATCGTAATTTCCAATTATTCTTTTATCAAAATTGGACTAGTCGTTCTTGAGTTAAAACTCTCAAACGTGGCTGTGAGAGATTAAATACTTTAAGCCCAAAACGAAACGGGTTAACCGACCGATTTCAAAAATTTTTTTTTATATTATTAGAAACAAAATTGTGCATAGAATGTACGTTTTTGTATTCTGGATTCCAAACCGCTATATTTGTAAAATTTGTCAGTCGATGAAAAAATAGTTTTTGATTTTAATGTTTAATATTTTTTGGATTACGTGTCCTAAAAATATTTAACTGACCTCAATTAATGTGAAATTGACCTACAAATTGAACTCAGTGAACAAATTAGTCTACAATTTTTTTTGGCTTAACTGCAAGTAAATTTTGTAGAAGCACTATTTTCACACTTTAACTCGGTGTCATGCTCATTGCAACCTGAAAAGGTTTAAAGAAAGTCGTCAGTAAAAAATAAGCCTAATCGGCATATATACTAAAATAATGCAGTTTTAAACTTCTAATCAAACTAAATTTTGTGTTTACAGGTAGTAGTGTGCTTTTTATTTGAAATATAATAATACCATAATACGTTACTCAATTTGTTAAACGCATATGCAAAATTCAAATATATTTGCAACACATAGGGCTTAAAATAGCAAAATAAACATTTCATATGGATTAGTAGGCTTAAGTATGTATTAGGTTGATTCTTATTTGGCAAAAAAAAAATGTTTTTGGAATTTTTCATGGGCCAAGTTAAAATTTTATTAAGACGTACAAAAAAACTCTATGTGAATTTTTTTAATTTTTTTCTTAAAGGTTTAGGGGTCGCTACCGGGGTTTGAAATTCAAAATTTTACCGTCATCCTGAGGGATAAGCTGAATAACTCGAGTAAACTTTAACTGATCCTTATAAAAATTTCTCAGTATTAATAATTTCCATAACGAAGTAATGGAATTGTAAATGGGCAGAATTGCCCCACCCCTTCTGGTACCTCCCATACAAAATTACCTATTTTTTGATAATTAATATTTCTCCCATAACTTTCAAACGGGCAGCTGGATGGCATTTAAACTTGGTCAGTTTAATTACCTTTTAATAACAGATAAACTCCCAGAAAATCAAAACCTTTGTAACACCCCTTCTGGTACCTCCCATACAAATGACCGAATTAACCCCCATATTTTTACCTACATATCTTTTTAGTAAAAACACTGAATTCAATAAAATTTTGTGTGAGATGAACACATGCAAAAATTTGACTCGTGAGTGACTATGGACTGTATAGGCCAACCCCTTCTGGTACCTCCCATACAAAATTACCTATTTTTAGACAAATTATTTTTTACCAATAATTTCCAAACGGACAGGTGGATGGCATTTAAACTTGGTCAGTTTAATTACCTTGTAATAACAGATAAACTCCCAGAAAATCAGAACCTTTGTCACACCCCTTCTGGTACCTCCCATACAAATGACCGAATTAACCCCCATATTTTTACCTACATATCTTTTTAGTAAAAATACTGAATTCAGTAAAATTTTGTGTGAGATGAACACATGCCAAAATTTGACTCCTGAGTGACTATGGACTATATAGGCCAACCCCTTCTGGTACCTCCCATACAAAATTACCTATTTTTAGACAAATTATTTTTTACCAATAATTTCCAAACGGACAGCTGGATGGCATTTAAACTTGGTCAGTTTAATTACCTTGTAATAACAGATAAACCCCCAGAAAATTAAAACCTTTGTCACACTCCTTCTGGTATCTCCTATACAAATGAGGTACCAATGACGAATTCACCCTCATAGTTTTACATATTTATGCTACTTATTCGACAGAAAATTTTGATTTTTTTCATAGGTTAACTTAAAATTTTGTTAAGACGTACAAAAGAATGCGCAGTTTTAAACGTAGAAGTCATATAATATGACTTAGGCATTGTATTTCGGGAATTTGCAGTCAAACTTAGGAATTTTTACAGTACAGTTAATAAGAAATGATTTATTTCAAATTTGTTCATTAGTTTTTGTTGTATTATTATTTAAAAAGGTACATTTCGAAAATAAAAATTAAATTAAAAATTTAAAAAATAATATTAAAATAAAAATGTAATATATTAATATTAAACATGAATTCATTGCATGAAAAACTTAACACTAAAAAATATAATTATAAACAACTGTATTACTGTTTACAATTTTCTTTAAATTTTAAAATATTGTAAAATATTTTTTACACATGGTAGATTTTTTTGGATCTGAATATTTTTTTCTAAATTCTTTCACCAGTGATAATAGGAACTGCTTCTGTTCTCCAAAATGTGTATGCAATTTCTTGTATTCCTGCATCAAGGCCACTCCGTGTTCAGCAATATCATTAACAACCTCCAACCTAGACCGAACTAATTCTTTACTTACTTACTTAATTTCCCTTTGCACCCCATGAATGAGGTATGGGATAGCTTCTCGCGTTGTTGTGAATTAACACGCTTTCTATTTTTAGATTCACAACTAACGGCACCTACTTGTTTATCGACGAATGCGAACGTCACTGTTTTGAGAAGCTCTTACTAGACACGCCGATTGAATCGACGCTTAATACTGCGAAGTTGCTGTCAAACAACATTCGAGGGGAGCCGACAATGAAAGAAAAATGTATTTATTTTTTTCTTTTAAGATGACTGGAGCCAGGTTTGAACCTGCGATCTCCCGCATGGTAGTCGCGTGTTCTAACCACTATGTCACGGCCGGTCCCAACTAATTCTTTACTAAATTTAAAGTCTGCATCTTGCTCCCAATCTTCAACATTTTTTTTTTGGAAACCCGATTTAATACCCGTTATGCTGAAAAATCTAAGAGTATTGTTGGCAGGGTTCGTATTGGCTCGCTCGCGAGCCGCTCTTTTCCTGAAAATTGGCTCTTAGCTCGCGAGCTAGGAGCCACAAATTTTAAACGAGCTCTCGGCTCGCGAGCCAAGAGCCCAAAAAAAGAGCTGGCTCGCGAGCCGAGAGCTACAAAATTTCAAATGAGCTCTCAGCTCGCGAGCCGGGAGCCACAAAATTTCAAACGAGCTCTCGGCTCGCGAGCCAAGAGCCCAAATAAAGAGCTGGCTCGCGAGCCAAGAGCTACAAAATTTTAAATGAGCTCTCAGCTCGCGAGCCAAGAGCCACAAAATTTCAAATGAGCTCTCGGCTCGCGAGCCAAGAGCCCAAATAAAGAGCTGGCTCGCGAGCTAAGAGCCAAGAGCCCAAAAAGAGCTGGCTCGCGAGCCAGGAGCCAAGAGCCCAAAAAGAGCTGGCTCGCGAGCTAAGAGCCAAGAGCCCAAAAAGAGCTGGCTCGCGAGCCAAGAGCCCAAAAAGAGCCAGCTCGCGAGCCAAGAGCCCAAAAAGAGCCAGCTCTCGAGCCAGCGAGCTCTTGGCTCTTGAGCAAAGTACCAAAGTTATGGCCCAAAAAAAATTTTCTGTTGCACAAAGTACTTTTTTTGCACCAAAGTACTTTTAATGTACTTTTTGGCACAAAGTACTTTTTTTGTACCAGAGTACACTTTTGTACCAAAAAGTACTTTTAATGTACTTTTCAGTACAAAGTACTTTTTTGTACCAAAAGTACTTTTAACGTACTTTTTGACACAAAGTACTTTTTTTTGTACTTTTTAGCACAAAGTACTTTTTTGTACCAAAAGTACTTTTAACGTACTTTTTGACACAAAGTACTTTTTTTGTACCAGAGTACACTTTTGTACCAAAAAGTACTTTTAATGTACTTTTCGCCACAAAATTACAAATGGGCTCTCGAGCTGGCTCTTTTTTTAGCTCTTGGCTCCTGGCTCGCGAGCCAGCTCTTTTTGGGCTCTTGGCTCTTGGCTCGCGAGCTGGCTCTTTTTGGGCTCTTGGCTCCTGGCTCGCGAGCCAGCTCTTTTTGGGCTCTTGGCTCTTAGCTCGCGAGCCAGCTCTTTTGGGCTCTTGGCTCTTAGCTCGCGAGCCAGCTCTTTATTTGGGCTCTTGGCTCGCGAGCCGAGAGCTCATTTGAAATTTTGTAGCTCTTAGCTCGCGAGCCAGCTCTTTATTTGGGCTCTTGGCTCGCGAGCCAAGAGCTCATTTGAAATTTTGTGGCTCCTAGCTCGCGAGCCGAGAGCTCATTTAAAATTTTGTGGCTCTTGGCTCGCGAGCCGGCTCTTTATTTGGGCTCTTGGCTCGCGAGCCGAGAGCTCGTTTGAAATTTGTGGCTCCTAGCTCGCGAGCCAAGAGCTCTTTCGTAGTTTTAAGGCTCCTGGCTCGCGAGCCGGGAGCCGAAAAGAGCGAGCCAATACGTACTCTGATTGTTGGATACAAAATGCTCAAGAATTTTTTAATGTAGTAGGTTTCCATCCACTGTAACTCGTTTTTCTGGATTATCTACTCCTTCTATGTTTAAAGCATTTACCAACTTCTTCTTAATTTCATGAGAAACTTTGTCATCCAAAATGCAAATCCAACTAGCTCTTCCTAAAAATACCAGAGATGACCTAGAATTTTTTTAAGGCTATTGCCGATGTCTCTTTATTAATTGTTGCATAAGACTTCAAGTCTTTTAATAACTGGAGGTCATTTCTTGAAGCAGAAGGTCCAGAAGTGGATTCAAACCAATATTTACGGTAAATATTAATTATAAAAATGCAAACATCCTGTATTTCACATAATTCGCTTTCGTTTAACTTGAACTGCTCTCTGAATAAATATATTTTTAAGGAATATATTGCCTTAGCCTTCCATCTAGCACGGTGAAGACCTGCTGGTGCTCTGGAGAATATTTGTGTTTTTGGAACATCCCACAGAATATTATTGTCAGCTTAAGTTGCTCTTTGTAGTCCTCTCGTGGCTGAAACTCTTTAAGCTGATTTTCGGCAAAACAAATAGCATTCGCAGAATTCTTTACTTGTCTTAATATGAGATCATCCAATATGCCAGGTTTAAAATTGGAATTATCAATTTTTGTCCTGGCATTTATATACTTCTTAAAAAGTAATATTTCAGGACCGGTGGATATTCCCGAAATACAATGCATAAGTCATATTATATGACTTCTACGTTTAAAACTGCGCATTCTTTTGTACGTCTTAACAAAACCTATGAAAAAAATCAAAATTTTCTGTCAAATAATTAGCATAAATATGTAAAACTATGAGGGTGAATTCGGTAATTAATATGAGAGGTACCAGAAGGGGTGTGACAAAGGTTTCGATTTTCTGGGGGTTTATCTGTTATTACAAGGTAATTAAACTGACCAAGTTTAAATGCCATCCAGCTGTCCGTGTGGAAATTATTGGTAAAAAATTATTTGTCTAAAAATAGGTAATTTTGTATGGGAGGTACTAGAAGGGGTTGGCCGATGTAGACCATATTCACTCACGAGTCAAATTTTGTCATGTGTTCATCTTACACAAAATTTTATTGAATTCAGTATTTTTACTAAAAAGATATGTAGGTAAAAATGTGGGGGTTAATTTGGTCATTTGTATGGGAGGTACCAGAAGGGGTGTGACAAAGGTTTTGATTTTCCGAGGGTTTATCTGTCATTACAAGGTTATTAAACTGACCAAGTTTAAATGCCATCCAGCTGCCCATTTGAAAGTTATGGGAGAAATAATAATTATCAAAAAATAGGTAATTTTGTATGGGAGGTACCAGAAGGGGTGGGGCAATTCTGCCCATTTACAATTCCATAACTTCGTTATGGAAAATATTATTAGTGAAAAATTTTTATAAGGATCAGTTAAGGTTTACTCGAGTTATTCAGCTTATCCCTCAGGATGACGGTAAAATTTTGAATTTCGAACCCCAGTAGCGACCCCTAAACCTTTAAGAAAAAAATTAAAAAAATTCACATAGAGTTTTTTTGTACGTCTTAATAAAATTTTAACTTGGCCCATGAAAAATTCCAAAAACATTTTTTAAGACTCACCCTAGTATGTATGCCTTATGATATTTTGTTACATAAATGAAAATAAGAGATTTAACTAAAATTTTTGCAATTTCTTTAGGGAATATATCGATTTTTGTGTTAACTTTAGCATTGAAATTTAAAAAGCGTTTAAACGTTTCACAAATTTGCTTATTTGGACAGATGATATAACATATTAAGGTATTGATATTTGAATATGTTTTTCATTGTTCGGTTTGAGATCTGTTTCTATTATCGCTAATAGAATTTGGTTTACAAGAGCTGTGTGAAATGTATTATGTTGACAGCTGGCAGGTTGTGATAATGAGTGGAGAAGGCACAGCAAACGGCACTGATGATGATGGTTTGGCAACCATCGAAATAGCTATCTGCCCTGCCAGCTGTCAACATAATACATTTCACACAGCTCTTGTAAACCAAATTCTATTAGCGATAATAGAAACAGATCTCAAACCGAACAATGAAAAACATATTCATAATTCTATATAGATCGACAATAACAAACAAGAGTATTGATATTTTTAAATGAAAAGCTCACTACTTAGCCAACTAGTAAATACAAAATTTAATTTTATTAGAAGTTTTAAACTGCATTATTTTGGTACATATGGATAAATTGCATGGTCCCCTTCACCCATTTGACTTATTTTTTACAGAAGACTTTCCTAAAACTTTGCCAGGTTGTAAATTAAATTTTGTTCTAATCGAAAAAAAATTGTGAGCAGGACACCCAGTTAAAGTGTGAAAATAGTGCCTCTAAAAATGTACTTGCAGTTGAGCCAAAAAAAAAATTTGGCATATTTTTTCACTGAGTTCAATTTGTAGGTCAATTTCACAATAATTGAGGTCAGTCCAAATTTTTAGGACACGTAATCCAAAAAAAAATTTAACATTAAAGTCAATAATTATTTCTTCATCGACTTTGACAAATTTTACAAAATTTGTAAATCGGTCAAGAATTGCGGCCTAAAATTTAAAATGTCCAAAAACATTTTTTTTTCTCCGCTTTATTTAAAAATAGTGTAGCTAACACGACTTTGTTTTATACAAGTATATTTATAAAGCAATGACTATGAATGAAAACTTAATTATCTGAAGCCATTTATCTGGCGTAGGACATTTCGTTATGCAAAAAATTTAAATTAGTTCACCATTGTTTTATGCTTTACAGATCTGAAGGCTTCATAGTATACTTTTCCTAATCCCTAATTTCCTGAATTTGCACACCACTCACCTTTTTTTTGTTCTTAATAAGCCATTGGTATAGACAGATTGCCTGACTGTTTGCGTTGGCAAAACTAACCATATTATGGGACAACGCCAATATCATGTGTATGTAAAATGCTCCCGTACAAGCAAATATCGCTTAAATGAGCAGGAAAAACAGTGTATTTGATAGCCTTTCATAAGGCCTGTAGAAAAAGCATTAAGCCTACATTGTCAAACAACATATGCTGGCATTGCCAAGCCAATTGTGACGATAATTATAATTGTTTTAAATTTTTCTTTTTTATACCATCGCCCTTAGGGATGAGGGTATATATTAATTGATACGAAAAAAGTGTAACGCATTAAAGGAGACGAGTTAGATCCCAAGTATCTTAAGACCAAATTCGTTTCAGGACTTTTTAAGACGATTGAGCTATGTCCGTCTGTCTGGCTGGCTGGCTGGTCAGCAGGATAACTCGAGTAAACCTTGACGGATCGGTATGAAAAATTAACCAGTATTAATATTTTTTAAAACGAACTTATGGGATTGTAAATGGGCAAAATAGCCCGACCCCTTTTGGTATCTCCAATACAAAATTACCTTTTTTTGGAGAATTTATATTTCTTTCATAACTTCCAAAAGGACGATCGTAGGACATTTGAATTTGGTCAGTTTATTTATCTTGCAAGAGTAGACAAAACCCCAGAAAACCTAACTATTTGACACACCCCTTCTGGTACCTCCCATACAAATGACGGAACTCACCCCGATAGTCTTATAAACATATCTTTTTTGTAAGTAAACTGAATTCACTTAACTTTTGAGTATGATGTTCGCTTATGAAAATGGGACTCAAGAATGAATATAGACTATATCGGTTTACGCCTTCTGGTACCTCCTATACAAAATGACCTATTATGTGAATATTAATATTTCTGCCATAACTTCCAAACTGATTCTTGGGGGGTAATGAAAATTGGTCGATTAATTTATGTTGTGATAGGAGGCAAAACCCCAGAAAACCCAACTATTTAACACACCCCTTCTGGTACCTCCCATATAAATGATCGAACTCACCCCCATAGTTTCACAAACATATCTTTGTTGTAAGTACACTGAATTCAATTACATTGTGTTTAAGTTGTACGGTTATTAAAATATGAATCAGGAATGAATATGGACTATATCGGATCACCCCGTCTGGTACCTCCCATACAAAATTACCTATTTCTAGAAAATTAATATTTCCCCCAATACCTTCCAAACGGACACATGGGGGGTTATGAAAATTAGTCGGTTAATTTATATTGTGATAGGAGGCGAAACCTCAGAAAACCTAACTATTTGACACAGCCCTTCTAGTACCTCCCATACAAAGGACCAAACTCACCCCCATAGTCTTACATACATATCTTTTTTTGTAAGCACACTGAATGCAGTCAAATTTTTCGTAAGTTGTACGTATGAAAATTTGAGTCAGGAATGAATAAGGTCTGTATCGCTTCAACCCTTTTCGTACCCCCAATCAAAATTTCCTTGTTTTTGGTCATTTTTAATATTTCTCACATAAATTCCAAACCGGCACCTATACTTCCTACACAAATAAGCCAAATTTTGGACGATTTTGCACCACAAGCAGGGAAAAAATTAGGTGCCGTGACATAACCCCACACGGACATAATCCCCAAAACGATTTTGGGGCTTATGTCTGGACAACTTTTCGGACATAATCCCCAATGAAATTGGAAATCTGCGGACATAAGCCCCAATGGGGATTATGACCGAATTTGTTGCACGCCCCCGCGCATCCGCCGTAGTTAGTCTCGTTGCATACTTAATCTGTCTCACTGCAGCGCGAGACGAATGCGGTGGGGGGCACGTATGAAGAGAACGATTTTAAATATTGCTATTGTAGCGAGGGACGAATGCGGTGGGGGGCACGCCCCCCGATTTGACTTCGTTAAATCCTTGGTGAAACTGACTCTTTTATGAATTTTGGGCATAATTTCATTTTTGTTGCTGATGGGGTTTATTTCATTTTCATCATTGGGTATTATTTCATATGAAATAACTCCCAAATATTGGGGGTTGTTTCGTTTTCGCTTTGGGGTTTATTTCATTTATTTTTGGATGTTATTTCATTCACTGTTTTTGGGTGTTATCTCCAATTTTTTGGGGCTTATTTCATTGGGGGTTATTTCCTAGGCGTTATTTCATTGGGGGGCTTTTCGTGGAGCCGGTAGTCCTACAATTGTAGTCCCACATGGTTTGGTGGTTAAAGAAAACAGATATGTGTAGAATATATGACACATATTCCAAAACAAGCCTTTTTTTTTGTGTCTTCTGAAAAGTAATTGAAACTCTTATGACAGCGCCGATTTACTTAATCGGATGGACTTAATTAACCATATCTATATATATAAAAATGGTGGCAAAAATGTATAGTAATTCATCAATTGAGAAGAAGGTTTATGTGAAAGAAAATTTTGGGAAAATCCTCGGAAAACGTCGGGAAATTGGTAAAATCGAAAATTGCTTTTTGTTATGGAATTTTGTGTGCAATTGTTACGAACGGCTTTTCTAAAGGAAAAATAGAAATTTGTTTTTGAAAAATTCGGAAAAATTAGAAAAATTTTAATTTTTTTCTTACGAAATTATGAATTCTATGGTATGATTTGACAATTTTGGACGAGGTAACTGTGAAAAATTTCAGATAATTATTTCGAAATGACTTTCCGAATAGAAAAATTCTTTGTGGAAAATTTGGAAAATTCCGGAAAAATACGAAAAAATTTGGATTGTATTGCTTGATTTTACAGAACAGAACATTTTGGTTGGAAAATCATGAAAAAAATCCAAAATTTTTAATTTTTTTCCATTTTATCGTATGTTTTGTTTATTTTGGACGATGTAATTTAAAACATTTCGGATAATTGTTCTAAAATGACTTCGAATGGAAAAATAGAAAAACTGTTGGTGGAAAACTCGGAAAATTCAGGAAAAAAAACTCGTCAGATTTGGTTGTTTTTCGACGAAATTTTCCATTGAGTCGCGTGATTTGATAATTTCAGACGACGAAATGTGAAAAATTCGTCGTGACGCTTTAAAAATTTCGGATAATTGTGAAAAAAATTGGTGTGAAAAATTTATAGTAATTTATCAAGTGCGAAAGGCTATCTATTTTGCTCAATTATTTTTTCAATTGTTCGTATTTGGCAGGAGAAAGTTTATCTGAGAAAACCCTACGGAAAAATCGATTGAAAAATTCGATAATTGCCTATTCGAATGAAAAAATACAAAATTCTTGCAAAAAAACTCCGAAAATTTAGGAAAAACGCAAAAAATTTAATTTTTTTTAATTGACAAAATTGTTAAGGTGGAAAATTTCAGATAAATTTTGGTTGGAGTATTTAACGAGATAAATAATATTTAGATACAAAAATATATATTGATTTCCTAAGCAATATTTATAAATTTGATAATTTTTTCAGAAAATGAGTTTACGTGTAAAAAGTAAGGTTATCCAATTGTATTGCGGGCATTCATTCCGTAACGACTGTAGTTTTTTAGGGAGAGTTATTTGCTTGACTAATGCCTCCTATTAGAGGACAAAACCTTAGATGACGTAAACGTCGTGCAATAATTAGTCAGACAATACACTGTTCATCTATTTTCTAATTTGCTATCCTTCAATTCCCTGCATACTGTGGATGCTGTGCTGTGCGCCGCATTTCGGGAGGCTTGCCAAAATATAAATTTTGTTTGAAAATGGACTCAATGTTCGCCGATGTGACCGTTTCTGCTTCAGTGATTAAAATTCTTACATTGTGCCAGCTCATGTGCGGCAATCTGCTGACATTGGGAATGCCAGCACTAAATCGTTCGATGCAAGATGCATTCATAATCAAGATGAGCTGACCGAAAGAGATCGAACAAATGTGCCGCTGTTAAATTCCGAGTACAAGAACGTGTACGATTCGCTGATGAAGGTTTTTGACGATGAAACGAGAGGCATTTACTTTCTCGAAGCTTCCTGTGGGACAGGCAAGACATCTTTTTGTTGATTCTAGCGGCAATTCGGTCAAGACCTCAAATAACGTTGGCCGCTGCATCCTCTGGCATGGTTGCCACATTGTTGGAAAGCACTCCAACTGCAAATACCGCTTCGAAACTGTCGATGAATTTTCTCACGGTTGAAAAAGCCATAGTACACAATGTCTAAGAATTCGACAACAGCAAAATTGATGCGAGAATGCAAGACGACGAATAAACGAGCTTTGGAAGTAGTAGTAGTCATGAAGGATTTAGAGGTGATTTGAAACGATTTGGTGGGGCTATGATATTGCTCACGAAATCTACTGGTGCCGATTTACTAATACCATGCTTGAAATCGTCGTCAATGTCAGGAAGTTGAAATTGACCTAGAACATGAGAGTTGCCTTGCAGAACCTCCCATCGTCTGCTAAATTTTCGAGACAACTGCTGGCACTTGGCAATGGCCAAATTAGTGTTGATGTTTCGACTGAAGTGTTCCCCGCCATGGCACAAAATTATAAAAATCTCAATTGGGCAGTACTAGCAGCGAAAAATAAAGACTTCGATAGCTTAAATTTCATTTCAGAAAGTCAAATCGCTGGAGAACTGCATTCGTACAAATCTGATTACAGCGCGACCAACAAGGGATGAAGCGACCAACAATCCCACCAAAATTTTCAACTCGCTTGATGTGCCGCATAATTTACAGATGAAGGTGGAATCGATCATAATCATATAGCGGAATCTGAAACAACCGAAATAGTGCCGACGATCATCAAGGTCAATTTCAAAGAAAAGGATGTCCTTATCTCACGAATTCCAATTATTCTAACTGATCATCTATTCCAATTGGCTTTGGCAATGACAATCAATAAATCGCAATGCCAATGGTTGGAAGTATGTGGGATTAATATCGAATTTGCCTGTTTTTCGTGCGGTCAGCTGTACGTTGCCTTTTCGCGTTTTAGAGAACCGCCTTCGTTGTTTGTTTTTTGCTTTGGAAAACTAATCAAAAAACATTGTTTATCACATCGCTCTCTACTGAGTTTATCTGAAGGCATTAAATTAGGGCGGGACGAAGTTCGCCGGGTCCGCTAGTACAGCTATAAATCCCTCAGAAAAATACCGAAATTATGTGCGAAATGGTTTACATATTACACAGACATTTTTTGACCCAAAGTTAAGTGAAGATCAAATTGACAATGTGTCTAACTTGCTAAAAAAAAAATATGAAAAAATGCACAAATTTGGTTATATTTAACCAAAACTATGTTTTATTTACACAGAAGTGTGAGTTTTGACCATAGCTTGGGAATTTCGATTAGAATTAGAAATCATTACGATTAGAGAAATAAAATAATCTAATCATTAGAATTGAATTTTGATAAAAATTTCAGATTACTAATTGATTTGATTAGAAATAATCAAAAATCTAATCACAATTAGTGACGATTAGCATTTGTAATCAAATCTAATCAAAACTAATCAAAAAAATAATTGATTAGATTTTTTGATTATTTTTGATTAGATTCGATTAGATCAACTATTTTTAACTATTTATGTGAAAAGAAAATATTTATTTATCACATTTGTTGCTATATTTACAATATTGGCCATTTCTATCAAAGATTCTAAGCCTTGACCTCCCTCCAAAGTTGACATTTAAACAGTTTTTTAAAATTGGGCCAAAAATTTCCCAAACGAGTGGCAGCTAGACGGTTAAAATGTTCCGAGGAAATATTCCCCTGAATGTTTCAGTATAGGTCTCCGAAGACATGAAATACCCCAAATGTACTTTTATAGACGATTTTACACATTCTTTGAGGATAAATAAATATTTTCTTTTCACAAAAATAGTAAAAAATAGTTGATCTAATCAAATCTAATCAAAAATAATCAAGAAATCTAATCAATCAAATCTAATCAAAAATAATCAAGAAATCTAATCAATTATTTTTTTGATTAGTTTTGATTAGATTTGATTACAAATGCTAATCGTCACTAATTGTGATTAGATTTTTGATTATTTCTAATCTAATCAATTAGTAATCGTCTAAAATGGCTAACTAATCATAATCAATCAATTTTTCAACACAATTAAAATTTCTAATCCAATTGCTAATCATTAGGATTTCTAATCATTATTCCCAAGCTATGGTTTTGACATAATAACAAGGTGGATCAATGTTCTATATATATCTAATTTGTTATGTAAAATGTAAAGGAATGCATGATAAAAGGCCGGTTTTCAATACGCCTTAGCTAATCCACAGGAAAGCTTTGCAGGAACACACACATAAATGGATACGTTGACACATACACGTAATATAAATATATATTTGCTTTGCTCAGCAACAACAAAATAAAACCCTAAAAAAAAAAACACTACTACGTCCAATGTGGGAAATTTTTTCATAATGACCTTACAGCTTACATAACCCTTCTTCATCATCAGCGCCACCAGATGTGTGACATTCTAACTCATGACGCGTGTTTGTGTGTTTGTCTTTCTTTCTGTCTGTCTGTCATCCCTATGACACAAATTAATCATAAAAGTATGAATAGTATAGTTGATATAAGGACATGGAACGAAAACGTGTATGTAAATTTATATATATTCGCTTAAAGTCGCCTGACATTATGTGCGTGTATGCAATATCATCATCATCATCATCATCACTGCCCCTAGCATGTGCTGCACAGGAAAATTACATAATATTGGGATTATTACTTTGAGGGATTTTATTATAACAAATGATGTAGTATAAAATGACATCAATTTATGATCGTAAAATAGTCACAATGTCATTCATTTTAAATTATTCACTACACAATACATAGCTCCACATATAATTATATTATTAATTTTATAACCTACAAATATGTTACAGGATACAAAATTGTAAACATGAATTATAGATTCATATACTGAGTCTATAGAGGTAAAAAAATGCCGAGAAACAAAATTGCATCTCATGAATGTCGATGAGAATTGCAAACATTTAAAGAATGACCATAAGTTGGTGGTTATGTAATTAATTCTCTGAGTTGTTTTGAGAGAAGACGCAATATATATAATAAAATCTCTTGTCCGAAACGTCTCGAGCAATCTTTATGAATTTTCATAGGTATAGTTGATAGATATGAGAATAAGTACTGTTGCGGCCTTTCACATTCAACTAAATATTTAAAATTATAAAAATATCTATAGAATTAAAGTTTTCATTAAAAAACAAAACATTAAAAATCATTTATATAGTTACTTATATTGTATCCAATTCTAAATAGTCCTATATGTATTTTCCACACTGTTAATGATCATTGAAGTATAATCAACTAGTTAAAAGAAATGACAAAATCACTCAATGCTTAGCGAAAACTGGTTTTGTTGAATTACTGCATTGAAGCATTGTTGTTGTTCTTTTATATATTTCCAATGACATTGTTTAACCTACAAAGCACAATTGAAAAACATTGCATTGAGTCTAGCTTAGCATAAGAAAAGAAATGAAGTAAAAATTTAGTGTTACATCGATCAGCACACCATTAACAAGCAAGACTTTATCTTATTTTTTAAAGTTCTTTGGGTGTTTTACTGCGGTGTAGTTACTCCGCTGAGAAAAAAGCTTCCCGGCGAAAACATTGGCGCCCGAGCAGGGACTTGAAGAAAGTCTCAAATAAAATTAAATAATTTGTCGCTGTGGGCCGGAGTTGTCAAAGCGAGCTCTTGACGTTGTTGCTGCTGACGATAAGCTGTGAGGTGTTTTTTGATGCTGGGCTCTGGTGTTCATCAGCTAGGATCAAGGATTCTGCAACTACTTTGTAAGAGTGGTGCTGTACGTATTGGCTGTCCTATCACTAGTTTGATCTAATTTCCATCTGGCTGTGCGATTTATATTCACAAGTGAGTTTACCCCGCCGTTTAAGCTGTTGCAAGGGGTTGTAATTAAGGTGAAGTGTTAAGGTCGCAGGTATTTTATCAAATTGTAAGTGGCAAGATACACAGTCCAAATTAATACGTAAATATGGGAAAAGGCGTTAAGCGAGATCAAGATCTTTCTAAATCGCGAAATAGTTTGATAAATTCTTTGACGCGTAACAAAACATATGTATTCAAGAATTATGCTTCCTTGACTGTGTCCGAATTAGAAACTCGTCTGAGTTTGATAGAGTCGGTCTTTTCTCAACTTTGTGCAATTCAAACATCAATTGAACAAGAGTCAGCGGACGAAAACGAATTTGATAAACGCCAGCAATTTGAAGATATTTATTGTGAAATAAAGTCAAAAATTTTATCTGTAATTCAGAAGAACCAAAGACATTCAAGTACACATGAGCCCGCGGCATTAAACCAAACTTTAAATGGATCCGGTGTTTTTACCAGACCGTCATCAAATTTACCAAAATTAAAATTACCTGCATTTTCGGGAAAATATACAGAATGGACCAATTGGTTCAATACGTTCAAATCAATAGTAGATTCAGATAGCGAGTTGGATGATTTGTCTAAGTTTGTGCATCTCAGATCTTGTTTGGGACCTGTACCATTAGGAACAATTGAATTTCTAGAGCTTACTGGTGCTAACTATAAAAAGGCAATGAGTTTGTTAAGGAAACGATTTGAAAATAAATCAGTAATATTTCAATCACATGTAAAAGAATTATTCGATTTAGAACGGGTTTCTCACCCTTCCTCTGAGTCACTGCGACGCTTAATAGATGTAATTAATTCCCACTTGCATTCTCTCGAAAGCTTAGGTTCAGTTGAAGAGTTAAAGAATGTACTGGTATTTTACTTAGCTCGATTAAAGCTAGACGATGAGACAATAGCGAAATGGCATGAGCATGCTAAAGTAGATAACTTACCATCATGGAGCTGTTTAGAAACATTCCTTACAAATAGATGTTTATCTTTGGAAAGTTGTGAAGTAAATATGGAGAAAGTTGATGATACTGGTAATATGCGGAACCACAATAAGCGTGTCGGACGTAAATCTAAAGCTAAAGTCTTATCCGTTGCAGTAAACCCTATTGAAAACATGTGTCCTTGTTGTAGCAAAGCACATAAATTTATTCAATGTCCCTCATTTTTGAACCTTTCACCACATCAAAAATATTTTGAGGCAAAGAAATATTCAATTTGCATTTTGTGTTTAAACAACAATCATTCACTTAGAGATTGTAAGGCCGGAAAGTGTGAGAAATGCGGTAAACCTCATCACTCCATGCTTCATAGGGAAAATACGAAAAATGTAAACTCTAGAACAGTTGATACACAAAAGGAAGATGAAAGAGGTGTTAATGAAAATGCGGCTTTATATAGCTCAATAATTTCTGTTTCTACAATGAATTTTTTGGCTACTGCGTTGATATTTGTAAAAGATGTTTCTGGAAAGTTTCATGAAATAAGATGCATTTTAGATTCTGGTAGTCAATTAAACTTTATAACTGCTAGTCTTGCTGACAGATTAAGGCTCCCTTGCAAAAGGTCATTGGTAAAAATAAGCGGTATAGGAAATTCCAATGCTGACATTGATGGAAAGGTAAACACATTAATAAAGTCAAGGTTATCTGATTTTTGCTGCAGCTTGGAGTTATATATCCTGCCAGAAATCACCAATTATTCTGGAAATGGTTCAATTAATATTGAAAGTTGGAATTTACCGAAAAATCTTAAATTAGCCGATCCATATTTTAACCAATGCAGCAGAGTAGACATGCTGCTTGGTGTTGGTCTCTTTTTTAAATTATTAGCGGTGGGTCAAATAAGGCTGGCTGATAATCTTCCTGTTCTACAAAAAACCCTATTAGGTTGGGTAGTAGTTGGAGAATGTAGTAATCAGGCTTTGAATTCGCTAGTTGTATCTGAAAATTCAGATAGTGATGAAGATAACACGCTCAAAAAATTAGTCGAATTGTTTTGGAAATGCGAAAATAGTTACGAAGAGAGTGTCACTTCCTTATCTCCATCTGAGCAGATGTGCGAAAATTTCTTCGTTTCTACAGTTGCACGCGCGGCGAACGGAAGGTTTATTGTGCGACTACCTTTTCGCAATGGGTACTGCTCACTAGGGAAATCTTACAACATTGCCCTGAAACGTTTCTTAAACTTAGAACGTAAATTAGATCGAAATCCTGAATTAAAAAATGATTATACAAAATTTATTGAAGAGTATGCACTATTGGGTCATTTGGAAGTTTTAGCTGAAGACTTTGATTTAAAGTTGGTAAAATATTTTATACCACATCATCCCGTTATTCGTTTAGAGAGCACAACCACGAAATTGCGAGTAGTGTTTGACGCTTCATCTAAAACTGACAATGGACTGTCTTTAAATGACCAGATGTTTGTTGGTGCTCGTCTCCAAGCCGATCTTTTTGATATCTTAGTTCGTTTTCGATCGTACAAATATGCCTTAACGGCGGATATTGCTAAGATGTTCAGACAAATTAAAGTTCATGAAGACGATTGCATGTATCAATGTATATTGTGGCGTCCTCAAAAGACTGAGGCCATCAAAGTTTTGAAATTAAAAACGGTTACCTATGGTACAAGCTCTGCACCATTTTTATCCGTTCGCTGCTTAACATATTTGGCAGAGATGTATAGTGAAACACATACCTTGGGAAGCAACGCGATTTTAAATAACTTTTATATGGATGATATGTTAGCTGGAGCTAATTCTATGGAAGAGCTTATTCGTCTAAGAGAGGAAGTATTAAATATTCTTAGCTGCGGCAAATTTGAACTCCATAAATGGAGATCAAACTGTACAGACCTTAACTCTACTCATGAAACTCTTGCTATAAAAACTGAAGATTGTGCTAAAACCTTAGGTATTATGTGGGATTCTAAGAAGGATGTGTTCTATTTTTCTTATACTGATATACCGAATTCAAAATGCTCAAAACGAGTTGTGCTTTCAGATATTGCAAAACTTTATGACCCTTTGGGGCTAATAAATCCCGTTATAGTCTTGGGTAAAATTTTCCTACAACATTTATGGCTTTTGAAATTGGATTGGGATGAATCATTGCCTCATGAATTGACTACCCAATGGAAACGGTTTAAAAAAGAGTTATTTTTATTGAAAGACATGGAGTTTCCAAGGTCATTTTGGTCTGTAGACCAAATAATGTCTATAGAATTGCATGGTTTCTCTGATGCGTCAGTTAGAGCATACGGCGCAGTTGTGTACATACGAACAAGGGATATGAAGGGAAAGTTTAGTATGCAGTTAATGGCTGCCAAATCTCGCGTGGCTCCCTTGAAATCAATTTCACTGCCTCGCTTAGAGCTTGAGGGCGCACTGTTGTTGGCCAAACTTATGGAACGCTTGAAAAGGTCAATTTCGTTAAATTTGTCTGCTACCTTTTACTGGACCGATTCTACTCTCGTTCTTCAGTGGTTGTCGTCACATCCCTCTAGATGGTCCACATTTATAGCTAATAGAGTCAGTAAAATTCATAGTTTGTCATTAGTTACAGATTGGTATAAAGTCGAGGGTAAGCTAAATCCAGCTGACATTGTGTCCCGGGGAATGTATCCCTCTGATTTGAAAGTCTCTACATTGTGGTTTAATGGACCTTCATTTTTATTTGAATCAAGGGATAAGTGGCCTAAAGTGTATTATGATGCCAAACAGAATGCGGAGGAAATGGAGGAACGGAGGGCCGAATTTAGTTTAACTACGACAAAGAACTGTACTGAAACTACGGATTTAGTATCTAGTTGCAAGTTCTGTACTAATTTCCCAAAAATGCAAAGAGTATTTGGTCTTATTTATCGATGGCGTAGGATCATAAAATGTAAAGAAAAGCGTAAGATGAACTCATATTTAACTGTACCAGAATTGCAGGGTGGTTTGAGTTACATTGTCTTTAATATACAAAACGTATTATTTTTTCACGAAAAACAAAACCTAATACTAAATAAAAATGCAAAATCCGTCTCTATTCAAAAATTAAATCCGTTTTTGGATAATGCTGATATACCTTTGCTAAGAGTGGGTGGACGTTTAACAAAATCAGCGCTTCCATTTGAAGTGAAACATCCCATTCTTTTGCCAGGAAATCATGAAGCTGTGACTGCATTGGTAGACTACATTCATAAACTTAATTTACACGCAGGAGCTGTAGCTTTATCAGCCTTTGTTCGCCAACGGTTTTGGGTTATTAATATGAGAAAGATAGCACGCAAAGTTGTTCGAAAATGTATACGTTGCTTCAAATATAAACCAAAACCTCTTGTTCAATTGATGGGTGACTTGCCTTCATATAGGGTTAGAGGAAATGCTCGTCCTTTCGAGCACTCAGGGGTGGATTTTGCCGGTCCCATAACGGTTCATTATAAAATTAGAGGTAAACGTCCATATAAGGTGTATCTTGCCATTTTTGTTTGCTTCCTAACTAAAGCTTGCCACATAGAAGTGGTGTCTGACCTGAGCACCGAAGCTTTTATTGCAGCACTGAAGCGCTTCTTTGCACGGAGGGGTTTTTGCTCCAACTTGTATTGCGATAATGCCACAAACTTTGTTGGAGCGGATCGGAAGTTGAACAAGTCCACGATCACTATGTTCACAGAAACAGGCAAAGATGCAATTAACCATGAATGTGCGAATCGAGGCATCCAGTTTCATTTTATTCCACCTCGATCACCACATTTTGGAGGCTTGTGGGAAAGTGCTGTGAAAATTGCCAAGTATCTTCTGGTGCGGCACAGCAACTCAGCTTCATTAACTTACGAAGAACTAAACACTGCAGTTACACAAATTGAAGCAGTTATGAACTCAAGGCCACTTTGCCCACTGTCATCCGACGCAAATGATCTTGAGGCATTAACTCCGGGGCATTTTTTAATTGGAAGGCCACTGAACTCATTCCCGGAGCCAATAGATGAGGAGGAATTAAACATCTCGCACTTCAACCGATGGAAACGAATTCAGGCAGTACAAGTAATGTTTTGGAGAAGGTGGTCCAGAGAATACCTAACGCTAATGCAGGAAAGAATGAAATGGCAGAAGGAAGTTAAAAATCTAGATAATGGGACTTTAGTCCTTATATCCGAGGACAATATGCCACCATCAACCTGGCTGTTGGGACGCGTAATCGAGACCCATTACGGTGACGATGAATTAATTAGAGTCGCCACCATCCAGACAAAATCAGGGAAATTGAAAAGAAGTATCCACCGTTTGTGTCCACTGCCCATGGACTAGGCCGCTGTCATATGAAATGGTTGGAAGAAGCTTCCAAGGCGGGACTATGTTGCGGCCTTTCACATTCAACTAAATATTTAAAATTATAAAAATATCTATAGAATTAAAGTTTTCATTAAAAAACAAAACATTAAAAATCATTTATATAGTTACTTATATTGTATCCAATTCTAAATAGTCCTATATGTATTTTCCACACTGTTAATGATCATTGAAGTATAATCAACTAGTTAAAAGAAATGACAAAATCACTCAATGCTTAGCGAAAACTGGTTTTGTTGAATTACTGCATTGAAGCATTGTTGTTGTTCTTTTATATATTTCCAATGACATTGTTTAACCTACAAAGCACAATTGAAAAACATTGCATTGAGTCTAGCTTAGCATAAGAAAAGAAATGAAGTAAAAATTTAGTGTTACATCGATCAGCACACCATTAACAAGCAAGACTTTATCTTATTTTTTAAAGTTCTTTGGGTGTTTTACTGCGGTGTAGTTACTCCGCTGAGAAAAAAGCTTCCCGGCGAAAACAAGTACCATTGTCTTTTCATACCGCTGAAACTAGATTCCAGCACAAAGATATCCACAAGGCAACTTGGCTATTCCCAGATCAAAACACCAAAAATCAAATTGATCATGTGGTAATTGATGGCAGGCATGCATCTAGTGTCATGGACGTGCGTGTGATCCGTGGTGCTAATATTGGCTCGGATCACTACCTGGTTGCAGCCAAGGCGCACAAGATTGAGCAGAGCGAAAAACGCACGTAACAAACACAAAGAAAGCTGGACATCGCGAAGCTGCAAACCCCAGATATAGCTACTGCCTACTCCAACCAGCTCTCCCAACTTTCACGACACAACGCCTCTACTTCTGACGTTCCCGAAACACAGTGGCAGCATATTTCGCATTCCATGGCAACCGCCGCAACAACCGTGCTAGGATATGCAAAGCGGCGCTCAGACGAATCCTGGTACGAGGAAGAATGTCGCAAAGCGTCTGAGGAACAGGATGCTGCTTATAGGGCAACGCTACAGCCAATTGTAACCCGTGCTGTTAGGGAACGGCACAAGGAGAAAACAAAACAGGCGAGACAACTATTTAGGCGAAAAAAATGTCAAATTGAAGAACGGGAGAACGAGGATATAGAGCGATACAGGAATAGAGGTGAGGCCCAACAATTTTACCAGAAAGTAAGAGCAAATGGATACGATAATGGCCTCCCCACCTGTAAGTACAAGGATGGAAATCTAGTCACGGATACGTAGAGTGTGCTGCACATATGGAGAGAACACTTATAGCAACTTCTGGTTCCAGAAGGCAGCGCACGTGAAGTTATCACGCCAATTGTCGACGACGGCTTAGATTGCCCACCACCAAGTCAAGCCGAGGTAACAAGAGCAATATCGCGGCTGAAAAATAACGAAGCAGCTGGTGCCGACGGACTGCCGGGAGAGCTCTTCAAGTCCGGTGGCGAAGAGCTGATAACGAGCATGCGCCAGCTCCAGCGCACGGTTTGGCTTAAAGAGTGCATGCCCGACGTAATGTAATGTAAGCGTATTATGTTCTGTGCTGAAAAAAGGTGATCCAAGTGTGTGGTACAACTACCGCGGGGTCAGCCTTTTACCCATCGCATGTAAGGTCCTGTCTAATGTGCTATGTGAATGACTAAAGCCAGTGTTTTCCAACCTGATCGGGCCTTATCAATGTGGCTTTAGACCTGGAAAATCAACAACTGGCCAGATTTTCACACTTCGGCAAATCCTGGAAAAGACCCAAGAGAAACAGATCGATACGTACCATCTTTTCGTCAACTATAAAGCTGCCTTCGACAGCCCGATACGGCAGAAATTACTCGAAGCCATGGCTGAGTTTGGTATTCCAGCGAAGCTGAGACGTCTTTGCGGAATGACGGTGACTGACACGAAGTCTTCAGTGAAGATTGACAAGGACCTTACGGAGCCATTCTATACCAGACGAGGCATAAAACAAGGCGACGGCCTACCGTGCGATCTCTTCAACATTGTGATGGAGATGATAATGAGAAAAGCTGCAGTAAACACGAGTGGCACTATATTCAACAAAAGCCACATGCTACCTGCGTACGCTGATGACGTAGACATCATCGGTCGAAAACTGCGGGATGTGACTGCAGCATTCTTGGGTACACAGAAGGAATCAGCGAAAATGGGCCTAACGGTGAACGAGGACAAAACGAAGTTATTAGTTTCAACGAAAAAATAATCTTTTCGTTTGGGAAACTGCGTGAACGTTGGCAACTATAGTTTCGAGGTGGTAGATAATTTTGTCTACCTAGGCCCCGCAATCAACAAAGCAAATAATATCAGCCTAGAAATCCGGAGAAGAATCCTGCTTGCAATTAAATGCTACTACGGACTAAGCAAGCGATTCAATGACAGAGCCCTCTTCCGACGAACAAAACTCCAGCTATACCAGATACTGGTTCTTTCTGTCTTGATGTACGGTTCAAAATCCTGGGTTATGACACTAGCGGATGAATCGGTTCTGGCAGTATTCGAGAGAAAAATACTCCGTAAAATATATCGGCCCATCATCGTTAACGGAGAGTATGGGCGTCGTATGAATCATGAGCTAGCTGTACGAGCTGTACACTGTAACGGTTGCGTTGGCTAGGTCATGTTGTACGCATGGACGAAAATGCTCCAGCTCGAAAAGTCTTCGACAATGAACTCGATGAAGATCGAGGCTCTTATAATATTTTCCTACGTGCGGTATGTAATCCACTGGGATTGCAAAGAAGTACCAGCTAAGTAAGTAAGTAAGTAAGGATCAATTTATCTGAAAATCAGACTGTATGTTTGTTTGATCATAAGAAAAAGTTGTATGTACAAATTAACCCGATGGGTGGCGCTGGTATGGATTTATATCGTGAATTTGAATGAAAATTTGAATGGATTTTCCTGAAATTTATAATGTATATTTTTTTGATTATGACAAACAGTTTTATGTTCAAATGGACCCGGTGGGTTTTTTTTACAAAGAAAGAACTCCTCAAAAAACAGTTTTAGAGTATTTTTTAGGCCCAGAGAAATAAAACACAAAACACGTAAAAGAATTGCCACTGCAGGTATGAATATACAGACCAAAGTTTTATATATGATTATTTGGTAAAATTAGCGTGACAAAAGTATTTTTTATCCATAGAGCATCAAAATTCAATGCACAGATGGTACTTGGCACTACAGATATGAATGTGCAGACAACATTTTTAGTTTAGGTAAGTGGTCTTGGTAAAAATTGTTTTTAGCTATATAGCGACAAAATTCGATGCACTAATAGTACTTGGCAATAAAGTTAAGAATATACAGACGAAATTGTTATTTTCGATCAGTAAGGGAGATGCAGTGGCACAAATGTATTTAGTCGTGAAGAAATCAAATTTTATACATAGATAGTACTTAGCACTACACATGAATATACGGTAGGAATATTTATTTCGATCAGGTAGCTAAGAGCGCATAGCGTGGCCCGAAGTTGGCGGCGACAGGCTTTCCTAAAATATTCTTAGTGTAAACTTTAAAAAATGAATAACATTTGAGTTACAAATGTAAAGTATGCAGAACAACGTTTGCCGGGTCAGCTAGTTATTGGTAAAAATTTGACTTAATTAAGAGGACTTACTTACTTCCATTCATCAAATGATTTTGAACTGGGTTTATTTTGTAGCAGTTACAATAAAACTGTTGTGCTCCAAGGCGTATGATATACGTGGAATTTTACTTATGATAATCATACGCCACCATATGGTAGTTATGGTTTGTCAAACAAAAGAACCTTTTAAACGTGACAAATTCCCCTATACGATACTTACTAACTATAAATTGATATTAAATTATTATGGCATGTAACTTCTTTTTGGGGCTACTTTCACCTGCAGTTCTCAGAATTGAGTCCCAAATCAATGAGATAATAAATGTTGTACTGTGTTTTTAAGCCCGTTCCCTCGAACTTCTGCGCCCATTGTCTAATCCATTAAGTAGGTGGAGCTTAATTTCTGGACAGTTTTGTAATTTTTAAAAATGGTAAAAATAAAATATACTTTAATATTCCTGGCTTCAAAAACATTTCGAACAACTTCCTTCCCTTTCCATTTATATAGCTCTAAAAACCTCTTTATTTTTCCATATGCACCTGAAGCAGTACATACATAGATTTTGTTTATTTGCATTTCATTCTCAATTTCTGATGACATTGTGAATTACTTCGCTCCCATAAGAATTCTATCATATTGAATGTATTTGCATTTCTGCATAACAAATATTGATTTTTTTCTAGTACGCTATTCTGCGAGAATAACATGTAAATGCAAAAACATTATGTACATAGGTACCTTTATTATATTTCCGCATCAGGAAATAACTTATTTATTTACATGCTTTGAGATGACTCTTAAAAGAAGCTTAAGACGAATCTAAAATAAAATATGAAAAATAACTGTATGTAGTACGCAGTGGATATCGACTATATAAGACTTGTTTTTAAGTGATATCGAATAAATTTTATTGAATATATGAGAAATATACATATGTGAAATATACTTACGAAACTCCAATGCTAGAATATAGCTACAAAATAAAGTGGATTTTTATAAAATTATCGCACATTTTAAAATTTATATTTAAAAGATTTTATTGAGTTGACTACGAAGACTTAAAACTTTAAATAAAACTATAAGATTTAAAGGCTTCATAGGAAAATTTATAAAGAAAGTTCAGCTAAATTTGAGTCGGATGAACATAACTTATAATTATCAATATTATTAATACAAGAGCACAACAACAATCGGCTTGTTTTGTCAACTATTACAAAGTATAGTAACCGACAAATGTTGTTAGTATTGAAAGTTTTCATTAAAAAACTATTCATATCCAAAAAATATGCCAAGTTAAATGGCAGATACTAGAACAGGCGATGTAGTGCAGTCTATTTTCATTCTCATGCAAGAATTAAATAGGAATTTTCTGTGAACACACTTTAAAATATCTTAGATAATTCGATCATTTGTTAAAGGATTACCGTAACGCAACTTTTGTGACAAAACTGCAATATCCAAAATAATTCTGAGATATTATACTGACTTTAAGAGATGAGTCAGTTTTTTGCTTTGCATGCATCGAGGCTTTTTAAAAGGGGTATATGGGCTATTTTAAAAATGTGATTGGCTGGTAAGTTGTGGGTTAAAATGCTTGGATTTTTCATTTTTTCTCCACATTTTCAAAGAAATGAAGCCGGCTACTGCATACAACCTGGAACTTTTCATTTAAATATTTTGGAAATGTCCGAATTATATGATAATTTTTGTCAAGTGTGATTTTCGAAAATATTACTTTGTACAATATTACAATATTACTTTGTACAATATCGTCAAGAGAATATGACGAGTCTACCATTCAGACAGGCGACATAGCGTAATGGATACACAAACATACTGTGTATACAAGTTCATTTGTGTATTTTCATATATCGGGTGTTCACTGTATATAATTGAGCAGTTGCTGCTTTTTCATTACAAATTCATCGGAAGTATTATTTCTTAGTGGAAAAAACATTCACGCCAAAAGTAAGTGTAGATCTATTTTCTAACCTTCACCACATTGCGACAAATTAGCAGGTTTGCAATAGTAATATGTATATTTCTATTTATTATGTATTTGCGGTATTTGCATACATGTTAGAAATATTTCTACGCGGCAAGCGTTGAACAAATAATTTTTAACTTAATTCAAATGTCAACAATCAGTTGTTTGTTTTAACGTTTTTAACGGAATTAAGTTACAGTTTGATATTACTTATATTTTGATCATAAAGTATCAAATTTTTATTCCTAATGTAATTTAAGAATAAATTGCTTGTTTAAGTATTACATGTGATATTAAATTGGAACACGAGTGTAAACCAAATGATGCACAATTGCGTTACTTTACATACGTTACTTATTCGCTGCACTATATAACGCAGCTGTACAGTATTTTTGGTCACTTATAAATAAACAAACGTTTCTGTAATGATCTTAATGGTATTCCTTATAAATGGTTTATTGCAGTGTCATCCTTTTACAGCTTGGCCCAAAGTCTGTTTTAATTTGAAACGCTAGACGCTTCGTGCAGCAACGGCGTAGTGGGTGGAGGATAGGGTGGTCGTTAAAAACGATGATGGATTTTTGGAAAGGAATTTTAATTCTTAAATTTCGGATTTCTGTTTCATTAGTCGCTCTTGTGTTATGGTGCCCAAACTTGGCTGTAGGAGCTTTAAAATTTTTAGCCTAAAGCGGCACGGGTTAACATATTCCAATCGTGCTCAACTTTTTGTTATCCTAAAATATACAAATACGGTGTTTTGGGGTATCACACCGATTAAATTCTGAAATTTTCCCCATATAACTTCCGTGTTATAACGAAACATCGATTCTTCGACTATGTTTCATCGATTCAATTGATGAGAAAATGGGTGCAGAAGTTCGAGGAGGTTTAACAATGAATCAACCATAATTGGACCAACATGAACCTGAAATGGATTGCGAAAATGGGCAATCCATGAGTAAACTAGATTTTTAATGTTCCTAAAAAATCATTACATCGCAATTTTTACAAAGATTTACAGTTACAACTATACTAAAAGCAAATGGTGCAGACTGTAATACCTGTAGTTCATGCTCATAGGCTGTTTGCGTACGAAATGCTAGGACGCTTCATCAGCTTTATCAAGAATTTTTCTCAGCTGGTGTACAATGTACACTTTCGCCTAACAAGATGTGACAACTCCAACGACTCGGTTGGTGCAGGTAGCGAAATATTGAGTAAAAAGTGATACCCAAATCATATGGATAATTGAATATGTCGCCCCGCAGACCAGACTTATACTCAAACAAAAACTATTATGAAAAGACGAAGAAAATAAAAAAAGAAGACTTTAAAAATGTATTCTGTGAAATTATCCATAATTGGTTCAACAGTAGGGGTGCGATAAAAATACATTCCCCAAACATACCTAGCCCCCATCTCCAAACCCTAAGGGGACTCCCATACAAAAATTAAATTTTTTTTTAAATTTTGCTTCCACCGCTCTAACTGCCCCAAACATGACACTATCTTCAACCCTTAAGGTGGTCCCCATAATTTTTTTTTAAAATTTTGCTTCCACCAAGATCCTCAATATTTTTGCAACCCCAACAGTTTCTTAGAACATAACATATCTATCCTCCATCTCCAACCCTTATGGTGGCCCCCATACAATTTTTTGGTATTTTCCTAATTTTTTTATGAAATTAGCTCATGCTGCTCCAATGATACCTCCTAGAGGGGTAGAATGTATGACCGACCTCCACTAGTATTCCCTCCTAAAATTTTTTCCCAACATACCTACCCCTAATCTTCACCCCCTAAGGGGGGATCCCAAAAGATGTCTAAATAATTAAAAAATTTTAATCAAATTAATTTATTTTTATGATTTTTTCTGTCTTTCGGCAACGACCTGAAGCAAGAATATTTGTTGCTTTACGTTAGGGATAAACACGTTGCAGTAGTCCTCTTTTAACGTCATTGGCAACATGTAATTTACACAACATTTCTTGGGCTTGCTGGTAGTCTTCGCGCTCTTCCCATGTTTCTGAATCGGTAACAATGAAATCTCTCAACAATCCGAAGCGAGCGAAATTTTGGTGTCTCAGATGTGACGTAATGGTTCAAATCGTTGTTCGTGAGTTATTGATTCACTTATTTCGATGTCAAGGTAATTCTTTTTACACCTTCAAAGACAACAACATGTACTGGACGCGCCCGATCTTGGTTGCCAATGACGCTGCTATTCTCCACATCATTTTCTTATCATCGTCTTCTTCTTCCTCGATATCATCCACGACCTTTTCATTCTCGCTGTCTTCGTCGCACGATTCTTCCTTCTCATCGTCTCATAATTCAGACTAGTATCCCTCTTTCTTCAAATATACGAGTTGCATTCGCCATTTTTCGCTTAATGTCAGAGGGGGTATTCGGATTAAATAATGCAAGACCAACGGCTTGTCCACTTAGATACCAGAGATGTCCCCAGAATCTCTTTACCAATTTCTGCGACACAATGCTATCAACGGAATGATAACCAGCAATTACTTTCAAAAAAATTAAATCATTATTTGGAATTTCAATTGCTCTGGATAAAAATGGAAACATTTTTGAGTAGTATATGCCATTGGCCACCTATCAAGCATGACTGGTGGGACTGTTAAGATGATTGTGAATATTTTCAACAAGGAACAATAAACCGATTTCAAGGAAATCCTTGTAGCCAGCTCTGGGCTGTTTTTCCGTCAATTGAGCCAAACAAAATTTCTTGATATTAATTTTGACCTGGACTGGTATGTTGACTGCGACTCTATCATCTTCTATCCCAGGCCAGTATGGTTTGTCGAGTGTAAGGGCATCTCGACAGAACTTCCGATTTATGATATACTTTTTGGGTCAAGTTAAAAAGCTCGTGCCGCAGCAATCAATATACGCACTGCTGCTACTTCCGATGTCTTACATCTGTCAAAAATAGGCACCAGATCCGGAGTAATGCATTTGATGCTGCCCCCTGTTCCTTTTGAATCTCGCTAATGGAAAATCATTCCGTCATTGCAAACTTGGTGATAAATATCTAATTTACTCGATTCGGTGGTAAGAAATATTTACACATACAATTAATTATACAACTTATGTAATGTTCTTGTACAATGAATATTATGCATATTATGTCTTTCGACAAGAACAATTTTATATCTTCTTGATTTTGTCATAAATAAACTACAATATTTACCATATATGTAGTAGCTTTTGTATCGATCTTGTCACCTAAGTTTTGGCATAACTCCATATTGACGAAATTCTATTTTCGCTTTGCTATTTTAATTGCTCTTACTTTTTCTTAGTCTGAGATGTTATTCTCTTAAATTAAAATTGGTTTTGAAATCAACTTGTTGCTACACAATTACATTCAATTAAATATTTTCTCATGAAATGGGGTAGTGCCCGCCCATTAGACTAATTAATGCAAATTTGCCCTTTGGAAGTGGCGTTGTTTTTTAGCTAATAAGTCAATAAAAGGGGTTCATAATTATTTAACAAAGTTTACACACAAACGCACACATAAATTCCTTTGATACCATTGCCAAAGGATAGCATGAACATGTAGATGTTTCTTCTTTTTCAATGTTTTACAAATTTTGTGTAAATTGAATTTTTGTATTCTTCTTCAATAAAAAAAAAATACTCAAAGCAATGAAAAGAACATTTTTTGCTGTAATGGAGCAGTTCACTTTTGCCGATGGCGTCATCGCCAAAATGGCATCAAGAGCCATTAGAAGTGTCAAACAGCCGAAAAAAAAGTTATAAAAAGAAGACATTAAAATGTGGTTTTAACAATGACATACGAGTACACATAATGACATCCTTTCAATATATGACATATGAAAGGAGGTATGGTGAAAAGAAAGAGAAGATGACAATGTGGATGACAGCGTTTTCGTTATGTAATATATACATACATTTACATGTGAACAAAAACAACCCTCTATTGGGGATATCCCAATAAATGTGGAAATGCAAACTGCCAATACATGGTAGTAACGTTGTATGTTGTTCGCGAATATGTATTTAAATTTGAATAGACGATAAACAAAAAGGATTTAAAATTTAGTGTTAGGAATATTCGATTAATCTACTATACATGGTGAAATTGGTATTCGGTCTAACATTACCGATGGTACATATTTTAAATTAGACTATTGATGTAAAAGTCTACACCAGTACAGTACAGTTAAATAAATAACTTCAAATAGTTTTTGCGAGATAAGCGATTGCTTGTAAAAACCACTGTGTTAAGTTGTCCTAATGTTTGCCGAGCTCTCATGATGCGTTTTGATACGCCATTAGTAGATACGCAGCAGTAGAAATACCCATTACGTAGTCGCTGATATCAGCTATATTTTTATTACTAATCAGTGATGATATTCTCGCTTATGTTCCGCCTTACATTTACACAGGAGTGTCATTGGCCGTTTAATCGGTGCGCTTTTGCTTACAAAGTAAGGGAAGATGTCAGTAAGGGTCATTTCAGTAACAATTACATTATAAGCGGAGTTTTATGCGAGCTTGATAACACGCTTGATTACGAAGTAAGTGACGATGTCAGTTGGTGTCATTTCAGTAGCATTGTAATCGGAGTTATAATGAGTGCACGATGTTTTTTTACATTACATTCTTAGATCCTTACAATGCCATACCGAAGTCATGGATTACTAAATATGTACTACGTTTCATTTACCGCTGGGTACTCCAATCGATATTATAATACTACCTAAGCAGATTTTACAGGTGAGTGCTTTCCAAATGGCACTGTGGACAAATGTGTTGAAAGATTTTTCCAAGTCGATAATGACCAGATATAGTGAAGATCTCCATATTACCGATTGCTCGATTACACTGTAAGTAAAATTTAAACTTTTTAAATGACACAGAAAAACACCTAGACATCCCAATTTAATTTAGGGTTGTAGAATATAGTTGTACGGTGCCACACAGTGGTTTCGTTTTAAAATATGAGCTCAAGATCAAGAGATATTCAATTTTTAAGCTTGTATTGTATCTCAAGCAATATGTTTGTGTTTTAAGGAAAATACATCTAAATGTCTTTTTTTATTTTTTTATATTGAAATTCAAGTCTTATGATGATGGGCTTCCACCTGAATCCAATTTGATAAATTTTATGAATGTTTATACCATCACTCTTGGTTCAACAGACATGGATGCTACGGAGGACTCCACAAAGGAACGGACTATATGGTTCTGTTGTTGGAGAATAGTGTTCGACTCTGTTGGGTCCCCGGACATACTGACATTTTAGGAAACGAAAAAGCGGATGAACTCGGGAAGGCTCAGCACTGGGACTCGGCCAATCGGATGAATCAGTGCGATCACTAATGTGTCACATATATACGGAATTGTAACTCGTCACTTCGTCACAATCTATGTGGACAGTTAAAAAGCCTTAAAGGCTTTGATATCAAAGGTTATAAAGTCGAGATTAGTGTACAGATGTAGAACGTCGCTCTCAAAACTGCCGGACAATAGTGTTCGACTCTCAGCACTGGTACCCGGCCATTCGGATTAATCAGTGCGATCACCAATGTGTGATATATACGGAAGTGTGATCCGTCACATCTAACGGCTGGCAAATGCATACTAGGAATATCGCACCGATTGTGTGGTATCACAAGATATTTGGCCAGGACTGGATGGAAGACGAACCAGATTACTATTGGTACTGGATAGGAGGAGGTCCGTTGGACGACTAATTAGAGTAATCACGGGACACTGTGACGTCAAAGCATTTAAATCCAACTAGTAGATGACACAGGAGGATTGCTGAAGGCCTTGCGACGATGAGGATGAAATTGAGACCATTTGTTATGCCATTGCACAGCTTTGCATAGAAGAAGAAATCAATTTCTCGGGAAATGGTTCTTTGATAGTCTAACCGAATTGTCGTCATGAACAAGGATAATCTGGTGAAGTTCACTGATATTTTGAGTTGGCTTAAGGGACCATAGTGTGATATTGTTGTAAACTCTTTATTACATTATTTACATTAAAATACTCTTTAATATAAAAATATAAAGTTACTTTCTTAAAACAGGATAATCGCAATGGACCATAATTGTCTCTGAGTGTTGTAATGGCATGGCATTGCGCTGTGTCATTACATGTCCTCAACCTAAACCTAAGAATATGGACTATATCGGCCATCTCCTTCTGGTACCTCCTATACAAAATGTCCTATATTTGACAAAATAATATCTCACGCATTACTTCCAAACGAACAAATTTGGTCAATTTAATTATCATTTATAGTAGGCAAATCCTCAGTAAACCGAAACGTGTGCCACACCCCTTCTGGTACCTCAGACACAAATAGCCAAATTCACTCCAATAATTTTACATATATATCTTACGTACGCTTATTGATTGAGATTGAGGCAGGCATTGATATAGACTTTATCGGCGCAACCCTTCTGGTACCTCCCATACAAAATTAGCTATTTTTGGAAAATTAATATTTGTCCCAAAACTTCCAAACGGAGAACTGGAGTATATTTAATTCAGGTCAGTTTATTTATTTTATAATGACAAGCAAAACCTCAGCAAACTGAACCCTTTCTTGTACCTCCCATACAAAAGTCCGAAATTGCCCCATAGTTCTACCTTGTGCGAAATGTCCAATTTCTGCGAATGGTGATTGATTGAAAATATCAACTCTCACTCATTTATAGTCGTGCATAAAAACACTAAAACATTCGGTAATATCGCTTTTGGTTATTCCCGTTAGTATGAATTCTATAGAATACTAAAAAGTTTTTGAAGCATTTTCATAATATGAGTGAAGATTGGTTATAAGAAGAAGTCATGTCTTGTCGTCTTATTTTTACGTCTGGATTGATGCAAATCTTCAATATATGAGAACAACATACAGAATTAACATACCACTCTTACTGCTTAATATTGGTTACTCATAAGGCGGTGATACTTTCTACAACCGCAACAACCACACACCATCCCATCCATCCTACACACATCCTTATACAATGTCGAGTGTGAACCCGCACTCTTGCTTTTCCATTATAGGAAGTGTCATTTGGAATTATGTTAAAAGGGGTTTCTTTTTATCTAATAACGGCTATCAATGACAGTCAAATGATAAAGGTTAAATATTCGTTATTTAAACCGCAACAACCATAAGCCCAAGTTTTGTGGTAAAATTTATTGGGTCTCTTGTTTATTGCCGGGAAAGAAAACATTGGATAATGGATGAAATAAATTGCACAGCCTAATACAATACACAAGGAAATCATCTAGGTAAAAAGGCTTAATTCTATGGCTAACATCAATGGAATGTCTCTAAAGAATAAGGGAATTTACAGGGGTGGGTCAAATACAGGTTTCTTTGTAAATCATAGGTAATTTTGACACTGACAGCTGTTTCTCGCTTGAAATATTGATATGATGTCAGTATCATACCTACGCTTAACAAAATGAGTCGCTTTACGCTTTAACATTCTTGGGATATATTAAAAACTTATTTCCAATGTGGATGCTATGTACCCCAAACAGCGTGGTTTTTGAAAATATGTTTAAGCCGAAATTTCCTCGACTGCTGTACGCAAGTTAGTGGAAAAGTTCAAGAGACAGGCATGCTAGTAGATAACACTCATGGGGCACAGACGTCAATGTAGCTACTGTAGCCGAGAGTGTGAGACTCAATCCACGAACACATCGACGATCTCAACAGCTCAACATTTTACGCATTAGCCTGAGAGGAAATCTGCACACAGACCTCGAGTTATTATTGGCTTACAAGTTCAATTGACTCAGTAATTTAAGGCACATGATAAGCCGCTTCATTGTCGCTTTGCAGTTTGGGACTTAGAGGAGCTTGAATTGGACAATGATTTCTGGCGGAAAATAACTCTTTATAAGAATATGTGGTTAAAAACATTAAAGTTGAATGTTGATACTGTAAGTAAAGTTGAGTTCTCATACTCACTTTTAAAAATTAAAGAACTACGAAGTATTTGAAATCATTTGCACAACTCGCCTGAATATACAATTCAGAATAAAAATCATTATCCTTAAAGCTTAAATCGTTTTCTCGATTGTTTTTAAATACAAAGAATTGCTTAACATTTTATAAAAAGTCCCCATATATATTACGTGTAAGCAGTACATACTCTTATTATACGTTCATCCTATTTGACTTGACATCATCTGAGTACCGGAATCCATTTGGATAAACAAACATCTGACAGATGTCGGTAGAAAAAACAAGAAAATAACAAAAGTCTTATGGTTCAATTAATGTGATAAAATAGATACAAACGTGAAGGGCGCCGAAATGAATGTCTACCATCCGCTCTACCGCCTTTTGGGATGCCAACAATTTTCATCACATAGTATTAAATTCATCCTAAATTATGCCAAGATTTCAATTTAGTACACCTTCCAGATATTCATTTTCTTTTCAAGGTGAATCAAGTTGATTTCTGCTAAATTCTTCGAGTATTTGCTATCATTTATAAGTAAAGGTCAAATGGAAGATAAATGTCATCGTTTATCACAACAAATCAACCAATATAGTAGGACGGTGGTATACAGTGTGTAGTTTTTGCAAACGGTGACGAGGATAAAGAAAGCAAATAGCAATAGAACTGAAAAAACAATTTCTGAGAACCAATTTGAATGATTTCTATGAAACATCAACATTCCTCTTCATGCTATCTAAACTGACCAAATGATAAAAATCAATTGAATTTATATGAACGAGAAGCAATATCCCTGCTTTTATAGCAACACAATTGTATACTTCAGTTCATGTGTATAAGTGGGCGGTCGCTGGCTAACTCACTGTGAAGTTTTGGGAGAAAAATATAAAATTGTAATTTAATAACAAAGTTTTAGTGTTGGCAGCCAGTGGCATCGACTGTTTAACCTGTTTTTTTATTTTTTAGTTAGTGATATCAAACCCCAATACAATCGTAATTTCGTTATATTTACATTGCTAGAGTTTTCCTCGTGAAGATTTTGGAAGTCTCAGGTCTATTCCATTAAGCCGTAATCCAACCCACTCCCAGTGATCCAAAGATCTACGCGGCAGAGTCATTACAAATTTGACCTCTCGGAGCCATACAACAGTCATATTACACACATAGTGACAAAACTTTCGTTAATATCTCACACACAGCGTATTTTATTTCAATGCAACATCGAACCGTCCTTATTGGAAAACCTTTTACAATATACAAGCTGGACAAGCAATTCATTAGGCCGAAATCCATAGTGATAAGTTGGCTAATTCCCCAATTGAGGCCGATTGCCCTTATGCAGCAGAATAGGACCAGATTAATCTCCAGTTGTACCATTGAGTCAATTACAAATTTATGTTTGACATTATTAAAGGTCCCCTTAATATTGCAGTTCAGGGATCTTTTAATGAGGCTAGTTATCGAATGTAAAACAGTTTCTGTGAATTTGCCCTTCATGTAGGCAGGGGCACGGGGAATTTTCAAATTTGAGTCTTTCTGGTTGTTATTCATTTGGGGATAAGCAGAAGCTCTCTTTGGACGTTCCCAAGCAGCTTACAACGTCCGAAAGGTCACGTATTCCCCGGGTAGAAAATGTGAGAAGGCGAAATGTTGAGTAACCTAATCGGCATGCTACAACGATGCGTCTTAGGAAGTAGGTAACAGAAGTTACTGAAGCCCAACACAGAGGATCTCTTAGTGGCTTTGGCAGTCCCAAGAAACAAGGATCGGGCACGGTGGCCTAATAAGTCACTCTCTTTAAACAAAACATTTAATAAGAAAACACGCCACTATTCGCAGCCGGGCGAAATATTTTTACATTACGATGATTTGTGTACACGCCCCGACGGAAGACAAAGGTGATGTCATTAAAGATGCATTCTATAAGCACATGGAGGAGATATATGACCGCTGCCCAGCACATGACATTAAAATTATTCTGGGAGATTTTAAAGCTAAACTAGGAAGGGAAGATGCTCTTGGTTCAGCTGTCGGAAAATTCAGTCTATACAACAACACCTCCGAGCCTTCGAGAAAAAAATACTTCGCAAAATATTTGGACCCATCGTCGTTAGCGACATAGTCAAGCGTGTTGGAATAGACCGAATGCGCTGACTTGGACACGTTGTACGAATGGATGAAAATTTTCCAGCGCGAAACGTTTTTGTCAATAAACTCGATGGATGGCGGAGGAGTGGGCGACCAAAACTTCGTTGGATGGACCAGGTGAAAGAACTATTATCTACTAAGGAGCACAAAAGACCGAAGCGCTTGGAATTCTTTTCTACGTGCGGCTACTGATAGATGAATTACTGTTGCTGCTGAAAATTAAGAAGAAGAAGTATGGTATATGTCAGAAGGGGTGTGGCAACGATATAAGTTTTTAGTGGGGTTATCTACTATTAAAAGAAAACTAAACTGACCAAATCCAGACATCCTGCTGTTGCCCGTTTGGAAGTTATGGAAGAAATAAAAAATTATCCAAAAAACGTAATTTGTATGATGCCTTGACATTTTAAACTATTTTGTCGATATTTATATTTTTTAAAAAAAATTTACAAATAATTATAAATAATTTTATTATGCAATACAAAAATAATGGCGCACTTTCGTATACACTAGATAGGGTCGCCCAATATGGCGAGAAAAAAGTTGATGTGTTCACCCCCAGTTTTGATGTTTGTCTGAAGACAATTTGATTGACAATTACATTTTTCGATAAATACTATTTCAGAGGGTCATAGGGTGCACGGTTCAAAAAAGTTTTGATGTCCTTAAATAGTCTTTCGACAAATTACAAAACGCATTAACTTTTGGATGATAGTAACCAAGCATACATAATTACCTTTCAATAATAACATCATCTGCTCATGCCTAGGAACATTTTACACATTTTCATAATGCTTACAGGGAATTGTAGACATCAAAAGGAAATCAATAATATGTGTTTATGAAATTGTTTACAAATTCAGTTTCGTCCTTAACGTCTTTAGAAGAAAAATACAAAAATAGAACGCTTTCACACGTAATTGTATGTTAACGTATAGATAACTGCTGTATATGTAGCTAATTTATATATAAGACATCAATACACATCCAATTAAACAAATAAAAGCTAAATTAAAAATAAAATGTAATCTATTCCTGTTTAAAATCTGAGTTATCTTAAGTGCCGCAGAATGTATGTCCGTAATCTAATCTTCCAACTAGAAAGTGCGACTACATGATACATGCATGATGCCACCTTTGTATTCATATTTATACCCCCAAGACATTATTGAACTTATGTGCCCTTCATCGGATACACTAATCTACACCATACACATTTCTGTTAGCAGTGGCAACAGAATCCTCCTCATCATGATGTCCTAATTAAATATATGAACCTTAACGAACGATGCTTTTAGATTTTTCCCCACTGCTTCGTTATTAGGCCATACTTCGGAGTTTAGCCATTCGAAGCTGCGGCAAATACTGTTGCTGTTTCTTCGAATGCTTTTCTTACCCAGCATGGAAATGGCAAGGCCTAATGTACAAAGGGCACTCTTAAAAGATTAACTATGAATGCCTTTTATCGACCAATATATTTTAGAAATTTTCTGTTCTGAAATAATACTTCGAATGAATAATAAAGTAGTTGTGTAATACGTCTTCAGTGTTTTTCTATCTTTAGATTCCTCAGAACAGTGCACACTAGGAATATGATTGTGTTAGTCCTGTATCGTATATCATTTTAACCTATTTTGAAAAATGGTGGCCCCAAATCCAAGAATCGAATTTTCAATAACGTACAGTAAATTTTGACCAATATTGAAGGCCGAAGATGCTGTAAAATAGAAAACGTTTATACCAAGCCAGGCTTTAGACAAGCCGATAGTCTGTCATGCGATATCTTTAACATCATAATGGAGATGATCATGATGCTCTCGTATGCCGTAAGTATAGATATCATTGGCTGCGAGATGTAACAGCGGCCATTTCAAGCAGTGAGAAGTTGTCGACAGAAGTGGGTCTGGTGATAAATGAGGACAAAACCAACCAGTGTTGATCGCAAACCACTGCTACTATTCGCTAAGCTAATTACCATGACCATGACCATGATCCTACCTGTCTTGCTCTACAGCGCTGGGTTATGACAGGCGGATCTTTCTGCTCTGGGAGTCTTCAAGTGAAAAATGCCTACCAAAATATTTGGAGCCATAGTTTTAGTACGCTGGCTAGGACATGTTGTCAGAATGATAGAAATTGAACCAATCTCAATGGGCGGCAAAGGAGGAGGCGACCAAAACTTCGTTGAATGGACCAGGTGGAAGAGCTGTTATCTAAACTTGGTGTGACGAACTATATACTGAGCCCAAAGGACCGAAGGGCTTGATATCATATTCTACGTGCGGTTTCTGATGCATAAACTTCTTTTTCTGCTGCCAAATAAGCAGATTCTTATTGTACTTCCGACTATTAAACCAATGTTATGCCTATGTTAAAACTGCAAACTTTTTTCAAATTCTTTCTCGCTTCATGTATAAGAAATATCTTCAGATTGGGGAGGATTACTCTTGAGTTCCATCTGGTATTGCATATATGAGGAATGTTCTAAAAGTGAATCAGAGAAAAGTAGATTTTGCCTTGATGAAACATAAACGCTCTTGTTAAATATCATTTTAAATATCTTCGATCTGATATATCAAGAAATTCTACAGTTCCATTCACAAATGCGGAGAACAATACGAAGAATCCTGTCTAGAACATGATGCTGACAACCGTTTTATTGTGGCATCCCTTAAATTTAAACATACAAATTTACAACAACTACATTTTTTTCCCAGTATTGAAGTTTGTTATATCAGTAAGGATTATCTTAATTAACTCAATAAATTGTATTAACTTACAAGTTGGACAATTTCTTTACCAACAGTTTCAGTTTCGCCATCTTTAAAACGCAGTGCATCACATTTTACGTCAGTTCTTTTATTCTGAAATACAGCTATCGGATAATCGCTACCATCAATTCAACCGTCAATGAAGAGTGCTACCAGATCATGATAATGGTGAAGATAAGTTCGACTGTACTTTTGCTTTTGTGTTCGGGGCATTCAACTGGCCACGAAAAAACAAGTGAGAAAGTTTCAGTCGGGTAAACCTACTTACATATACCCTCACCCTCAGTAAAAACACCAAATTTGCTTAACAAAATACAGAATTTGGGCACTATCGCGTTGTGTGTATTGATTATATTACTAAATTTTTAGGACTGACTGGTACATGTAAATGGGAGGTTCCACTTTTTTATCCAAAACTTTATCCTGCTGTGGCTTTACTAAATACAGAATTTAGGCAAGATTGCGTTGAGCGTATTGATATTAACAAAATACTGCATTAGGGCAAGATCGCGTTGGGTGTATTGATATTATTATTCAATTTCTAAAAAAGGCGGAGCGGTACATTTGTATGGGTGGTACCAGAAGGGGCGTGACCACGTAGCCCATTTGTAATACCGTAAGTAGTATTAGCCTATGCAAAGTTTCCAAACAATTGGTTACGTCTTTCAAAAGTTATCGGTACCCACGATAACTTTCGAAAGACCGAAAGGGAGGTACCAGAAGGGGTGTGGCTAGACTTCCAGTTTTTTCTTTAAAACTCTATCCTGCTGTAGCTTTAATAAATAAAGAATTTGGGTACGATCGCGTTGGTTTTATTGATATTATTACTCCATCAAAGTGGGCGGAAAGGTACATTTGTATAGGAGGTACCAGAAGCGGTGTGACTAGACTTCCTTTTTTTTATTTTTTTTTTCTAAAACATTTTCCTGTTATAGCTTTACTAAATACAGAATTTGGGTACGATCCCGTAGGGTGTATTGATATTATTACTCGATTTCTAAAGTGGGCGGAATGATGTATTTGTATGGGAGGTACCAGAAAGTGCGGGGCCATGTAGCCCATTTGCAGTACCGTAATTAGTTTTGGGGAAATATTAACTTGTGCAAAATTCTAAAACATTTGGTTGCGTCTTTCGAAAGTTATAGTGCGAACCAGCAGGACAGCCAGACAGACGGACATGGCTCAAACGACTTTAAAACACATGAATCGAATTTGGTTCAATGAAACATAGGGTCTAAAGTGACTTTTTCTATGTGTTACACTTTTGGGTCATATCAAATAATGTATACCCTCCTACCCGTTGACAGATCAAGCGTTGCAGTTGTCAAGCCGTCATTATACCATCACCCTTAGGGATGAGGGTATATATCATTTGATACGACCCAAAAGTGTAACACATAGAAGGAGTCACTTTAGACCCTAGGTTTCTTTGAACCAAATTCGATTCATGACTTTTTAAGTCGTTTGAGCCATGTCTGTCTGTCTGTCTGTCTGGTGGCTGTCCGGCTGGTTCGCACGATAACTTTCGAAAGACGCAACCAAATGTTTTGAAATTTTGCACGAGCTATTGTTTTCTCAAAACTACTTACGGTATTGCAAATGGGCTACATGGCCCCGCCCCTTCTGGTACCTCCCATGCAAATACATCATTCCGCCCACTTTAGAAATCGAGTAATAATATCAATACACCCAACGGGATCGTCCCCAAATTCTGTATTTAGTAAAGCTATAACAGGATAAAGTTTTGGAAAAAATTTTGAAAGCCTAGCCACGCCCATTCTGGTACCTCCCATACAAATCTACCTTTCCGCCCACTATAGAGATGGTGAAGTCTATCCACGCCCCATCTGGTACCTCCCATACACGTCTGGTACCGCCCACTTTAGAAATCGATTAATATTATTAAAAGACCTAACGCGATCGTGCCCAAATTCTGTATTTGGTAAAGTTTAAGCAGGATAAAGTTTTGGAGAAAAAATTGGAAGTCTATCCATGCCCCATCTGGTACCTCCTATACAAATGTACCACTCCGCCCACTTTAGAAATACGGTAATAATATCAATACACTAGACACGATCGTGCCCAAATTCTGTATTTTGTTATATTATAACAGGACAAAGTTTTGGAAAAAAATTGGAAGTCCAGACACGCCCCTTATGGTACCTCCCATACAAATGTACCTTTCCGCCCACTTTAGGGATGTAGTAATAATATCAGTACACCCAACGCAATCGTGCTCAAATTCTGTTATTAGTAAAGCTATAACAGGATAAAGTTATGGAGAATAAATCTGGAAGCCTAACCACACCCCTTCTCGTACCTCTCATACAAATGTACCACTCCGCCCACTTTCGAAATCGAGTAATAATATCAATATAGTAGAGAATTATTTATTTTACTGAGGGTAAGGCTAAATGTAAGTCGGGTTGCCCGACTGAAACTTTCTAACTGGTTTTAATTACAAATCGGTTAATTTCAATAACACAAGACTTAAACAATATCTTATATTGGGTGATGGTATTTATCAGTCAGTTTAACTGACTGAAATTTTTGTACTGGTTTTATTTTTATTCACCATTGTTTGACAATTCGTTATGAAAATATTCACCTTTTTCATAAGGATGTGAAAAATATCGCACGATTGCCGGTCTCTCAGCCTAAAACCTCGTTTGGTACTGAATAATTGAGGATCGTTAGTCAGTTAGGGTCATCCTGCAACGTATGGGGCTGTCGGAGGCTGCCTTGAAATCGACAAATAGGAGGTAAGTGTCAATCTGCTTATCTTGAGTCTTTTCCGCACTGATAACGCCGATTTTAATATCTGACACAAAACGCTCAACAGAATTGTATAAGCTATAGAAAAAAGATTCATTCCTCTGTAGTTGGCACGTACCATCTTGTCTTCTTTCTTGTGCACAGGAAATAGAACGATGAGATTCGAATCATCAGGTATACGTCCTTCTAACCAAAAACTGATGCATACGCCTTATCCGCGTGTCGCCTCCGTACTTAAGTTGCTTAGATTGCCTTATACATATATCTTTACAGGAGGATGTGCCTGTACTAAAGGCCTCAGTTTGATGTTTCACTCATTGTTAAAAATTACGGGCTTCATTTTAGGTCTTGTACATCTCGATACTCTCGCTCTCATATCTTTCCATTTCTCTCTTTTCCTGCGCAATAGAAGTTTCTCCTGATACGTCACCTGCAAACGACTTGTTGTTACTGACTGCAGTTTTGCCATGTATGTATGTATCTTTCGCTTCAGTAGCACCAAGATACTGCTGATCGTACCATGGGTTGTTGGGGAGGCTTTTGTTTCCGCAGCATTCTCCAGGGAGTGAGCAATGCTTTGCCATTGTACTGTACTGTTGTGTCTGCAGCTTCTGTACTGTGGGTGCGAAACTTACTTGACACAGGGTAATGATCCGAATCGGTTGATCATATGTTTAATAGACTGTATAAGTACCTTTCGACAGTTACAATATGATCAATTTGGTTCCTCATATTTGATCTGGTGAAAAGTAATGTGATGTGACCTTTTATATCGAAATGTCGGTAGATTATGGGTTGCTTCCTCAAATAAACATATATTTGTTTATATTATCTTAAAATATAAAATAGAAAAATAAATTGTATAAGTTTTGATAACATTTCGCACGAAACATTGAACTCAATACCAGCCTATAGGACAAATTTTGACGAAGCAGTACTAAGTTGTTCGCAACAAAAGTTGTTCATACGAAATAATGAGCAAACCAATTAGTTCAAAACGAAAAGTAAACTTAAGCAAAGAAAATATATGGAAAATATTAGAAGTATTGAAAATCACATTTTAAAAATACTTTGACATATTATGTAGCAAGCGAATCGATGTTCCTCAACAATTTTCGTGTGAACTAAACTCTAAACCAGAGTTCGTATTGGCTCGCTCTTTTCGGCTCTCGGCTCGCGAGCCAGGAGCCTCAAAACTACGAAAGAGCTCTTGGCTCGCGAGCTAGGAGCCACAAATTTCAAACGAGCTCTCGGCTCGCGAGCCAAGAGCCCAAATAAAGAGCTGGCTTTTTGACAAAAGTACTTTTTTTGTACCAGAGTACACTTTTGTACCAAAAAGTACTTTTAATGTACTTTTCAGCACAAAGTACTTTTTTGTACCAAAAGTACTTTTAACGTACTTTTTGACACAAAGTACTTTTTTTGTACCAGAGTACACTTTTGTACCAAAAAGTACTTTTAATGTACTTTTCGCCACAAAATTTCAAATGGGCTCTCGAGCTGGCTCGCGAGCCAGCTCTTTTTGGGCTCTTGGCTCTTAGCTCGCGAGCTGGCTCTTTTTGGGCTCTTGGCTCCTGGCTCGCGAGCCAGCTCTTTTTGGGCTCTTGGCTCTTAGCTCGCGAGCCAGCTCTTTATTTGGGCTCTTGGCTCGCGAGCCGAGAGCTCATTTGAAATGTTGTGGCTCCTGGCTCGCGAGCTGAGAGCTCATTTAAAATTTTGTAGCTCTTAGCTCGCGAGCCAGCTCTTTATTTTGGCTCATGGCTCGCGAGCCGAGAGCTCGTTTGAAATTTTCTGGCTCCCGGCTCGCGAGCTGAGAGCTCATTTGAAATTTTGTAGCTCTCGGCTCGCGAGCCAGCTCTTTTTTTTGGCTCTTGGCTCACGAGCCGAGAGCTCGTTTAAAATTTGTGGCTCCTAGCTCGCGAGCTAAGAGCCAATTTTCAGGAAAAGAGCGGCTCGCGAGCGAGCCAATACGAACCCTGCTCTAAACTATGAAAGTTTTCTAAGACAATATTTAAATTTTGTAAGTTGTTTACAACATTTTGTACATTGGAAACACAACATACCAGCTTAATTTATTTCGTTCGAACTTAGTTGTTGTTCGGTTCTTTAAAGAATTTTTTAAAGCTATTTCAAAGTACTGAAATGGGGCCCCAAAACTGAGGGAAATTGAAGTAAAATAGAAAATGCTTTCAAATCATTACGACACCAACTCCTTGTTCTGTACAGTAATATTGCCTCTGTTAGTACTGCGAACTATGCTGGAGGCATTCCTTTTATTTATTCCACATATTTGTTGTGGTTGTTGGCGTTCCTGTGCTATGCTGTCTGGAGGTGTGCTTGTATGTGTCTGTTTTGGTTAAATATACATTTTCCTCGCCTCAGGTCCATTCGACTATAGGCCTTCTAAATCTAAACAATATTCCTTTATAGCTGGTGTTGTGTGTTCATTATTTTTTTTATAATTTTATGTTTTCTTGCTCGTTCTCATTCCCTTATCGCATCTACTGTTTGTGGCTAATTTTTGTAACCCACACTTTCTATTTCGCCGCATTTTGTGTTATCGCTACGTTCAGTTTGTTTGTGAACCAAAGTGTTATGAACCAATGTGTGACCTGAGGTTACTTTGACTTTCTGGAATGTTTCATATTTCGTGTGCTCAACATTAAATAAAGAAGCGTTGGCTTTGATATTTTTCTATTCTCTTTTTTGCTGTACGCATTTTATGCCAACACAGCTGGTGATGATTTCCGCATTGAAGCGGTACACTGAAGTAAATTCCATTAAGGGTGAAACATATTTCCTATAATTTAGTCGATGAAATCGCATTATACATTTATAGTTAATAAAATGGGTCGGTTCCGACAGTGTGAGGGTTTTATATGAAATCAAGTACATATTAAATTATATTAAGATCAGCATTTACCTTGTACTGGTGTTTCAGGAAAATGTGGAGAATGTATGGACTGTAGGGACTGTGTCGTTAAATTATTAACGAGTGGTGGGGTAAATGCTGGATTTTATTTAAGCTACTTAGATAACATAATGTAGTATGTAGTTAGATAATAAAGTAGTTTTGGCAGGACTACCCATACCTGTAAGGTCAAGGAGGACCATTGCTGCTACCCGCAACATTTTTGAAGTAACCACCTCGATATAATCGATTTAAGTTTACTCCAAGAATTCATGGGTATTAACGCATCATACCCCAACCTCGAAAAAAAACTATATTACTAAACCGCTGACAAATTTAGGAACAATTTCTTCCCCCTCGATAAAGATCTTCGGCTTTAGACACCGGAGTATGATTGGAATATGGAAAATTCGAACTCTCTCTAAACATCAAGACTAGTACAAGTGTGCAATGAAATGTCTTCCTACAACACCGACATATCGCGTATAAGCAAATCAAAATGGATACGTAGTTGCAAACAAAACCATCCATCAGGTTCATGCTTCATACACTCCGGAAATGATACCAACAAAATTAATATAAAAGAAAGCTGAAAGGACTCTACTAGCATATGAAACACTATCTGAGAGAATCATAACGGCAAGATTCAACACTAAGTTTAGTCAAATGATTGTAATACAGTGATTTGCACCAACAGAACCAAACGACGATGCACAGCGCCGTGAGCACTACTCCCACCTCCCATACAAATAGTCCATTTTGGGGGGTCTGTCCACGCGATTACAAACAAACTTTAAGATATATCAAGCTGAAATTTAGAACACAAGTTGTATAATGAGCCTGAACGGTCAAAATCTTCTCCCATACAAATTGCTCCCTTTTTAAAAGTCTGTCCTCGCGATTACAGCCGCAGTTCAAAAGCTTTCGAGCTGAAATTTGGCACGCAGACTTTTATCCTCTAAGCGAAGGTTAATTTATAAGATGAAGCTATTTCCTTGTCCCATACAAACTCCCCTTTTTTGGGGGTGTCCTTCTGTATGTTCCCGCGATTATTGCGGTAGTTTATGAAATATCGAGTTGAAATTTGGTGTGTAAGCTTCCATCCTCTAAGCATAGGTTAAGTTTTGAGATGAACAATTTTAGGAAAATACTACTCCCATATCCCATACACATTCCCCCTTTTTGGGGTGTCCGTCTGCCTCTGCCCGAAATTAAAGCCTTAATTTAAGAGCTATTGAGTAGAAAGTTGGTATGCAAGCGAAGGTTAAAATCCAACATGAAAATTTTAGGACAAAAACTAAACCTTTCTCTGATACGAACACCCCTTTTTGGGGGGTGTCCATTTATCTGTTCAACCGAGTGCAGCCATAGTTTATGAACTATATAGCTTAAAATGGATATAAGAGGCTAAAAGTAACGTCCACCTGATATACAGGCTGCCCTTTTTTGCGGTTCATAGTTTATCAAAATATAGTGTAGTGCAAATAACCAGTTAAATCATCATATCTACAAATGGTGACGAGTATCTGAGCTTCGTCATAGCCTAAGAGAATTACCTTACTAGTTTCTTTTAACAGTGTGTTGGAAAATTCATCTCAGTCAAAAAATGGAATTAACCCATAAACAGTTTTGTGCGATGAATTCTTAAGATTTTCGTCGATTATCGAGACAATAGTGTCTCAATCAACTTCTGATGGCGAAGCATCACCAAAAACCACTGTAAATCGCTGGTATTAAAAGTTTAGTCTCGAACGCCATTCACTCCAGGATGAATGTCGTGAAAGTCATTCAACTTTGCTTTGTTTTGACAGAAACCATCGATTCTGTGCGTGACCGACATGTCACATACTGTGAGATTTAGTCATTCTTGGGAATAGGTAAGACAAGCATCAATAAGATATTGCATGTTCATTTGGCAGTAAAAAAGACAAACACCGAAAGCGATTTACCAATACGCGAACAGGTTACTTACAGCCAACAATGTGAGAAACAGAGAAATTCGATATTAATTACACTGACTTTCAACAATTTGCCCTGCAATTTATTAATTTTTATCTTAAAAGCCAATCGAATGTGGAACTGAATCCGCTTGAAATTGAATGGAAGATTAGTCGGAATAATCGGAATTCGTTGGATAAGAACTTCGTCTCGTTTGAATATGTCCTTGATGATCGTCATGTGAATCACAGTTTCTTGACAGCCAACCGCGTACCGTTGTACGATTTCGGATGATTTAGATTCCGCAATATGATTACGGTGGATTCCACCCTTAGCAGAAATATATGCGGCGGAATTCAAGCGAGGTCAAAAATTCACCTTTCTTTTTAGTTGGCAGCAGCAACAGAAACTCCTCTATCAGTAGCCGCACGTAGAAAAGAATTCCAAGCACTACAGTCTTTTGCGCTCCGTGGATAGTAAATCGCACCAAGTGCAGATAGCCGTTCTTTCAACTGGTCTATCCAACGAAGTTTTGGTCGTCCCCTCAGCGCCACCTATCGAGTTTATTGACAGAGACCTTTCGAGATGGAAAATTTTCATCCATTTGTACAACGTGTCTAAGCCAGCGCATTCTGTCTATTTCAACGCGCTTTACTACGACGATGTCGTTGTACAGCTCATATAGCTCGTGATTCATTTGACGACGATATTCGCCGTTAACGATGATAAGCCCAAATATTTTGTGAAGTATTTTTCTCTTAAAGACTCCCAGAATATATTGATCCCCTTGTGCCAGACGCCCTATGCTCCAATGGGAGTTAGAGGAACACATATATATATATTGTGTCAGTACCCAGGATCCTGCGCTGTAGAGCAATACAGGTAGGATCAGAGTCTGGTAGAATTAGATTTTTGTCTTCGAGTGAGTAAATCGCTTGCTTAGCGCTTAGTAGCAGCGGTGTGCGATCAATACACGTCTCTTGATTTGCAGGCTGACATAGTTATTTTTTTTATTGCGGAGCCAAGTTTGACAAATTCATCTACCACTTCAAAGTTATAGTTGCTAGGCGTCCCGGATGAGTGGACTCTTTATTCGTTAAAACAAATAACTTGGTTTTGATCTTATTTATCACCTCACACACTTCCGTGGACTGTTTTTCGATGCTCGAAAAGGCCGCTCTAACATCCCGCAATCCACGGCCTGTAGCCTTCCGGATGATTATCTTCATTACGATGTTAAAGAGATCGCAAGCAGACTATCGCCTTGTCTAAAGCCTCGCATGGTAGAAAATGGCTCTGTCAGATTTTTGCCAATTTTCACTGAAGAATTCGTATCAGTTAGTGTCATCCCGCAAAGTCGTGTTAGCTTCGCGAGGATACCAAACTCAGCCATATCATCTAACAATTTCTGTCGTATCGGACTTCGGAATTTAGCTTTGTAGTCGATGGACAGATGGTAGATGTCGATCTGCATTTCTTGAGTCTTTTCCAGGATTTGTCGTAGTGTGGAAATCTGGTCGGTCGTGGATTTACCTGGTCCAAAGCCACACTGATAAGATCCAGTCAAGTTCTCCAGAATGGGCTTTAGTCTTTCACATAATACACTTGACAGGGCCTTGTATGCGATGGGTTAAAAGGATTCCAAACATCTGGCATGTCTTCCTTGGGCCAAATTGTGTTTATGAAGCTGATGCTACTACTATTGGTGTGATTTCGTCACTTATGCTGCCTTCGGGAACGAGAAGAGATCGGAAGAGTTCCCTCCATATTTGCAGCACATTTTGAGTGTCCGTGATCAGATTTCCGTCTTTCGGGCTTCACCTCTATCGCCTTCACCTTTTCGATATCCTTGCTCTTTCTTTTTATCCACAGCCAACGAAATAGATCTAAAGGAACTTTTTTTCTTCATTTGGTGGTGATAAAAATCCGCCCGCTCGTTGGTGAATTTGCCCTTGAATTCAAAAGTTTGGCAGCTATTTATAAAAAAAACCAGTACAGAAATTTCAGTCAGTTAAACTGACTGATAAATACCATCACCCAATATAAGATATTATTTAAGTCTTGTGTTATTGAAATTAACCGATTTGTAATTAAAACCTGTTAGAAAGTTTCAGGCGGGCAACCCAACTTACATTTACCCTTACCCTCAGTAAAACAAATAATTTTCTATTATATTGATATTATTACTCGATTTCTAAAGTGGACGGAGTGGTACATTTGTATGGGAGGTACGAGAAGGGGTGTGGTTAGGCTTCCAGATTTATTCTCCATTACTTTATCCTGTTATAGCTTTACTAATTACAGAATTTGGGCACGATTGCCTTGGGTGTACTGATATTATTAGTACATCCCTAAAGTGGGCGGAAAGGTACATTTGTATGGGAGGTACCATAAGGGGCGTCGCTAGACTTTCATTTTTTTCTCCAAAACTTTGTCCTGTTATAACATAAAAAAATACAGAATTTGGGCACGAACGTGTCGAGTGTATTGATATTATTACCCTATTTCTAAAGTGGGCGGAGTGGTACATTTGTATGGGAAGTACCAGATTTTTTCTCCAAAACTTTATCCTGCTTAAACTTTACCAAATACAGAATTTGGGCACGATCGCGTTAGGTCTTTTAATAATATTAATCGATTTCTAAAGTGGGCGGTACCAGGTGTGTATGGGAGGTACCAGATGGGGCGTGGATATACTTCCAATTTTTTTCTCCAAAACTTTATCCCGTTATTGCTTTACTAAAAATAGAATTTGGGTACGATCACGTTTGATTTATTGATATTATTTCTCCATCTCCATAGTGAGCGGAAAGGTAGGTTTGTATGGGAGGTACCAGAAGGGGCGTGGCTAGGCTTTCAAAATTTTTTCCAAAACTTTATCCTGTTATAGCTTTACTAAATACAGAATTTGGGGACGATCCCGTAGGGTGTATTGATATTATTACTCGATTTCTAAAGTGGGCGGACTGATGTATTTGTATGGGAGGTACCAGAAGGGGCGGGGCCATGTAGCCCATTTGCAATACCGTAAGTAGTTTTGAGAAAATAATAACTCGTGCAAAATTTCAAAACATTTGGTTCCGTCTTTCGAAAGTTATCGTGCGAACCAGCCGGACAGCCACCAGACAGACAGACAGGCGGACATGGCTCAAACGACTTAAAAAGTCATGAATCGAATTTGGTTCAAAGAAACCTAGGGTCTGAAGTGACTCCTTCTATGTGTTACACTTTTGGGTCGTATCAAATGATATATACCCTCATCCCTAAGGGTGATGGTATAAATATGATGAATTAATATTATGATACCATTACTTTACAACTTGAATTGTAGCCGGGTTGATCAGCAGCTTCGGCTTCAAATGACGTCATTTAAAAGCATACGTTATTTTTACTGGGTATTTGCCAGCAATAGTTTTGATTGGATTGTATTTCCATCAGAGCTCGCAAAATATGCTCAACCAAATTTTACAGCGCGGTCTGCTCACTTAAAAGACCGAAACAAATGAGACGGAATCGCTCAGTGTCTGAACCAGTGCTGCCAGATTGGCATTTTTTATGCTTTTTTAGCACTTTTTTTTTGCCCGCTGCACTTTTTTTTTGAAACCAAATGCTAAATGCTTTTTAGCATATTTTTTTGAAATTCCTCGTTTTTTTTGTTATTTTTAATTTTGAATTTAGCATTATTTTTTGTCAGAAATGGCATTTTCCCAGTGTACGTTGGTGAACCTAATAGAGGGGCAGTACTATAAAATACAACTCTAAAATTCCATAAATTACAACTCTTATGACCCAATTAAGGCTATGATGATGTACTTTTTTTGTACCACAAAGTATTTTTATTATTCCAAAAAGGTTTTTTGTTGTATCAGAAACTATTTTAAATTTTAATATACCAAAAAGTACTTTTATTGTATCAACGGGTACTTTTATTGTAAAGGGTTTTCCAATTAGAGGTGTTATAGTGAATGGCCCGCTATTTCGGTAGCTGTCACTTTTGAAGCTTTCTTTGGCATTTGACAAGTAGAAACTACGCCATTACTAAAAATGGAACGATACACGCTTCAACAACGCATTGAAATTATTAAAATTCACTACAAAAATTGTAAAAATCTCGCAGTCACAGTTCGCAAAACTAAAGCAGTTTTTGCTGCTGTAGCCCAAAGTGTTGAAGAAAATATCTTTTGTTACATTACAAAATACTTTTATTGTACTTTGAAGGCATTTAATTGCACCATAAAGTTTATTTAATGTACCAAAAAGTTCATGTCTTTTACCAAAGAGTACCTTTGTTGTTCTAAAACGGTCGTTTATTTTACCAAACAGTACATGAATTTATTGTATCACTAAGAACGTTTGTTGTACCGAAAAATACTTTTATTGTACTACAAAGTTTTGTTGTACGAAAACTACTATATGGATATTTCCAGCGGAAGGACGGACGATTTCATAGTTAAAAATTGCTATATTTTTGCTATATCTGTAATCATATAATGAAAATGTTGAACTTTAGAAACACATTATATATATCGTTGAAAAGTCTTTTCTATCCAAATCAGCTGAGAAACTTTAAATCGGTTCATATTTATCCGCGTTATTGGCTTATAAGAGCGTAAAAGTACGAAAACCCGGGTTTTTACCCGTAACTCAAGATTTTGGGGATTTTGTGAAATTTGAAAAACAGATTCTTGTAGTGCTCAGCAGAAAAATAGTATAATTTCCCAGGTATAGTTTTAGTTGTCGCTCTGTGTTATCCATAGAAAAGTGCGTGTGTCCGCAACGCAAATTTAGATTGAAGTAGCATAAAATGTAAAAGTATTTTAAATGTGAAGCAAGTTGTTTATAAGACCCCAACATGTCTTCTTCTTCTTTTACAAAAAGGAAATTACACATAAGAAATTTAGCTTAATTTCACAAATTTTCGAAGACACTTCAAGTTGCTGTAGAAAATTGTGTGTGTCTGTAACGCACTTTGTGTTAGGTACAATTTTGAATAACACATTTTAAGAATAGTTTCATTAAAAGAACATCATAGTACTGTCCAAAATCTAATTTTTTTTAATATGAACATAATCTTCAAAATATTTAAACTTTTCAAGAAAACATCAAAATAAGAAAAAAACGTGCGTCCGCAACGCTGGGAAATACCCATATAGAATATTAAAATTGCGGGAGGACAGATTCCTTCCAAGCCTAACTTTTCTTAATGGTCTGATGAAGTTTTCAATTTAAACTGCAATAGAATTTGAAAAAGGTCCTCATAAAACAAAAATAAACACAATTTAGAAATTTTAACAAATGTAATTGTTAAATAAGTCATCGTAGTTACAGAAAAGGTGTAAAATTCTTTTTGCGATTTAATTTAATTTTTTATTAAATAATTTCATAAAATTAAATTAAATAATTACAATTATCAAAAATTAATGACACCCAATATAGCATATTGGATAATATTTTTCCTATATGTATTAGAAGTAACATTAAAAAGTTATAGTGAGATTGCATTTATTCAATATGCGAGCTACTCTTAACACTTAATTTATTACAAATGTAAACGCTTTTTCAAAACAAAATAGTAACTTAACTTTTATAAATATAATTTTTTTATAAATGTGAATGTTTAATAAACATACAATTTGTAAAAACGTATTTTTTTAATAAAAAATAATTAGCACTGGTTTTTTAGGAATTGCACTTTTTTTGGCCGTTTTTGGCATATTTTTTTTCCAAATTGCACTTTTTTTTTGAGTTTTAGCATATTTTTTTTGCCGGCTTCTGGCAACACTGGTCTGAACAGCAACCATTTTTTCGTTTTGTTCGTGTTCTTGCTCTCAGGTTTCGGGTTGAACGTAACACATGAATCGGTCTCTTACTGACCGCTCGATACGAACAGAAACTTCCTGAGAATCAGTAAGTGAGCAAAGCAAGCAAAGTGTCCGCACAAAAGGTCTTTATTTTTATTGTTGCTTTGCATTGTGTTGTTGCCTTAAAAATTTCGTCATATGCTTAAAATAGGAGAGAAGAAGAAAGGGGGAAAGGGGGATCATTAGTCTGCATATGTGTGTGCGTACGTTTGCCTATCGACACGCGCAGCACACATATATGCTCAAAAGACCGTTTGACGAGTTTTTACGAAGTAAAGTGTCTCGAGTAAACCCATGAGCCGATCTAGTGAACAGAAATGCTCGTCGGTTGAGCAAAGAGCAAGCCAAAGAAGAACGAAGTTTAAGGGTTTTTCGCGCCAGTTTCGCAACGTGTCAGGGGATGAGTGGTTTTTTCCTGACAACAAGAATGACAGAGACCAATTATTGCGAGCTCTGATTTCCATAGAGAAACGACGGTGCGGCATAAGTCGGTATTTTTATACCATCACCCTTAGGGATGAGGGTATATATCATTTGATACGAGCCAAAATTGTAACACATAGAAGGAGTGACTTTAGACCCTAGGTTTCTTTGAACCAAATTCGATTCATGACTTTTTAAGTCGTTTGAGCCATGTCCGTCTGTCTGTCTGTCTGTCTGGTGGCTGTCCGGCTGGTTCGCACGATAACTTTCGAAAGGCGCAACCAAATGTTTTGAAATTTTGCACGAGTTATTATTTTCTCAAAACTACTTACGGTATTGCAAATGGGCTACATGGCCCCGCCCCTTCTGGTACCTCCCATACAAATACATCATTCCGCCCACTTTAGAAATCGAGTAATAATATCAATACACCCTACGGGATCGTCCCCGTATTTAGTAAAGCTATAACAGGATACAATTTTGGAAAATATTTTGAAAGCCTAGCCGAGCCCCTTCTGGTACCTCCCATACAATTCTACCTTTCCGCCCACTATAGAGATGGAGAAATAATTTCAATAAATTAAACGTGATCGTACCCAAATTCTATTTTTAGTAAAGCTATAACAGGATAAAGTTTTGGAGAAAAAAAATGGAAGTCTATTCCCGCCCCATCTGGTACCTCCCATGCACATCTGGTACCGCCCACTTTGGAAATCGATTAATATTATTAAAAGACCTAACGCGATCGTGCCAAAATTCTGTATTTGGTAAAGTTTAAGCAGGATAAAGTTTTGGAGAAAAAATCTGGAAGTCTAGACACGCCCCTTCTGGTACCTCCCATACAAATGTACCACTCCGCCCACTTTAGAAATAGGGTTATAATATCAATACACTCGACACGATCGTGCCCAAATTCTGTATTTTTTTATGTTATAACAGGACAAAGTTTTGGAGAAAAAATTGGAAGTCTAGCGACGCCCCTTATGGTACCTCCCATACAAATGTACCTTTCCGCCCACTTTAGGGATGTACTAATAATATCAGTACACCCAAGGCAATCGTGCCCAAATTCTGTAATTAGTAAAGCTATAACAGGATAAAGTAATGGAGAATAAATCTGGAAGCCTAACCACACCCCTTCTCGTACCTCCCATACAAATGTACCACTCCGTCCACTTTAGAAATCGAGTAATAATATCAATATAATAGAAAATTATTTGTTTTACTGAGGGTAAGGGTAAATGTAAGTTGGGTTGCCCGCCTGAAACTTTCTAACTGGTTTTAATTACAAATCGGTTAATTTCAATAACACAAGACTTAAACAATATCTTATATTGGGTGATGGTATTTATCAGTCAGTTTAACTGACTGAAATTTCTGTACTGGTTTGAGTAAAAATTCATACGACAAAAATTAATGCAGCGAAAATCTTTGTAGGCGATTGCTGATTCATATTCGATAGCAGCATAATTCAAGTCTATATTTACGATTGATCTACTTCTGGTTCAATTTGGTGGAATTTGAGGTGGTGATTGTGCAGCGCGAACCTGTGCAATATGGGCACGTCTCCATTTTTTTCATCTTCCGTTTAAAGTTCACGGACATTCGAAACAATTGTAAGAAAAACCAGTACAGAAATTTCAGTCAGTTAAACTGACTGATAAATACCATCACCCAATATAATATATTGTTTAAGTCTTGAGTTATTGAAAATAATCGATTTGTAATTAAAACCAGTCAGAAAGTTTCAGTCGGGCAACCCGACTTACATTTACCCTTACCCTCAGTAAAACAAATAATTTTCTATTTTATTGATATTATTACTCGATTTCGAAATTGGGCGGAGTGGTACATTTATATGGGAGGTACGTGAAGGGGTGTGTTTAGGCTCCAGATTTCTTCTCCATAACTTTATCCTGTTATAGCTTTACTAAATACAGAATTTGCGCACGATTGCGTTGGGTGTACTGATATTATTACTACATCCCAAAAGTGGGCGGAAAGGTACATTTGTATGGGAGGTACCATAAGGGGCGTGTCTAGACTTCCAATTTTTTCTCCAAAACTTTGTCCTGTTATAATATAACAAAATACAGAATTTGGGCACGATCGTGTCGAGTGTATTGATATTATTACTCTATTTCTAAAGTGGGCGGAGTGGTACATTTGTATGGGAGGTACCAGAAGGGGCGTGTCTAGACTTCCAGATTTTTTCTCCAAAACTTTATCCTGCTTAAACTTTACCAAATACAGAATTTGGGCACGATCGCGTTAGGTCTTTTAATAATATTAATCGATTTCTAAAGTGGGCGGTACCAGATGTGTATGGGAGGTACCAGATGGGGCGTGAATAGACTTCAAATTTTTTTCTCTAAAACTTTATCTTGTTATAGCTTTACTCAAAATAGAATTTGGGTACGATCACGTTTAATTTATTGATATTATTTCTCCATCTCTATAGTGGGCGGAAAGGTAGATTTGTATGGGAGGTACCAGAAGGGGCGTGGCTAGGCTTTCAAAATTTTTTCCAAAACTTTATCCTGTTATAGCTTTACTAAATACAGAATTTGGGGACGATTCCGTAGGGTGTATTGATATTATTACTCGATTTATAAAGTGGGCGGAATGATGTATTTGTATGGGAGGTACCAGAAGGGGCGGGGCCATGTAGCCCATTTGCAATACCGTAAGTAGTTTTGAGAAAATAATAACTCGTGCAAAATTTCGAAACATTTGGTTGCGTCTTTCGAAAGTTATCGTGCGAACCAGCCGGACAGCCACCCGACAGACAGACAGACAGACAGACGGACATGGCTCAAACGACTTAAAAAGTCATGAATCGAATTTGGTTCAAAGAAACTTAGGGTCTAAAGTGACTCCTTCTATGTGTTACACTTTTGGGTCGTATCAAATGATATATACCTTCATCCCTACGGGTGATGGTATAAATATCACATTTGCACAATAGAAAATGTCAATGCGAAAAGAACAAATTGTGGCATTGATCGCAGCACAGCGTTGTCTTTTAGTCTGTCTCCACTAAGAATTTTTAATTTTTCCATTCAAAAAGCCATTCTGTTGCACACAAAATTTCTTACAAAAAATCCAATTTGCTGACTTTTTTGGAGGATATTCCCAAAATTACTGTACATTTCCACACCATTTTTATATGTATAGACTTAACTCCACAAGCCGTGCGTGTTTATACAAAATATGTACCAAATTCGGTGGTGGTTGACTTGATACTGTAAGTTAAAGTTCATTGAATACAATGTTAAGCTGATAATGTTGTTGAAAATTTCCCACAACTCAATTGCAGGTTTTATTACTTGTAGTTATATAATTTTATATGATAAAGGCACTTAGCAGTAGCTTAGTTATTTACATGTGTGCTTCCTATTCTTTCTAAAGTTTCACTATTAGCGTAAGATCTTTTAAGCACTTTGCTGTTGTCAAAGTCAAACCACGAACTTTGCATTTAACTGCATATCTCTATATCTCTACAATTTAAATTCAAACAGATAGAAAATTAAAGTTATATGTAATCAAAAGTTATTGAACATATTTTATGAATGTCTGCAGCAACTATTAGTACTAGTTAGTACTGTGAGAGGTAATTTCATTAAGTGTCATTCATTGTACTTAGATTTAATGATATGATTGAGTGTTGCCAGAGTGTTGGTGATAACACATAGAAATATGTTTATGACAATCATTATGTGACATCATTTGTTAGCCGTAATAATCATCGAGTGCAGTTGTCGACATGTTACTGAGTAGTTTCTTTTTACAATGGTAAAGATATTTTGACAATTCGTATTTTTGGGATATTAATTAAAAGTAGGTGTTATAGAGGGGAATGACGAATTATCCAATTTGAGTTTTCTGCTCGTTATTCACTTGGGAATAACCAGAAATTCTATTTGGTCTCCAAACAGCTCACAATACCAAAAAGATCACGTGTTTTCCAATGCAAATGTGAGAAGGCGCAATGTTAATCAACCTAAATGACATGCTACCACCGATGCCTCTTAAGAAGTAGGTAACAGAAGTTTCTAAATCTCAACACAAAGGCACTCTTGCCGGTCTATTCTGAAGTAGTTACAATAGTCACCGTTACAATGGACTACTCTGCTTACAAAATCAAAAAATCGGTATTCCCCTTAAGTTCATTCAAATTGTTTAAATATTTAAAAAATTACAATATATTTACTGTGTTGTGTTTTAATTACATCATCACTATTAGGGGTGAGGGTATATATCATTTGATACGAAAACCAGTACAGAAATTTCAGTCAGATAATCTGACTGAAAAATACCATCACCCAATATAAGATATTGTTGAAGTCTTCAGTTATTGAAAGTAATATATTTTTAATTAAAATAAAATTACTTATGTAAAATTTTTTCACTGCATGTGGTGCAAAATCGTCCAAAACTTGGCTTATTTGTGTAGGAGATATAGATGCCGGTGGGGAATTTATGTGACAAATATTAATTTTTCAAAAAAAGGTAATTTTGATTGGGGGTACGAAAAGGGGTGAATCGATATAGTCCTTATTCATTCCTGACTCAAATTTTCATACTTACAACTTACGAAAAATTTGACTGCATTCAGTGTGCTTACAGAAAATGATATGTATGTTAAACTATGGGGGTGAGTTCGGTCCTATGTATGGGATGTACCAGAAGGGGTGTGTCAAATAGTTAGGTTTTCTGAGGTTTCGCCTCCTATCACAATAAAAAATAACTGACTAATTTTCATAACCCCCCATGTGTACGTTTGGAAGTTATGGGGGGAAATATTAATTTTGCAAAAATAGGTCATTTTGTATGGGAGGTACCAGAAGAGGTGATCCGATATAGTCCATATACATTCCTGATTCATATTTTAATAACCGTACACCTTACGCATAATGTGACTGAATTCAGTGTATTTACAAAAAATATATGTTTGTAAGACTATGGGGGTGAGTTCGGTCATTTGTATGGGAGGTACCAGAAGGGGTGTGTCAAATAGTTGGGTTTTCTGGGGTTTTGCCTCCTATAACAACATAAAGTAATCCATCAATTTTCATTACCCCACATGAGTCCGTTTGGAAGTTATGGGAGAAATATTATTTTCCAAAAATAGGTCATTTTGTATGGGAGTTACCAGAAGGCGTGTACCGATATAGTCCATATTCATTCCTGAATCCAATTTTGTGGTTTTCTATTTTTTTGGAATTTTTAATGTGGGTAGCGATTAAAATATGCGATTTGATGCCAAAATCGATGTAGCAAATTTTCACGTTGATCGGATGGTGCCAACACGTGCCACGTGTTTCATGTGCAGGGGCAAATAGTAATATGCAACTAATAAAGAGGATTATTGGCTGTTTTGATACCTTAAATATATACCACCAGAACCACGGAACCACCAGTAGTATTTATCGAAGAAAACAGTTGCACTTGCCTTTTTTGACCCACATGTAGACTCAGAAATAAAAGAAAACATGGTCTAAGTCTGATAAAGACCATTATATCGGTGATGATGTTAATAATTTCAAATTATTCACATCTAAGTATTCGAGCTCTTTTCTGACTCTTTTTTACTCGTTTGGAGATTTCTGTGGATTTCTTACGCTTTAATCCATCAAATTTCTTAGGCCATGCAGTTTTTAATGGGAAGCTGATCTTCAAAAGCATTACTGTTGTGAATGCCGTCGAAAAAATAGTCAGACTAATAACTGACTCTTACAAATGCTTAACATACAACGAATACAATAAACAGTACTTGCTGCACATTGTAGAGGGCTAACGTAAAGACTCCCAGTCTATACAAAATCTTCACTGATTTAAAATAAAACTTATAAACCCTTTTAATGAAAATTAAGGAAAAAACATTATATCTATAGTAATTTTATTTTAAAAAAAAAACTCATAAAATACAATAAAAAGAGTTTTTTGGTGGTTTTTAAAAAATGTTGACCTTTGACCTCATTGGGGCACGGGTTGGCACCATCCGATCAGCCTGTAAATCTATATATATAACCAGTACAGAAATTTCAGTCAGGTAAACTGACTGATAAATACCATCACCCGATATAAGATATTGTTGAAGTCTTGAGTTATTGAAATGAAAAGATTTTTAATTAAAATAAAATTACTTATGTATATTTTTTCCCCTGCTTGTGGTGCAAAATCGTCCAAAACTTTACTTATTTGTGTAGGGGGTATATGTGCCGGTTTGGAATTTATGTGAGAAATATTAATTTTTCAAAAAAAATTAATTTTGATAGGGGGTCCCACAATAGGTGAACCGATACAGTCCTTATTCATTCCTAACTCGATTTTTCATACGTACAACTTACGAATAATTTGACTGAATTCAGTGCACTTACAAAAAAAGATATGTATGTAAGACTATAGGGTTGAGTTCGGTCCTTTGTGTGGGAGGTACCAGAAGAGGTGTGTCAAATAGTTAGGTTTTCTGAGGTTTCGCCTCCTACCACAATATAAATTAACCGACTAATTTTCATTACCCCTTAAATGTCCGTTTGGAAGTTATGGGAGAATTATTAATTTTCCCAAAATAGGTAATTTTGTATGGGAGGTCCCAGAAGGGGTGACCCGATATAGTCCATATTCACTCCTGATTCATATTTTCATAAGCGTACAAATTACTCATAATTTGACTGAATTCAGTGTACTTAGAAAAAAGATATGTTTGTAATACTATGGTTGTTAGTTCGGTCATTTGTATGGGAGGTACCAGAAGGGGTGTGTCAAATAGTTAGGTTTTCTAGGGGTTTGCCTCTTATAATAACATAAATTAATCGACCAATTTTCATTACCCCCCAAGAGTCCGTTTGGAAATTATAGGAGAAATATTAATTTTCCAAAAATAGGTAATTTTGTATGGGAGGTACCAGAAGGCGTGAACTGATATAGTCCATATTCATACCTGAGTCCTATTTTCATAAGCAAACATCATACGCAAAATTTGAGTGATCTCAGTTTACTTACAAAAAAGATATGTATGTAAAACTATAAGGGTCAATTCGGTCATTTGTATGGGAGGTACCAGAAGGGGTGTGTCAAATAGTTAGGCTCTCTGAGGTTTCGCCTCCTATCACAACATTAATTTATCGACCAATGTTCATAACCCCCCACGTAACTGTTTTGAAGTTATTGGAGAAATATATAATTTCCAAAAATAGGTCATTTTGTATGGGAGGTACCAGAAGGCGTGAACCGATATAGTCCATATTCATACCTGAGTCTAATATTTATAAGCAAACATTATAGGCAAAATTTGAGTGATCTAAGTTTACTTGCAAAAAAGATATGTATGTAAAACTATAAGGGTCAATTCGGTCATTTGTATGGGAGGTACCAGAATGGGTGGGGCACAGATTTCGGTTTTCTTAGGGTTTGTCCACTTTTGCAAGATAAATTAACTGACCAAATTCAAACATCCTCCGGTTATCCGTTTGGAAGTTATGGAAGACATATTAATATTCCAAAAATAGGTAATTTTGTATGGGAGGTACCAGAAGGGGTGGGGCTATTCAGCCCATTTACAATTCCATTAGTTCGTTTTGAAAAATATTGATACTGGTAAATTTTCATACCGATCCGTTAAGGTTTACTCGAGTTATCCTGCTGACCAGCCATCCAGCCAGACAGACGGACATAGCTCATTCTTCTTAAAAAGTTCTGAAACGAATGTGGTCTTAAGATACTTGGGGTCTAACTCGTCTCCTTTAATGCGTTACACTTTTTTTCGTATCAAATGATATATACCCTCATCCCTAAGGGTGATGGTATAAAAATGGTGGCAAAAATGTATAGTAATTCATCAATTGAGAACGGTTGGACCGATTTTGCTGAAATTTTTTTTCAGTTGTTCGTAATTGCCAGGAGAAGGTTTATGTAAAAGAAAACTTTGGGAAATTCCTCCGGAAAAGCCGGAAAATTGCGTAAACCGAAAATTGCTTTTTTGTATGGAATTGTGTATGCAATTGTTATGAATGGTTTTTCAAATGGAAAAATATAATTTTTTTTTTGGAAAATTCCGGAAAAATTCGAAAAATTTCAATACTATTTTTCGATGAAATTTAGCTTTTTGTCGTACGATTTGATAGTTTTGAACGATGTAACTTGCGAAAAATTTCATATAATTATTCCGAAACGACTTTTCCAATGGAAAAATAGATAAATTGTCGGTGGAAAACTCGGAAAATTCCGAAAAAATCGGAAAATTAGATTTTTTTCGATAATCGAAAATTAAATTTTTGTCGGTTTTCGAACAATTATGACTTTTCGAATGGAAAAATGGAAAAAACTGGAAAATTCCAGAAAAAATCGAAAGAATTGGATGCCTTCGACGAAATCTTACATTGTATCGCTTGATTTAATGATTTCAGACGACGTAAAGGTGCAAAATTCGTTGTGTTGCTGAAAAATTTCGGATTATTGTGAAATATATAAATATAAAACCAGTACAGAAATTTCAGTCAGGTAAACTGACTGATAAATACCATCACCCAATATAAGATATTGTTGAAGTCTTGAGTTATTGAAATGAATAGATTTTTAATTAAAATAAAATTACTTATGTATATTTTTTCCCCTGCTTGTGCTGCAAAATCGTCCAAAACTTTACTTATTTGTGTAGAGGGTATAGGTGCCGGTTTGGAATTTATGTGAGAAATATTAATATTTCAAAAAAAATTAATATTGATAGGGGGTACCACAAGGGGTGAACCGAAACAGTCCTTATTCATTCCTAACTCAAATTTTCATACGTACAACTTACGAATAATTTGACTGAATTCAGTGCACTTACAAAAAAAGATATGTATGTAAGACTATAGGGGTGAGTTCGGTCCTTTGTGTGGGAGGTACCAGAGGGGGTGTGTCAAATAGTTAGGTTTTCTGAGGTTTCGCCTCCTATCACAATATAAATTAACCGACTAATTTTCATTACCCCTCCAATGTCCCTTTGGAAGTTATGGGTGAATTATTAATTTTCCAAAAATAGGTAATTTTGTATGGGAGGTATCAGAAGGGGTGACCCGATATAGTCCGTATTCACTCCTGATTCATATTTTCATAAGCGTACAAATTACTCATAATTTGACTGAATTCAGTGTACTTAGAAAAAAGATATGTTTGTAATACTATGGGGGTGAGTTCGGTCATTTGTATGGGAGGTACCAGAAGGGGTGCGTCAAATAGTTAGGTTTTGTAGGGTTTTGCCTCCTATAATAACATAAATTAATCGACCAATTTTCATTACCCCCCAAGAGTCCGTTTGGAAGTTATAGGAGAAATATTAATTTTCGAAAAATAGGTAATTTTGTATGGGAGGTACCAGAAGGCGTGAACTGATATAGTCCATATTCATACCTGAGTCTAATATTTATAAGCAAAGATCATACGCAAAATTTGAGTGATCTCAGTTTACTTGCAAAAAAGATATGTATGTAAAACTATAAGGGTCAATTCGGTCATTTGTATGGGAGGTACCAGAATGGGTGGGGCAAAGGTTTCGGTTTTCTTAGGGTTTGTCTACTTTTGCAAGATAAATAAACTGACCAAATTCAAACATCCTCCGGTTATCCGTTTGGAAGTTATGGAAGACATATTAATATTCCAAAAATAGGTAATTTTGTATGGGAGGTACCAGAAGGGGTGGGGCTATTCAGCCCATTTACAATCCCATAAGTTCGTTTTGAAAAATATTGATACTGGTAAGTTTTCATACCGATCCGTTAAGGTTTACTCGAGTTATCCTGCTGACCAGCCATCCAGCCAGCCAGCCAGCCGGCCAGCCAGCCAGCCAGCCGGCCAGCCAGCCAGCCAGCCGGCCAGCCAGCCTGCCAGCCAGCCAGCCAGACAGACGGACATAGCTCATTCTTCTTAAAAAGTTCTGAAACGAATTTGGTCTTAAGATACTTGGGGTCTAACTCGTCTCCTTTAATGCGTTACACTTTTTTTCGTATCAAATGATATATACCCTCATCCCTAAGGGTGATGGTATAAATAGTGTGAAAAATTTATAGTAATTTATCAAGAGAGAACGTTGGCCCAGTTTACTCTATTTTTTCAATATTGGCAGGAATTTTTTATGCGTCAAAAAAATCCTTAGGAAAAGCCGGGAAATTTAAGTGCAATTGTTACGAAATGGCTTTTCGAATGCAAAAATAGAAAATTATTAGGGAAAAACTCGGAAAATTCCGGAAATGCGCAAAAAATATGATTTTTTTATTTTGCTGAATTTTTTTTCAGTTGTTCGCAATTGCCAGGAGAAGGTTTATGTGAGAGAAAATTTTGGGAAATTGGAATAACCGAAAATAGCTTTTTTGTGTGCAATAATTGCAAATGACTTTTCAAATGGAAAAATATAAAAATTTTGTTGGAAAATTCCAGAAAAATTCGAAAATTTTTAATTTTTTATTCGACGAAATTTAACTTTTTGTCTTATGATTTGATAGTTTTGGACGATGTAACTGCGAAAAATTTTAGATTATTATCCCGACATGACTTTCCGAATTGAAAAATAGATAAATTCTTGGTGGAAAACTCGAAAAATTTGTATTTTTTGAATAGGACATGGTTGTTTTTAGGGAGAGTTATTTACTAGACTAATGCCTCCTATTAGACAATCAAACTTGCACGACGTACGCGTCGTGCTATAATTAGTCAGAACGTCCGTAATAATCAAACGCAAAAGGAACGGGCCAAAAAAATTAATGAAGACGTGCCCATATTACACAGTTTCGCGCAGCACAATCACCACCTCAAATTTGACAGAATGTTTCTAGAAGAAGACCAGTCGTAAATATAGACTAGAATCGCGATGCTTTTGAATACGATTCCACAATCGCCTACAAAGATCTTCGCTGCGTTGATATCGGTTCATTGTCTGTCGTATGCCAGCATAGAAATGCACTAAAGTTACAATCGGAAACTCCCGGCTTATGCTGCTACTCATTTCGAGGTGAGATCCCAATCTATTTTAAGATGAGATCCCAACTGTATCCTTTTTGCGATCGAACATTTTTGTTAGGAGATAACTGCACTTAAAGTTGTTCATATGAATATCGACGGCATCACAGCTATTGCAGGGTGAGAATGTGGAATCACACGATATTGTTCTCATGCGTCGGGAGACTCATCGGTCATATGATGCACTTCAATAATGTTCTGCCGTAGAGAGGGTGAATATCACCACAATTTAAAGATGGTCAATACAACGACAGGTTTGTTTACAAGTCATCAGGAAAAGAAACGAATAAAAAGGTTAGCTTAAATAATTTTTATGCGTATCGATCGCAAATTGCGTTAGCTGTTGCACCATCTGCTGCCACTTTGTTGAAAGGCGGGCGAACTGCACACTCCGCTTTGAAGTTGCCGATGAATCTTCTCACAGTTGACAAGCCATTGGGCACAATATCCAGAAGTTCGGCGATAGCGAAATTGTTGCGAGAATGCAAAATTATCATTTGGGATAAATGCACGATAGCGCGTTAACGAGCTTTGGAGGCAGTTGAACGAAAGATGAAGGATTTTTGAGGTGATTCGAAACGATTTGATGGGGCTATAATATTTCTGTCGCAAGATTTTCATCAAACGCTTCCCGCCATCCTAAAATCTACTACTGCTGATGAAATTAATGTCTTTGTGGCGGAATAACAAGAAGTTGATATTAACGAACTTGAGAGTCACTTTGCAAAACGACCCATCGGCTACTGCATTTTCAACTACTGGCGCTTTGTAATGGCCAAATTCCTGTTGATGTTTCAACTGGATTAATGACGTTTTTGTCAATTTTTTTCATAGGAGAGGAAGTCCTTTTACCTCGAATTTCTATTATTCCAACCGATTTGCCCTTCTAATTCTAGCAAGTTCAATTCCCCATTCGATTGGCTTTTGCGATGACAATCAATAAATCGGAAGGCCAATCATTGGAAGTTTGTGGGATCAACCTCGAATTTTTCAGTTTTTCGCGTGTCTTCATTGTTTGTTTTAGCACCGGAAAACAAATCGAAAAACATTGTTTATCAGACCTCTCTTCACTGATTTCGATTAAATTCAAATTAGTCACATTAAAATTTGAACTATATGTGTTTTAATATTACTCTAGAGCTGATATGAAGGCGTTAACTTGGAGCGAGACGAAGTTCGCCGAGTCAGAATTTGTATGGCAGAACAACGTTTGCCGGGTCAGCTAGTTTACTATATCAATTTTGGCATCAATTCTCATATTTTAATCGCTACCCACACTCAAGATTCCAAAAAACTTTTTAACGCCCGGTCTAGTGAATATGGACTATATCTAACGCTTGTATATTTTTTTTGGGACAAAAACAGTACATTTTATTAAATTTTTTAAAAAAGCAGTACATCGATTGGAAAAACAGTACTTTTCGCAGTACATATTTACATAGCATATATATTTTATTCAATATTACATTCAATGTTTGCACATCTAATCGGGTTTTGTCTGACGTCCAAGTTTTGTTCACTGCAGAGAAGATCCACGCTCCACTGATGCTGAAGTTCCTGGCAAACATAAAATATATTCAACGATCGTGGCCATTTCTTTAAATTTGCAATCCGCGCTATTGAGATGAATAAATATCTCCACCCACCTATCCACATTCGAAACATTGCCTTTTCTCCATTGCATAATTTTGTCGCTCGTTTTTAATATATCTTAATTGGGGGTGCAAATATACCGCATTTTCATTGGCATTGTACAAATTGTATTCGCTTAACTTGTTCATAACGGCTTCGACTTCATTCCATTAGTATAAAAGCATGCAAATTAAAACAGGCAAAATTGCCGAAAAAATCAGTGCGTAAAGCAGCCATCTCAATCCATTGTCAATAAGTTTTTTCTTTTCTACTACTATAGCTGGGGATAAAAAATCATCCTCTTGACGCATTTTTAGTGTTTCTGTGAGCTTATTTTTTAAGTAAACAATATTATTGCATTAATTCACTGTTCACCGTTTTTATTTCTATTATGTATCGAAAAACAGTACTTTGAGGGAGAAAAGCAGTACGCAGTTTTTGATGTCGAAAAACAGTACAGATACGAGCCTTAAGCATTGCTCATGATATTTTTTGTCGTAGTCAAAGCATACAATTGAAAAATATTGGTCCCTGCAAATGTTGTTTTGGCTTCAATTCCTGTGTCAATAGAATTTTGTATTCCTGTCTTATGTTAGAATCCGCTGAACGGTGATTTGGAAAGTTACAATTGCTGTGCACAACCACGAAATGATTTTGTCGAGCCCTGGTCCAATTGTTTCACAGCAGCAATATTTTTGGACTGCTCATGCGAAGAAGAACAGTTTCCTATAGGATCGAATAGAATATAGATAGCCATAAAATCTTATTTTTGTTATGCTCAATATTTGATTGATTGACCAAAAAACTACAACTGTTTCAGTTAGTAATAATCATAAATAGTCGCATTACCATTCAATGAAATTTTTCGTAAATAAGTCATAGCAATTGTCAGAAAGTTTCCAAACTATGGCAGTAATTATTTGTTTGTTAAAAGTTTTTTAGACCAAGACATAATATTACTGCGATAATTGACAAAACGCTGTTGCTATCACTATTACCGATCTAAAAAATGGCGCAATTTCATAACATGAGATATGTAGTGTAAATCCTCTAACATTAACTCGATAGATGGTAATTACGAACAATTCATAATCACTCAACTCCTTTCAGTGATGCTTATTTCCTTCCAATTGTCTTGCATATTTAACCAGCCCAACCTGGTTGAAAATATTTCATCTATTACAAATGCTCTTCATTCCAACATTTAGCAAACTTTTTTTTGAAAGACATAAAAGCTAAAGAGATAGCTTTATTTACTATCGTCATTGCATTTCTTTATAAAACTAAAACACATCCTTGCTTTAGTCGTCAGATCAAAGTATGTTCAAAGAACTGTTTGCAAACTATTTCAACGTTTTTCTTTTATTGTCTGGTAACTGAGTAAAGTTGGGTGCATTCCTACGCAATTTGTTCCAGTGTCAAGAGACATCGTATGTACAAGTTGCAACAACTTTGCTACACCACAAAGGCAAACACAATATGACAGGAATCTTGTTTGAGGCGGAATTTGTGAGGAGATAATGACAGGACAATGACAACATTGTTAAAACCTGACAAAGTGATGTATTTCCATGAGACGAATGTGTGGTTTGTGCTCATTGACGATGTTTTAAAGAGTGTGACAATCTTTATTGTGTGTGTGCACAATGTAAAAGTTCAGTTCAGTTCATTTGTATGGTAAGTTTGATGCGCGATTTTCGTTTCTGTAACAGGAAAAAATATTGCCAAATGTGAGACAATAACTGTAATCATGGTGACGAAACAAATGGGACGGGTAAAAGTTCAGTTTGGTTGATTAGAAAAGATATGTATGTAAATCTATTAGGACGATTTTCTAAGAATTTGTTTGCGATTTAAGGATGATAAAGCTGACTAAATTGAATTGTAATCCACCTGTCCGTTCGGAACATATTGGATAATTTATGGGAGGTGCCAAAAAGGGTGCGCCGAAAGTCCATATTTATTCCTGAGCCGATCACTCACTAGCGTACATCTGACGCAAAATATGTCTGAATTCTGTGTACTACTATTGGTGGTCTCGTTCATTTGTATGGATTGTAGCAGGAAGAGTGTGCCAAAGTTTTGATTTTCAGAGGGTTTAGCTACTATCAGAAGGTAACTAATCTACCCAATTTTAATATTCTGCAGTTGTCCGTTTGGAAGTAATGGACGACATATTATTTATCTAAGTAGTGAGGCGGTTATCTTCGGCTATGCCAAAGCTCAGATACCCTTCACCATTTGTAAAAATGGTGATAAAACTGTTTATTTGCACTACAACTATATTTTATTAAACTTTGTACCACAAAAAAATGGAAGTTGTTGAGAAGTGGACGTTAGCTTCACACATCCGTTTTTTTTTCAATATGAGTTGGTGAGTTGGAGAATATTTTTATGAATTTTGTAACTCCCCAAAAATGGGAATTTGTTTGGGATGTGGGAGTAGTTTAAATCCGATGATGCATATCTTAGAACTTAACTTCTGCTTCTGGACATACCAAATTTCATCCCGAAAGCTCATAAACTACAGGGACATATAGACGGACACCCCAAAAAGAGGGAGTTTGTATGGAAGGTGGGAGATGTATTCGTCCCGATATTGCTCATATTACAACGTAAGCTCCTATTATAGGATTAAAGCTTGCATATCAAATTTCAGCTCTCTATTTCCAAACCTACGGCTGAAATCGCGGGTGCAATTAGGCGGACACCCCACAAAAGGTAGAGTTTGAATGGGAGGAGAAGTAGTTTTTCACCGACATTGCTTATCTTAGAAAGGAGCCTCTTGCGTACAAAACGTCAGCTATATACCTCTTAAAATACGGCTGCAATCGCAGGGACAGACCCCAAAAGGGGAGTGTTTGTATGGGAGGTAAGAGTAGTTTTTGACCGATCTGTCTCATCTTAGAACTAGACATCCATTTAGGGCAGAAAAGCTTACATACAATATTTCAGCTTGATTGCACTTGAATTACTGCTGTAATCGCGAGGACTGACATACGGACACCCCCAAAAGAGGGATTTTGTATGTGAGGTGGGAGTAGTTTTCGACCGATCGGTCTCATCTTACTGCTCAGCCTCCGGTTAGTGTAGGGAAGCTTGCATACACAATTTCAACTGAATTGTTCTTAAATTACTGCTGTAATCGCGGGGACTGACATTCGGACACCCCCCAAAAAGAGGAATTTCGTATGGGAGGTGGGAGCAGTTTTTTACCGATCGGTTTCATCTTACTACTCAACCTCCTCTTAGTGTAAGGAAGCTCACATACATTGATTGCCCTTAAACTACGGCTCTAATCGCAGGGACAGACCCAAAAAAGGGGGAATTTGTATAGGAGGTGGGAGTAGTTTTTGACCGATCGGGCTCATCTTTGAACTTAACCTTAGCTTTGAGGATAAAAGCTTGCATTCCAAATTTCAGCCGGATATCTCTTAAGCTGCGGCTGTAATCGCGGGGACAGACGGACGGACAGACGGTCACCTTGAAATCGACTCAGATTTCGATGCTGATCATTTTTATATATATATTGTCATACCTACCACGCCTCCTTATGGGCGTTACAAATGGAAGAACAAAATTAATATAACCTTCACTCTGTTCATGCGCATGGTGAAGGGTATAAAAATAGGTAAATTTGTCTGGGAGGTACCAGAAGGGGTGGGGCTTTTTTGCCCATTTCCAATCCAATTACTTTAATTTGGTAAATGTTAATAGTTGTAGCTTTTTATACCCTCACCCTACGGGTAGGAAGGGTTATATCATTTGATACGACCCAAAAGTGTAACACACAGAAGGAGTCACTTTAGACCCTAGGTTTCTTTGAACCAAATTCGATGCATGACTTTTTAAGTCGTTTGAACCATGTCCGTCTGCCTGCCTAACTGTCCAGCTGGTAAACACGATAACTTTCGAAAGACGCAACCACATGTTTTGAAACTTTGCAATAGTTAATATTTCCCCAAAACTACTTACGGTATTGCAAATGGAATACATGGCCTCGCCCCTTCTGGTACTTTCCATGCAAATTCATCATTCCGCGCACTTTAGAAAACGAGTTATAATATCAATATACCCAACGGAATAGTACCTTAATTCTGTATTTAGTAAAGCTATAACAGAATAAAGTTGAAAGTCTAGCCACGCCCCTTCTGGTACCTCCCATACAAATGTACCTTTCCGCCTACTTTAGAGATGGAGTAATAATATCTACAAGTCCAAAGCGATCGTACCCTTTAGAAATCGGTGAACATTATTAATAGACCTAACGCGATCGTGCACAAATTCCGTATTTAGTAAAGCCCAAGCAGGATAAAGTTTTTGAGAAAAAAAAATCTGGAAGTCTAGACACACCCCTTATGGTACCTACCATACAAATGCAGCTCTCCGCCCACTTTGGGGATGGAGTAATAATATCAATACATTCGTCACGCTCGAGCCCAAATTATGTATTTTGTTAAGCTATAACAGGACTCATTTTTTTCAGAAAAAAAAAACTGGAAGTCTAACCGCTCCCCTTCTGGTACCTCCCATACAAATATACTACTCCCCCCTTTAGAAATCCAGTAATAATATCAATATAATAGAAGATTTTATGTTTTGCTGAGGGTGAGGGTGTATGTAAGTCGGGTTGCCCGACTGAAACTTTCTTACTGGTTTTAAGGATTAGTTAAGGTTTACTCGAGTTATTCTGCCTACCAGCCAGACAGCTGCCCAGCCAGATGGATGCACATGGCTCAATCGTCTTAAAAAGACACCTCTCTCTATAAGGGTATAAAATTGTCGTACCGGTACATTATTTTAGGCAAAAAATTAGACACTTTGCAAAAAGTGACGACACAAAGTGACATACGCGATTGCTTGTGACAACCACAGATGTATCTATGACAGTTGCTTATAGATCTTCCAGATGAAATACCACATCACAGACGATTGCGACATGAATTTACCCATATACATATCTTGTTCATGTTTATGTGTGAAAAAAGGTAGAACATTTAAGCTTGCCAACAATTTAATGCCTAACTGAAGCAGCATTTTTCAAAATTTCTTACAAACACATAACCAAAGAAAATCCGTACAGTTAATTCCACGGATATCACGAAATAAATACTTTGCCTAACAACAACATCGTAATCAGATATGTATTATAATATGTAGGTAGGTTTTTTTTTTGCATTTTATTAATTTTTATTTTATTTATTCTTGTGTGAAATATATCGGTTTAATGTAGAAAACGCTCCTCTCGATTTCGTAGAAAAATCTTAAACTTGTGAAATGTTGTGCACAAAGTTGAAGAAATATTTGACCACAATGTTTGTTTATGTGGTCTATGCGTCTAAGTTATAAACAAAAATGAATATTTTCCCCCATGATTTTGGTTAACAATCCAAGCACGGATTTCGTATTTATGTATTCATAACAGTTTGTAAAAGAACACGGATACAAAGCAAGAATAACAAAAGAATAACTCCGTATTGCGTATCACATATCTATGTTATATTTAAATTCATAATCCCATAAGATTTGCTCAATTTAAAAAATGGAAAAGAGTTTACACAGTATGTTTCCAACGAATGTAGAAAAGGATTATTCTTAATAACGATGTTGTTACTGCGGTGTGCTAATGAAATTTAACGAATTTTGTCCATAAGATGAGAATGCGATGGCTTGCAACTTACGAGGGCGGCCAACAAATACTGTGTGGATTATGAAACTTTCAATGCAAAACGAACAAGTAATAGAGACAGTTACTCATCCATTTAAGCAATGCACTTAAATATTGTTTGTAGAAGACACATTTTCAAAAATATTCTTTGGTTTATTTTGGACTTCCAGAGTAGACTAAGTTCCTTCGACAAATAACCATTTTTCTACAGGAAAAACGTATATTTAATACACGTTCAATTATATACTACTTATACTATGCAACCAGTAGAGAAATTTCAGTCAGGTAAACATACCACTACCTAATATAGGTAATTCCAGCCTTACGAATGTTACGATCGTACGATTCAATTGAAAAAAAGCACATAAAAGTTAAACTTTTTTCTATTTTATAATATATTTTGAATAGCTCCCTACTAGCTCTACATTATGTAAAAAAGGCGTCATACTTAAAAATCTACAATCCAAGATATTAACAAAACACAGGCTATGCTACACAAAATAGAATTGCGTTTTATGTTAGTTCTTGAATTTTCAAAAGACTGCGTGTTGTTTAAGATTTATTAAAGGCACTTAATTATTTCATAAAATAGACCAATAGCGCTTTAAAAATATATTTTTGTTGGGCAAATTTGTTCCTCTGGTTTTTAACCGAAAGGTAATAAAGACCTACGTTATGTTACTGACGTTATGTAACAAAATATCCCATAGCTGTGAAATGCTTAAAAAATGTTTATTCAAGCCATTGTTTTATTTGCGAAATTAGGGAATATTATAAAGTTTATATTCCACTAATTGTTGTTCACGAATGTTACATTAGAACGTCTGTCTGTCTGGTGGCTGTCCGGCTGGTTCGCACAATAACTTTCGTTTTAAAAAATGTTTTAAAATTTTGCACGAGTTATTATTTTCTTAAAACTACTTACGGTATTGCAAATGGGCTACATGGCCCCGCCCCTTCTGGTACCTCCCATACAAATACATCTTTCCGCCCACTTTAGAAATCGAGTAATAATATTAATACACCCTACGGGATCGTCCCCAAATTCTGTATTTAGTAAAGCTATAACAGGGTAAAGTTTTGGAGAAAAAAATTGGAAGTCTATTCACGCCCCATCTGGTACCTCCCATACACATCTGGTACCGCCCACTTTAGAAAACGATTAATATTATTAAAAGACCTAACGCGATCGTTCCTAAATTCTGTATTTGGTAAAGTTTAAGCAGGATAAAGTTTTGGAGGAAAAATCTGTAAGTCTGGACACGCCCCTTCTGGTACCTCCCATAAAAATGTACCACTCCGCCCACTTTAGAAATAGGGTAATAATATCAATACACTCGACACGATCGTGCCCAAATTCTGTATTTTGTTATGTTTTAATAGGACAAAGTCTTGGAGAAAAAATCTGGAAGTCTAGACACGCCCTTTCTGGTACCTCCCATACAAATGTACCACTCCGCCCACTTTAGAAATAGGGTAATAATATTAATACACTCGACACGATCGTGCCCAAATTCTGTATTTTGTTATGTTATAACAGGACAAAGTTTTGCAGAAAAAATTGGAAGTCTAGCGACGCCCCTTATGGTACCTCCCATACAAATGTACATTTCCGCCCACATTAGGGATGTACTAATAATATCAGTACACTTAAGGCAATCGTGCCCAAATTCTGTAATTAGTAAAGCTATAACATGATAAAGTAATGGACAATAAATCTGGAAGCCTAACCACACCCCTTCTCGTACCTCCCATACAAATACATCATTCCGCCCACTTTAGAAATCGAATTATAATATCAATACACCCAACGCGATTGTACCCAAATTCTGTTCTTAGTAAAGCTATTACAGGATAAAGTTTGGGAGAAAAAAATTGGAAGTCCAGCTACGCCCCTTCTGGTACCTACCATACAAATTCACCTTTCCGCCCACTTTAGATATGGAGTAATAATATCAATAAATCTATCGCGCTCGTACCCTAATTCTTAATTTAGTAAAGCTATAGCAGGATACAGTTTTTTAGAAAAAAACTAAAGTCTACCAACGCCCCATCTGGTACCTCCCACACACATCTGGTACCGCCCACATTAGAATACGATTAATATTATTATTAGAACTACCGCGATCGTAACCAAATTCTGTATTTAGTAAAGTTCAAGCATGATAAAGCTTTGGAGAAAAAATCTGGAAGTCTAGACACGCCCATTCTGGTACCTCCCATACAAATGTACCTTTTCGCCCACTTTAGAGATGAAATAATAATATCAATACACTTGACACGATCGTGCCCAAATTCTGTTTTTAGTAAAGCTATAACAGGATAAAGTTTTGGAGAAAAAATATCTGGATGTCTAGACACGCCCCTGTTGGTACCTTCCATACAAATGTACCACGCCGCCCACTTTAGAGATGGAGTAATAATATCAATATTCTCGACACGATCGTGCCCCAATTTTGTATTTTATTAAGTTATAACAGGATAAAGTTTTGGGGAAAAAATTGGAAGTCTAGACACGCCCATTCTGGTACCTTCCATACAAATGTACCTTTCCGCCCACTTCAGAGATGGCGTAATAATATCAATACATCTAGCGCTATCGTGCCCAAACTCTGTATTTAGTAAAGCTATAACAGGATAAAGTTTTGGAGGATAAACCTAGAAGTCTAGACATGCCCCTTCTAGTACCTCCCATACAAATTTACCACTCCACCCACTTTAGAAATCGATTAATAATATCAATATAATAGCAATTTTTTATTTTACTGAGGGTGATGGTATATGTAAGTCGGGTCGCCCGACTGAAACTTTCTTACTGGTTTTTTATTATTTTGGACAAGTTATTTGTTGTAAATAAAATTTTATGATAAGAGTGGACTTGCATCATCAGCAAATATAATATGAGAAATTAAAACTGGTGACCAGCAAAAGAATGCAATTTTGCAATCCGCTAAATCAACACGGAAACTAAGAAAAGCTTTGGGCATTTTAATTTAATAAAATTTAAGAATTCGTCTTTACTAATACAAGTCAGATATTTTTTTTTGACGAATTTTATTTTTTCGATCACGGTTGACACTTCTGTAAAAAAACCCATATAAGATATTATTTAAGTCTTGAGTTATTGAAATAAACGGATTTTTTTATTTCCAGTAGAATGTTTCATTCGAGAAAACCGACTTACATATACCCTTACCCTCAGTAAAACATAAAACTTTGTAGTACATTGACATTATTATTCGATTTCTTAAGTGAGCGATGTGGTATATTTGTATGAGAGGTACCAGAAGGGTCGGCGTGGCTAGGCTCTCAGTCTTTCGCTCGAAAACTATATCCTGCTTTAGCTTTACTAAATGTAGAATTTGGGCACGATCGTGCTGGGTGTATTGAAATTATTACTCCAACTCTCAAGTGGGCGGATTGGTACATTTGTCTAGGAGGTACCAGAAGGGGTTTGGCTAGACTTCCAATTTTTTCTCCAAAACTTTATTCTGTTATAGCTTAACAAAATACAGAATTTGAGCACGATTATTCTGCTTTAGCATTACTAAATTCAGAATTTAAGCAGGATCGCAATGCGTGTATTAATAATATTAATAGATATATAAAGTGAGCGGTACCAGATGGGTCTTGGCTAGAATTCCTTTTTTTACCTCCAAAACTTTATCCTGCTATAGCTTTACTAAATACAGAATTTGGACACGATCACGTTGGGTATTTTGATATAATTACTCGATTTCTAAAGTGGGCGGAATGGTTCATTTGTGTGGGAGATACCAGAAGGGGCGTGGCCACGTAGCCCATTCTCAATACCGTAAGTAGTTCTGGGAAAAAAATAACTAGGGCAAAGTTTCAAAATATTTGGTTTCGTCTTTCGAAAATTATTGTGTGTACCAGCCGGACAGCAAGAAAAACAGACAGACAGACGGACATGGCTCAAACGACTTAAAAAGTCATGAATCGAATTTGGTTCAAGAAACCATAGGTTTTTAAAGTGACTCTTTCTATGTGTTACACTTTTGGGTCGTATCAAATGATATACGTTCATATCTATTCTTGTAGCTGGAGATCCGTGTTTCAAAAACTTTCGGGCTTCACCTCTATCTCTGTAATATTCGATATCCTAGATCTCACTTTTCTTCCATAAACGCTTATGCGCCTGATGATCTGTTTCCACTCCCTTCTCTTCTGAACCGAGTCAATATTAGTACTGCGCATCACACGCACGGCCATAGCGCTTGAGACATGCCTTCCAACGATATCCGTGAGAACAAACTAAATTTTTTGTTTTTTGATCTGGGGATAACCAGATTGCCATGTGAACATAATTATGCGGGAATCTGATTTCACTCAATACCATGTTTCTTACTAACGCGAAGCTAACCAGCCTGAATCCGTTATCGAAGGTGTTGTTGTGTAGACTGAACTTTTCGACTGCTGAATTAAGAGCATCTTCTATTTTTATACCATCACCCTTAGGGATGAGGGTATATATCATTTGATACAAAAAAAAGTGTAACGCATTAAAGGAGACGAGTTAGTATCTTAAGACCAAATTCGTTTCAGGACTTTTTAAGATGATTGAGCTTTGTCCGTCTGTCTGGCTGGCTGGCTGGCTGGTCAGCAGGATAACTTGAGTAAACCTTAACGGATCAGTATGAAAATTTACCAGTATTAATATTTTTCAAAACGAACTTACTCAAATTTTGCATATGATGTTTGCATATGAAAACTGGACTCAGCAATGAATATGAACTATATCGGTTCACGCCTTCTGGTACCTCCCATACAAAATGACCTATTTTTGCAAATTTAATATTTCTCGCCAAACGGACACTTGGAGGATAAGGACAAATGGTCGGTTAATTTATCTTGCGATAGGAAGCAAAACCTCAGAAAACCTTACTTTTTGAAGCGCCCCTTCTGGTACCTCCCATACAAATTCCCGAATTCACCCTCATAGTCCTACATACATATCTTTTTTTTGCAAGTACAATGAATTTAGTCAAATTTGGCGTAACTTGTACAGTTATGAAAATTTGAATCAGGAATGAATATGGATTATATCGGATCACCCCTTCTGGTACTTCCCATACAAAATTACCTATTTTTGAAAAATTAACATTTATCCCATAATTTCCAAACGGACACTTGGGGGGTAATGAAAATTGGTCAATTAATTTATCTTGTGATAGGATTCAAAACCTTACAAAACATAACTATTTGACGCATCCCTTCTGGTACCTCCCATACAAAATACCGAACATACCCCAATAGTTTTAAATCGAATTTTGCGTAAGTTATACAGTTATGAAAATTTGAATCAGGAATGAATATGGATTATACCGGATCACCCTCTGGTACCTCCAAAAAAATCACCTTGTTTGGAAAATTAATATTTCTCCCATAATTTCTAAACCGGCACTTGAAGGATAATCAAATTTGGTAATTAATTATCTTGTAATACGAATTATTTATGGGTGATGGTATTTATCAGTCAGTTTACCTGACTGAAATTTCTGTGCTGGTTTCAACATTAAAATCTCCCATAACAATTTTCATCTCATGGGCGGTCACAGAGTTTCCTTCAGGCGCTAATATAATGCATCTTTATTGAGCGTGATGTAATAATATTTCGCTTTTATTCGAATTCGGTAACTTACAGTTTTAAACCGCGAGGCCAGATGTCGCAGTCGCAGTATAAAAAATACCCCAATTTTTTTTCCATATAATAAAAAAGCATAGTGCAGATAATAAAGAATTTTTCGGCTTATGAAATATGACAGAAATTAGCGGGGGGCGTGCCCCCCAACGCATTCGTCTTTTAATAATGCTAGATTTGTTTAGAAGAATATTTTTTTGGGGTATTTTTCATAAATTTTGTGGGTTATTTTTCAAAATTTTTTGGGAAAATTTCGTTCTTGAGTTTTGGGTCATTTTTCATTTTTTTCCGCCCAATTTTATTTTGGGTAATTTTTGGTTTTTTTTTGGGCATTTTTCATAGAGCCTTTTTTAAGTCTTCATTAAGTATACAGTGCAACACACAAATTGGTGCCACCTTCGTACCCAGCTATTTGGGTCGTGTTGGGGCGAAAATATTGGAGTGTCCATAAAAAAATGTTTCGATGTAATGGGGCCAAATGCTTTGAGGATTTTTTTAATTTCGGGATATACTTCAAAAATAGCTGGGTGCGAAGGAGGTACCAGACGATGACCTTAGAAATGTTGCACTGTGTTATATTATGTCCAGGGCCAACACAAATATGCCCGGAAAAACTAAATATATGCGCATTCGATAAGCTCGAAAAACACTAAAAAATTCCTTAAAAACTGATAAAATATGCACAATAGATTTTTATTCGTAGTTAATTTTATTCACTGAATTCATTTAATTTTAATGAAAATTTATCCCAAATAGTTGAAAATTAAATGAAGTAATTTTTACATTACATTTATAAGATTCAGACTATTGATTAATTACTCTACTGCAAACAAAATTACATGAGTGAATTTAATGGAGTACTTAATCTTTTAATGTATAATAAATATTACGTACACGCCTTCGCCACAATTTTTCACTCATATTCTTGATTTCCGCTTTTGAAATCTTGACCAATATTTTGTTTATGAATATATGTATTTTTAAGAAGCTGTGAAAGAAAGAATAAAACTTGCTTAATATGTGAAAAATAAGAATTTTTTCAAATTTATATGGCTTTGACAGAGTTGGAAAGTCCAAATAGTATAATGTGTGTTGACTTTTAAGTCGCACCGCCCATTGTTGCAATATAAAAAGTGTTTTTTTTTTTGCAATGCTATCTGCTTTGTCATATTTAAAAGGGTAACGCTAATTGACTATTTCTATTTGGAAGTACGACGGAATCCTTAATACAAACACAAAAATAATATTTCGTTTTGTTAGTATCGGAAATACATACATTGAAAAATACAGCATTTGCAGAAGATATTAATTTATTAATATAAATTCTTTAACAATGGATAGGCGTAGCCAGTTGCGAAAATTTATAGAGATTATCTTCCAATCTTAAAGAAATAAACAAGTGTTGTATATACTGCCACGAATATATACGAAAAGGGAAAAAATAATAAAAAAAAAATTGAAAACCCCAAAATATGCTTTTGTATGCATAAACCCTCAAAACATGCCGGAAGGGCTCTAATATGCATTTGCATATGCAAGTATGCAATGCATACTTTTGTTGGCCCTGATTATGTCTTATAACAAATTTTGAAGATTTCCACATTTAAATCCAACGATACTCACGTTTCCATCTATACCGTGCAGTCATTACCATGGGTTTAATCTAAGTAATTTAAGTAAAAATCAGAGGAAAAAAAACATGACCCATTGCTTATTAATACATAAAATGGTCTTATAAAACAGTATCAACCGAAAAATAATTATTTAAACCCATTTTCGCACTTGGCCGTTTTCAGCTCTCGTCAGCAATAAAAAAATACTAATGCAAATTAATTTCGTATAAAAAATTATAACTTCAGTATACGAAACAGATTTATTATTATAAAAATCCTGTTTTGCCTACCACTATCTAATAACTTTAGTCCTCGCTACCAAACAAGTTTTTATAAAAAATTATTTTGTAGATAGTATTTTATTTATCAGCCAGTTTACATGACTGAAATTATTTTTTACTGGTTTCCGTTTCAAAATGTCTAAAAATGCAAGTTTATGCTGTTTCTAAAATAATATTAAATACTAAATGGTGAATGTATTTTTCCAAAAAAAAAAATCACATTGAAAATCATACTATAATATACAGAGGTCATGATTCTATTGGATCAAAAAATCCCAACGACCGTATATAATTTTCAGTGCGAATTCAATATTTTTTTATATGTTTTGTTTTCATTGCAATTGGGACATGTATTTTGGGCAAACAAATTTCACACAAGTGCATTACAGCTCTACGTTTGCATTATTCTTTGTTTTCCATCGCTTATGCGTGTAATTGCTTTTTAATTAAATGCTCGGATTTACATTCATATCATGATATCAGTTTAATGGTCTGTAATACATATACAAATTAATTAAACAGCTTGTAGACATATCGAATACCAAGGATAAAAGCATAATTGTAGTAAATATGATATAATATGTTTAATGAGCAATATTACAGGAAATTATGTGAACAGAATTTCAACAATGTGTCAGCGTGGTGCAACTTCCAAGAATTATTCTAAAAATAAAAACATATGCCCATAATATATGGGATATATTACTGGGATAACAATTGTAATAATTGGTATTGAAATTTTCAGTACTTAAACAATTTGTTATTTTAATTATTAAATCTTTCAGTTTAAATAATTTTTTATTATTTTTAATCGCTTATATGAAAAGAATCTATAAACTAAGTTCACTTTAAATAACACAGTGGAACATTTTCGGGGTCATCGACTGGGACTAGAGTGTTCAAATACCTCCTTATTTAAAAAACCCGGTTTTCAAGTTATTCGAAAAATTGATTTTTTAAAAAAAATCGGATTTCGAATACAGGATTTGAAGAAAACCGGTTTAACCGGTTTTTTCCTAAAAAGTTAAAAATAAAATTAAAAAAAATAATTTGGTTTAAAAAAATTCATATATTTACAAAAAATAAGAAATTTTTTGTTTTATTTTGTGTTTTTTCTTTTTAATAAATTTTTGGAATCTCTTCCATTTAATTTTTTAAAGTAGTATTTTTTGGAAAGGAATACATTTTTGGAATATTTTTAATTTTCTTTCTTAAAATAGTATTTAAGAAATAGTATGCAAATTAAGTGTTCAATTTTGAGTCTTTTCTTCTGTTTCGTTTTTAGAAGGCTTGATACAGAAAACACGCGCACACTAATTGTGGAAGTAGGATTTATTGGCAAAAGCGTGTTAAGAAGGATTTTGGACTTTTCTGTTGTTTTATTAACTCTATCAAAATAGTTGAAATTATCACATAGGCTTGTGTCATTGCAATTTGTTTTCGCTGTTGGGTTTTGGATGTTATTTATTGTCCTGTTTAAATCGTTGCAAAGACTACCATTAGGAGATTCCTTCATCTCACAAGCCATATCTGCCGATATTTTGGAAATTGCAGTCTTTTAAAAAGTTCGTTCGCATATTCCAACGTTTCCGCCTTTTTAAAAGACTCTACACAGAATGAGCTTGTAGCATATTTTCCGGAGCTAAGATATATAAAGGGTAATGTTTGTATTCTTCTTTCCTTAAATCTTGCTATAATTTTGTCTCGCAGCTCCTGAGCATATGCGGAGTCCATATTTTTGAGCTGTTTTAGTATAAACGCATATATTCCTTTAGCGCCGATTAGAGTCGCTGAATCATTTGATAATCTTTTAATTGGGAGCGCCAAAGGCTGAAGCGCCTAGCTTAAATCTCTCAATATTATTATTTCTTTTGAACTGAATGGAGTTTCCCCTAAATCCAAAAACGCATGGATGACACATGGGTAAATTCTTAGAAACTGTTCAATCATTGCAGATAGGGAGCTCCACCGGGGTTTCACATCGACTATGAGCGTTAGTTCGTTATTGTGCACCTGAAAAACAAATCTCAGCAATTTACTTAGTTTTTCGCTCGTCTTGATTTATGAATTAACATGCTTCTCAATTTTGCGATAATTTGAGACATAATTTTGACTTCCAGTATTTTCCGCATTCATCATCGTCACTATCATCGTTGGCGTGATCCACTTCGACTTGTTGATCCACTTTTTTGGCATAAATATCGTCCACAACGCAAAGATGTATTGCATAATTTAAGCACAATTGAGATTCTGGTAGTATATAAGCCCCATATTTCTCCATTGTCGCTGCTCCATCATATGTGGAAGCTACTATTTCTCTGTCAATGATAATTCCAAATTGTTTAAGTTTGTTGTCTACCAAATTTTGAATGTGGGTTGCAGTTCCGGCATTTTTTATTTGTTCCAATCCAAGATTAAATAGGTCGTGATTTCATTCTAAATTAATTTTAAATTAAAACTTTAAAAAACTTCTTAAAACATTCTCGTTTACAAAATGTAAAAAGTTTTCTACATTAATTTCACATTCAATTTTAATTTTTTTACTTTTTCAACAACTCCTTTTAGAGTTGTAACAAAGCAATTTAAAAAAACCGAGTACCCGAAGGAAAAAATTCGGTTAAACCGGTTATTCGAAAATAGAATTTGTGCAAAATCCGGCATACGGTTTTTAACCAATTGCGGTTTTTCGGTTTCGGTTTTGAATACCCATTGGTTGGAAAGTGACATTAAGTGAAGTTGAAGATGTAGATTTTAAGTTAAATTATCATTACTAAATATTTGAAATAACACTCTACCGTTATGGCAAAAGTTGATGTATCCAATTTTTTAAATGTTCAAATTTCTTTATGAGGTTTCAGAGCTTTGGAACGGTACCCTGTAAAAATCCACTTTGTAAATTAGTCTAAAATTTTTAAATATTTTGTTTTTTAAAATTGATACGATAAATTCATCAAATTTTATGAAATGTTTTAACGAAATTAAAAAAATCCGCTATATGGAACACCCTAATGTGGATTATACTGCAAAATAGTACCATTATTTCTGACTTGATTTGTGGTTTAACGTTTTCTCATTTTATTTTGCTGTATACATACTCTTAACCGTTTTTAGACATTTACCACAAACTTTAAGGCAAGCTTTTCGTTAATTTTTATTGTCTACTTCTATTGCATACCTCTAGGCAATTTTACATGGATGGGTTGTAAATGAAATATCATGAATAGTATGGCGTTTACTCTAATGAAACTAGGGAAGTAGATCTCTCTATGATAGCCTGATCACTGTAGTGTTTAGTATACATACACTGTAAACCAGGCGAAAATATTCCCTACAAATCAAGTTGGATAAAGGATAACACAGTACAACACATGATTTGCCAACTCAATTCTGTGAACTGTATGTGATATTAGACCCAAAAAGAAGAATTTCTGCATCATTCGTTTTGGCTTCTTACCTGCGATTTGAAGTTAGTATCGATTTGAAGTTAGTACTATCGTATAGGGGAATTTATCACGTTTTAGGCCCTGTTGTTTGACATAGCTCGACAACCACTAGCCTAATTTAGTTGAAATAAATTTAAAAAAATTAAGAATTACAATTCCCTTAATCTGTTCGTATATTGTTTTCCTATACAAGTAACACTTTCGAAGTTAAAAATGAATGTATGAAGGGAAAAAATTATTTTTTGCCTAAAAATTTAAATTTTTTTTTTAAAAATACATAAAAAATCCAAATTGGAAAAAAGTTTCAAGTCTAGTTATTTTTTCGCAAAGTCACATAACCTATGAGCAAAATGAGACAAAGATCATAAAAATCGATGCACGCGTTTCGCTTTTATTCGCAATTGAGTAAATGTATGAATTTCAAAAATTTGCTCGAGATATGCACAACATTATTTTGAGAAAACATTGACACCTTTTTCATGATTCTGAGAATTAAAAAAAAAGGAATAAACAAAAGGTTATTTGATTTTTATGATTGCGGTATTAAATGTACGTGGACAATTAAACGGAAAGTGGACCTTTTTATTATTTGGGTTTTTCCGGTGGCTACCTATATGATTTTTTTTACAGAAATTTCATCCACATTTAAGGGTGGTCATTATTTGGAAAGTTTTGCACAGTTTGAAACGTACAAGTGCTGAATCAGGTATATAGCCAGCCGCCCTTAAAATATGCGCCCGATTATAAGTACCTGGCAGTAAAATATTCAAAAATACGTAGTATTTATAGGTGTGCATTGATCGATTTTTGGCATTCAGCCAGTGCCGACGAACGCGAACAATAAAAGTGATTTTTCTCCAGTTTTTTAAAAGTGAATAACAACAAAACATAAAATATATCAATATGGAAAACAACAAGTGCCCATATTTGGATGAATATTGTTACGTTTGTGGTCATATCGTCCGAAAAATACAGAAAAAAGATCGAAAAAATTTGTTTACTGAGCAATTCAAATTTTACGCCGAACACAGTGTGCAACAGTTGTTATACTACCCTTCTAAAATGGATTCACGGAAAAAGTAGAAAGTTATCTTTTATGAAGCCAGTAATTTGGGTGAAAGACACAACTGGACATGATGAATCCAGGTGCTATGCATGCATCATTTTTCGTCCTGGATTAAACAGACAACAATTGAAAACAAAACTATACACTGCTGCATTTACTGCCACACTTCCAGTGCAACGCCCTGCTGATACCGATGCACCTAAACCTCCGAGTGCGGATACTGTGTCCCTGCTAGCCGAAACCGTTTTCACCAATCCGACCGATTTGGATGATGCTGATTGGATACCCGATATTGAAAATAGTGCACCACAACCGCTACCACAAATCGAAATGGATTACATTGTGGCCAAGCTGGGACTATCACAACACGACTCCGAATGGCTGACATCATTTTTGAAAGAAGTAATAGAAGGCGTTCTAGGAAAGAACCGTGTCCAGCGAGAAGAGATACAGCAACGAGTGGACAGGTTGCTGTTTTATTTCGAAAAAATCGGTGCATCCATGACGCTGATATTGCATTTCTTGCACCACCACCTCCACCTTGGCACAATCACCTCAGGAATCAGACGAACAAGGAGAGAGGTTCCACCAGGTGACCATGCCATTTGAAAAGCGGTTCAAAAGCAAAAAATTGGATGCATTGCTTGCGGAGGTTTGTTGGTGGAGTTTCACAATTATGCAGTTTGAAGAAAGCACCGAAGATGAAGACATTGAAATTGGTGGACAAAGTGAAAGAAACACGCCCTTGAATAGTATGTGTATCTCGGATGACGATACAGACTCAGACCATGAATATGAACAACCTACGAAGAAAACAAGATCATCAGAACCACAAGGGTCAACTTCTACAAGGATGGATATTGCCAATAATTGAAAAAATGTTCTAAATTTTGTTTTTATGCATGTTATAATTGCGTATTAATTGCATATTATTTTATTTTCATTAAGTTTTTATAAATAAAATTTTTTTTTGCATGATAATTTTTTAATTTATATTTTTATTTTTATTTTAAGGGTGGTGGCTATAACTGATTTTTGAAATTCATACCTTTACTCAATTGCGAATAAAAGCGAAACGCGTGCATCGATTTTTATGATCTTTGTCTCATTTTGCTCATAGGTTATGTGACTTTGCGAAAAAATAACTAGACTTGAAACTTTTTTCCATTTTGGATTTTTTATGTATTTTTAAAAAAAAAAATTTAAATTTTTAGGCAAAAAATAATTTTTTCCCTTCATACATTCATTTTTAACTTCGAAAGTGTTACTTGTATAGGAAAACAATATATGAACAGATTAAGGGAATTGTAATTCTTAATTTTTTAAAATTTATTTCAACTAAATTGGGTGGTTGTCGAGCTATGTCAAACAACAGGGCCTAAAACGTGATAAATTCCCCTATACGATAGTACTAACTTCAAATCGGTACTAACTTTAAATCGCATTTAAGAAGACAAAACGAATGATGCAGAAATTCTTCTTTTTGGGTCTAATTTCACATACAGTTCACAGAATTGAGTTGGCAATCAATTAACTGAAAAATGTTGTACTGTGTAAGCAATGATGATAAGTCAATATCAATTCTGATAGTTTGGCTGCTCTTTTATTGAATGGGCCTCATTACTTCTCGTATTTGAATGTCCAGCACCATCCAGCTGGAGAATGGCAACAATCTTACTTTTTTACAGCCATTCTGAGCAATATGGGGGGCATATACCGCTCTTAGAGGCGGACAAATTGCACTGGGGGTTATGTCCGCAATGAGAAACGGACCTAATTCAAAAAGAAAAAATCGATAACAACACCCAAAATACAAATCATTAGACAAACATTTACAGCAACAATAATCTTAAAATAATATATTCTAAAATCTGTGTTTAATAAAATGTAATACAAAATTCTCTAAAAAAAAAAATAAAATAAAAATTCTTCATTTTTTTTCCTTCTTATACAAAAAAGAAAATATTAAATTTTGTTTTTTTTTTCAAATACAACACATTTTACATAATCTTAAGGAAATACAAATATGAAAAATTTTAATATATGTTTCAAGTCTGTGTAAATAAATAAAGAAATATGATAACCTTATTAAAACAAGCGCGATTTTTAAAAAAAAAAAAAAGTTACCACATTTAATACCATTGTAGTATTTAAAATTCTGATATATATGTTATTTCAAATCTGTACAGGTAAATAAAGAAATATAAAAATTTTGTCAAAAATATCGCGCGATTTTTTGGAAAAAATTTTCGTCAGCGGAGCTTCCGGCCGATTATACATTTTAAAATTCGATATATGAGGTATGGTATTATTTTAATTCTACTACAAATCTAATATTTGAAATTTTGATATAAGGGTATTTCCTAGCGTTGCTATATATATAACACGCTATTAATATTTTTCTATTGTAAACAGATGAACAAGTAATATGCCATTGAATAGAGCAGCACAAAATATTTCAATTCATTGATAAAAATATTTACTTTTGTGCTTGTGTTTGAGATTTATAACCTTTTTTATGAAATACGGCAACTTTTGTCTTGGGCGATGCGAAAAAATTTTGTGTGTGAACTGTTGTCGACACTTCTGACAGCTAAATTTTACAACAGATTCATTGTGTATGAACGGGCCTTGACATATGTATGAGTAATAAATAAAATTACACATAACTCATACGCTCTGACATGGTAAACTTTATATCGTCGCAAAATAGGCTCTGCGAAACAATTACTAAGATATTTCATACTTCCTTACATTAAAAAAAAATTTAGTTAATTTTTAAATTATTTTAATTTTTAATAAAGTTTTATTTGCAAAATTCAAAACGCAATGACGACATTAGCAGTGTTAAAATATATAAAGTAACTAGCTGACCCGGCAAACGTTGTTCTGCCATACAACTTCTGACTCGGTGAACTTCGTCTCGCTCCAAGTTAACGCCTTCATATAAGCTCCAGAAAAAGCCGCAAAAGCCATTCGAATGGGGAATTGAATTCGTTAGATGGAATAATAGAAACTTGAGTGATAAGTACTTCCCCTCCTTTGAAAAAATTTGACGGGAACGTCATCAATCCAGTTGAAACATCAACAGGATTTTGGTCATTACAAAGCGCCAGTAGATATTTTGAAAATGCAGCAGCCGATGGGTCGTTTTGCAACGTGACTCTCAAGTTCGTAGTTAATTTCATCTCCTTGACATTCCGCCACAAAGACATTAATTTTATCAGCAGCAGTAGATTTTGGGATGGCGGGATGCGTTTGACGAAAATCTTCCGACAGAAATATCATAGCCCCACCACCAAATCATTTCGAATCACCTCATAAATCCTTCATCTTTCGGCCAACTGTCTCCAAAGCTCGTTGATGCGCTATCGTGCATTCATCCCAAATGATGATTTTGCATTCTCTAAACAATATTGCTGTCGCCGAACTTCTGGATATTGTTGGGCACAACTGTCAACTGTGAGAAGATTAATCGGCAACTTCAAAGTGGAGTGTGCAGTTTGACCGCCTTTCAACAAAGTGGCAGCAGATGGTGCAACAACTAACGCAATTTGCGATCGATACGCTTAAAAATATTTGAGCTAACCTTTTTGTTCGTTTCTTTTCCTGATGACTTGTAAACAAACCTGTCGTTGTATTGACCATCTTTAAATTGTGGTGATATTCACCCTCTCCACGGCAGAACATCAACGGGTATTGAAGTGCATCATATGACCGATGAGTCGCTTGAGAACAATATCGTGTGATTCCACATTCTCACCCTGCAATAGCTGTGAAGCCGTCGATATTCATATGAACAACTTAAAATGCAGTTATCTCCTAACAAAAATGTTCGATCGGAAAAAGGATACAGTTGAGATCTGATCTTAAAATAGATTGGGATCTCACCTCGAAATGAGTAGCACGCCGCCGATATTCATATGGAATGGTACAAATGTGGTTAACATGCATGTGATCGAATCGATACCTTAATTCTAAACCAAGGTATGTGTAAAATAAAAATTTTACAGAAAACGCCTTTAAAGTTTGTGAGTACATCATATAGATTGCACTTATATGTTAAGTTAAAATATCCTAAATCTACCAAATCATGTATTCGAAAACCGAATTGTTGGAAAAAGGTATTTTTCGAATAAACCGGAAGCAGGTTTTCTGAAAAATTCAAGTATTTGAACACTATAATTGTATCCAATGCAGAAAATTTTGCAATTGTTCGATCATTTCGTGTTTTATCGAAGTAAAAATTGCACAATGTTGATCTAGTTCAATTGCCGAATCACCAACGAAAAAGATCTAAAGGAACTAATGATCTTCGTTTGGTGGTGGTAACAAAGCGCCAGCTCGATAATGTATTTGGCTTTGAATCTGTATGTGTGGAAGCAATTTCCAGCAAAATGGGAGGAATTGTTTTTAATAATACCACTGACACAAAATCAAATTTTTTCGGAAACACTCCAACGTTAGGCAAAACCTTACCTCAGTTTACACTTTGCTTAAGATATTCCTAGAACATTCAATTTCATTAAAAATTATGTCTTCGTTTCTGAAAAAAAATTTCAGCAATATCGGTCCAGACGTTCTCAATTTTTATATATATAGATATTATTTATCTCGTTAAATTTTGTAACCTATATCAAAATCATCAAATCATGCGAAAACTGCAAAATTTCGTCTATAAAAAATAAATTTTTGTGCGCTTTTCCAGAATTTCCGAGTTTTTCGCTAAAATTTGTTTATTTTTGCATTCTTAAAGCCATTTAGTAACAATTGCCCTCAAATTTCCCGGCTATTCCTAAGGATTTTCACAAAAATTTCGGCCAATTACGCACAATTGAAAAAAATAGAGCAAACTGAGCCAACCTTCTCTCTTGATTAATTACTATACATTTTTCCTACTATTTATATATTTCACAATAATCTGAAAATTTTCAGCAACGCAACGAATTTTGCACCTTACGTCGTCTGAAATCATCAAATCAAGCGATACAATGGAAGATTTCGTCGGAGGCATCCAAATCTTTAAATTTTTTCTGGAATTTCCAATTTTTCCACCAAGAATTTTTCTATTCTTCATTCGAAAAGTCATAATTGTAAAACAAAATTTTGTCGAAAAAAAAGAAATAATTTTTTTGGCAATTTCCATAATTTTCCAAAAATTTTTGGATGCTTTCGAAATTTTCCGAGTTTTCCACCGAGAATTTATCTATTTTTCCATTCGGAAAGTCATTTTGGAATAATTATTCGAAATTTTTAGCAAGTTACATCGTTCAAAACTATCAAATCGTACGACAAAAAGCAAAATTTAGTCGAAAAATGGTATTCAAATTTTTCTAATTTTTCCGGAATTTTCCCAAATTTTTAACAAAATTTTTTTATTTTTCGTAACAATTGCACACAAAATTCAATACCAAAAGCAATTTTCGGTTTTTCCAATTTTCCGGCTTTTCTCAAAATTTCTTTCTTTTACATAAACCTTCTCCTGGCAATTACGAAAAACTGACAAATATTTTCGGAAAATCGGTCCAGCCGTTCTCAATTGATGAATTACTATACATTTTTGCCACAATTTTTATATATATAGATATAAATCCACCTTGATCTTAAAAATTCGCATGACTATTATATTATTTATTGACAAAACGAATGATGCAGAAGTTCTTATTTTTGAGGATACTTTCCCGTCCAATTCTCAGAATTGAGTCCCAAAATCATGTGTGGTACTGTGTAGGTGAATTGATGGCCTATAATATTATTTTTCAGAAAATTTGTTTTTCAGCGAAAAGATCTATACAGATAAAAGGATATTCATGCTTCGGATTGCGTCTCACCTCTTCGCACTCCCCGATAATGCGACGCTAACCAGGGTATTAGTTTGTTACAAACTGTAGTCGCCCCAGATAAAAATTCATAGCTGCCCTCCTGAATATCCTTGAATTAAGCCAGATAAAATATGTCAGTAATACCGTTATGGCTTCAAACAGAATTATGGCTGGAACAGGACAATACTATCAGAAATAGAGACTGAACAGCTTTTTGCTGAAAAGGATATTTTACAAATACAAATATAACGTAGCATAACCAGTATTCATATTCCAAAATCAATGCACAAATCACGTTTTGGCGTTTATAACTAAATAAACGCATGGTATGTGTACAAACAAAATTGTAAAATTGCAATGAGTCACTAGAATATATGTATGCCCTGTTGCGTGTATTTCTCTTCCTTACAAACTTTTGCACACATCTCTGCATATAAAATGTTCCACAAAAAGTGAATGCATTGTTGTTGCTGTTGCGTTAATACTACCACAGCACAAAAGTGTAATTGCCATGCTTAACATTTTATGAAATAATAGCGAAATGCAGCAAATTAAAATATTTTTTTTTTTGCATTTTATAAAAACTTATAAGTTCGGTGGAAACAATTTAATGGTTTTATTTCAACTTAGGACGAAGCAAACTGCAATAGATAGCTTCTTTGCAAATTTAAATGATTAACATTTATGATTTAAAACTCTATTGTTGTCTAAATCTATCCGTTTTGCATGCTGCATTGAATGAGTTGAGATAGGGATATAGTTCAGATTGGTGCTCTTGGCTTGTACCGGGATCCCGGGAATCCCGGTTTCCCGGGAAATCATCCCGGGAATTATAATTTTGCCGGTAAGACCGGAATTCCCGGAAAATAAAAAATTGATTTTTTCTTCGATTTGTTAAGCAAAGATGCACAGAATGGCTTGAATTTTTGTAGATATCATAAACAGAGACTTTGCTATATTTTGCGATGAAACGCTGTTCAAATACCGGTCTGGGAACGAAAAAATTTCTATTATTTTCACACATTTGTATGAAAATTTTCTGATTTTCCGTCTATCCCGGACCAGCGTTTCTTAAATACTCTTTCAAATGGGTCGCGAGTCGGCAGTATTGAAGAACAGGAAAGCTTCTGATCGGTTTAACTTGGCAAACCCAGAGTGATCCTTGCCAATTGCACTTCAAGTCTACTCACAGAGCTCCGTATTCGTGGTACTACTGCGGACGGAGTACCTCCACGTGGTGACGCCTGGAAACTTGGCTTTGACACCCGTCAGAGCTCGGCTAACTGTGAGGGGCGAAACTTAAAACCCAGGCACGTCGGCTCAGAGTGAGCGGTACCCTGGTCAGCGTCTGACCCAGAATGGGCGGCTGTAATAAAATCCTGGCAGGAGGAGAAAACTGCGACGTGGTGCGCTGGGCTTGCAACCCGCCACTGACGTTTAAACTATTGCAATGAAAAGAAGTAAGATAAGAATAAAACGGACCCCACAAAATGTTGACGACAACCGCAAACGAATTAAGGACCATGATTTGTGGATATGCACCTGGAACGTTAGAACACTGTATAGACTAGGTGCCTCTATCCAACTGGCGGAAATCCTCGAAGAATACAAGGCTGACATAACCGCTTTACAGGAAATCCGGTGAACGGGACACGGGTGCTCGCGCATGAAGACATGCGACAGCTACTATAGTGTCCATGCGGACAAGCACGAGTTTGGATGTGGATTTGTGGTCGACAAGAGACTGCGACACCTAGTCTCAAGGTACAACCCGGTGTGTGAACATATAGCCACCATAAGAGTCAAAACAAAGTTGTTCCACATAACACTTATATGTGTCCATGCTCCGACAGAAGAGAAAAGCAATGAGGACAAAGACGAGTTCTACGAGAGCCTAGAAAATGTATACGACCGTAGCCCCAGCCATGACATCAAAATTATACTATGCGATTTTAATGCTAAAACAGGCAAGGAGACCGAATTTGAGCCTACAATCGGAAAATACAGTCTGCACACCGAAACGTCGAATAATGGCATCAGACTGATTGATTGCTCTGCGGCAAGAAATATGGTAGCTAGCAGCATAAGATTTGACCATAAAAATATTCATAAGGCAACATGGTTATCTCCAGATCAATTGACGAGGAATCAGATAGATCACGTGGTAGTCGATGGAAGGCACGCATCGAGTGTCCTGGACGTACGAGTGATCAGAGGTGCGAACATTGACTCCGATCACTTCCATACCGCAGTTAAGGTACGCACAAGGCTAAGCATGGCGAAAAACGTACGTAACCAGGCGCAACGAAAGCTGGACATCGGTAAACTGCGGGCCACAGAGGTAGCGGACGCCTACTCCAACCACCTAACTCAACTGCTGCGGAATGCTCCAACCCCTGATAATATAACCTCGCAATGGCCAAATATAGCCGACTCCATAGAACGGGCTGCGAAAAGCGTACTTGGGTACTCAAAGCCGTCTCAAGAAGATGCCTGGTACGTTGATGAATGTCGCAATGCCACGAGATAGACGAAGAAGAGTTGCTCCGAAGCAGAGGGGAAGATCGAAAATTCTACAAGAGAACTAAAGCGAGAATGCGTGGAACAGGGTTGCCCTCCGGCAAGGACAGCGATGGTCAGCTAGTGACGGACCCGGATAACGGATATGGAGAGATCACTTTAGAAAATTACTGGATACTGACACCACTCCAGAAGACCCCGCTCCAATCCATGACGATGGTATTAACTGTCCACCTCCGAGCCAGAGCGAGATACATGTGGCAATCTCCCGCCTTAAAAACAACAAAGCTGCTGGAGCCGATGGTCTCCCTGCTGAATTGTTTAAGGCTGGAGGGGAGGAGCTGATTAGGAGCATGCATCAGCTCATGGAGAACATCTGGCAAGAGGAGAGCATGCCCGATTGGAGTCTCAGTCTGTTATGTCCCATATACAAGAAAGGAGATCGTAGTGAATGTAAGAACTACCGTGGAATAAGCCTATTACCAATTGCGTACAAGGTCCTTTCAAGCATATGTGTGAACGTCTAAAGCCAATTGTAGAAAAACTAATTGGACCATATCAGGGCGGCTTTAGACCTGGCAAATCTACGACGGATCAAATATTCACCTTACGACAAATCCCAGCTCCAGAAGGACGGCGCAGAGCAGGGAGACCCAAACTCCGTTGGAAGGCCCAATTGGTAGGCGACGTGTCACCATCTGGTAGGACTAACTGGAGAACGCACGCAGAAGACCAAAGAGTGTGGAAGTCTTTAGTACTTCAGGCCTCAAACTTATGAACATCGTTCGTAAGTTGTAATGGGATACTTAAGTAAGTAAGTGAGTATGAAAATAATAGAAATTTCTTAGTTACTGGACCGGCGTTTGGACAGCGCTCCATTAAATGGCATAATTTTTAGGGAGAATATAACAAAGTCTCCGTTTATGATTTCTGCAAAATTTCAAGCCAAACTGTGCATAATTGCTTAACAAACCAATGAAAACTTCATTTTTTTAATTCCCGGGAATCCCGGGACTGCTGAGAAATATATCAAACCCGGTTTCCCGGGAAAGGACCGGGAATACCGTTTCCCGGGAAATGGCACTAGTTCAGATGAAGATTAACTATTCAAATTTCTTGTCAACGTAGTTCGAAGGGCAGTTTACTTTCACCTCAAAAAATCCTGCGATTTTACCAAAAAAATACTGGGATAAGGATAATATCATTTGATGTGAGAAACAAGAGTAATTCATTAAAAAAGACGAATTGGATCCCAAACAATCTTTAGACCAATTTTGTTTCATGACTTTTTAGGACTACTGGCTGGCTGATGGGCAGGATATCTCGAGTAAACCTTCACTGATCATTATAAAAATTTACCAGTACAATAATTACCTGAAATTTAGTAATGGGATTGTAAATAGGCATACTAGCTCCAACTCCTCCAGTACCACCCACACATAATGACCCTAAAAACATGTTCAGAAATTTTAATGGGATGAATTGACTGATAAATAACCTAAGCCTATGAGTGATGTTATTAAACTTTCGAGTTATTGAAATTACTTATGTAAACTTATTTATAAAATTTGACTGGATTCTGTGCGATATTATGAATTGACATGCTTCTAATTTGTAGATTTTTAAACTAACACAACAGGACCTACATTTTATAGACGAATCCGCTTAAACTAGACTTTCACTGCAATGTTGATGTCGTTGAAAAAATTGTCGATGATTGAGGCAGAAATCGAGCACTGGTCTCTCGCATGATAGTCGCATGTGCTAACCATCATGCAATGGTCGGCGCAAAATTACCTATTTTTTAAAAAATAATATTTCTCCCATAACTTCGAAAACAAAAATATGCAGGATAATTGAAATTAGTTAGTTTAATTACGCTGTGCTTGAATCGGAAGCTTTTTTCGTAACAAGCGGGGCACCCAGCTAGTAAACCGAATTCAAATGCGCTGAATTCAGTGGTGGCAACCATTTTTTTAGGATAGCTATTGTTTAAGAAATAATTACGATTGAAAATTTTGGTTAAAAGTATTTAAATACCACAATTATTGGGTGTATCCATAACTCTATGGCCCGATCCAAAAAAAATATTAAAAACCGAAAATCGAGCAAAATATTGTGTATCAAAATCCAATTTCTTTCCGATCGGACATACGGGACCCACATGTTTCAAAAAGGATCCGCCTAGGGACCGTTGGGTATGGGGGCAAGTGGGGGCACTTAAACTAAAGATATTCGTCTGATAAATTGGGCGCTGCCGTTATTTTTTTCGTTCAGGACCTATAGGATCCACACTTGTGAAATGTGTGTTAAACTGATGCAAAGAAGCCTTACTTACTCCCAAAATTCGGGGTCGCCGAACAGGTCCAAAAAAAAAAAATAACCAAAACAAACAACTCAGAGATGACTTAAAAGTTACTCAAAATAGGACAACAAAAATTTAGTTCGGTAACTCAGAAAATGAAAACCCGTCTGGGTTCCCAGAATTTTGGGAATAACTATGGCTTCTTTGGATCAGTTTAACTTTACAAACGTGTAACGAAAACCAGTTAGAAAGTTTCAGTCGGGCGACCCGACTTACATATACCATCACCCTCAGTAAAATAAAAAAAATTGCTATTATATTGATATTATTACTCGATTTCTAAAGTGGGTGGAGTGGTAAATTTGTATGGGAGGTACTAGAAGGGGCGTGTCTTGACTTCTGGGTTTATCCTCCAAAACTTTATCCTGTTATAGCTTTACTAAATACAGAGTTTGGGCACGATAGCGTTGGATGTATTGATTCTATTACTCCATCTCTGAAGTGGGCGGAAAGGTACATTTGTATGGGAGGTCCCATAAGGGGTGCCGCTAGACTTCCAATTTTTTCTCCAAAATTTTATCCTGTTATATTATCTATCTATAATATAAAAATAAGTCGCTGAATGTGTTGCTAAGCGCAAAACTCGAGAACGGTTGGACCGATTTGGCTCAATTTTTTTTTCAGTTATTCGTAATTGCCAGGAGTAGGTTTTTACGAAAGAAAATTTTGGGAAAATCCTCCGGAAAAGCCGGAAAATTGGAAAAACCGAAAATTGCTTTTTTGTATGGAATTTTGTGTGCAATTGTTACAATTGATTTTTCGAATGGAAAAATAAAAAAAATTTGTTGGAAAATTCGGAAAATTCCGGAAAAATTCGAAAAATTTTAATACTATTTTTCGACAAAATTTTGCTTTTTGTCGTACGATTTGATAGTTTTGAACGATGTAACTTGCGAAAAATTTCGGATAATTATTCCGAAATGGCTTTCCAAATGGAAAAATAGATAAATTCTCGGTGGAAAACTCGAAAAAATGTTGATTTATTCGGAAAAATTTTGCATTGCAAATTGAATTTTTGTATAACATTTTGTTTGCAACTGTTTCATAGTGGCTTTTCGATTGGAAAAATAGAAAATTTTGGTTGGAAACTTATAGAAAAATTCCAAAAATTTTAATTTTTTCCAAAAAAATTCATTTTTTCTATTGAAATTTTACATTTTAAATGTGAAAAATTTCGTATAATCATTCCGAAATGACTTTTCGAATGGAAAAATAGAAAAATTCTTGGTGGGAAAGTCTGAAAATTCTGGAAAAATCTCGAAAATTGTGGATTTTTTCGACGAAATTTTTCATTGTATCGCTTGATTTGATGATTTTAGACGACGTAAAGGTGGAAAATTCGTTGCAATGCTTGAAAAAATTCGGTTTATTGTGTAATCTACATGTATAAAAAGGGTGTGAAAAGTGTATAGTAATTCATCAAAAGAGAACGGCTGGACCAATTTTCTCAACGTTTTTTTTCAATTGTTTTTTATGCAAGAAAATTGGTAAATCCTTCGGAAAAGTCGGGAAATTGGTAAATATCGAAAATTGGGTTTTTGTATGGAATTTTGTGTACATTTATTACGGAATGGAAAAATAAAAAATTCTTAGGGAAAAACTCGGAAAATTCCGGAAAAACGCAAAACATTTGATTTTTTTATCGACAAAATTTTGCAACTTTCGCATGATTTGATGGTTTTGAACGATGTTTAGGTGGAAAATTTCGGTTAAATGTTGGTTGGAACGAGATAAATAATATTTCGATAAAAAATATATTGATATCCTATGCAATATTTATTAATTTTATCATATTTTGAGAAAATTAGTTTACGTGTGAAAAATTAAGTTATCCAATGGTATTGCGGGCATTTATGCCGTAACGACTTTGTAGTTTTTTAGGGATCCGTCGAACTCGACGGGATGGCATGTGCGTGCTCATGTGCAGCAATCCGCTGTCGACATTGGGAATGCCAACGCCAAATCGTTCGATGCAAAATGCTTTCGATCGTGAATTTTAACGGGAGCAAGACTATAATCTAGATGACCTGACCGGAAGAGTTCAAACAAATGTGCCGCTGTTAAATGCCGAGTACAAGAACGTGTTCGATTCACGATGAAACGGAAGGCATTCACTTTCTGGATGCTCCGGGTGGTACAGCCAAGACATTTTTTTGTTGGTTTCGGCAACAATTCGGTCACGATCTCAAATAACGTAGCCGCTGCATCGTCTGGCATAGCTGACACATTGTTGGAAGGCAGTCAAACTGCATATTCCGCTTTGAAACTGTTGATGAATCTTCCTCACGGTTGAAAAGTCAAAGTACACAATGACTAAGAATTTCGTAACAGCGAAGTAGATGCGGGAATGCCAAATCAAAATTTGGGTGAATGCGCGATAACGAATAAACGAGCTTTGGAAGCAGTTAACTGAACGATAAAGGATTTACGAGGGGATTTAACACGATTTGGTGGGGCTATGACTTTGCTCACAATGTCTAACGCTGCTGATTTACTTAAACCATGCTTGAAAACGTCGTCAATGTCAAGAAGTTGTAATTGACCAAAAAATTAAGAGCTCATTCCAGAAACTCCCATCTTCTGCTGAATTCTCGATACAACTGCTGGCGCTTGGCAATGGCCAAATTCGTGTTGATGTTTCGACTGATTTGATATCGTTCCCTGCAAATTTTTGCGAGTTCACATCGTTGGAAAAACCACTCATGACATTACACAAAATTATAAAAAAACTTGATTAGATTAATTTATGGGCAGTATGTTACTAGCAGCGAAAAATTAAGACATCGATAACTAGAATTTCAATTGAGAAAGTTAAATCGCTGGAAAACTGCATTTGTACAAATCTGTTACAGCGTGACTGACAAGGATGAAGCGACCAACAATCCGACCAAAAATTTTCAACTCGCTTAATGTGCCGCATAATTTACAGATAAAGGTGGGATCGATCATAATCATATTGCGTAATCTGAATAAACCGAAATTGTGCAACGGTACGCGGTTGTCTGTCAAGAATCTGATAAACAATGTGATTTAACCGACGACCATCAAGAACAAATTCAAAGAAGAGGAAGTCCTTATCTTGCGAATCAGATAATTCCAATCAATAAATCGCCAGACCAATCGTTGGAAGTATGTGGGATTTCGGCGTTATGAAGAACCGCCTACGTTGTTTGTTTTTGCAGCGGAAAACTAATCGAAAAACATCTACTGAGTTTATCTGAAGGTATTAAATTGGGGCGAGACGAAGTTCGCCGGGTCCGCTAGTAACTTAATAAAATACAGAATTGGGGCACGATCGTGTCGAGAATATTGATATTATTACTCCATCTCTAAAGTGGGCTACGTGGTACATTTGTATGGGAGGTACCAGAAGGGGCGTGTCTAGACATCCAGATCTTTTCTTCAAAACTTTATCCTGTTATAGCTTTAGTTAATACAGAATTTGAGCACGATCGTGTCAAGTGTATTGATATTATTATTCCATCTCTAAAGTGGGCGGAAAGGTACATTTGTATGGGAGGTACCAGAATGGGCGTGTCTAGACTTCCAGATTTTTTCTCCAAAACTTTATCCTGCTTGAACTTTACTAAATACAGAATTTGGTCACGATCGCGGTAGTTCTAATAATAATATTAATCGATTTCTAAAGTGGGCGGTACCAGATGGGGCGTTGGTAGACTTCAGTTTTTTTTCTCAAAAACTGTATCCTGCTATAGCTTTACTAAATTAAGAATTAGGGTACGAGCGCGATGGATTTATTGATATTATTACTCCATATCTAAAGTGGGCGGAAAGGTGAGTTTGTATGGGAGGTACCAGAAGGGGCGTGGCTAGACTTCCAATTTTTTTTCCAAAACTTTATCCTGTAATAGCTTTACTAAGTACAGAATTTGGGTACGATCCCGTTGGGTGTATTGGTATTATAACTCGATTACTAAAGTGGGCGGAATGATGTATTTGTATGGGAGGTACCAGAAGGGGCGGAGCCATGTAGCCCATTTGCAATACCGCAAGTAGTTTTGGGGAAATATTAACTCGTGCAAAATTTCAAGACATTTGGTTGCGTCTTTCGAAAGTTATCGTGCGAACCAGCCGGACAGCCACCAGACAGACAGACAGACGGACATGGCTCAAATGACTTAAAAAGTCATGAATCGAATTTGGTTCTAAGAAACCTAGGGTCTGAAGTGACTCCTTCTATGTGTTACACTTTTGGGTCGTATCAAATGATATATACCCTCATCCCTAAGGGTGATGGTATAAAAATAATGGCAACGCTGTATTCGTGACACTTTTTTTTTTTGGATCCGGACATAGATTTATGCATTTCACCCAAGATTTGTGTTTTTTTATATACTTTCAACCAAAATTTTCAATCTTAATTAATTCTTAAACAAGAGCTAACCTACAAAAATGGTTAGCACCACAGGATTCAGCGTACTGGAATTAGTTTTACTAGCTGGGTTCCCCGCTAGTTACATTTTTGAACCAGCACAGTGTTATCATCGGTCTTCCGAGAGTGTGCCCAATCCAAAGCCATTTCCGTTTTTTAACGTTAGATACGGCTCTTGGCCTGGATATTCGCAGAATTCTTTGGATACAATGATTCACAAACATTTATATCTTTTGCATCTCTCGGGGAGTAGCGTTCCATGTTTCAATGCCATAAAATATGGTTGACATAGACATAGCCCCAGAAAACTACTCACTATAGAGTGACTCTCATAAAAATTATCGAATTCTTACATAATTTTGCATGTGGTAAATGCTTATAAAAATCTGACTTTAAAATTAATGTGGGATACATATAGGCTTGCCAGATTTAAAACTGTAAAATTCTTGACATTCAACAAAAAATATCTTGATTGTGAAAAAAATCTTGACAAATAAAAACACTCATGCGTTAGAAGTTGTAAATAATAATTTTTATATAAAAAGTATACAAAACATTAAACAAATCAAATACAGACATTTCAGACAGATAAACTGACTGATAAATACCCTTTACCTTAGGTATGACATTATTTAAATCTCGAGTTAATGAAACTAAACGATTTTAAATAAAACCAGTACAGAAATTTCAGTCAGGAAAAACTGACTGATAAATACCATCACCCAATATAAGATATTGTTGAAGTCTTGAGTTATTGAAATGAATAGATTTTTAATTAAAATAAAATTACTTATGTATATTTTTTCTCCTGCTTGTGGTGCAAAATCGTCCAAAACTTTACTTATTTGTGTAGGGGGTATAGGTGCCGGTTTGGAATTTAGGTGAGAAATATTAATTTTTCAAAAAAATTTAATTTTGATAGGGGGTACCACAAGAGGTGAACCGATACAGTCCTTATTCATTCCTAACTCAAATTTTCATACGTACAACTTACGAATAATTTGGCTGAATTCAGTGCACTTACAAAAAAAAGATATGTATGTAAGACTATAGGGGTGAGTTCGGTCCTTTGTGTGGGAGGTACCAGAAGGGGTGTGTCAAATAGTTAGGTTTGCTGAGGTTTCGCCTCCTATCACAATATAAATTAACCGACTAATTTTCATTACCCCTCAAATGTCCGTTTGGAAGTTATGAGAGAATTATTAATTTTCCAAAAATAGGTAATTTTGTATGGGAGGTACCAGAAGGGGTGACCCGATATAGTCCATATTCACTCCTGATTCATATTTTCATAAGCGTACAAATTACTCATAATTTGACTGAATTCAGTGTACTTAGAAAAAAGATATGTTTGTAATACTATGGGGGTGAGTTCGGTCATGTGTATGGGAGGTACCAGAAGGGGTGTGTCAAATAGTTAGGTTTTCTAGGGTTTTGCCTCCTATAATAACATAAATTAATCGACCAATTTCCATTACCCCCCAAGAGTCCGTTTGGAAGTTATAGGAGAAATATTAATTTTCCCAAAATAGGTAATTTTGTATGGGAGGTACCAGAAGGGGTGAACTGATATAGTCCATATTCATACCTGAGTCTAATTTTCATAAGCAAACATCATACGCAAAATTTAAGTGATCTCAGTTTACTTACAAAAAAGATATGTATGTAAAACTATAAGGGTCAATTCGGTCATTTGTATGGGAGGTACCAGAAGGGGTGTGTCAAATAGTTAGGCTCTCTGAGGTTTCGCCTCCTATCACAACATTAATTTATCGACCAATTTTCATTACCCCCCAAGAGTCCGTTTGGAAGTTATAGGAGAAATATATAATTTCCAAAAATAGGTCATTTTGTATGGGAGGTACCAGAAGGCGTGAACCGATATAGTCCATATTCATACCTGAGTCTAATATTTATAAGCAAACATCATACGCAAAATTTGAGTGATCTCAGTTTACTTGCAAAAAAGATATGCATGTAAAACTATAAGGGTCAATTCGGTCATTTGTATGGGAGGTACCAGAATGGGTGGGGCACAGGTTTCGGTTTTCTTAGGGTTTGTCTACTTTTGCAAGATAAATAAACTGACCAAATTCAAACATCCTCCGGATGTCCGTTTGGAAGTTATGGAAGAAATATTAATTTTCAAAAATAGGTAATTTTGTATGGGAGGTACCAGAAGGGGTGGGGCTATTCAGCCCATTTACAATCCCATAAGTTCGTTATGAAAAATATTGATACTGGTAAATTTTCATACCGATCCGTTAAGGTTTACTCGAGTTATCCTGCTGACCAGCCATCCAGCCAGCCAGCCATCCAGCCAGCCAGCCAGCCAGCCAGCCTGCCAGCCAGCCAGACAGACGGACATAGCTCATTCTTCTTAAAAAGTTCTGAAACGAATTTGGTCTTAGATACTTGGGGTCTAACTCGTCTCCTTTAATGCGTTACACTTTTTTTCGTATCAAATGATATATAACCTCATCCCTAAGGGTGATGGTATAATTACTGATGTATTAAAGTTTTCTAGCTTATGGATAGTGATGGCACGATTAATCGAAAAATTGGTAATAATCGATTATTTTCTTTCATTTAACGATTTAATTGTATCGTGAATTCTCCTTCGATTAATTGCATTAATCGATTATTCCAAATAATAATCGGTAGACATCCAAGAACAAAAAAGGTTCGTCGCCAGCCGCCAAGTGTATTCATTAAGCTTTGACTGATGACGACGAAAGACCTAAAACTGCAACCCCAGTTAGTAAAAGCATTGGGGTCGGCAGTGAAACGTCTTCTGCTGGTGATGCTGAATTTGATTTATGGGTGAAGAAGGAAGGACAATGACTCAACACTTCCTCAACATGATCTAAGCTTCTTTGTCAATGTTTCAGTACTAGAATTAAAGCGCAATGTAATAGACGCATGGGATGAAATGAAATAGGTCTATCCTAAGCTGTACTCTCTTCCACAAAAATATTGCAATTGCAATGTAATAGACGAATGGGAAGAAATGAAATAGGTCTATCCTAAGCAGTACTCTCTTCCACAAAAATATTGCTTTTTGATTGGTACATCTGTACCATCAGAGCGGTTTTTTCCCAAAGCGGGTGAAATTGTAACCTGAAAATGGAACAGATCAACCACGAAACGGCTATCAAAGCTCCTATTTTTAAATTATGTGCTAAACAAATAAATTCTTTTTTATTAAATTGAATAAACGGAAAATATCATGAAAAATTTTGTAATTAGTTAAATTTTTTTATTTTTTTTATGATAATTTTCAATTTTAGGTGAAAATATCGAATTAGCGATTAATCGATTAATCGAATTGATTAATCGCGATTAATTATTTGTCGTTTTGATTAATCATATGATTAATTAATCGATTATTCTTTTTTAATTGCCATCACTACTTATGGAGCGTAATCAGTTGAAGATAGGATTCTCAGTCGTATGGTCAGACTTTTACTGACACGTAGTAACACCGTTAAAAGGGTTACAGTGCAAAAAATCTTTTAATGAATATATAAATTTTTATTCTCTTGTTAATATTTTACGTAGACTTGGGATGCAATATGTCCTTGAAAGTGCATTTTTTTGCACTTTCATTTGATTTTTTTTCATGAATGCTGCAGCGACGTGTATTCTGCATTTACAAAAGCGTTACGAAGGAAAATAGATTCCTACTATGCTCGCTGACTGCTGCTATGCTCGGACACTGCAAGGATATTCAGCATAAAATAAATAATTAACATTATTAACTAATAGACAATACAAATTTGTTCTCCCTAGTTTTCATGTTTTAAGCTATACTAGTATCGGTTATTGTAATTTAATTATTAATTACACAGGGGAACAAAATTGAACTTTTTGAGTGTTGTTTGGAATTCGATAGCTGTTTTTTACTAATTTGGGGTCGCTGATTTCAAATCTAATCTCCATTTTTCTCCATCAGCTCGAATTTTTAAGTTACAGGTACTAATTGTATTTTCGACTTTTTTCCAAAAAATTATAGTTCAAAAAATCATAATTTTTTTTTCATAAGCCGGATTTTAAAATTTTATTTTTTTATTAAAGATATCGTTGTTACCTTTGAAAAAAAATCAAATTTTTTAATATTACAAAAAAAAATGACTGAGTAAAGGCTGTTTTATTAAAAAAAAAAAAAAAAAATTACACAAAAAATTACACATTTTAATTTTCTTCACGCTGAAAGTTAATCGGTTGGGGGCAAATTGTTATTTTTATTAGCTTTATTGAATATCATATTAAGATAGCTTTCTAAAACATGTATGTACATAATAATCGATTGAAAATTGAATGAGTTATGCTAAATTCGGTGATAACAGATTTTACGCAACTTTTTGTTTTTACCCAAAAAAAATTAAAATTTTGTATTTTTAAAAATCATGACAAATTTGCAAATTTATTTATAGTTTAATTTTTAGTTTTGCCTCCTACTACAATATTAATTAACAGCCCAAAATTAATTAATCGGCAGGTTTCAATTTGGAAGTTAAGGAAGAAATATTAATTTTCCAAAAATAGGTAATTTTGTATGGGAGGTACCAGAAGGGGTGATCCGATATAGTGCAAATTCATTCCGGATTTATATTTTCATAACCGTAAAACTTCCGCATAGTTTGACTGAATTCAGTGTACTCACAAAAAAGATATGTATGTAAGACTATTGGGGTGAGTTCGGTCATTTGTATGGGAGGTACCAGAAGGGGTATGGCAACGCTTTCGGTTTTTTTAGGGTTTGTCTACTTTTGCAAGATAAATAAACTGACCAAATTTCAATATCCTCCGGTAGTCTGTTTGGCAGCTATCGAAGATATATTAATTATCCAAAAATAGGTAATTTTGTATGGGAGGTACCAGAAGGGGTGGGGCTATTCCGCCCATTTACAATCCCATAAGTTCGTTTCAAAAAATATTAATACTGATAAATTTTCATAACGATCCGTTAAGGTTTGCTCGAGTTACACTTTCACAAACATATTAATAAATCTTATTTTTGTATGGAAATCGTGATTTTTGCAAATTTAGTTATCTCAGTAAATTGTTGACAAAATCAAAAGTTGTGCAGATATTTCAATGAAATAAAGCTCATTTGATTCACACTATATTAAACTAAATGTTTTAAGACAAACACTGTGATTTTTGTTGCAATAATTTTTTTTATGAATTTTTAAAAAACAAAATTTTTTTTTTTTTTGTAAAATTTTTGTATTTTTTTTTTAAACTACAACGATATCTCTGAAACTACTGGGCCAAATTAAAAACAATGTAGGCACGGGTTAAAGATAATTTTGTTGACGAGTTTAAGTTTTTTTTTTGAATTGAATATGGTGAACCGTTTTCAAGTTATTTAAATATTTGTAGTGGAAGTACCTTAGTTTTGAAAATAACGGTATATCGCGAAAAGTCGAGCTGATACGAAAAAACCAAGTGCAGATTTGGATTCAGCGTCCCAAATTACCTTAAAAACAATATTCAGTTCTTTAACAACAAATACCTTGTTCCCTTGTGTTATTAGTTTAAGCATCCTTCATTTGTCGGTTCGGATGTAATGGAAGAATATAAACTTTCCAAAAAAGGTAATTTTTTTTTGGGGAAATCAGTTGGGTTCGGCCGATTTAGTCCATATTCATTCCGAAGTCAAATTTTTATTATATATTATGTTTGAATTCAGTGTACTAACAAAATGATATGTATGTTAAATTATGAGGGTTAATTCGCTCATTTGTATGGGAGGTACCAAAAGGCAAAACGTTTCGCTATTCTGAGGGCTTGTCTACTATTAACTTTGCCCAAGGTTGATGGTATAAAAAATATAGTGGAAATATATTTTTTGTTTTGCGACATAGTCTGTTCTGTTCATTTGATTTGTACAAACCCAGCAAAAAACCAGCTTACTATTCAGCAAGTAAGTAAAGGAAGGACGAAGGGGATAGCGCTTACTATAGCGCTGTATTCATTAATGAATTTGTAAAGAAATGTCCCACTTAAATGCGCATGATTTATGTATCCAAAACAGCGCTTTGATAATAGCAACTTGAATGGTGTGTAATAATTGCAACTGAAACGTAACGAAATCATGATGTTGTAAAAGCGCTTTCGTATGTGCAGCGGAAATAGGGCTTATTCAGTAAGTCGCAAACACGTCCATTAAACCTAAATGAATATTGTAAAAAAGTCTGCTAATAATAAGAAAGCTTACATAATATAAGGTTAGTAAAAACATGGGAGCAATCTTAAGTATCTGGCAATTCAGCAATTAACTTTAAAAAAAAATATTTTACGTTTATTTTATAAATTACATTGATATTTGAAATTATTATATAAAAGTCTAAATTATTTGAAGAAATCTGCTTCGTTTCTGAATTTGGAGTCCATAGCCCCTAAAAATAAAATGAAAATACATATAACATTAACGTGAGAAAATAACAAATACAGCAAATTTTCTACTACTTTAAAGTACGGAACAACTCACATGTATGTTTCGCCTGAAATAAATGCACACACACAATAAACAGTTACTTTTTAATATAATAAACTTGCGTGCATACACCCGCTCACTATTATGACAATGAACAAACTGATTATTTTTTTGCATTTCGCAACTCTTCGTCGTAAATAATACTTTATAATCGTGTAATATCGGTAATGATTGTTGAAAAAACAAAAACAATGCTGATATACATCATTGCAACTTAGTAAGCGAGATGGATTGCAGTATAACAAAGCTCGCTTACGTGATTGCACCAAAATCAGCACTAATTACTACATTCAAATATCGTTTCTGTTTCATTGTTGATATAAAGCTTTTCATAACTGCTTTAAATATCTGCGTACATTTCAGCTATCAGGTAAGTGAGTATACATTTATCTCCCTTACTTAGTTAAGGAAAAAATGCGCAAGATTATGTGTTAAAAGGCTTCGCATAAAAATAGTGCATCCGGTATGGAAGCAAAATATCTCCAAATTGCAGAAAATTTTTTGCATGGAAGCTTTGTGCCAGGAGAAAACACTTTGAAATAATTTTTACGTTATTTTTGGTTGGTCTGTAAAAATCTTGACAAAACTTATTTTTTTCTGAATCTTGACGAGCATTAAAAGTTCTTGTAAATCAAGAAAAATCAAGGCCGTCAGGCAACCCTAGATATATAGGACAATTTCCTTTGGTTAATCCCATACAAATGACCTATTTGTGGGAAAACATTTCATGCATAAATTCTAATCGAAAATCTACAGGTTATTTATATTCTTCAGTATTTTTATCTCAGAAAACCCAAACATTACATACATATCGCTTTTTTACGAATGTTCAATTGCGGTCTAAAGCATCGTGTGCAATGTTCTGCACACAGAGCGTGACGTACTTTGTCAAAAATATTACTAGCTAGTTTTATATGACATTGCATATAAATTGTAAATTATTTTCGTGCTTCACTAACATTTATTTTTCTTGTCCTCCTCTTTGTAAACACTCAACCAACTCTGTAATGGTTTCTTAAATTTTGCTTTCAAATAACCAAAAATCGAAATTGATTTGATACAGTTGTTTGAGTAACGCAAATTCAATACCATCTAGACTATTAACTCGCTATGCCAAGAATAATGTCTATGCTTTTTAAAAGTTATGTGTGGAAATAACCCAAGGGTCTTAGTTTTAATGGTATCATAATCCCTTTAATGAAAAAGTAAACAAGTACATTCTAAAGCACATTATTGAAAGCCGCCCCCGCATTTCCTTTAACAAAAGTCACTAGGCCTTGACACATCGTAGGCCTACAATGAGCAATGCAAATGTTTTACGTTGTACGAAAGATACATTGTGAAATGGGAATTCTATAAATGTGAAATCGTAAGCATTAACAAGAATGAGGGCGCAAATAGGAACACTCGTAGAACAAAAAAAGTTACGAATGTAAAAAAATGTTTGAAATAAGATTTCCTAACAGTGCTTGAGCAGCAAGAGGCAAGAATTCTAGGAATGAATTAAAAGGAGCAATGAATGAAATGAATCTGAAATAAAACATAATTTTTGTGTGTCATACTTTGTAAATATTTGACATAGGCATAAAAAGATTTAGGCATTCTCAACAATTTGTTGCTATAGAACATCAGGCTTAAGGATTCAAGGACGTACAACAATTCCTTGTCGTTTAAAGTTTAATGTTTACATGACTTTAAAACGGGAATTTGTTGACAAATAAGACAGAAAACACAAAATATTTTGTATTGCGTATTAAACGACATGTAGGGAGAAGCCATATAAAATAACTTTGAAGAAGATTTCAGAAAACATGTGAATATGAAAAATTCACTTTTAGGCATTGAAATGCAAGTATGCACTGCATTTATCTATATCCTCCAGCGGTCCGTTTGAAAGTTATAAAAGAAATATCCAAAAATATGTAATTTTGTATGGGAGGTATCAGAAGTTGTGTGGGTTACTTTACCTATTTACAATCCCCATTACTTATTTTGTAAAAATATTAATACTGGTAAATTTTCATAACGATCAGTTAAGATTTACTCGAGTGATCCTGCCCACCAAACATGCAGTTAGCCAGACAGATGGACATGGCGCAAAAGTCTTTAAAAGTTCTAAAACAAATTTGGTGTTAAGATACTTGAAGTCTAGTACGTCATCCTTAATGCGTTACACTTTTTTTCAAATGATACACACACTGTTGGGACCGGCCGTGGCATATTAGTTAGAACACGCGACTACCATGCGGGAGATCGCAGGTTCAAACCTGGCTCCAGTCATCTTAAAAGAAAAAAAAAATAAAATTTTCTTTCATTGTCGGCTCCCCTCGAATGTTGTTGACAGCAACATCGCAGTATTAAGCGTCGATTCAATCGTCGTGTCTAGTAAGAGCTTCTCAAACAGTGACGTTCGCATTCGTCGATAAACAAGTAGGTGCCGTTAGTTGTGAATCTAAAAATAGAAAGCGTGTTAATTCACAACAACGCGAGAAGCTATCCCATAGCTCATTAATGGGGTGCAAAGGGAAATTAAGTTTTTAAGTTTTTACATACACTGTTCCATCGCAATGAAAAAGTTTGTTTAACCCTTATCCTGTGTTAATGGGTCAAAATTGCCCAAACCGTTTTTGTGTTCTAATAACTTTGGACTTTCTGAAAACTGATTCGAGAAATTTTATGACAATTATTATTTGGCCTAACTTGGTCTGAAAAGTTCTTCTTAGCTGGTACATCTATGCAATCCCAGTGGATTATATACCGCAAGTAGAACCAGTACAGAAATTTCAGTCAGGTAAACTGACTGATAAATACCATCACCCAATATAAGATATTGTTTGAGTAATTGAAATTGATTTTTAAAATAAAATTACTTATGTATTATTTTTTGTCTGCATGTAGATCAAAAACATACAAAATTTGACCTATTTGTACAGAAGGTACAATTAGGGGCAGCGCAACGTGTCTTATTGTTTTCGTAAGTCAACATTCAATGATCGCTTACCTTGGCAAAATTTGTCTGAATTTAGTGTACATACAAAAATGATACGTATGTTAAGGGGAAATATTCCATATATTTATATATAACGTACCAGAAGGGGTGTGCCAAATAGTAAGGGTTGCTGAGGCTTTGCCTCCTATTACAATATAAATTAACTGACCAAATTTGATTATGCCGGTTTAGAAGTTATGGGAGAAATATAAATTTTCCAAACAAACTCATTTTGTATGGGAGGTACCAGAAGGGTGATCCGATATAGTCCATATTCATTTCTGATTAAAATCTTCATAACCGTACAACTTACGCAAAATTTTACTCAGCGTACTTACAAAAAAGATATGTATGTGAGACTATGGGGTGGATTCGGTCATTTGTATGGGAGGTATCAACAGAGGTGTGTCAAATAGTTAGATTTTCTGAGGTTTTGCCTTCTATCAGAAGATAAATTTACCGATCAATTTTCATTACCCCCCAAGTGTCCGTTTGGATGTTATGGGAGAAATATTAAAAAATTTTATGGGAGGTACCAGAAGGCGTGAACCGATACAGTCCATGTTCATTCCTGAGTCTAATTTTCACATGCGAATATCATACGCAAAATTTGAGTGAATTCACTTTACTTACAAAAAAGATATATATGTGAGACTATGGGGGTGGGTTTGGTCATTTGTATGGGATGTACCAGAAGGGGTGTGTCAAATAGTTAGACTCTCTGAGGTTTCGCCTCCTATCACAACATTAATTAATCGACAAATATTCATTACCCCCCAAGTGTCCGTTGGGAAGTTATGGGAGAAATATTAATTTTCTAAAAATAGGTAATTTTGTATGGGAGGTATCAGAAGGCGTGAGCCGATATAGTCCATATTCATTCTTTTCATAAGCGAACATCACACGCAAAATTTGAGTGAATTCAGTTTACTAACAAAAAAGATATGTATGTAAAAGTATGGTGCCGTGACATAACCCCACACGGACATAATCCCCAAAACGATTTTGGGGCTTATGTCCGGACAACTTGGCGGACATAACCCCCAATTTCATTGGGGATTATGTCCGACACTAATCTGCGGACATAAGCCCCAATGGGGATTATGACCGAATTTGTTGTTGTTTTTAGTATTTCAACATATGAAGAGAACAATTTTAAATATTGCTACTGTAGCGAGGGACGAATGCGCTGGGGGGCACGCCCCCCACCGCATCCGCCGTAGCTAGTCTCGTTGCATACTTAATCTGTCTCACTGCAGCACGAGACGAATGCGGTGGGGGGCACGCCCCCCGCCGCATACGCCGTAGTTAGTCTCGTTGCGTACTTAATCTGTCTCACTGTAGCACGAGACGAATGCGGTGGGGGGCACGCCCCCCGCCGCATACGTCGTAGTTTGTTAGTTACTTAAAAAGTCACTCTTTTTTTAGGGGGTGGGCGTCCGCCCACCCCCATTTCATTAACTACATCAACCTTTTTCATTACTTTTAGTCGCAAAATTAGTTTGGGTGTTATGTCCGTTATATTTGTTGGGGCTTATGTCCGTTATGCCCCGCGGACATAATCCCAAATGCAAATTGGGGGTTATGTCCGCAGAGCGTGGCGGACATAAGCCCCAAAATCGTGTTGGGGATTATGTCCGTGGGGGTTATGTCCGGGCACCTAAAAGTATGAGGGTCAATTCGGTCATTTGTATGGGAGGTACCAGAATGGGTGGGGCAAAGGTTTCGGTTTTCTTAGGGTATGTCTACTTTTGCAAGATAAATAATCTGACCAAATTCAAACATCCTCCAGTTGTCCGTATGGAAGTTATGGAAGATATATGAATTTTCCAAAAATAGGTAATTTTGTATGGGAGGTACCAGAAGGGGTGGGGCTATTCAGCCCATTTACAATCCCATAAGTTCGTTTTGAAATATATTAATACTGGTAAATTTTCATACCGGTCCGTTAAGGATTACTCGAGTTATCCTGCTGACCAGCCATCCAGCCAGCCAGCCTGCCAGCCAGCCAGCCAGACAGACGGACATAGCTCAATCGTCTTAAAAGTCCCGAAACGAATTTGTTCTTAAGATACTTGGGGTCTAACTCGTCTCCTTTAATGCGTTACACTTTTTTTCGTATCAAATGATATATACCCTCATCCCTAAGGGTGATGGTATAAAAATATTATAAGCGCCTCGATCTTCTGCGCTTCTTCTCACACCGAGTTCTGTAAGGTTCTCAGTAACCTGGTCTTTCCAACGGAATTTTGGTCGCCCTCTTCTGCGCCGTCCATCGAGTTCATTGTCGAAGAATTTTCGAGCTGAAGCATCTTCGTCCATGCGTACAACATGACCTAGCCAACGCAACCGTTGCACCTTAATGCGTTTGACCACGTCAATGTCAGTGTACAGCTCGTACAGCTCATGATTCATACGACGCCGATACTCTCCGTTAACGATGATGGGCCCATATATTTTACGGAGTATTTTTTTCTCGAATACCGCCAGAACCGATTCATCCGCTTGTGTCATAACCCAGGATTCTGAGCCATACATTAAGACAGGTAGAACCAGTGTCTGGTATAGCTGGAGTTTTGTTTGTCGAGAGAGGGCTCTGTCATTGAAACGCTTGCTTAGTCCGTAGTAGCATTTAGTTGCAAGCAGGATTCTTCTCCGGATTTCTAGGCTGACATTATTTTCTTTGATGATGGCGGAGCCTAGGTAGACAAAATTATCTACCACCTCGAAATTATAGTTGTCAACGTTAACGCAGTTTCTCAAACGAGTAGATTCTTTGTTCGTTGAAACTAATAACTTCGTTTTGTCCTCGTTCACCGTTAGGCCCATTTTCGCTGATTCCTTCTGTATACCCGAGAATGCTGCAGTCACATCCCGCAGTTTTCGACCGATGATGTCTACGTCATCAGCGTACGCGAGTAGCATGTGGCTTTTGTTGAATATAGTGCCACTCGTGTTTACTGCAGCTTTTCTTATTATCATCTCCATCACAATGTTGAAGAGATCGCACGATAGGCCGTCGCCTTGTTTTAGGCCTCGTCTGGTATAGAATGGCTCCGTAAGGTCCTTGCCAATCTTCACTGAAGACTTCGTGTCAGTCAGCGTCATTCCGCATAGACGTATCAGCTTCGCTGGAATACCAAACTCAGCCATGGCTTCAAGTAATTTCTGCCGTATCGGGCTGTCGAAGGCAGCTTTATAGTCGACAAAAAGATGGTACGTGTCGATCTGTTTCTCTTGCGTCTTTTCCAGGATTTGCCGAAGTGTGAAAATCTGGTCAGTTGTTGATTTTCCAGGTCTAAAGCCACACTGATAAGGTCCGATCAGGTTGGATAACACTGGCTTTAGTCTTTCACATAGCACACTCGACAGGACCTTATATGCGATGGGTAAAAGGCTGATCCCGCGGTAGTTGGAGCACACACTTGGATCACCTTTTTTCAGCACAGGACATAATACGCTTACATTCCAATCGTCGGGCAAGCACTCTTTAAGCCAAACAGTGCGCAAGAGCTGGTGCATGCTCGTTATCAGCTCCTCGCCACCGGACTTGAAGAGCTCTGCGGGCAGAACACGGCACCGGCTGCTTTGTTGTTTTTCAGCCGCGATATTGCTCTTCTTACCTCGGCTTGACTTGGTGATGGGCAATCTAAACCGTCGTGGACAATTGGCGTGATAACTTCACGTGCGCTGCCTTCTGGAACCAGCAGTTGCTGGAAGTGTTCTCTCCATATGTGCAGCACACTTTGCGTATCCGTGAGGCCATTACCGTATCCATTTGCTCTTACTTTCTGGTAAAATTTTCGGGCCTCACTTCTATCCCTGTATCGCTCTATATCCTCGTTCACCCGTTCCTTCATCTGACGTTTTTTTTTCGCCTAAATAGCTGTCTCGCCCGTTTTGCTTTCTCCTTATGCCGTTCCCTAATAGCATGGGTTACAATTGGCTGTAGCGTTGCCCTATAAGCAGCATCCTGTTTCTCGGACGCTATGAGACATTCTTCATCGTACCAGGATTCGTCTGAGCGCCGCTTTTCATATCCTAGCACGGTTGTTGCGGCGATTGCCATAGAATGCGCAATATGCTGCCACTGTGTATCGGGAACGTCAGAAGTAGAGGCATTGTGTCTCAAAAGTTCAATTAAGTTAAATACCCTTTTCGGGTGTGACCTACGAACAAAGTTACGGATACTGCGTTTATGTGTCAATATTGCCCAATACAATTATCGACGATATTTTTTACTATGTTTTACTTTTATAGCGATTTAGGCATATCTGATTCAGATAAATTATACAACATCCATCCATGCAAGGAAACACATATACATAAAGCTGCAAACTGAAAGCCGGAACAAGATATATATAATATTATATAAAATAATTCTGACGTCTTGTATTTTTGGAAGAATAAGGCAGGCCTCTTGTTCAACAGGAAATATCTCGGCGAGCTAAAGTATTCAGCTAAAGTAATCGTACGCAGTTTAAATCCTGCTGCAACAAGCGAACTGCAAGAGACTAACCTTACAAGGGACCTTTGCTATGTATACCCCAAATGTTTAAAAAGTATAAAATACTCAGAAAATGTTCCAAATGTGCAAAGTTTGTGTGCAAAAATAGCAAAAATGTATAGTAATTCATCTATTGAGAAAGGCTGGACCGATTTCGCTGAAAATTTTTTTCATTTGTTCGTATTTGCCAGGAGAAGGTTTATGTAAAACAAAATTTTGGGAAAATCCTCTGGAAAAGCCGGAAAATTGGAAACAACGAAAATTGCTTTTTTGAATGGAATTTTTTGTGCAATTGTTGTGGAATGACTTTTTGAATGTGAAAATAAAAAAATTTTGATGGAAAATTCCGGAAAAATTCGGAAAATTAAATTTTTTTTTTCTACGAATTTTAACTTTTTGTCGTATAATTTGATAGTTTTGGACGATGTAACTGCGAAAAATTTCGGATAATTATTCCGAAATGACTTCCGAATGGAAAAATAGACAAATTCTCGATAGAAAACTCGGAAAATTCCGAAAAAATCGAAAAATTTGAATTTTTTCGACAAAATTTTGCATTGCATCGCTTTGACGAAAATCGCAAATTAAATTTTTGTCGCTTTTCGAATGGAAAAATAGAAAATTTTGGTTGGAAAATTATGAAAAAATGCCACAAATTTTTTTTCGACAAAATTTTGCATTTTATCGTATTTTGATAGTTTTGGAGGATGTAAATACGAAAAATTTCGGATAATTATTCGGATGGAAAAATGGAAATATTCTTGGTGAAAAACTCGGAAAATTCTGGAAATAACTCGAAAGATTTGGATTTTTCTATTTGTTTCTATTGTATCGCTTGATTTCATAATTTCTGACTACGTAAAGGTCGAAAATGCGTTGTAATGCTTGGAAAATTTCGGATTATTGTGAAATATATATATATGAAAATGGTGTGAAAAATTTATAATAATTCATCAATTGGGAACGGCTGGCCCATTTTTTTTTTAATTGTTCGTAAATGGCAGGAGATAGTTTTTATGCAAGAAAGTTTTGGGAAAATCCTATTGAAAAGTCGCGAATTGCGAAAATCGAAAAATGTTTTATTTGTATTGGGTTTTGTTTGCAATTGTTTCGAAATGGCTTTATGAATGGAAAAATAAACTCTCTTGGCGAACAACTCGGAAAATTTCGGAAAAACACAAAAAATTTGATTTTTCTTATCGAACGATGTTAAGGTGGAAAATTTCGGATAAATTTTGGTTGGAGAATTTAACGAGATAAATAATATTTAGATAAAATATATACATATATAGACATCCTATGAGTTTACGTATGAAAAATGGGGTTATCCAATTGGATTGCAAATTTGTCTCAAAAATTGACTCAATGCTCACCGATGCGACCGTTACTGCGTCAACCATTCAAATTGTACATTGTTTGCGATCATCGGATTCACATGTCATCTGTTGAACCCGACCGGATGACATGTGCGTGCTCATGTGCGGCAATCTGCTGTCGACATTGGGGATCCCAGCGCCAAATCGGTTAATGCAAGATGAATTCAATCGGGAATTTCAACGGGAGCAAGAGTACAATCGAGATGAGCTGACCAAAAGAGTTCTAACTAATGTGCCGCTGTTCAATGTCGAGTACAAGAACGTGAACGATTCGTTTATGAAAATTGTTGACGGTGAAACGGGAGTTATTTACTTTCTCGATGCGCCCGGTGGGATAGGCAAGACACTTTTTCTGTTGATTCTGGCAACAATTAAGTCAAGTTCTCAAATAATGGCAGCCTTAGACCATGCTTGAAATCGTCGTCAATGTTTAGAAGTTGAAATTGATCACGAACATGAGAGTCGCATTGCAGAATCTCCCATCGTCTGCTGAATTCTCGAGTCAACAGGTAGCGCTTGGCAATGGTCAAATTCCTGTTGAAATTTCCCAGCAAATCTCGATTGAATTAATGATTTGGCAATACTAGCAGCAAAGAACGTCGATTGCTTGAATTTGACAGCCTAAGCCACGATATCGAAAGAAAACCTAAGCGAGCGAAAATCATGTACTCACATTTGCTTTAAATCGGTAGCCACTAATTTGCTAGTTGTCGTTCGCATGGCCTTACGTGTTGTAAACAAAGCCATTTAACAATTTCAAACAACAAAGCTGCCATATCAAAAATTCCAATTAAAAAACGCTTTATGCTACAAATAATTGCTATAATCGTGAATAAGCGCTAAAATTATTAAAAAATTACAATACAAGTCAGATGGAAATAAATGACAACAAAAAACATCAGATATTTATTAAACAACGACATTCAACGACAATTCATTAGTATAAAAAATTTTATTTCCAGCTTTTTCAATTAGAATTGCTATTGATTCGGCAAATATGCACTTTTGATAAAGAGATAATAATATTTGCAGCTCTATCCGTTAAAGAAATAATTAACTAAATCAAAAACTAGACAAAAAATGTGCAGCGGGGCACTGAAACATCAAATGAGTTAAATAACTATAAACTGTAACTACTAACTACTATTGAATAACATATAAACCAGTTTAATTGTGCTTTTTTGGCCCTACACGAAAGCAGAAACTCAAGTGAGTGTTTTTTGACATTTTTGTTCGCACAGATGACATCGAAAATAATTAGTGGCTACCGATTTTGTACTGAAATGCTTGCGATTTCGTTCGCATAGATTTGAGATAGTGGCTTAGGCTGTATGTCTTTAAAATCAAATCTTTGGAGAACTGCATTCGTACAAATCCGTTTACAGCGTGACTGACGAGGATGAAGCGACCAAATGTCTGACTGAATTTTTAAACTCGCTTGATGTACCGCATAATTTACAGATGACGGTGAAATCAATCATAAGCATTTTTTGGAATCTGAATCAACCGAAATTGTGCAACGGTACGAGGTTGTCCGCCAAAAAACTGATAAACAATGTATGTGATTTAACCGACGAATATCAAAGGCAAATTCAAGGAAGAGGAAGTCCTTATCTCGCCAATTCTGATTATTCCAACTGATCATCCATTCCAATTCCCCGTATAGAATAAATTAATAGGTCAATCGTTGGAAGTATGTGGGATTAATCTCGAATTTCCCTGTTTTTCGTACGGTAAGTTGTACGTTGCCCTTTCGCGTTTTGGAGTACTGTCTTGGTTTTTTGTTTTTTCGGTGGAAAACTAATTAAAAAATATTGCTTATTGGGGCGAGACAAAGTTCGCCGGGTCCACTAGTGTCCTTTAAAAACGGTTGAACTATTAAAAAAAATTTTAATATTCAAATAAATATGTATTGGGCAAAATTGACACATAAATACAGAACATAACATATACTTAAATTTTTTAAGTACAGGATAAGGGTTTAGTTAACATTGCGCTGCCTCGAAACAAAGTTATTGTTCAAAATATTGTTAAATCGAAATTTTATATCTGGAAAACGGATCTGTTTACCAAGCTATTCTATACACATTATTAAGTGCCTCAACACGTTTATGTCACATGCTCTATTTTGTTTTCAACAACCTTAATAAAGACTACTAAAGTATTTATTTCCAACTGCCGAAAAATAAAACAATGTTAATGTATAATTAGGATATAGTAATTAAAAAGACATTTGCATTGACTAGAAATTTGTTCATAATACATATAATGATATAAATACCTAAGTAGGATGTATAATGTTATACGTTTGTTTTGTTTTGAAGCTTACATAATTCAAGTTTTTTGTCGCGTTAATGCCACTCAACCAATACCTTTTACAATGAAATTAAGGTATTACTTCAATTATTTCTTTTTGTCTTGTATACAAATGTAAATGCATAAATTTTGTATTGTGATAGACGGTGTAGTATATTATATCTTTTAATAAAAAATCTCCGAAAAAGAATTAAATTTGTCTGAAAATAAAAACTATGATTTTGTTCAAAACAAAATGGAAGACCGTAACAAAAACGTAAGAAATCTAGGCGAACAAAAACGTAATGATTTAAGAATAAAATGCGGCCCACAAAACTATTTCGCTATGAAAGAAACTATTTTTATTTAATATTTTGTATCGACTTTTTTAGTTATATTTAAAGATTTGATTTTTATCGGGCTTTCAAGGTCATTTTAAAAGATTAGTTTCATCATTTATGCATCCGACGTTTTTACCCTAACCAATAGTTTACGAGTTATTCAAAAGTTGTAGCAAAAAGTTACGATTTTCAGCCAAGATTAAAAGAACTTCGGTCATAAGCCCAGACATAAAAAACTATTTCTTTTCTTTCCTGATTTTCAAATTTTTAATTGAGTGCTTTACATTATAAGTGATCACGTCAAAATCATGTCTCAGATTTTGATAAAATTTGGCATAGAGTTTGTGTTAATAATTACCCTTGGAAAATATTCCATTGCCAGATGTAAGTACAATGTCTTTTAAATGATGTTAAATTAATACAACTAGGCTTAGAAATAATGTACCGTATAAACCTTAAAAATCTGAATGAACTACTTCCACTTCACATGTCTGGTAGCTGAATGCCATTCCCAAACTTATTGAAAAATTGGTGACAGATATTCTATTTTATTAAAAAGACCCTTTCAATTGTTAAGTGTCGGCAACATGGTTTTCGCAAGGAAATGTCCACTGTCACCAATCTACTTCATAAATTATTCAATGCAAAAAGTCGTCAATTACTGATTTCAATAAAGTCTTCTTTACTGGGAAGCTCTTAATGCATTAGTTAGACTAATATTGGTTTTAGCAGTAATATAACAAAGTGGATTTCTCATTATCTAATGGACCATGAACAAATGACATTGCTCTAAGATTCCATCCCTAGGTCTATTCACGTAATATCTAGTGTTCTCCAGGGCAAGCATTTGGGTCCAACATTATTCTTGTTGTTTATTAATGATCTGACTAACTCAATAGTGAACTCTTATTGTCTTATGTATGTTCTCATTCATTATACCATCACCCTTAGGGATGAGAGTATATATCATTTGATACGACCCAAAAGTGTAACACATAGAAGGAGTCACTTTAGGCCCCAGGTTTCTTTGAACCAAATTCGATTCATGACTTTTTAAGTCGTTTGAGCCATCTCCGTCTGTCTGTCTGGCTGTCCGGCTGGTTCGCACGATAACTTTCGAAAGACGTAACCAAATGTTTTGAAATTTTGCACGAGTTATTATTTCCTCAAAACTACTTACGGTATTGCAAATGGGCTACATGGCCCCGCCCCTTCTGGTACCTCCCATACAAATACATCATTCCGCCCACTTTAGAAATCGAGTAATAATATCAATACACCCAACGGGATCGTACCCAAATTCTGAATTTGGTAAAGCTATAACAGGATACAGTTTTGGAAAACATTTTGAAAGCCTAGCCACGCCCCTTCTGGTACCTCCCATACAAATCTACCTTTCCGCCCACTATAGAGATGGAGGAATAATATCAATAAATCAAACGTGATCGTACCCAAATTCTATTTTTAGTAAAGCTAAAACAGGATAAACTTTTGAAGAAAAAAAAAATTAAGTCTATCCACGCCCCATCTGGTACCTCCCATACATATCTTGTACCGCCCACTTTAGAAATCGATTAGTAATTGTTTTTCCGTAATAGTTTTTACGTAAAGAACTGGTGGGCTGTTTAATAATTTAAAAATACTATTTAAAAAAAATCGCAATCGACAAAGGACAAGACCGGTTGTTTTCGCTTTTAATTCAAGAGTGTTAAATTCATTTATTTTAAGATGGCTTTTTACAAAAACAATAAATTTCCCAAGCTTAATAAACGAAAACGAAAGAAAATAGAAACAGTTGACAGGACTTTAACGAAAGAAAATATGACATTAAGGAAATAATTCATTTTTAAAGGAGGGACAATAACAAAGCTTGGGAAAATGCATTTACAAAACATAACGGCCAAACATTCCGGCCCCATTGAAGGTCCTCAGGGCTTCAATTAACTGGCACCAGAGCCAATTTATGGATTGGACGTTTATAGACGCCCGTTGGAGTCTTCACTTCTGCCACTCTCACTCGTCCGTCGCCCCCTCGAATTACGGCAACTACTCGGCCTGTCATCCACTTCAATGGAGGGAGATTGTCCTCTTGGACGACGACGAGACTGCCTTCTGCGACGTCGGGATCTCCGGTTGCCCACTTGATCTTGGTTTGAAGGCTGCGGACGTAGTCGTTGGCCCAGGACTTCCAAAACTTCTGCCTGAGCCCGCATAAAAATTGCCATCTCCTCAAGGACGTCAGCTTGGCCGCTTCTTCGGGAGGCGATTCTTGCGGCAGCGCTCGTAGGCCTTCTCCGATCAACAGATGTGCAGGTGTCAGGGCTTCGCCATCGTTCGGGTCGCTGCTGAGAGGAGCTATGGGCCGCGAATTCAGAACCGCCTCTACTTCGACCAATACTGTCGCTATCTCCTCTGCCGTTAGCAGCACGTTGCCGACAGTTCGCACCAGCAGCCCTTTGGCAGACTTGACGGCGGCCTCCCATAGGCCTCCGAAGTGTGGTGCCCTGGGTGGTATGAAGGCAAAGTCTATCCCATTGCCGGCAGCAAACGACACCACCCGATCCTTCTGCCCTTGGAACGCATCTGCCAGCTCCCTTAGCTCTTTGCTGGCGCCTACAAAATTTGTTGCGTTGTCGCTGAATATTTTGGTGGGGTACCCTCTCCGGCCAACGAACCTTTTGAGACAAAGAATAAAAGCGTTTGATGTTAGATCGGATACCAATTCTAAATGTACCGCCTTTGACGTGAAACAAACAAAGACTGCTATATACATTTTTACGGGTGGACGACCGCGGATTTTCAGTGTTATATTCACTGGACCGCAAAAGTCTACGCCACATATCTTAAATGGCCGTAGAGCTCTCACCCTGTCAGCAGGCAAATTTCCCATAATTTGTTTCATTAATTTGGGTTTATAATGAAAACAATGAATACATCTGCGAACTATTCTGCTGCATTCTTCTTTCGCGTTTATAAGCCAAATTTGCTGACGTAAAAGAGCAACTAATGCCTTTGCACCGGCATGACAGTTTTCTAAATGCAAGTTACGCAGGTAAATTGTCACGAAATGTGAATTTTTCGGCATCAAGATGGGAAATTTTGCATCATAGGGGATTGGTGCATTACACAATCGCCCGCCTACCCTGACAAGTGAAACTGACTTATTAGTCGCCTTACATTCATGTAGGAATGGACTAAGTCTTTGTAAATTCGATTGGAGTGTCTCAGATTTTGCGAGCTTTTTAATTTCCTCAGGAAATGCGTGCTTTTGAATAATTTCGCAAATCTTAAGAAATGAATCGTTCATTTCCTTCGCTGTGGGAATATCTGGTATGGTCAAAGTCTTTCCTTTGCGACACGCATTTACGAATCGTAACAGGTACGTGAAGATCCGAAGCAATTTCGGATATGACGACTGACGATTTATCAATTCTAAAATAGAATTTGGTTCTTCTTCCACAGCGAGAAAGACATTTACTTTTCGTTTCTCCAACGCCAATTGCTCATCCGATAAATTAAACTTTTTATTATATGGCCATTTATCGCTTTTCTGTAAAAGAAAAGGAGGCCCGCCGAACCATATGGAGCTCTTAATCTCCTCAACTTTACATCCTCTTGAGACTATGTCTGCTGGGTTATCTTTTGAAGGAACGTGTCGCCAAGACACGCCTTCAGAGAGTTCCTGGATGTCTGCTACCCGATTTGATACGAATGTAGCGAGCGTTGAGGCATGGGTTCGAATCCAGTGAAGAGTGATTTCGGAATCAGACCAAAACGTCACACTTTCGATTCCACAAGATAATGTCCCTTTGACTTTTGACCATAATTTGGACAATAAGTGAGCGGCACAAAGCTCAAGCCTTGGGAGAGATTTTGTTTTTACTGGAGCGACTCGAGATTTTGCCGTTAATAATCGGCAGTAAGTTTTTTCGCAAACTCTGCTCCTTATATAGATGCAACATCCATATGCTCTAATGGAGGCATCTGAAAAACCATGTATTTGACAAGTTGACGTAGAACTCGTCATAACATGTCTGGGAATCTCTATTAAATTTATGCTAGCCAGATTTGATTTTATATCTTCCCATGTAGTGTTGAGAAGTAATGGGATTGACTCATCCCAATCTAATTTTTGAAGCCAAAGTTCTTGTAATAAGACTTTGGCTCTGATAACCAATGGGCTTAGAAGCCCTAAAGGATCGAAAAGTCTGGCTGATGCAGAGAGTATATTTCGTTTAGTAGCCCTTAGACTCTGAAACGAATCATCCAATTGATACTTAAATGTATCCTTACGAGGGAACCAGTAGGTTCTGTAATGTTCAAAACTGCGAAATGCCAAATAATATACTCTAAATAAAGGAAGTACTACTACCCGTCTTTAAAATACATCTGGTTTCATAGCCTGAACTTGGATTGTCAAGAAGATGGAATAAACTTCCAGAACTAATGAACTTGGGAGCCATTTACATGCTAGCAAGGCAGTCGGGAGGGGGGTTCGGGTTCATTATGAACTGAAGTGGATGATTACAATCCAAGACATAAACAAATAATGTTATTGACTCCCGATGAAGTAATTAATAAAATTGTGGAGGGAATGTATTGAACCCAACCACAAACCCCTATGATAGTCTAGGTGTAATAGTTTAATAACAACACAGTCAATGCTTCAATTATTATCAGAGATCTCCAGATATCGTTGGAGATATCGACTCTTTACCCATCCCAGCCGTGATCTTAGTGGCGTACATATTGTGCTAAGATCCCATTATTGATGCCCTTACTTCACCTTACCCTACCATTTCGTAAGAAAACTAATTCATTACTTTAACAACTCATTTTGTATATTTCTTGGAATATTTAATTTTGATCTCATAACTCATCCTAATTCTAGTTATTATAAAAGGTATCAATTACTTTACATCTTTATGTGTATGTACTTAACATAGGTTGGGTATACTACAGTAGTTTTAACAGTGGCATAAAAAGATTAACAATTGTAGTCTTTTATTTAATGCTAGTTAATTTAAATTCTGAAATATGTAATTGATTCAATTCATGATTAAATTCTTTTAAGAAAAAACTAACATGGAAAAAAAATGGTTCTTAAAAACAACTGTATTACATTCAAAATGGTTCTTAATAACCTCAAAATTCTAATCGTTCCGCTAATATTATTATTTGTTTTTTTTTTTAAGATTTGAATTCTTTTTTTTTTCTTTTCAATTAAATGTTAGGGTTTATTTTATGATTCGAATTTTCTTTGCAACCTAATGTTCGGTTTTTTTTTTGATTTCATAAGCAAAGTTCTAAAATTGTACAATTATTATATAAAAATGTGACTCACCATTTTCCGGATTCTATATTGTCGACTCCGAGGCCTCGATGATGACTAATTTTCGTCCGTTGAAATGGTTGATTATTGCTGCTGGTGGAATTCAAAAAACTTTAGAATTTTGCTTAGGCTATATATAAAAAAAATTCAAATCTTAGCTGACACGATGTTTTTTTTCTCCTGAATTATTGCTGCGACGTATAAAACCGGCTATACTGATGTACTCGTAGCTGTTGCAATGGCGACTTTCCGCTTTACATGATAAAATGATGGTGGATCATTGGAAGTGGTTGATGGCAGGTTTTTATTTAAATAAAACGTTCCTTGGGTGTTGTTCGTGACCAGAAGATAAGTTTTAACTCGTTAGGAAGGTAACTCGAGCTATGAATTTCGCAGGGAAAAGTTTCACGGGAGGTCACCAGAGATGCAGGTAGCTGAATGTCTTTATTGGCTTTGGGCTATTGATAATGGGACCTCTCAAAAGGGCTGTAAACTGTATTTGTTATCCGAAGTGCAAGTTTAATTCCAGATTTTTCTTGTTAAAATAACATTCCAAGGCTGTGCGAATTAAATTGCTGACCATGAATAATGCAGCGTTTACGCAAATCTGGACACAGGGAATTTGCACTTCCCGTCTAGAATCAGTGATAAAATTGCCCATACACAATTATCCAATTTTGGTTTAAAATATTTCCTCGGGACCTAATAGATTAATTATATATTTTTTTCTTTTAGTTTTCTAGAAGAACTTTAATTTAGATACCCTATTGCATGACTTACGTGGGGTTTGAATATTCACTCTGATTAAAAAAAACTCAATATTAGCTTCCACTATTAATTAAGATTTTCGTCAGCACTATATGATTGTCAAAAACAAAAAGACTGTGCATGCGGTTTTCAAAAACTATTAAACCTCGCCGTCTAAAGCGACAATCTCAGCTTGTCATATTCACCACGCTACATCTGCATTTATGACAAACATGTTACAACAACATCTCAAGCAATTACTTCCAGTGCAGCTTCCGAATTTACGTTTTTATCGCTTACTACTCACATACTCTTTAAATGAATTTCATTCGCCAATAAAAGAAGAGAGTGAGAAACAAAAAAGCTTAAAAAAAATAAAAAAACAACTTTACCCCAAGCGGGGTTTGAACCTAGGTCCTCGGATATGCTAGCCGGATGTGTTACCAACTAGCCTATTGACTACCTTGTAAGATTTGATTTTAAAAATGTTGTATATATCTGCGCAAAGGCAGTGTAAGCGGTGTAAGCCCGGATTAGATACTAACAAAACAAACAAAAAAAACAAAAGAGAAGAATACAAAGAAATATCAAACGATCTCCCGACAATCTTAGGAAGTAACTTATAAGGGATGGCACAATGTAAGATAAGTACAATTTGTACATTTTTATTGCTTCTCGTCTAATTGGTACTTATAACTATAAGAATTGTGAGATGGGATAGCACAAACCGGATAATATTGACCTCTTAGGTCGAAATATTAGCAGGAATATAAATTAAGGCTTTATATCCTTGGCATGATACGTGCCCATCAATTTTCCTTCAAGGTCTTCTAATTCGTAGTAGTTGTTTCCTATTTTTGCACGAATTCGAGCCTCTAAAAATACGGGAGCCAGCTTAGCATTAAATGTTTTATCCGCACAGCTTTGGGCAAAATTCCTTCGGTACACAATCTGACCTAGCGAATATGAAATAGGACGAGTTCTTAAGTTATATTGGTTTTTGTTTACTTCATAAGCTTTTGAAATATGTTTCTGAAGATCTTTCCTAATAAGATGGAGTTTATTTTCCCGAGGTAGTGGAAAATGCGGTTCTTCTAAAGTTTTTAAGTTTCTCATTAATGAATACGAATCACCATGAGTGATCATATTAAAGCCAAAGGTGGCAAAATAAGGAGAACATTGCAGGGCTTGATGGATGGAATTCCGTAGCGCACAACTAATTGTGGTAATGTGTTCATCCCACATCCTATGATCCTTCTTCAGAAATGCACGAATCGCTGCGATTATAGAACGGTTTACCCGTTCAGAAGCGTTCGACTGTGGAGAATAAAACGCAGTATAAATATGCTTGATGCCAAATTCCGTCAAAAATGCATTAAAATCATTGGCTCTAAATTGCGAACCATTGTCGCTTACAAGATATTCCGGAACGCCGAATACATGAAAGATGTGTTTCAACAAAAATTCCTGTATAACACCGGAAGTGAATTTTTTGAGGGGCCATAACCATTGAAACTTTGTTAGGTGATCCATAACTATTAAAAGGCCTATGAAACCTTTCTTAGATCTTGGATACGGACCTAATATATCAACATATAGACGTTGAAATGGACGTTCAGTTATAATTTGTTTTCCCATCTCCGGTTTCAGCACAAAATTAGGGTGTTTTGTACATTTACAGATTTCACATTCCCGCACAAAGTTCCTCACGTCTGTAACTATACCTGGCCAATAAAAGGAACGGCGAATTAAATCTAGCGTTTTGACCATGCCACCGTGTGAGGCTATAGTAGTGTTATGAAATCTAGATAAAATTGAAGAGCGCAGCTTTTCTGGTATCCAGAGTTTCCAGGCTGTTACTTCTTGTTCTTCATTGCCCGAATAATGATCCAGCCTAATGTACACAAATTTGTCTACAACTTTAATGTCTGGGTATCGTGCATTATTTTCAAGAATTTTACGTCTCAGATTCTGATAATCTGAGTCCTCAAATGCTGGAGAATTAAGATCAATTTCTGGCTGAATTTGTTCTATTTCCGAAATTTCCTCCTCAGGAATTCGTGACAACGCATCCGGTACCACATGGTCCTTTCCCTTCCTGTGGCTTATTGAGAAATGATAAGGCTGAAGCTTAAAAACCCATTGAGCTAGCCTGCCTGTCAGGTCTGATTGTTGCATTAACCACTTTAGAGACGAGTGGTCGGTGATTACCTCAAACTCTTGCAGCTCTAAATAACACCTAAACCTTTTAATTGCCTCTATAGCGGCCAAACATTCGCGTTCAGTTACGCTATAGTTCCTTTGTGCCGAGTTAAGTTTCCTCGACATGTACGCAATAGGTTTTTCCTGCCCATGCTCATCTAGCTGAACTAATACCGCGCCGATCCCGTAATCGGAGGCGTCACAATGCAGGAAAAATTTCTTAGAAAAATCTGGGTTAGATAAAACCGGTGCTGTAGTTAAAAGTTTTTTAATTTCATTAAAAGCATTTTGGGCTTCGGGTGTCCAATTAAATTTGCGTTTGGTTGACAAAGTTTCAGAGATAGGAAAAGTTATAGTTGAGAAATTTTCGACAAATCGCCGATACCAGCCTGCGAGTCCTAAGAAGCCCCGTACTTGCTTAATATTCCTGGGAACTGGCCATTTTAAAATAGACTCTACCTTCTCCGGATCTGTTTTAATGCCTCCATTTCCTATCACATACCCTAGATATTTTACTTCCGTGACGCAAAAATGGCTTTTTTCGATGTTTAAGGTTAAGTTGGCTTTACGAAATTCTTCTGCTATACGAACAAGCACAGATAAATGGCTTCCAAAGTCTTCTGATACAATAATTAAGTCGTCAAGATACCCAAAGACGCAATGCTTTAAATCCGCTGGTATGATTTGATCAACAAGACGACTCATAGTTTGTGGAGCTGTGCAGAGGCCAAATGGCATTACAACAAATTGGTATAGTGGCCGACCAGGTATTGAAAAGGCCGTCAATGCTTTGGATTCTTCTGTAAGGCCAATCTGCCAATATGCATCTTTAAGGTCTAGTTTTGATATGATATTCGCTTTGGGAAGTCTCGCGAATATCCCCTCGATACTAGGAAGTGGGTAAGCATCCTTTTTCGTCACTTGATTCACTTTCCTAGCGTCTAAACATAACCGTACCTTATTTGGCTTTAGGACAAGGCGCATTGGTGAGCTCCAAGGTGATACGGACGGCTCTATAACACCTAAAGACAGCATTCGATCTATCTCCAGAAACATCAGTTTTTCTACTGCAGGAGATACGGGATAGTGTCGCTGCTTAATCGGTTTAGCAGTTCCGACATCAATCTCATGCTTTATTAAACTTGTTCTTCCTAATCCCTGTTTAGCAAAGTCAGGGAACAAGTCAATTATTGTTTGTAACTGAGTTTGCTGGTACGGAGTTAAAGGGAAGTTGGTAGGCTTATGTTCGTATGTTTTAGCATCATGCGGTCTAGTAGAAGTCTCTATAGATGCACTGATTTTGCTATTAGCGACAACGTGTGAATGTGTAAATGGATCGGAAACTATTGCAGGTTCTAAAATATCGGATGCTAATCCAAAAGCCTTAAAAAAATCGAGGCCTAATATGAGACGTTGGGTTATCGTTGGAATTATAAGGATTTTTAGCTGGCACCTTTTATTTTGAAAGTGCACCTCGACTTTTAGGTATCCCACAGTTTTTTGTACGTTGCCATCAGCTGTTTTAACGCATGATTTCCCTGGTACAAATTCATTATATTGTGAAAAGTCGAAGCTTGCTAAATCTGACCCAATACAAGATATATTCGCTCCAGAATCTAATATGCCATATTCAGTGAACCGCAAAAAGTTAATTTTGGCATAATACCTTTTATCGGACGGACTGTGGATTATAGCACTTATAACGTACTTCGAATAATTTTTCCTTAGCTTAAAATATCTTCGTAACCTAAGAGTAGAACGTTTTGGCTTTTTTGAAGTTACAGCACTTATCTCCGAACCTGAGAATAAGTCATTTCGTCTGGTTATGTAATGTTGGTAGCGTTCGTGGTATGGACGAATAGGGTATAATATTTTATCATTAATTATTTTGTCTTCTAATTTCTCGCGTTTTAAAATCTTAATATCATCTAATTTATTTAATTGATTACTTTTATTGGTTTGAGTACTTGATTCTATGGACGATCCAAAGGATCTTGGCGTTGGAAGTTTTTTGCACAAACTGACACTTTCCTATTTACACAACGGACACACTGCGGCTTGTAAACATTTTTGGCTCCACAGCCATAGCAGAAAATTTTACGCTCTTTTAAGCAGTCGTCCCAGAAATGACCTGACGTGTCACAGTTCCAACATAATGGACCTTGATTCACAGCATCAACACACGCGGATTGAGCTATAGTATGCTCGTGATCTGTGTCTTCATTCTGAAGCTCAGCTACATTTCGTCGAGTGTATGTCTGTGTAAAGCTAGTTGGTTTGCAGAGAAAGCTCTTCTTATACTGTTCATCGCCAATCAAATTTTCCCTCATTTGCACTAGTTTTCTTAGATGGGCTATCGAATAAATTGGAACATATAATAGTTCATGACGTATGTCAATTCGCAAATTCCTTACAAGTATTTCTACTAACTCTTCTTCGGGCATAGGTTGGTCCAGTCTGTCCACCATGAGACAAACCGCATCATAAAATTTCTCAAATGATTCACCCGGTTTCATTTTTCTATTACGCACCTCTTCCTTAAGGTCAAAAGACGATCGCATATCTTTATATTGATAGCGTAGGGCTGAACAGAAATCGGTCCACTTCACAGAATCTACCTGTTTATGATATCTCCAATACCAGGAGTTTGCCTTATCAGAGAGAAGAACAGGAATATTTTTACAAATTATTTCGAAATTATCGTTGAAATGCTCAGCAGTTAAAGACTTGATTCTATATAAGAACTCATCAACGGTTAGGCCATTATTTGAACCACTGAACTTCACGTTCCAATTTTGAATAATGGACGTGGCCTTTTCCGGAGGAATGGATGGGAAGTTACCATTCGAAATGTTTGAACTATTTCTACTGGAGTTTCGATGGACGCTTTGGCTGGCATGTGAAGGATGGGTCCTTGATGGCTGTTCATTCGAGAGTGACCCAACAGGTATATCTTGCTCTCGAACGGCAGCTGTATTTGAACCAATATTCATATTCCGCAAAATCCGTACAATACTATTTTCGACCAATCGATTTATTCTTCCATAATCTAACTCGTGAGAATTTGGAGCATTTGGCTGTAAAGCGGGTTGGTTATCTAAACCCACTTGGCTGTTTCGATACTCATTTCCGTGAAGGAGTGAATCGCGAGAAGGCGAAAAGTTTTCAACCTCAATTAAATTATTTGTGGTATTGCGTGGACTTAGTTCTAGAGTGGTATTCGCATTTTCTGAGAATAGATTCCTATTGAAGCTTCGTGTATGTGGCCGGTTAGCCAATGCACCTCTAAGTTTGCCCCGAACGACACCTCGTTTGTTTTTTGTATTGCCTGTTTGTGTCGCCGTTTCGTTAGAACTAACAGGATTGGCATTGTATTTTCGTAAATCGGAAAGCTCACAAGACGTTTTGCAATTTGGACATTGAGAATCTGACGATAAGGCTTGCTCAATACAATTTCTATGAAAAACGTGATTGCAAGTAGTGATTACATAGCATTCATTGGTATCGATATTCATTTCCTCGTTGCATAAGAAGCAATTTTGTTCATTGGCTTTCTCACCAAGAATGTTTGATGCCCCAGGGGGACTATGGGCTAACGACATTTTAATATTTTAAATGCAAAATTTAAACAGCATATATAATATAGTGTAGTATTTTTGGTAACAAAAAATCGTATAAGAATAGTTGGTAAAAAAAAGAAATGATAACAAAAGAAAACTTGATAGCTATTATCCTTATTTTCAATAAGAACGTATATTTACATCTCATTGCCAATTTTGGCAAGGTTTCTATTAGTTATGGTAATGAAAATTTTTAGAACGAAAACAAAAAAAAAACAAATAGTTAGAATGAACTAACTTATTTTATTGTCAATAAAAAGTATTGTTTGCTTGAGGAAGCCCAAATTAAAACGATATGTTTTAGTTTTCTTACATTGGTGGGTGAAGGTAGAAAGGTTAATTTTAAGGAAACAGTTGACTGAGAGTAAAATATTGGTTTATGAAGTGGGAATTTCGGTTAAATATCAAAATATTGATTAGCAAACTAGCATGCGAGTATAATTAATTCTTTCTGTAACTGTCATCCTTGGACTAAAAAAAAAGCAAGTCGCCAAATTTGAGTGTTTCCAAAGGGATGATAGGATGCTTGTAACTCAGCTTTTTCAATTATTTATGTTTAAGAAATTCTCACTATAAAAACTGAACCAACTCTTTAAAAAGTCTAGTGAGAGAAGCAGAAAGTCTTGACCTTAGTGTCTCGGTCAGTTATATGACACAATCTTATAACTGAATCTCCAGAAACGTTCAGTAAGTATTCTTTTCTCTGACACTTTACTTATTAAGGAATTAAAACCGTTTTTAATTATATAACTTTAGTTATTAAACTTCGATTTAGGCACATGCAACACAGTTATAAGTTTTTATTGATAAATGATTGTACTAAACCAGAGGACAACAGTGGTCCTAGTTTATTTTTTTCTGAATTGCACTGCCCCACGTTGGGCGCCAATTTATTTATGTAATGTTCAAAACTGCGAAATGCCAAATAATATACTCTAAATAAAGGAAATACTACTACCCGTCTTTAAAATACATCTGGTTTCATAGCCTGAACTTGGATTGTCAAGAAGATGGAATAAACTTCCAGAACTAATGAACTTGGGAGCCATTTACATGCTAGCAAGGCAGTCGGGAGGGGGGTTCGGGTTCATTATGAACTGAAGTGGATGATTACAATCCAAGACATAAACAAATAATGTTATAGACTCCCGATGAAGTAATTAATAAAATTGTGGAGGGAATGTATTGAACCCAACCACAAACCCCTATGATAGTCTAGGTGTAATAGTTTAATAACAACACAGTCAATGCTTCAATTATTATCAGAGATCTCCAGATATCGTTGGAGATATCGACTCTTTACCCATCCCAGCCGTGATCTTAGTGGCGTACATATTGTGCTAAGATCCCATTATTGATGCCCTTACTTCACCTTACCCTACCATTTCGTAAGAAAACTAATTCATTACTTTAACAACTCATTTTGTATATTTCTTGGAATATTTAATTTTGATCTCATAACTCATCCTAATTCTAGTTATTATAAAAGGTATCAATTACTTTACATCTTTATGTGTATGTACTTAACATAGGTTGGGTATACTACAGTAGTTTTAACAGTGGCATAAAAAGATTAACAATTGTAGTCTTTTATTTAATGCTAGTTAATTTAAATTCTGAAATATGTAATTGATTCAATTCATGATTAAATTCTTTTAAGAAAAAACTAACATGGAAAAAAAATGGTTCTTAAAAACAACTGTATTACATTCAAAATGGTTCTTAATAACCTCAAAATTCTAATCGTTCCGCTAATATTATTATTTGTTTTTTTTTTTAAGATTTGAATTCTTTTTTTTTTCTTTTCAATTAAATGTTAGGGTTTATTTTATGATTCGAATTTTCTTTGCAACCTAATGTTCGGTTTTTTTTTTGATTTCATAAGCAAAGTTCTAAAATTGTACAATTATTATATAAAAATGTGACTCACCATTTTCCGGATTCTATATTGTCGACTCCGAGGCCTCGATGATGACTAATTTTCGTCCGTTGAAATGGTTGATTATTGCTGCTGGTGGAATTCAAAAAACTTTAGAATTTTGCTTAGGCTATATATAAAAAAAATTCAAATCTTAGCTGACACGATGTTTTTTTTCTCCTGAATTATTGCTGCGACGTATAAAACCGGCTATACTGATGTACTCGTAGCTGTTGCAATGGCGACTTTCCGCTTTACATGATAAAATGATGGTGGATCATTGGAAGTGGTTGATGGCAGGTTTTTATTTAAATAAAACGTTCCTTGGGTGTTGTTCGTGACCAGAAGATAAGTTTTAACTCGTTAGGAAGGTAACTCGAGCTATGAATTTCGCAGGGAAAAGTTTCACGGGAGGTCACCAGAGATGCAGGTAGCTGAATGTCTTTATTGGCTTTGGGCTATTGATAATGGGACCTCTCAAAAGGGCTGTAAACTGTATTTGTTATCCGAAGTGCAAGTTTAATTCCAGATTTTTCTTGTTAAAATAACATTCCAAGGCTGTGCGAATTAAATTGCTGACCATGAATAATGCAGCGTTTACGCAAATCTGGACACAGGGAATTTGCACTTCCCGTCTAGAATCAGTGATAAAATTGCCCATACACAATTATCCAATTTTGGTTTAAAATATTTCCTCGGGACCTAATAGATTAATTATATATTTTTTTCTTTTAGTTTTCTAGAAGAACTTTAATTTAGATACCCTATTGCATGACTTACGTGGGGTTTGAATATTCACTCTGATTAAAAAAAACTCAATATTAGCTTCCACTATTAATTAAGATTTTCGTCAGCACTATATGATTGTCAAAAACAAAAAGACTGTGCATGCGGTTTTCAAAAACTATTAAACCTCGCCGTCTAAAGCGACAATCTCAGCTTGTCATATTCACCACGCTACATCTGCATTTATGACAAACATGTTACAACAACATCTCAAGCAATTACTTCCAGTGCAGCTTCCGAATTTACGTTTTTATCGCTTACTACTCACATACTCTTTAAATGAATTTCATTCGCCAATAAAAGAAGAGAGTGAGAAACAAAAAAGCTTAAAAAAAATAAAAAAAAACTTTACCCCAAGCGGGGTTTGAACCTAGGTCCTCGGATGTGCTAGCCGGATGTGTTTCCAACTAGCCTATTGACTACCTTGTAAGATTTGATTTTAAAAATGTTGTATATATCTGCGCAAAGGCAGTGTAAGCGGTGTAAGCCCGGATTAGATACTAACAAAACAAACAAAAAAAACAAAAGAGAAGAATACAAAGAAATATCAAACGATCTCCCGACAATCTTAGGAAGTAACTTATAAGGGATGGCACAATGTAAGATAAGTACAATTTGTACATTTTTATTGCTTCTCGTCTAATTGGTACTTATAACTATAAGAATTGTGAGATGGGATAGCACAGTTCCTAGGGCCTTTGTGGAATCATCACTCATTTGTAAAAATTTACTTGTTTCATCATCGCTGGCACGATAATTTGTAAACCATTTAGTGAGGTTAAAACCGGCTAATGTTAATATTTCCGTAACTTCGGAGCGAATTTTGTTCAATTGTGCTATTGTGTCTGCTCCAGTTAGCAGATCATCGACATAAAAGTCTTTGCGGATGACTTCTGCTCCCGTTGGAAAAGTATGCTTGTACAATTCACTTAAATATAATAAGCATCGAATTGCCAAAAATGGAGCCGAAGAGGTTCCGTATGTCACTGTGTTCAGCTTGTATATTTCAAGATTCTTCGATGGGTTTTCACGCCAGAGAATCAATTGAAAATTTCTATCGGCTTCGTCAATCAAAACTTGACGGTACATTTTCTCAATGTCAGCCGTCACGACGTATTTGTGCATACGAAAACGTAGCAATATTAGATATAGCTCGTCCTGTATAGTAGGACCAATCATTAACAAATCGTTTAATGAGAGCCGATTAGATGTTTTACACGAAGCATCAAAGACCACACGAAGTTTCGTAGAAGAACTTTGTGGTCTTAATACACACTGATGTGGTATAAAATAGTGTGGGTATTTTTTAACGTTATCGTCCGCTATGGACATGTGGCCTAAATTAATGTACTCTTTCATGAAATCATTGTACATCTCTTTCATTATTGTATCTTTCGTTAAACGTCGCTCAAGAGACAAAAATCGTCTGTTAGCCGTATCGAAAGAGAGACCCAATAGTTTAGGGTCTTCTTTGAAAGGAAGTGCCACTTTAAATTTTCCGTTTTGCAATCTCTGAATGGAATTGCAAAACTTTTCCTCACACTGTACATGTTCTGTTGAGGGAACAGTTACCTCTTTAGGAATTTCTTCTAATTCCCAGAAACGTCGTACAATAGCGTCCAGGGATGTATCATTCTCTGATAGCGAACTCAAGTGACAAGAATTATATTCAGTGACTTTTGACTGTTTGTACCTTCCAGAAACAATCCAGCCAAGTAAAGTCTTTTGGAAGAGGGGGAGACCTGGATCACTTTTTATTTGGCCAACACACAGTAATTCGAAGAATATCTCAGCGCCGATCAACATATCAACCTTCTGTGGCTTATAGAAGTATGGATCGGCTAGTTCAATATTATTTGGAATGTTCCAGCCTTCAGTTGAAATAACATGATCTGGCTGATATCTGGAGATCGATCGAAGAACCCAAAAGTCTGTTGAAAATTCGTGGGCATTCATTCGAGATCTCACAGTAGCTTGAAGTTTAAACTTCGCAGAAGAGTTTGTTTTTCCAATGCCAATTAGACTGAGATTTCTTTCCTCCTTTTCAAGTTGCAATCGCTGAGCAAGTTCCTCGGTTATAAAATTTATTTGTGAACCGGAGTCCAATAATGTTCTCGCATAAACATATTGGCCAGATTTGTCTTTAATTTTGATTACAGCTGTTGCTAAAATCACACTATCTCCATTCGAAGATGAATGATTGACAAATGCCCTCGAAGCTGAGGGCTGATCTGGATCAGAACTTGATAAATTGCTACTAGACACATCAGATGTCGTATACATATGGAGCAATGAATGATGTGAGCGATTGCAAACTCTACATTTAGTGGCTTTGCATTTCGTCACTGTGTGACCCTTTCTCAGGCAGTTTATACAAGCCGGTGCGCTCTTGACAAAGTCAAATCTTTGTTGAACAGGAATGGCAGCGAATGAAGGGCAAGCAGAAATATAATGCTGTGATGACCTGCAGAAAATTCATTTCGTTGAAGACCCCTGCTGCGAATCCGTCTGACATGAGAATGATTTTGCACTCTTTTAGATTTATTGTCAGGATTCCTGTTTGCGTTACCAGTTCTCGGTTTAGCGCCTGATGCCTCTTCAGCAGAAATGTGCTGGTATCTCTTATTCAAGGCTGTTTCGCATTCACTCCATAGGGGCAGCTCATTATAGTCTAGCTGTTCTTCCCATTTAGAACGAGTGACTGCGTCCACTTTCGACATGACTAAATGAATGATTATTGCATTTGTTATTTTCTTGTCATCACCAATTGACAAAAGAGAGTCATAAATTGCCGAAACCGTATCAATCATGCTCCTCAAGGCGGATGATGAAGGTTTGGATATCTCTGGCAGCTCAAAGAGTTGTTTGATATTATCAAAGAATATCAAACACGGATTGTCGTATACCCTTTTTAAGCTAGCCAACGCCTTGGAATAGTTTTTATCCGTTATTTGGTATGCTTTAACAGTACCAAGAGCTTCATCAGAGAGACATGAGATAAGGTGGTTAAATTTTTCAATATCCGTCAGTGAACTATCGTTATCGACTAATTGTTCAAAAAGGCCAATAAAATTCTTGTAATCAGAGTATTTGCCACTAAATTTTGGCAGCTTCATGCATGGAAGCCTACTCTGATGAGCTGGAAAGGAAACCGTAGAGTTCGCAAAACTCGAATTACGATTATTGCCCAATTTGGCAAGAAGTAGACTTTTCGTAGAAACGCATAAGTCCTCCAACTCAGCTCTTCCTTCATTTGAAGGTTCAAGAATATCGACTTCCGATTGATAGACCATCGCCTGTTCAATATACGAATTAAGTATATCTAGGCGGCATTCCAACTCTATTGGATTTGTCGAAATAGTTCTATCTTTTATCGATTGTTTTATTCTTGTAATATTATTAATTACTGTAGCCTTTTGTGATATTAAAGAGCTTAGAGTGCTCGATCTTCATGGTGACGATTGATGTCTACGTCCACCAGGCATTTTGTTGTTATCGTTTATTAATTAATTTACGAAAAAAAAATTAAAAAAATAAAATATATTTATATTTTTATTCAAAATATAATTAGAATTAATTTTCCGTTCGACAGCAATTGATTTTTGTCGAAAACAACAATCAAAATCGGTTCGATAAGTTCTGTGATTTTCGATCACTTCTGCCGATAATTCGCGTGGTGTGAACGTACCTATAGGTTGTAGTTCGCTGTGATTTGTGATCGTCACTGACACGGCGTTGCCAGTCGCTATATTTGAGATGTCAAATATTCGGGTATTTTACAAATATAACCGGTATTCGATCACTATTATCGTATGTCACAGCACTATGTAAATAAGAAAACACACACAACCACACGCGATAATGACAATAAAAAAGGTAAGTAAAAGAAATTTCTAATTAATTTGGAAAATTCTCTCTTTTTTATGTTTTTAGGGGTTGAAAACTTTATAGAATTGACGTCACAGATCGGAGAGCGAGTTATTGGCGAAACTACAGTGCGCGAAATAGTGTTAGTGTCGTATATAGTTAAATTAATGTGAAATAAATTTACGCGACTAAATAAATATTTCGAGAAGCACTTTATTCTCTTTTGTTTCACTTCACAAGGCACAAAATATTGAATATATTTGAAAGGGGAAGGGCGAATAACTCGTATGTGCAGATTAATTATGATTTTAATTAATAAATTTGTTAAATTATGCAAATTCTTGCACAGAGTTATTGGCTCTTGAATACCTGATTGTTGTTGTTATTTCCACTTTCCTTAGGGTTTTGGCGACACAAGATGCAATCACAGCGGGGCATTTGTGGTGGTGCGGGAAGTGTTGGGGAAACAGGAGGCAGGAAAACAGCTTCGATTTATTCAGAACAATTGTTGTAATTGCTCGTAATTCTTATTTAAATGTTTTTGTTGATGTTAATTGTTCACAATTGTTAATGTCCAAGTTTTTTTTTTTTTTTTTTTTTTTATTGTTCAAAATATTGTTTTACTAACAATTTTTATAATATTTCGTTTTGGTAATTTTTGGTTTTTATGTTTATTGTCACTATAATAGTGGACTCGAGACGAAAAACGGCTTGTAAACGCGATTTCTTTAATAATTATTATTAAACAGTCCCTGCTCGGGCGCCAAAATGTTTTTCCGTAATAGTTTTTACGTAAAGAACTGGTGGGCTGTTTAATAATTTAAAAATACTATTTAAAAAAAATCGCAATCGACAAAGGACAAGACCGGTTGTTTTCGCTTTTACTTCAAGAGTGTTAAATTCATTTATTTTAAGATGGCTTTTTACAAAAACAATAAATTTCCCAAGCTTAATAAACGAAAACGAAAGAAAATAGAAACAGTGGACAGGACTTTAACGAAAGAAAATATGACATTAAGGAAATAATTCATTTTTAAAGGAGGGACAATAACAAAGCTTGGGAAAATGCATTTACAAAACATAACGGCCAAACAGTAATATTAAAAGACCTAACGCGATCGTGCCTAAATTCTATATTTGGTTAAGTTCACGCAGGATAAAGTTTTGGAGAAAAAATCTGGAAGTCTAGACACGCCCCTTCTGGTACCACCCATACAAATGTACCATTCCGCCCATTTTAGAAGTAGGGTAATAATATCAATACACTCGACACGACCGTACCCAAATTCTGAATTTTGTTATGTTATAATAGGACAAAGTTTTGGAGAAAAATTTGGAATTCTAGACACGCCCCTTATGGTACCTCCCATACAAATGTACCTTTCCGCCCACTTTAGGCATGTAGTAATAATATCAATACAGCCAAAGCAATCGCGCCCAAATTCTGTATTTAGTAAAGCTATAACAGGATAAAGTTATGGAGAATAAATTTGGAAGCCTAGACACAGCCCTTCTCGTACCTCCCATACAAATGTACCACTCCGCCCACTTTGAAATCGAGTAATAATATCAATATAATAGAAAATTATTTGTTTTACTGAGGGTAAGGGTAAATGTTAGTCGGGTTGCCCGACTGAAACTTTCTAACTGGTTTTAATTACAAATCAGTTAATTTCAATAACTCAAGACTTAAACAATATCTTAGGAGATGGTATTTATCAGTCAGTTTATCTGACTGAAATTTCTGTACTGGTTTTCTTCTTCAGAATGATCTCGATCGCTTCAGTATGTTGTGCGATTTAAGAGGAAAAGTGTAAACATATGGTTTTCTATAGATCTCTCCCATTATAGGTTGGGAGGCTCTTCTTAGGAAAAGGTAAGCTCAATTCTATATCTTGATATATTACTTTATAGAAAATTAACATTCGATAGTCTCATCTAAAAACCGAAGACCGAAGCGCTTTGTATACTGTTCTACGCGCGGCAACTGATAGAAACATTTTCTGTTGTTGCTGCCTTTAAATGTCTCTAACTCTCATTGGAGCATAGGGCGTCAGTTACAGCCGTCCGCCATCGGACACGAATTTGTGCGATCGATATTAATTGGTTCCAGGATACGCCGAGGTTACACATTTCGATTTCGGTAGAGCGTCGCCATGTTATACGTGGTATTCCACGCCGACGACCTGCCTGATGAAAGGGATTCCATTTAAGTGCTTGCTTAGCCACGTTGTCATCATTTCGGCGTAGATTATGTCCAATCCACTGCCACTTACGCTTACGGATTTCCGTTGTAGGTGGTATTTGCCGTGATCGCGACAACAGTTTTGCATTTGAGATGGGGCCAGAATATGTGAAGTATTCTTCTAAGGCATCGGTTGACAAAAGTTTGAAGCCGATTGGTAATACTACTGGTAACTTTCCAAGTTGTATATCAATACAGACGTTCAGACTTCACACATGCTTCGGAAATTCGCAGTTTTGTATGGAGGCTGATTTTGTTAGTTTGCCATATTGGGGCCAGTTTACCGAACGACGATCTTGCCTTGTTTATTCTGCCCTCTACATCTAAATCAGAACCTCCTTCAGCATCAATCTCACACCCCAGGTAGCAAAAGTTTGGAGCATATTTGAAGGTTTCATCACCTACCCTTAATGGCGCTGTTGTTTCGACTTCTATGCTAAGTGTCTTTGTTTTGTTGGTGTTTATTCTAAGACCCGTATGTTTCAGCTTTTCCTGGAGGTCTAGTGTTGTCCGTTTTAGATCACACAGCCTATGAGAAAGCAAGCAGATATCGTCTGCGTAAGTCAGATAATTGATGTATGTGTTGTTGATTGTATTCCTTGGCTTCTGTTCTCTATGGAACTAAGAACATAACTACTAGCAATAATAGAGGTGACAATATGCATTCAGAGATATTAGTTTTTCTGGTATATATGTTCTTCGCAAGGCTAACCATATGTATTCACGGTCGATGCTGTCGAAGGCTTTCTCAAAGTCCACAAAGAGAAGATGAAGATTGGAATTTAATTCCAAACATTGTTCCACAATAATGCGCAGCGTATTGATGTGATCCGCACAGGAGTATCCACTGCGAAAACCTGCTTGACAGGAGCTAATACTACGTTCAAGGTGTTCTTTAATTCGGTTTAGTATTATTTTTTCTATTAGCTTTGCAATCGTTGGGAGAACACAAATACCTCGCCAGTTGTAACAATCTCCTTTTTTTTTTGCAATTTTGACGATTATGCCATCTTTCCATTCTTCTGAAAGTACTCAGTTTCCCACGTTTTAGTGATAAGTGGGTGTAATAATTCTGCAGTGAGTGTTGGATCTAGGGTGATCAGTTCGGTTTTCAGAAACCGGCTACTCGGTTTTTTTCACTCATAAAAACCGTCGGTTTTTTTAAATCCCTGTTTTTCGAATATCGAATAATCCGGTTTTTTTTTGTCGAATCTCGGTTTTTTCGCGTTTGATCCTTTTTATTTAAATTCATTCATAATTGTATTAAAATGTGTACTCGTACATGTTTTTTCCAGCTTCTGCCGGCTTCTGAGACTACAATATGGGAGAAAATATATGATTTCTATCTATCCAAAAAAGATAAGTTAAAGAAAAAATTGATTTACTTAAAGCAGAAAAACCAGCGCATCTCTATTGTGGTCGATGAATGGTCGGATATATCTTACATAAAATACATAAATGTTACTGTGCGAACACTTGATCCCGAAAGCAAAACGTTCAAAACCAATTATCAGTAAATTTATATGAAATTTTAAAAAGACGTATATCAGAAAGACGTATTCAAACACTCTCATTTTGTATTTAAGTACGAGTAAACTCCCAATTAGTGACGCATTTTTAAAAAAATCAAGTAAACATGAAACAAAATAGTTGGCGTCCATTTTGTATTCATGATTATTTACTGAAAAACAAGATTCGTTTACAGATTTAAATGGCGAAATGATCGTTGATGCCACTGAAGATACTATAGAAACAGAACTAAATAAAGCTATAAAAAATGTTCAAAATCCTAAAACTACCATTAAAAACTCTACCAAAAATTTCCTTTTGGAAGATTTTTTATATATGAATAAGAACGGCAAAAGGACTGTAAACCTTGACAGATTATTAAATGCCTTGTACACAATAATTCCAACTGGTACATTCAGTGAGAGGGCATTTTTAATGGCAAGTTTTATAAAAATCAAAGGAAAAAATAGTTATACACCCAAGCACTTAAATTGTATCTTATTTCTTAAATGTTAAGGAAAACTAAAGATTAAATTAAATATATTTTTATATAATCAAGTATTTACAAATGAATTGTTATGTTTTGTTTGTCTTTGTTAAAATACCAAACTGATCTCAGTAATGTTCTGCATTGTAATTATAATTAAACTAAAAGTTTACTTTTTTAAGTATATTTGAATTATTTTCTGTTATTTTTCAATGAAATTTTTTGTCACAAATTGTGTTTTAATTTGTTATTTGGCATACATTTGAAAACCGGATTATCCGGTTTTTTGTGAATTTCAAAAAAAGCAACCGGTTTTTTTTAAATTCCATTTTTCGAATAATTCGAAAACCGGTTTTCGCAAAAACCCGAATAATTGATCACCCTAGTTGGATCACACTTATATATTTCAGCAGGGATACCATCAGTTCCGGCGGCTTTACCATTCGGAAGTTATTTAATCACAGCTATAATTTCTGATAAACTAGGTGGTGAGGTTCCAATCCTGTTATTTGTTATTTTGTTATTTATTGAACTTGCAGGTATAGGTGGTTCGGCTTCAGGGTATATTATGTAATTTAAGACTATGGAAAAATTTTCCTTCCATCTTTGTAGTTATTCTTGTTCGAAGCTGAGAAGATTTCCTGGCATATCTCGGATAGGTTGTTCGGTGTGCAATTTGCGTTCAGAAAGTTTTTTGATGACATGGAAAACTGTCCGAGTGTCGCAGTAATTCCTGCATTTTCAGCCTCCTCAGCGAGACAATCTATACTCCTTCGTTTGTCTCTACGCACTGCACGCTGTAACGTTTTATGGCGTTCATTATATTTATCTTCTAGAAGATTCTACTCTTCGGAGTTTTTGAAAGCATTGAATTTTTCTTTCAGATCTTTGCGTTCTGCGATTACATTCCAAGTAGCCTCAGACATTCAAACTTCTCCTCCTTTGGGGGTTGGTCCGATTGACTTATCTGCACATGATCGTATTGTGTTTTTAAGATAGTACCATTTCGAATCAATGAAAGCAGGGAGTTCATTTTCGGTGGTATTTATAGCCTGTCGGAGTTGGGAGATAAAATTGATTCGGACATTCATATTCCCCAATCTACCAACATCGTATTTCCTGGATATCGGAGGTTCTGCCTGTTGTTTTGTATGGCGGCGCACAGTGGGGTATTGAACACCCAAAACGGAGATTAATTCAAGGAAGAGTCCAATCTTAGCCAAATTTGGCACAGATGATCCTTTTGCTTTAAGATCGATTGGTTTGAAGTTTTTAAGAAATCGGTCCATATTTACATATATATACTTATATGTATATATACTGTAGTAGAATCAAACCTTTATAAAAGCTTCGGTTTGTGTCCGATCTCTTTGAAACTTGATATTGATTTATGTTTTAAATGTTTTAAATATATATAAATGCTTATGTACATATGTATACACACTTATGTATTTATATACAGGGTGGACCAAAAGGCTGTATACATTTGAATAAGAATCTGCATAGAGCAATCTCGGCGGGGTGGGGCGTAGGCGTTGGGAAAGGAAAGAACTGCCAATGGAAAATCATCTTTACAGCGTCATTTCAAGTTGTTGCATCTCTAATGTAAAGCGTGCACAGAATGCTCACGGTGTCTAATCGACTGGTTGGTATCTTTAGTAACGGTCTCCGCTACAGGAGCAACATTATCCTCTATGTAGAATGGAAGTGGTAATTTTGGTTGCGTATTATCCAATAACGTACACTGAGGCAAAAATTTGATAATGATATTGACAACAGTGCTCTCAGACAGTCTATTATGCACACTACTTGTTGAGCGAAGGGCTCGAAAAACATATTTTAAAAAAAAATAATTTTTGGAGACGCTGTTTTCATTTCAGTTACTTCATGACAAAATGTCAGACAATATTAAATACCAGTCAGATAACAGTTCGCAATCAGTCACTCGTGTTTTGCAAATAAAACCATTTAAAAAACAAACCTCGAAATGAATCACATTTTATAAAATAAACTTGTACTAGTTAGAAGGTATTTCTCTGAATTTTTTATGAACAACTAGTTTAAGTGCTTGTAATTAATCAGTTCTGAATTAATGTTCCCAAAAAAAAAAAAAAAAAATATCAAACAATAAATAATAGAACACTTTTCTGATCTTGAGCCGAATTTGTTGTATCACTTCGATACACTTAAAGTAAATTAATATAATGTAATGTAAGATCGACTAACAAAAACACAAATACACGTTCCCAAATATGTTGATATTTTAACGTTTTGAAAAAATTTGCTGTGACGGCTATAAAATCTAGAGTTGTTGTGAAATAACGTCATTTAACTATATTTTCAATTTGAATATTATCAAGGCAAATCAGCATATATTGCCTTATGTAGGGTATAATTGAAAATTAATGCTCAGCAACAAATTGAAATACAGCAAAAACAAAGAAATGAGGCCAAACAAACCAAACGAATTTTCCATCGTTTTCGAAGGAGTATCTAACATCACAATTTATTTAATAAAACAAATTGGCGCAAAAACGCGCAAAATGTTTGTCTTGATTTTGTAAGTACAGATGTTATATTTTACAATTATGTTAATTTTTAAACGGGGTTTTACCCGGAACCATTTTAAAAATCTACATACATTTCAAAATATCTTAAATTTAGACCATTTTTTTCAAAAATAATTAAAAATAATTAAACATATTTATTGTATACAACTTATTGGTATTCCTGTTCTTCAACAGCTGACGTTGAATGATCCATAAAAATAAAGAGGTTTTTAAATGACTAAAAGGCAAAACTTTCACTCCATAATACCGATATTTCACTTTTCGCTAACACTTAGAAAAAATCAAAAAATTTCCGATGTTTGAGAGAACATAGAACTTTAAATAAACAACATAGGTAATTGATTCTATTATCTATTGAATCAGTATTCTGTGTACAATTAATGAATACAAAACTTTAATTGGAAATCGCAATTTTCATTTTTTTAATTAATCTCCGTTTTGGGGGTCCCATACCCCACTGTGCGGCGGTACATAAACCTATTTTGGCTACTACTAGGTAGGGGTCTCGAGATTGGCCAATATCCGCACCTCGTTTACTACGTACATCAAGCTGGCATTTTTTAAAACGATGGCTGATGGCGCAATGGTCAATTTCGTTTGCGTTGTTATGCCTGTCGTGAGACAGCCACGTTAACAAGAAATACGACAAACTATTAAGTGCTATGGCTGAGTTTGGTGTCCCTTCGAAGCTGATATGACTTTGCGGGATAGCACTGACCGGCAATAAGTCTTTACTGAATATAAGCAAAAATCTGAGAGAGCCATGTTCTACCAAGCTAGGTTTTAGATAGGGATCATGCGCAAGGCTGCAGTAACACGACTGGTACCACCTTTGCTATAGATAACATTGGTCGAGGACTGTGGTATGTTACTGCGGACTTTTCCAGCATTAACAAAAGTTGTTTGTTTCAACGAACTAAAGTGTCTACTCGTTTGGGACGCTATTTGAACGTTAACATCTATATAATCATAGTTATATCTTGTCTACCTTGACTCCGTCGTATATAACAATTATGCCTATCTGGAAATCAAGAGACGAATATTGATTGCAAAACGCTGCTACTAAGCAATAAGCAAGCGATTCGATGACAAAACCCTCTCCCAACGAACAAATGTCCATCTTTCTTGCACTACAGCACGGAATCCTGAATAATGACGCAAGCGGATCAATCTATTTTGGGAGTCTTCGAGAGAAAAATACCGAATACCGTCGTCAAATAAGCCATGAGCTGTTTTACATCATCGACTTAGTCAAGCACGTTCAAATAGGCCGAATGCGCTGGCTTGGACAAGAAGTACGAATAGATGAAAAGTTTCCAGCTCTAATAGGGGTCGACCTAAACTTCGTTGGATGGATCAAATAAAAAAACTGTTATCTTAATTTGATGTGACGAAATATCTACGGAGCGCAAAAGACCGAAACGCTTAAAATTCTTGTCGACGAGCGGCTTCTGATAATGAAAAAATTCACAATAACTGTTTTTGGTTCGTTATATCCGTCCGTATATGGGTCGCATCGCCGTTTATCACTTATAATGGTGACATATGTAAACAGTAACAAATAAGATGTGTTCAGTAAGAAGTTCCTCTCTACACTGTCTATCGCCGTTATAGCTACCTGTGACAAATATGAAAGTTAACGTTTATGAGATCATATTTGATTGGCGAAACGCAGTATGAAAAATATCTCACAAAGAGTATGACCAAATAGTTTGGAGCGAAATTGCAAATGAAATTTCAGTCAAAACTTTATGAATATAGATTTATTATGAATTTTTTTTTTATCCTTTTTGGACAAATTTTCGTGGCGTTATATACTTGGCTGATGCTGATATTTATAAATTTTTAGGTGTTGGCAACCACATCATGCTAATTGGGGGTACAAAAATAGCCTATATCATTATAATTTTATTTTTGTCCCTTTTATATTATATGTATTTACATTGTCTTAAACAAAAGCAATCTATCAAAATGTCATTCCAAAACGTTATACAACTGAGCAACCAAATTATAAATAACACCAATGATACAAATCAACTAAAAGTATAATAAAAGGGGCAAACATTTGAATGTATATCAAGCATGAATCCTTCTAAATGTTTGAATTGCTTACAGACAGTAGTTATGTATGGACATTGTACACTCATTCATGCTAGTTACATGTTTTCAATATACCTTTAGCAATATACAATCCTAATAAATTTATAACCTTTTACGTCACAAGTATCCTGTAAGTCTCAACTCGTCCATTAAATGTTTATATTCCCTGTAATCCTGCTTTTGTGTACTATCATTAACTAAAACTAAAGTAAAATAAAATAATAAAACAACACGTACAAATGAGGCGCTTTGGGTGGTTCTCTATTTTTTAGGTTATATAGATGAGGGTGGTTTGTTTCTTTGTATTCATATTTTTACTATGAACTCGTGTTGTCGCGTGATATCATTAGTCGTAGCTTATTCGATTGAATCAAATTTGTTTCCATCTTTATCACCAGCAGCGACAACGCAATGTTGTTTCCGTCATCGCCGTTGTTATCAATAAAAGTGTAATTATTCATTTCACAATTCCTGTTTATTGTGTAATGGTAAAATCACTCAAATTTATAGGTTCATTTCAACTTGGTAATTTTGGTTATGCGGCGACCCTTAACAAGCTTTAGATATACAAATTCTAAATTATTTCTGTTTTTTACTGGTTTTAACACCATTTGTGCTAAATTTCTTATATTTGATGAGGAATTATCCATTGCTTCTATTAGGGACATGAGGGACATAATCTCTCCTATCGCGAAAGATGAAAGCAGTGAATGCTCAGAAGTAAGAAAAAAAGTGATAACAATGCAAATTTGCTTTTTGCTTTTTTTTATCAATAAATCGGCTATGATATTGTCATAGTTCGGTTTGAGATCAGTACTATTGGCAATTATTTATTATTTCACCAATCACCAACTTGTCTGGGTGATTTTGGCACCAAAATTCGTGATCCAAAATTTACGAAGTGGTACTGATAATCTGCTAATAGTTTCTGGCTATACTTGGTTGTGATTGAATAATAGGGCGTGGCACCGCCTATACAATATGAAAATCAAAAGGCTATATCTCATAAGCTATCAGAGGTTTGAAGATGATATTTGGTATATATATTGTTGGTGCAGTATTAATTACAGCCAACGCGGAAGTGGGCGGTGCCACGACCGATTTCAAATGGTAATGGTAAGGTTTGTTTTTGAATTCTGTATTTGTATGTGCAATGGTTTTCATTCAAATGAACATACCTTTATTAGTACGTATTTGGTTTATATGAGAAAATATTTGTAGTTATATGGGCCAAATAAGTGAATCGATTGCAACGATATTTTCTCTATGTGGTTCGTAGGGCCTCTGTCATAAATAGTGATTTTGATTTCCCGGCAATTTCGTTTCTCGAGAAATTGGAATATTTATTTCATTTTCCCGGAATCCCGGGAAATCCCGGTTCAAAACAAAATATAAATAACAAATGCCTTTAAAAATAAAAAAAAAAAATTATTAATACAAACAAAAAACTTTGAAATGAAATACAAATATTATTCTAAAAATCTCGTGTTATAGTTTATCCGAAAAGTTGTTAGACGAGCTATCAGCATAAAACCTGTATATGAGTAATCTCTTATATACTTTGAGAGGTGCGCGAAGGGTTTTTCGAAATTCGTACTTTTAGGGTGGGAAAGGTATAACAAGTGAGAAATCTGGTAACATTATCCAGCCCAAACCTGTGTCATTGAGCAATCTCCTTATAGAATTGGAGAGCTCCACGATGTGAATTTTCGAATTTTTAAAGGACTAAAGCTATAGTCTTTAGTGCTAAATGTGGCACAGGGTTAAAACTACCATCTATACCATCACCAAGACCAACGGCTAAGAGTAGTATCGCAAAAATCTATATGGGATTGCTTCTTATAGAGTTAGAGAGGAGATTTCTAAAAGTGTTACCCCATTAAAAAAACCTAACCCAACACAGACCAAACGGCTTAAGGTGGAATAGCGAATATGAGGGGGAATATTGATTTTTGTGAGTAATTGTGTGCTCTAATTTCATACAAATTGGTACCATCACCCTAAAGTTAGTTGCCCAAAGCTAGAAATGCGGATATTGGGTTGAATATTTATTTTATGGAGCAATTGCGCGATATGAAGGAAAGTTGAACTTTAAGGAGGACAAAACCGAAAATGCGATGAAACTGTTAACATCACACAGACCAAACGGCTAAAGGTGGAATCGCGGTAATTGTGCAATCTAAAGTGATTTTTTGAGATTCGTACTCCTTGGATAAAGAGGGGAAAGTGTTATCATCGCTCAGACTAAACACCTAAAGGTACAAAAACCCAGTACACCAGCAAAGAATGTTATATGTCAATATACGCCTATCAATAAGTGTGCATTCGGAAACTCATGGACATGGTACTGCTGATCCATTTTAGCAATTCAATAAACGTACGAATTTTTCTCTATATATTAAAGCACATTTAAAAGATAAACAACACATCGAGAGACGGAAGACGATAGTGATGGTCAAGAAAATAGTCACCAATTGGCAATTTTATGGTAAACATTTAGAACACTAAATAATTATTGATTCCTGTTGATTTTGACTTATCAAACATTTTGATATTGACACATAAAATAAGCGTAATGAAATCCCGGTCGCATTCCCAGGATTCCGGGACAAAATACTGGGCGGGATTCTCGAGAATTTTGTCCCGGCAATTCTCGGGACAAAAACACTAGTCATAAAGTACATGAAACGCCTAACCGCGATATAAGACGGAGATATAAAATTTACACTTTTAGAGGATAAACGGAGAAGGAGGAGTGAACATGACACCAACCGCTAAATGCAAACATTTGAAGCTGCACCAGAATAAATATATTACATACAGGAAAAGAGTTCCATGGGAATTACTTTTTCCCAAGTAATAACAAGCTTGACAAATTTCAAGTATTCGAAGTCGGCCGATTCACTCCGACTAAAAGTTTGCAGAAACCAGTACAGAAATTTCAGTCAGGTAAACTGACTGATAAATACCATCACCCAATATACGATATTGTTTAACTCTTGAGTTATTGAAATTATTAGATATTTAAAATAAAATTACTTATGTATTATTTTTTGTCTGCATGTAGAGCAAAAACGTACAAAATTTGGTCTATTTGTACAGAAGGTACAATTAGAGGCAGCACAACGTGTCTGACTTTTTTCATAAATCAACGTTCAATGATCGCCTACCTTGGCAAAATTTGTCTGAATTCAGTATACATACAAAAGTGATACGTATGTAAAACCGGGAAATATCCCATATATTTATATGGGTGTTACCAGAAGGGATGTTCTAAATAGTTAGGGATGCTGAGGATTTGCCTCATATTACAAGATAAATTAACTGACCAAATTTGATTATTCCCCCAGGTGACGGTTTAGAAGTTATGAGAAGTTTAGAAGTTTCCAAACAAAGTCATTTTGTATGGGAGGTACCAGAAGGGGTGTATCAAATAGTTAGGTTTTCTGAGGCTTTGCAACCTATCAGAAGATAAATTTACCGATCAATTGTCATTACCCTCCAAGTGTCCGTTTGGAAGAAATATTAATTTTCCAAAAATATGTAATTTTGTATGGGAGGTACCAGAAGGCATCAACCGATGCAGTCCATGTTAATTCCAGAGTCTAATTTTCACAAGCGGTCTGCTTCTCTTCCTCTGAAAAGGTTTTCCCCGATACCTTAATTGCGGAAAACAAACAAATGTATGAGAGAGTGTAGCGTCTAAGGACAATGCAACGTAATGAAAAATAGTGTGTGGTCTTAGATTTTATCTAGCCAAAAAACTTGAAACAGAGAAATATTACAAATCATCAGTAGTCGAACATCATTCGCAAAATTTGAGTGAATTCAGTGTACTTACAAAAAAGATATGTTCGTTGGGAAGTTATGGGAGAAATATTAATTTTCCAAAAATAGGTAATTTTGTATGGGAGGTACCAGAATGTGTGAACCGATATAGTCCATATTCAGTCCTAATTCAACTTTTCACAAGCGAACATAATACGCGAAATTTTAGTAAATTCAGATTACTAACAAAAAAAGATATGTATGAGGGTTAATTCGGTCATTTGTATGGGTGGTACCAGAAGGGGTGTGGCAAAGGTTTTCGTTTTCTTAGGGTTTGTCTATTTTGCAAGATAAATAAACTGACCAAATTCAAACATCCTCCAGTTGCCCGTTTGGAAGTTATGGAAGAAATATTAATTTTCCAAAACTAGGTAATTTTGTATGGGAGGTACCAGAAGGGTGCGACTATTCAGCCCATTTACAATCGCATAAGTTCGTTTTGAAATATATTAATAGTGGTTGTACAAACTACGTTTCCACTTATAATTATTTAATTGATTTGAATTATTGTAACGGTCAAAAGTACCAAACGTGAACTAAAATTTACTTTTTAAAACCCTTTAAGAAGTTGTACTAAAAGTACACTTCATTTATTGTGAATTGTTTTCCAATCTAAAATTAACGAAACTTTTATAAACCGTTTAGTAAACCGACATATATTGTAAAATGAAATGTAAAAAACCAGTTCCTCAGCTCAACTCACACGGTAAGCACCTATGCTTCTAAAAATAAAATCATAGATTGAATTAAAAAAATTCTTCCCGATCTCTTTTATTTATTCACTATCCATATAATTTCTCAAATTTCTTGAGTTATTATTTGGACTTAACCCTATTCTCAGCTCTCGCAGGTGCTAGCCTTCACATCAGCCTTTTAAAGCGAAATACAGTCCACATCTATAATTCCTATTGGGTCTACTACTGGTTCTCAGGCAAATTGAGAACCAGACCCCAAGTATCTTAAGACCAAATTCGTTTCAGGACTTTTTAAGACGATTGAGCTATGTCCGTCTGTCTGGTCAGCAGGATAACTCGAGTAATCCTTAACGGATCGGTATGAAAATTTATCAGTATTAATATTTTTTAAAACGAACTTACTCAACATCTTTATTAAAATTTTTTTTTGATAATTAAGGGTGGTCCACCAGCGCCCGGTAGGTGGCTCTGTGGTGAGTTTATAATCAAAATTTAATAAATGGACCAATTCAACTGATATTCAGAATGTGTGTTTGTTTGATCATCAGAAAAATTGTATGTGCAAATGTAACTGGTAGGTGGCGTTTGGGTGGATTTGTTATCAAAATTTGAATCAATGGACTAATTTAACTGAAATTTAGTATGTATATTTGAGTGATCATGAGAAAAAAGTTTCTGTATTAATGGACCCGGTAGGTGCCGCTAGGATGGAATTATAATGAAAATTTTGACGAATTAAACAATTCGACTGAAATTTAGAAAGTATATTTGTTTTATTATAAGGAAACCTTTCTGTATAAATGGACCCGCTGTTGAGTTGGCAGGAGTAAAATTATTTCGAAAATTTATATCGATTGTCTGATTTTACTCAGACTTAAAATGTATTTTTGGACATGAGAAAATGTTTGTTGTTTGTTTTTATTCAGTTGCCGGTGTTTAGATTATGATACACTTAACATTTGGAATGTCATTTAGTCACCATTGATTACATTATATATAAACATTTATTTAACATCAAAATTATTGAGGGCTATGCATAAAAATAGGTGTACATTTTGATGTAACTACTAATTGCGAAACCGGTTGAACCGAACCGATTTGTACCAAAATGTCAGTAAAAGTTGGTGATGGACTATAGATGGTCACCCAGACCACAAATCGGCTTAAGGCAAAAATGGCGAACATTTGTATTGGTGCACTTCCTATAAAATTAAAGAGCCTCACAAAGTGGTTTTTCGCATATCAAACTTTAAGGGGACTAACCCGAAAATGGGAAAAACTGTTGCTATCAACCAGACCAAACGGTTTATAGGTTTGTTGAGTCAAATGAAGGGATTTTTAAAAATACATGATAGCACTTTGCCACTTTTTTAACCCAAAAAGGGGCAAAATGTTATCGTGGGATAAAAAAAAGGGACAAAGTGCTATTATGGCTCAGACCAAACACCTAAAGATACAATCACCCAGTATACCAACGCAGAAAGTTATATGTCAGTTAATCGGCTTAAAAGAGTGGTTTTAGAATACATGCCTATCAATAAGTAAGTTTTCATCAAATCATGGACGACACTGCTGATCCATTTTAGCAATTCTTACAATAATATGTAATAATCTTTTAGGTATATAAAGTACAAATTTTGTCCGGAAAAATCTCGCCCATTAAATTCGCAGGTCAAAGTTATTAACCAATCGTTATTAGATTCAACTGTACTTAACATCTTTTACAATAACTTGGAGGCAGGACGAAGTCTGCCGTTCCCGCTAGTCTATGTATAGTATTCTTATAGGCATAAGTGTAAATCTAACTTTTTTCAGTATAAATCATCATGCAAAGAAGTACACAAGAACAACGTTCACACATCGTGGAACTTTATTTTCAAAATACACGCTCACATCATCATCCATCTGAGTAGTTGACACGCAATAATATGGATCGACCACATTTACTATTTTAGATAATATTCATTCTAATGCGGATGGAAGAAGAGGTCGCAGCTGTAGACATGAGCGTTGCAGAGGACTTTTATAAGATAAAACTGGTGGAAGAATTAAAGCCAGCGGACGATCACTTGATTTTTAAATTTGTCAGCGTGATACCATAACTTTGTTAAGTCAAACGAGATTTTCATTTAAGATCAATAGAAGGAGAAGACTTGTCAAAAGTGTTTTTATGCCCAAAGACATATAGTTAACACACAGACGGTTCCCTCTACTACGGATACAAATTTTAAGACGGAATTTTTAATTTTGATCTTTCGCGGAATGTCTATTTTTGATTAGTATAACAGGTGGTTTTTCGATCAACATACAGAAAAAACTTGAACTACATGTCGGCACTATATATACGAAATTGCTGATAAAATTTTTACTATCATCATAGCGCATAAGATATTTTGCAATTAAAACAATAAATGTTGTCGACAGCAGCTGCGCCGTAAAAGTGTCGAGTCAATCGGCATGTCTAGTAGAAGCTTCTCAAACAGTCACGTTCGCATTCATCGAAAAACAAGTAGGTGCCGTTTATGAGGCGTGTTCATTCGCAACAACGCGAGATGCTATCCCATACCTCATTCATGAAAATTAAGTTTTTTTACAAACTCATCAATACCATTGTTTATGGTGTACTCCGAACACTTAATTCTACCTAAATACCTTGAAAAGAGGATTTTCCATAAAATCAAGCACAGATTAAACATTCCAGCGACAATGTTGTCATAGTTACACAACATTGTGCACACACAATATTCGTGTGTACAGGCACTTTTAACTCCAGATGCAATTCTATGGTGTGTGTGTGTGTGTATAACTCTGTTACTGCAAGTAGTGTGACAGGATCAGGTTTATGGGGAAAGAAAATATCAAAGTTTGACCTTTGGCAATTGTTATGTGTTAAGAGCACGTAATGCAGATAATAATGGCGGGTATTTTGTAAGATTGAACATGCTTTTGTTGCTTTTTCCAAGAAATACTTACAATACCACAAGTTTGAGGGTCCCCCTCATCGTTTTGATCCATTCACTGTCGTCATCCAACGACAATTGGACATTTTATAGTACATGCACGTCACAAAATCCATCTACTGCATTGTCAGGATGTTTAAATTGTTGTTTGTAGCGATTTATTGTACAGTGGGTGGTGTGATATGTCAAGACATTGAACATCAATAGATTTTAAATCAGTACGTTGGGACAGGAAGACTCAATATCATTCGACATATCGATACCTTAACTGTAAACTATCTGTTGAGAAACGGAATCAGTGGGGGTTTAGATTCCAGACTCATTTGGAACATGTATTACAACACTTTACACTATATATTCAGCACTTTGTGCTTCAAATTTAACTTTGGCTCCATAACTTTTGAGATAATTAAAACTTTATTGGGCAGAAGTTAAGTGAAGGAGAGATACATATATTACAAATTTATACGTTTGAGGTTAAATATCAATTAACTGGGAGATCAATATTCATCTCTATACTAGCTTAAGTTTAAAATTCAGCTCTTTGTCCAATATTACGTCGAGGAAGGAATTTCAATGCAACCCAAAGAGATAGGTCTAACGAATCTTATATATCCGGTCATGTCTGGTCTTGGAGTTAGACCGTTTTCGACCGTACTCGGATATTTCGTCCCAACTGCTATTGACACATTGTCTGCATATGCGACAAACTTGACATCAACCTCCTCTAGGGAGAACAGAATACCAATCTTACCTTTATCCCAACTCACTATAACGAATTACATTGCAATCACCACAATTATAATATTACCCCAATTATTTGATGTCATAAATCTATAGGGAAGAAATCCTGTTTATGGACTGAACATGGGGAGAATATAAAAAACACGAATGAACATTTGTTCGTTTGAAGATTTATTAGAGGTGTGTTTAAAGTAAACTTCAAAATAGTGCATCACACAGTAGGGAACAACGTTGTGAGAGCTTAATACAACACAAATGTTATCGTTTGTCACTGTTATTGGCCATTGGGAATTTGTAGTCAATTTGAACTCATAGCTACTCTCAAATACGAGTATGTAGCTCTTAACCAATGCTTACAAATGTGATAGCTGAAGCGTCTGCACTGGTTACTTGTGTGGTCATTGTTACCAGCTCACTTTCATTGATTGCATTTTGGTCCAGTTTTTATCCTCTACAGCAACTGACGTGTTTTTTCAACTTTTCGTTGAATTTCGACGACCAAAAAATTTTTTTTTTCTTCAGCTGTTCAAACAAACGACAGAGTACAGTAAGTCCTTTACAAAAAAATGAAAAGGTTGTAACTTTCGTCGTATTAAATTTTTTGTTGTTGTCTGCAAAAGAAAATAAACTTTCCGATAACAATAAATATTTGCAATGTAAAGGCGAAAATCATGTAAAACATGACGACAGGTAAACAATTGGTTTATGTGTGGTTCTTTGGGTAACATTGATGCATGAAATACATTTAAGGAGCAATGTAAAGCTAAAGAAAAGTACAAGTTAATTTGATGTAACAAGTGGTTGAGGATTTAACGTAGCTCTCATTGTTTTCACAGGGATGTGAATAATTAAGATTGCCCTTTCTGTGATATAAATTTCATAAAAATTTAAAATGAGAAATATTCCGTGTCCGCAGCAATCCTTGTATAATTTAATTGAGGAACAAAAATAATAAATAATATTATACATGTATGGGGACGGCAGTGGCATGATTGTTAAAACACGTTAGAGATAGGACTAAGGGTACTATACGTAGGCTTGCCAGATTAAAAATTGTAAAATTCTTGACATTCGCCAAAAAATATCTTGATTATGAAAAAAATCTTGACAAATGAAAACACTCATACGTTAGTATGTAAACAATCAATTTAATTTTTTTAACATATAGTTTTCACATAAAATGTATTCAAAACATTAAACAAATCAAGTACAGATATTTCAGTCGGATGAACTGACTCATAAATACCTTTACCTTATGAATGATATTACTAAGGTCTCGAGCTATTGAAACTAAACCATTTTTAAAATTAAAATAAAATTAGTTAACCTTGATTTGGATTTTATTTCAAACTCAAGACCAGGGGTTTTGGAAGAAGTTAAAAGCTGAATGATATTCTCATAATGCCAGGCAGTCTGTACAGCTGTTTCGGATTCAACCACGAATCCTCATCAGCAGACTTTGGTATAATGATTGCAAAATGTTTATCAAGTCTTATGCACCAGAATTAACAACAAAATGAGAATTCTTTCTTGAGTGCATAGACTCGATAAACTTCACAACCATTCACTATGAGAAACCATTTGCTTAACTTCTTTCTTATTTTGATTGTTTATGTTGAAGCTTGTAGAGCGTAAACGGTTAGAGATAGGACTCTCGGTCGTATGGCTAGACTTACTGACACGTAGTTATAACGTTGAAAGAATTGCAGTGTAAAAAGTGTTAATGAATCTGCCGACAAATATAGAAATTGTAATTCTATATCTCTGGACATATTATAATTTTTATAGGGCTACCGAAAAAGTGTTTTTGGCACAAAAATCTCTAAAGAATTCATAATTTCTAATAGGATTGCAAAATATGGAAAATATTAAAAGTACGTATAAATTGCATAGCAGGTACCAGCAGGGGCAACACAAAGAGCCCGATTTTTATTCGTAAGTCAACGTTCAATAAAATTTTACCTTGTGCAAAATTTCACTAAATTCAGTGTACTTAACATAAAGATATGCGTGTAGAACTTTGTGGGGGTTTTCGGTCTATTTTATGAGATATACTGGGAAGGGTGATTAGGTTTTGGAAGATTTTATACTATCACAAGATTAGAAAACTGACCAAACTTAAGCATCTTTCAGTTGTCGGTTTAGATGTAATGGTAGAAATATGAATTTTCCAAAAATAGGTCATTTTGTATGGAAGGAATCAGTTAGGGTCGGCCGATATAATATTCATTCCGGAGTAAAATTTTTATTATATGTTTGAATTCAGTGTACTAACAAAATGATATGTATGTAAAATTATGATGGTATATTCGCTCATTTGAATTGGAGATACCAAAATGGTTGTGGCAAACGTTTAAATTTTTTTAGGGTTAGTCTGCTATTACCTCACATCTAAGGGTGAGGATATAAAAAATAAAGTGGGAATACTGATAGTGAAATTTATAAATTAAACACTTCGCAGCACAAAATGAGAAATATTACGAGTTGACATTACTAAGCTGTCCTGACATTATCTCTCGACGGCTTTCTAGATCCATTAAGGATTTTCTTAATAATTTATACTAGCTTCTGCTTCAAATTGGCTGTTTAATGTTGTCAAAAATATAAGCGTTGATAGATTTTCGAAAAAGTATACTAAAAGGAAACTTTTCACAGTTATTTTTCAATGAACTGTTCATTTGATTTTTACAAAACTTTATACAAGGAAAAGTAATTTTGAAAAACATATATACGGTATTTTTTGGTTAGTCTGTAAAAATCTTGGCAAATCTTATTTTTTCTTGATTCTTGACGAGCATTAAAAATTCTTGTAAATCAAGAAAAATTAAGACCGTCTGGCAACCCTAACTATACGGTACCAACTGAGAACTTGGGAATTCTAACAAAAATCTAAAAAGAAATCATAATATTTAATGAGTGTAATAATCCTCTAGGCAAGGGCGTAGCCAGGTAGGGGCAGCTGCCCCCCCTCCCCTACAGCTTGGAAAATCTGTCAAAATCCCGGAAAATATGAAAATCAAAAAAAAAAACAGTAATTTTATTAAGGTGACCTGACTGATAAAAACTTTCACCCTATATTCATTGTCCAAAATTCTAGTGGATATTTTTTAAATCTTAATCAATGAAATTGACTGATTTTTAAGTAAAAGTACTTATGTATTGTTATTGTCCTGCTTGTGCAGTGGCAACTGTTGGCCAGATGTTCACGGGCATGTATCGAAACTGTAGAAATGGTTGCAGTTTAGAAAGTGCGAATGAATTCACAAAATATTAAGAGTTCCTCCTTGAAAATACTGGGAAAACGTAGACTACACTTTTTATTCGTAAGTTAACGTTTAATAAGTGATAAGATTGTGCAAAATGTATTTATTTTTGCTGTATTTAGTGCACTTGCAACAAAGATACATTGTATGTATGTAAATGTATATGGGTGAATTTGGTCATTTGTATTAAGGTACCAAAAGGGTTGTAGAATATATTTCGGTTTCCTGAGATTTTACCTACTGTTGTAAGATAATTAAACTGACCAAATTCAAATATCGTCCAGTTTTTCATTAGGGAGTTATGTTTTCCATTAAAACTAAATTTTGGAAAATAATAAAACTGTTAAATCTTTAAAAGGATCAGTAAAGTGTACTCGAGTTATCGAGTTATAAATTGAACGAACACAGTGGAAATTTAAAAAAAAATCGATTGAGGAGTTAAGAATTTTTGATGTAACTGATTTCGAACTCGATTTCCGAATCGATTCTTTTAACAAGACATTTGACAAAATTAATTAGTTCTTTGGATTTTTATCAAAAATTATAACAGTGAAATCAATCGAGTAATCATCCATATTTGTGTTTATTCTATGCATGTGTTTTGTAATGCATACATAAAAATTGGAAACCAGAAAAGTAAGTGATTATACGCGAATGGGCTTCCTATATTATTTTTTTTTGCTGGAAAGTTGTGATCCATTATTAATGAGAATTTCAATCTACAATAAATTGATAAATATATTTCTTTAATAAATATATTTCTTTTTTGATCGCCCCAGTATGCGAAACATAGCCTGTGATGCTTTACTTTAATGCATTTTGGTGAGTTAAGACAAGGCCGATTACACTGTGGTTGTCGTAAAAATAACAAGTCCGGACTCGACGGTTTTACTGTAATTCAGACACGAGGAATCGAACTGCATCATTATTTTGAGTTACAATGACTTTTGCACAGAACACTTTTGTTTTTAATAATATGTTTTTTTTTTTTATTTTTCGATTTTTACGCAAGTTTAAAAACCATTAACTTCTATTCGGTTGGTTGTCCCGATAAAATTATTTTAAGAAAGTTGTTCCAAATATTTTCTACTTCTACTTTTGGATACAAACCTTAACTCTAAAACCAGGTTTGATTCAGAAAACCAGTAAAAATTAATATTCGTAATTGAAATCCTTTACCCAATACCAAGTAACACCATGCGATACCAATTATGACCCATGATCGAAACTATATACAAGATTTCAATTCAATAATTTTTTTGATGTATGATCAACCTAGAATACAGTGGCATTTACATTTTTATCGTAGTTTTCATGCAACCTAAAACTGTTTTAAGCCTACCGTCCACAATGGGAAAAATTGTTTTTTTGGAATATATGAAATTTAAGGCCACAATTATTGATCGATTTTCAAAATATTTTTTTTGTATTATTGAAAACAAAATTGTGCACAGAATATACGTTTTTTTCTTTCAAATTCCTTACCGTTATTTTAAAAAAATTGTCAAATTCGATGAAAAAATAAAATTTTTACTTTAATTTCAATTATTTTTGGACTTAACCAATTTCTTTATTTTGACAGATGATGTTACATATTATGGTATTGGTCTTTTTTAATGAAAAGCACACTACTTAGCCTACTTGTAAACACAAAATATTATTTATTTGCAGTTTAAAGCAGAATATTTCGTATATATGCAAAACAATTTCATGGTGACTCACCAATTTGACTGTCTTTTTACAGAAGTCTTAAAACTTTTTTAAGTTATATATTAAGATTTGTTCTAATCGGACAATAATTGTGAGCAGAGTAAATTGTTTTTGCTTACATTTTCACTTAGTTCAATTTGTAACATATGCTCACAATAATTGCAGAAGTTCAACATTTTTTGGTCACGTAATACAAAAAGTATTTGAAATTAAAGTCAAAAATAATTTTTTTCATCGACTTTGACACATTTTTAAAAAAATAACGATAACGAATTCAGGATAAAAAAACGTTCATTCTGTGGTTGTTTCCAATAACACAGGAAAAAAATGTAAAATCGCTCAAGAATTGCGGTCTAAAATTTCATATGTCCAAAAAAACAAAACAACTAAGATTAATAAAAAATTTTTTTTTGGTACTACATGAAATCGATAATCTAAAATTTTTTTTAAAAAATTTTAGTCTACCTTAGTTTAATAAAATAATGTCAAAAAAATGAGTATTGATTTTTCGTTAGGTACTTACTTTTAATTTTTTTGTAAACAAACTATTAACATGAAATGTAAAACCGACTAGCCCCCCCTACACAGAAAAAAACACAATTGTTGTTAAGTAATTAAATAAAATTGTTAGCATTCAACTTTGATTTATAACAACTTTTCCATTTAAGAGTGGTTGTAAATTGTCATATTTACAAATTTTCTAATACTGTTCAAATTCAACAAAAATACAAAAATTGTAAATGCGACAACACTGTTTATTGTTTTTACAATTTCGTTTGTTGGCGCCTTTTTAATTAAATATTTATTTGTATTGACGAAATGGCATTTAATATGACAATTCATTTGTCGTAATTTTTTTCTGTGTACATTAGATCCTGGCTACTCCCTTGCCTCTAGGTATCTTAAGTTTCACCTAAGAATACACATATTATTTTATATTATTACTAGCTGACCCGTCGGACTTCGTCCTGCCCAGTTAATTATTGTTAATTACTGTTACTGTTATATTTTACTAACTATTGGTATATTATATTGGCCACACTTTTTGCTATACAAATATTTATTTTACCAACATATTTCTTTCGCTTGCAACTTAGATATTCAATAATGCCTTATTAGCTTAAGTCTACTTCGTCCCCTTAATAAAACAATAGCGTATATTTTTTGGGCGTCGGGAGTGTGATGCAAGGTAAAGCTTCTGATCGGTTTAACTTGGCAAACCCAGAGTGATCCTTGCCAATTGCACTTCAAGTCTACTTACAGAGCTCCGTATTCGTAGTACTACTGCGGACGGAGTACCTCCACGTGGTGACGCCCGGAAGCGTGCCTCTGACACCCGTCAGAGCACGACTAACTGTGAGGGGCGAAACCTAAAACCCAGGCACGTTTGCTCAGAGTGAGCGGTACCCTGGTCAGCGTCTGATCCAGAATGGGCGGCTGTAATAAAATCCTGGCAGGAGGAGAAAACTGCGACGTGGTGCGCTGGGCTTGCAACCCGCCACCGACGTATAAACTATTGCAATGAAAAGAAGTAAGAAAAGAATAAAATGGACGGCCCAAAATGTTGACGTCCACCGCAAACGAATTAAGGACCATGATTTAAGGATATGCACCTGGAATGTTAGAACACTGTATAGACCAGGTGCCTCTATCCAACTGGCGGAAGTCCTCGAAGAATACAAGGCTGAAATAACCGCTTTACAGGAAATCCGGTGGACGGGACACGGGTGCTCGCGCATGAAGACGTGTGACATCTACTATAGTGGCCATGCGGACAAGCACGAGTTTGGATGTGGATTTGTGGTTGGCAAGAGACTGCGACACCTAGTCTCAAGGTTCAACCCGGTGTGTGAACGTATAGCCACCATAAGAGCCAAAACAAAGTTTTTCCACATAACACTTATATGTGCCCATGCTCCGACAGAAGAGAAAAGCGATGAGGACAAAGACGAGTTCTACGAGAGCCTAGAAAATGTATATGACCGTAGCCCGAGCCATGACATTCAAATTGTATAGGCGATTTTAATGCTAAAATAGGCAGGGAAACCGCATTTGAGCCTACCATCGGAAAATTCACACCGAAACGTCGAACAATGGCATCAGACTGATTGATTTCTCTGCGGCAAGAAATATGGTAGTTAGCAGCACTAGATTTGACCATAAAAATATTCATCTTCAGATCAATTGACGAGGAATCAGATTGATCATGTGGTAGTCGATGGAAGGCACGCATCGAGTGTTCTGGACGTACGAGTGATTAGGGGTGCGAACATTGACTCCGATCACTTCCTTACCGCAGTTAAGGTACGCACAAAGCTAAGCATGGCGAAAAACGTACGTAACCAGGCACAACGAAAGCTGGACATCGGTAAACTGCGGACCACAGAGGTAGCAAACGCCTACTCCAACCACCTAACTCAACTGCTGCGGAATGCTCCAACCCCTGACAATATAACCTCGCAGTGGCAAAATATAGCCGACTCCTTAGAACGGGCTGCGAGAAGCGTACTTGGTTACTCAAAGCCGTCTCAAGAAGATGCCTGGTACGATGATGAATGTCGCACTGCCACGAGAGAGACGGTTGCTGCATACAGGGCAAAACTGCAGCCAATGGCAACGCGAGCTGTTCGTGAACGGCACAGAGAGAAGAGACGACAGGCAAGAAAAAAGAAGGAGCTGAAGAAGAGACAGGATGAGTGCACTGAGTTGCTACAAAGTAGAGGGGAAGCTCGAAATTTCTACAAGAAATTGAAAGCGAGAATGCGTGGAACAGGGTTGCCCTCCTGCAAGAACAGCGATGGTCAGCTAGTGACGGACCCGGATAACGTTCTGAAGATATGGAGAGATCACTTTAGAAATTTACTAGAAACTGACACCACTCCAGAAGACCCCGCTCCAATCCATGACGATGGTATTAACTGTCCACCTCCGAGCCAGAGCGAGATACGTATGGCCATCTCCCGCCTTAAAAACAACAAAGCTGCTGGAGCCGATGGTCTCCCTGCTGAATTGTTTAAGGCTGGCGGGGAGGAGCTGATTAGGAGCATGCATCAGCTCATGGAGAACATCTGGCAAGAGGAGAGCATGCCCGGGGATTGGAGTCTCAGTCTGTTATGTCCCATATACAAGAAAGGAGATCGTAGTGAATGTAAGAACTACCGTGGAATAAGCCTATTACCAATTGCGTACAAGGTCCTTTCAAGCATATTGTGTGAACGTCTAAAGCCAATTGTAGAAAAACTAATTGGAACATATCAGTGCGGCTTTAGACCTGGCAAATCTACGACGGATCAAATATTCACCTTACGACAAATCCTGGAAAAAACCCATGAAAAGCAGATCAACACCTACCACCTCTTTGTCGACTACAAAGCTGCCTTCGACTCGCCGATAAGGAATAGGCTTTATGAGGCCATGTCTGAGTTTGGTATTCCTGCAAAGCTGATTCGACTTTGCAAATGTACCTTAGACAACACCAAATCCTCGGTTAAGATTGGTAAGGATCAGTCTGAACCATTCAACACGGAAAGAGGTCTCAGGCAGGGCGATAGCCTGTCCTGTAATCTATTTAATATAGTTATGGAGAAGGTGATGAGAAAGGCTGGTGTCAACAAGTCTGGCACCATATTCCACAAGAGCCACATGCCACTAGCCTATGCCGATGATATAGACATCATTGGCCGAAATCTGCGGGATGTTACTGCAGTTTTCTCATCGCTAGAAAAGGAGTCAGCAAAAATGGGTTTAGCGGTCAACGATGACAAAACAAAAATAATGGTTTCGACGAACAAAGAGTCCTCTCGATGGGGACGCACCGTGAACGTTGACAATTATTGTTTTGAGGTAGTCGACGAATTTACCTACCTCGGATCTTCCGTCAACAAGATTAATAATGTCAGCCAAGAAATTGAACGGAGAATAGTGCTAGCCAATAGATGTTTCTACGGAATTCGGCAGCACTTTAGTAACACCACCTTCTCTCGGAATACTAAGAAACATCTATACCAGGTGCTTATCTTACCTGTTCTGTTGTATGGTGCCGAATCATGGGTGCTTGCTACAACGGACATACAAAACCTGGGAGTATTCGAGAAAAAAGTACTCCGAAAAATATATGGACCTATTTGTGTCGAAGGCCAGTTTCGCCATCGGATGAACCATGAGCTGTATGAGCTTTACCACGACATCGACGTAGCTAAAAGAGTCAGAATCCAACGACTTCGATGGCTGGGACATGTTGCCAGGATGGATGTAAATGCTCCAGCGAGAAAGGTGTTTGAAGGCGAACCTGAAGGACGGCGCAGAGCAGGGAGACCCAAACTCCGTTGGAAGGACCAAGTGGTAGGCGATGTGCCATCATCTGGTAGGACTAACTGGAGAACACACGCAGAAGACCGAAGCGTGTGGAATTCTTTAGTACTTCAGGCCTCAAATTTATGAACTACGTTTCGTAAATTGTAATTGGCCACTTAAGTAAGTAAGTATATTTTTTTGCCCTTCGAAGATAAAGGAGTTTTATGATTTTGTGTTATTAGACATCTGGGAAAACAGTAATATTTCAGAAAATAATCAAAGTTTTTATGTTGGGGTTATTTAAAATTATAAAAAAAAATTTTGTCTAGCCTGTGAGATTACAAAAGCATTGTATTAATATTTTTTTACAAATGTGGTACAACCTTATTTGGAAAAGGTTAACTAAAATCTTTGGAAAACATATATTTATTAGCCAGTTTAAATCAATGTTTATTGGGCAATTGTTTGATCCTTTTTTACAAATTCAATACAAAGTGTTTGTAAATAATTTACTGAAGTTTTGGAAAACGTAAATTTCGCAAAATAATTTGGAAAAATGTACTAAAATCTTTGGAAAACATATACTCCTTAGCCGGCTTACATCAATGTTTATTGGGAAGAGACGGCACACACACAATTAAAGACTACATAAAATTTTTATGATATTTCTAAATTCTGTTTGGATGTCTGTCTGTCTGTCTGTTAATATTTCCCAAAACTACTTACGGTATTGGAATTGGGCTACATGGCTCCACCCCTTCTGGTTCCTCCCATACAAATGTACCTTTCCGCCCACTTTAGAGATGGAGTAATAATATCAATAAATCCAACGTGATAGTACCCAAATTCTTTATTTAGTAAAACTATAACAGGATAAAGTTGTGGAAAAAAATTGGAAGTCTAGCCACGCCCCTTCTGGTACCTCCCATACAAATGTACCTTTCCGCTCACTATAGAGATGGTGTAATAATATCAATAAATGCAACGTGAGAGTACCCAAATTCTTTATTTTTTAAAGCTTTAATAGGATAAAGTTTGTGAGAGAAAAAATGTAAGCCTAGCCACGCCCCATCTGGTACCTCCCATACCCATCTGGTACCGCCCTCTTTAGAAATCGATTAATATTATTAATAGAACTAACGCGATCGTGTTCAAATTCTGTATTTAGTAAAGTTCAAGCAGGAAAAAGTTTAAGAGAAGAAATCTGGAAGTTTATACACGCCCCTACTGGTACCTCCATATAAATGTACCACTCCGACCACTTTAGAAATCGAGTAATAATATTAGTATAATAGAAAATTTTTTGTTGTACTGGGGGTGATGGTATATGTAAGTCGGGTTGCCCGACTGAAACTTTCTTACTGGTTATTATTATAGGTTTAGCCGTTTGATCTGGGAGATTGTATAAGTAGGAATTTCAAAAAAAATCCTTCGTAAAGCCCACTTATTCGGTAGAGAGAGTCACCGTATAGATTTTCGTAATTATAGCTTTAGCCATTTGTACTGGGTAATTGTACGTTTTATTATTTTTTGGATCGAGCCCAAATTCTGTATTTTGTTAACTTAAGTTTTCAGAAAAAAAACTAAAAGTCTAGCCGCGCCCCTTCTGGTACCTCCCATACAAATATACCACACCGCCCACTTTAGAAATCAAGTGCTTTATTATAAAGTACTGATCATTACCCTGCATGAAACATGTGTCCAAGTGTCTCCATGTCAGCGCTTTTGTCAACTATTTTGAGTGACGTTTTGCTGGCATTGTCAACAAAGCGTTCACACTGCTGATAGTGAAAAATTTTCAATAGCAGCCATGCAGTGCGTTTTCTTACACTCACCTTAGGGACGAGGGTATACATGGTACCGTTGTTATTTTAGTCAGGTAAATGTGTTAATCCTGTATTCAGTTTTCAATCAATCGAAGTATTGGGGTCTGCTCGCTGCGTTTTCGTCTGTTTCCAGGTGTAGAGTGGCTCGATGACGTGGTAGGGGGTTGTTTAGACTTTAAACAGATGCACACATTGGAGCATAGTACGAATAGAGCCTACAACCAGGTTGCAGCTGTGCCAGAACCGTTCTCGTGCTTCATGGAAGACTGGTTTCTTCCGATGCAATTCCGAGATCCATATTCAAAGGGTAAGAGTAAATGGCCGTGTTGACAATGTCCTACGAATGTCGTTCAGACAAGCCTGATCGAGATGATATTGTTTGTAGCGCTGGACCTCCCTATCTCATGCTCAACAGGTACTGATTGCACAACATTTCACTGTGCACCCGTATGGAGAGCATCTAGGCCCCTTCATGTAGGTGAGAATGCATGTTTTACGGTACCAATCAAAACATCCTTTCGGTAACTGCATCAAAAATGACCGCATGACCAGAGATATAAAATTGAATTGAAATTTATTCCACTGTAAACATTTTAGCAATTTAACTACATATCTGTAAAGCCATACGATCTAAAACGCAACTCCAACCGTTTAGGCTCCACAAGCTGGAAAACTATAATACATAAGTAATAACATTAAAATTGTTGTTAGTTTAAATAAGTCGAAATTTAAACAATATAACTCAAAGAGTAAGGATAGTTATCTAAAATTTCTGTACTGGTTACGTTTGGACTCAGTGAAGAATATATCCAATGTTACGTCATAACAATCTTTTGTGGTCCTGAACTTTCAAACATTTTGTTTTTTGCATTCCGTTTTATGTTTTTCCATAGACAACATCTAAATCTATCCCAGTATAAATTAATTCCTACAAAGACAACTGCATTAAATGATTCTTGATGTTAACATCATCAGCAGGAATATTCTAAAGCCAAACTAATTTAATGAAACATTTAATTTAACAACTTCTTCATATAAAATTTGCTTTTCATCCACATTTTCCCATTCTCTATTCACCAATATGCACTGCGTCTGAATGATTCTCATATTAATTTGGAAAATTACGAAAGAACTGGACTTCTTGTGTTTTTATTTCATCCTATGATTGTGTAGAAAAAAAAAAACTCATTTTAATTTATATCCTGTCTTGTCCTTATTTTGTTTTAATTTTTCCGAGCGTATTCTCCTTCGCATTGCATCGCATGCATTTAATTAGCTTTTTGTTTTAAGTGTCTCATGCTATTAGTTCCAGTGAGCACAAGTCCTATGCTTCAACTTGCACTTTCGGGCTCGGTCTGTGCTGAAGTACCTTCAATAGGTTATAAAGGAATAGAAGAATATTTTTTTTAGCTTCGGCCTTATGTGTATAGTAGCTACATCAAGACTATGCTGATGATGACGACGACGATTCATCTTCCTTGTAATTAAAAGTCATGTTGTTTTACTTGTCATGAACTATTCGACCACACTGGGAAAAGTTGAAAGTTGATAGAAAATTAATGAAAGTGCAACAACAAACTCGGGGAAAAAAACTTTGTACCAACAGAGTGGCTCGATGTGATTTTTCTATTTGTTTACCTAATACATATAAAAGAAGAGCATACAACTAACAGGGCCGCAGGTAGGATATACCCGCAGCTTAAAAGCGACAAGCCAAATTTTTTGTTTATAGGTTTTCATTTTGAACTTCTCCAAATTTTGAAAGTTCGGATAGAATGTTGTCATTGAAGGGCAATTTGACTAAAAGCGACTTTTATAAAAAAAACAGTAATAAAGGGTCCAAAAATGTAAAAAGGGGACAAATTTTAACAGTAAAAACTTTATAGACTTTAGTCGATACCGTTTGCAGTATTCGAAATTAGAAATAGCGTGAAAGTAGCCCCAAAAGAAGAAGTTCGTTTTGTCAAGTTACATGCCATAATAATTTAATATCGGTTTTAAGTTAGTAAGTTTCGTATGGGGGAATTTTTTGTTGTTTTACACTGTTTCGTTATATTGTTATATGGTGGCGTATGATTATTATAAGTAATATTCCACGTAAATCATACGCCACGGATTATAACAGTTTTATTGTAACTGCTACAAAATAAACCCTGTTACTCGTAAAAAACATTTGATGGATGGAACAGATTAAAGGAATTATAATTCTTATTCTTTAAAATTTGTTTCTGCTAAATCGAACTAGTGGTTCTTGAGTTATGTCAAACACAAGTGCCTAAAACGTGACAAACTCCCCTATACAATACTTACTAACTTGACAAAACGAATGGTGCAGAACTTCTTCTTTTTGGGGCTATTTCCACGTGTAGTTCTCAGAACTGAGTCCCAAATCATTGAGCTATAAATGTTGTACTGTGTAATAAACTTTAAAAACACAGCCTCAGATAGTTATAAATTTTGAATAACGAACTTATAATTATAAACGAAGCCATTTGGCTTTAAACCTATAATTTCTATTAATTAAACTCACGAATAATTCTGGATAACATTAATTAATGTAATCCCTATTGACATAAATTAGAAAAAATGTTTCAACAAATTTTTTTTAATGTCTCGTGTGATTTTGAAATTTCACATAGAAATGCCATCAAAAACGATAAATGGGGTTTTGTTGGGAATGAATTGCATATTAAGCTAGCTGACCCGGCAAACGTTGTTCTGCCATCCAACTTCGGACCCGGCAAACTTCTTCTCGCTCCTAATTTAACGCTTCATATAACTCGTAGGATAAAGACTTTCCCTCCTTCAAATTTGTCATTGATGATCGTCGCTTTAATCACATTGTTGAACAATTGCGGAAGATTCAGATTCCGCAACATTCATATGATCGATTCCACCTTCAGCTATAAATTATTCGTCGCAGTTCCTGGCACATCTAAGGTGTTCAAAAATTCTGTTGGATCGTAGCCAATTTCATACATTAATTTCATCAGCAGCAGTAGATTTTGGAATGACGGGAAGCGTTTGATGAAAATCTCCGAACAGCAAATTCATAGCCCCAAAAAATCGTTTCGAATCACCTGTAAATCCTTTATCGTTCGGTCAACTACCTCCAAAGCTCGTTTATGTGCCATCGTGCATTCATCCCAAATGATTTTGCATTCTCGCGACAATTTCGCTGCCACCGAATTGTTGGATATTGTGCACTTTGGCTTGTCAACCGTAAGAAGATTTATCGGCAGCTTCAAAGCGGAATGTGCAGTTCGACCGCCTTCCAACAATGCGGCAGCAATGCCAGAGGATGCAACAGCTAACGCAATTTGCGATCATGACCAAATTGTTGCCAGAATCAAAGAAATGACAAATTGCCCTGTCCCTGTCCCACCGGGAGCATCGAGAAATTAAATGCCTCCCATTCCATTGTCAACAGCCTTCATTAGCGAATCGTTCACGTTTGTTTGCGCGGCATTAAACAGCGGCACATTTGTTCGGACTCTTTCGGCCAGCTCATCTTGATCATAGTCCTGCTCTCGTTACAATTCGCGATTGAATGCATCGAACGATTTGGCGCTGATATTTCCAATTTCGTTAATTTCAAGATCGAAATTCGATGTTGTCGTGCGAACTCTGTGTAAAATGTCGTCAGCCTTCTCGTCCTTGTTCCAATACATCTCGTTTTCGAGCAAATGCAAATGTTGGCGAACTTCTTGAAATGTGGCGACTGATTGATTGAATATAATTGAGACGCTCCGTTTCGACCTTGACGTACATGTCAACGTAGAACTGTTAAAATAACCGGCGATATCTTAACAGACGATTGTCAACATCTTGCCGAATCATCAATCGATACGCATAAAAATTCATTAAGTTAACCTTTTTATTCGTTTCTTCTCCTGAAATACGAATTCGAACATAAATGGAGAATGAACCAGTACAGAAATTTCAGTCAGGTAAACTGACTGATAAATACCATCACCCAATATAAGATATTGTTGATGTCTTGAGTTATTGAAATGAATAGATTTTTAATTAAAATAAAATTACTTATGTATAATTTTTCCCCTGCGTGTGGTGCAAAATCGTCCAAAACTTTACTTATTTGTGTAGGGGGTATAGGTGCCGGTTTGGAATATATGTGAGAAATATAATTTTTTCAAAAAAATTTAATTTTGATAGGGGGTACTAAAAGGGGTGAACCGATACAGTCCTTATTCATTCCTGATTCAAATTTTCATACGTACAACTTACGAATAATTTGACTGAATTCAGTGTACTTACAAAAAAAGATATCTATGTAAGACTATGGGGGTGAGTTCGGTCCTTTGTATGGGAGGTACCAGAAGGGGTGTGTCAAATAGTTAGGTTTTCTGAGGTTTCGCCTCCTATCACAATATAAATTAACCGACTAATTTTCATTACCCCACAAATGTCCGTTTGGAAGTTATGGAAGAATTATTAAATTTCCAAAAATAGGTCATTTTGTATGGGAGGTACCAGAAGGGGTGACCCGATATAGTCCATATTCACTCTTGATTCATATTTTCATAAGCGTACAAATTACTCATAATGTGACTGAATTCAGTGAACTTAGAAAACTTAGATGTTTGTAAGACTATGGTGGTGAGTTCGGTCATTTGTATGGGAGGTATCAGAAGGAGTATGTCAAATAGTTAGGTTTTCTGGAGTTTTGCCTCCTATAATAACATAAATTAATCGACCAATTTTCATTACGCCCCAAGAGTCCGCTTGGAAGTTATAGGAGAAATATTAATTTTCCAAAAATAGGTAATTTTGTATGGGAGGTACCAGAAGGGGTGGGGTTATTTCGCCTATTTACAATCCCATAAGTTCGTTTTGAAAAATATTACTACTGGTAAATTTTCATACCGATCCGTTAAGGTTTACTCGAGTTATCCTGCTGACCAGCCATCCGGCCAGCCAGCCAGACAGACAGACGGACATAGCTCAATCGTCTTAAAAAGTCCTGAAACGAATTTGGTCTTAAGATACTTGGGGTCTTACTCGTCTCCTTCAATGCGTTACACTTTTTTTTTCGTATCAAATGAAGTATACCCTCATCCCTAAGGGTGATGGTATAAAAAGAGGTGATGGCTTGTAACCAAACATTTCGTTGTATTGACCATCTTTAAATTGAGGTTATAGCCATCCTCTCCACGACAGAATATCAACAGGTATTGAAATGCAGTTGTCCACTTTCTCCACATTAATCACCACTGCGACTTTATTGATAGTGGGAGCATTGAACTGTCTTGCATGGCCTCCAGTGGTTCTCTCGTCTGATCTGATAATGTTTTGTGGTCGTCAAAATGCATTGTATCCAATGCGGCTTTGAACAATCTGAACAATGCATTATGCTCATGCAGAAGATTTTGCAATTGCTCGATCATTTCGCTTTTAATAGCAGTAAAATTTGTACAACGTTGATCTAGTACAATTGCCAAATCACCAACGAAATAGATCTAAGGGGACTTAGGATCTTTGTTTGCTGAAGGTAACAATGCGCCCGCTTGATGGTGTATTTGCCCTTGAATCAGAATGTTTAAAAGCCAATTTAAAAAAAAATTGGAAGAATTGTTCTTTTTAATGACACAAAATCAAACTTTTTTCGAAAACACCCGAACGTTGAGTAAACCCTAGCTTAGTTAACACGTTGCTTAAGATATTCCTAGAATAGTTAATTTCAAAAAATAGTATGCCTTCGTAATTTTTTAAAAAAAGCAACGAGAAGAAATAAAATGTTTAGGCGACCTATTTTAAAAAAAGTAAAAAAAAATATTTTTGTTTCTTTTTGAAAAAAGCGACGAGGACATAATACCATTTGAAATTTACTATTCTTGTCTAACTGAGCTAGGTTTTACTCAGCTCCAGTAATACTATCAGACAGGCATAACTACATTTGTGTATGTTTTTCACTGTTCCACAACTTTAGCCCCAAATGACGTCATTTCAAAGAATTCGACTGTAATCATTAAATCAGGCGACACAATGCAAAATTTCGGCGAAAACCACAAATTTTTTTAGTTTTTCCTGAAATTTCCTAGTTTTTTGATTTTTCTATTCGACAAGTCATTTAGGAATAATTACCGAAATTTTTCACATTCGAAAAAGCCACTACGGAACAATTGCATACAACATATTACACAAAAATGCAATTTGCGATTTTTTCAAATCAATTAATACTATGCAAAATTTTGTCAAAAAAATCAAATTTTTTTCGAGTTTTTCCGAGTTTTCCACAAAGAATTTTTCTATTTTTCCATTCCAAATTAATTTCGGAATAAATTTCCGAAATTTTTCACAGTTACATCGTACAAATTTATTAAATCATACGATAAAAGGCAAAATTTCGTCGAAAAAAAATTAAAATTTTTTAATTTTTCCACAATTTTTCGACAATAACTATTTTTCTATCCGCAAATCCATTCCATAACAATTGCATAAAAAATTCCATACAAAAAGGCAATTTTTGATTTTTCTAATTTTTCGGCTTTTCCGAACGAAGGATGGCAATTACGAACAACTGAATGAAAATTTGAGCAACATCGGTCCAGCCGTTCTCAATTGATGAGTTACTATAATTTTTATATATCATATCTATGCATATGAATCAAAATCCTCTCTGGTCCTTTTTTTAAGATAAAAAAATATTTTGTTTTTTAACTCCATTTTGAGCTTTTTTTAAAAAGTGACGTTCTTTGCAACATCCTCTATCAAATCGTTGAGATATTACATCGTGTTATATCTCATTGGAAGCGTACGGACTTCAGCTTATAGACATTTCTGTTGGAATGAATCTTTTCTGCGGAAAAAAAAAATAAAAATCTCTTATTTTTAATTTTCCCAAAAAAATATGTTTTGTCTAAATACAATAAAAAAATTTTTGAATTTAGAGAGTGCTTTGACAAACCTTGTTCTGGAGTAATTATAAATATCAAACAAAGTAAAAAACTTAGTTAGATTAAAAGTTGCATAATTATGTATTGAAAAGTCACCCCTCAAATGAAAATGGATAGATATGTAGTTAGTGCAAAAACGTTTACTATAGTAAGAACATTATTTTTTCATTATTTTAGATGCCTTCAAAATTAAATGATTTTTCTTTAAAAAAAATATGTACTGTTTCTTTATATTTACTTTATTATTATTAGCCTTTAAAACAACTTGATACATATATATTAGGGTGAGTCTTAAAAAATGTTTTTGGAATTTTTCATGGGCCAACTTAAAATTTTATTAAGACGTACAAAAAAACTCTATGTGAATTTTTTTAATTTTTTTCTTAAAGGTTTAGGGGTCGCTACCGGGGTTCGAAATTCAAAATTTTACCGTCATCCTGAGGGATAAGCCGAATAACTGGAGTAATCCTTAACTGATTCTTATGAAAATTTTTCAGTATTAATATTTTCCATAACGAAGTAATGGAATTGTAAATGGGCAGAATTGCCCCACCCCTTCTGGTACCTCCCATACAAAATTACCTATTTTTTGATAATTAATATTTCTCCCATAACTTTCAAACCGACAGCTGGATGGCATTTAAACTTGGTCAGTTTAATGACCTTGTAATAACAGATAAACTCCCAGAAAATCAAAAGCTTTGTCACACCCCTTCTGGTACCTCCCATACAAATGACCGAATTAACCCCCATATTTTTACCTACATATTTTTTTAGTAAAAATACTGAATTCAATAAAATTTTGTATGAGACGAACACATGCTAAAATTTGACTCGTGAGTGAATATGGACTATATCGGCCAACCCCTTCTGGTACCTCCCATACAAAATTACCTATTTTTAGACAAATTATTTTTTACCAATAATTTCCAAACAGACAGCTGGATGGCATTTAAACTTGGTCAATTTAATGACCTTGTAATAACAGATAAACTCCCAGAAAATCAAAAGCTTTGTCACACCCCTTCTGGTACCTCCCATACAAATGACCGAATTAACCCCCATATTTTTACCTACATATCTTTTTAGTAAAAATACTGAATTCAATAAAATTTTGTTTGAGATGAACACATGCAAAAATTTGACTCGTGAGTGAATATGGACTATATCGGCCAACCCCTTCTGGTACCTCCCATACAAAATTACCTATTTTTAGACAAATTATTTTTTACCAATAATTTCCAAATGGACAGCTGGATGGCATTTAAACTTGGTCAGTTTAATAACCTTGTAATAACAGATAAACCCCCAGAAAATCAAAACCTTTGCCACACTCCTTCTGGTACCTCCCATACAAATGACCGAATTTACCCCCATATTTTTACATACATTTTTTTGTAGGTATGCTGAATTCATTTATATTTTGCTAAAGATATACCCTTATTGTAATTTTACTAATGCTTATCTTAAATATAAATCTAGTTTAATGAATGTTATATGATATTCAACGTAGATAATGGAACGCTATTGTCTTGCCCCGGGACCGGCCGTGGCATAGTGGTTAGAACACGCGACTACCATGCGGGAGATCGCAGGTTCAAACCTGGCTCTAGTCATCTTAAAAGAAAAAAATAAATACAATTTTCTTTCATTGTCGGCTCCCCTCGAATGTTGTTTGACAGCAACTTCGCAGTATTAAGCGTCGATTCAATCGTCGTGTCTAGTAAGAGCTTCTCAAAACAGTGACGTTCGCATTCGTCGATAAATAAGTAGGTGCCGTTAGTTGTGAATCTAAAAATAGAAAGCGTGTTAATTCACAACAACGCGAGAAGCTATCCCATACCTCATTCATGGGGTGCAAAGGGAAATTAAGTAAGTAATTGTCTTGCCCCATTCCACTAATTTGCAGTCCAACTTAGGAATTTTTACAGTACAGTTAATAAGAAATGATTTATTTCAAATTTGTTCATCAGTTTTTGTTGTGTTATTATTTAAAAAGATACATTTCAAAAATAAAAATTAAATTAAACAGTTAAAAAAAATATTAAAATAAAAACTTAATATATTAATATTAAACATCAATTCATTGCATGAAAAACTTAACATTAAAAAATATAAATATAAACAACTGCATTTACTGCTTACAATATTCTTTAAATTTTAAAATATTGTAAAATATATTATTATTTACACATGGTAGATTTTTTTGGATCTGAATATTTTTTTCAAAATTCTTTCACAAATAATGATAGAAACTGCTTCTGTTCTTCATTATGTGTATGCAATTTATTGTATTCCTGCATCAAGGCCACTTCGCGTTCAGCAATATCGTTAAAAACCCTCATAGACCGAACTAATTCTTTACTTAAATTAAGGTCTGCAACAATCTTCAACATTTTTTTTTAGGAAACCCGATATAATACCCGTTCTGCTGAAAAATTTAAGAGTATTGTTGGATACAACATGCTCAAGACTTTTTGAATGTAGTAGGTTTTCATCTACTGTAACTCGTTTTTCTGGATTATCTACTCCTTCTATGTTTAAAGCATTTACCATCTTCTTCTTAATTTCATTAAAAACTTTGTCATCAAAAATGCAAATCCAACTAGCTCTTCCTAAAAATACCAGAGATGACCTAGATTTTTTTTTAAGGCTATTGCCGCTATCTCTTTATTAATTGTTGCATAAGACTTCAAGTCTTTTAATAACTGGAGGTCATTTCTTGAGGCAGGAGGTCCAGAAGTGGATTCAAACCAATATTTAAGGTAAATATTAATTATAAAAATGCTAACATCCTGTATTTCACATAATTCGCTTTCCTTTAGCTTGAACTGCTCTCTGAATAAATATATTTTTATGGAATATATTGCCTTAGCCATCCATCTAGCACGGTGAAGACTTGCTGGTGCTCTGAAGAATATTGGGGGTTTTGGGACACCTCCGCAGAATATTATTGTCAGCTTAAGTAGCTCTTTGTAGTCATCTCGTGGCTGAAACTCTTTAAGCTGATTTTCGGCAAAACAAATAGCATCCGCAGAATTCTTTATTTTTTTTTTGTAATGGTATGGTTGCTGTTTGATATTTCGGGGAAGTCCCGAAATACCATGCATAAGTCATATTATATGACTTCTACGTTTAAAACTGCGCATGGATTTCAGGGCACTGAAGCGAGTTCTTTTGTACTTCTTAATAACATTTTAAGTTAACCTATGAAAAAAATCAAAAATAAGTAGCATATGTAAAACTATCAGGGTGAATTCGGTCATTTGTATGGGAGGTACCAGAAGGGGTGTCACAAAGGTTTTGATTTTCTGGGGGTTTATCTGTTATTACAAGGTAATTAAACTGACCAAGATTAAATGCCATCCAGCTGTCCGTTTGGAAATTATTGGTAAAAAATAATTTGTCTAAAAATAGGTAATTTTGTATGGGAGGTACCAGAAGGGGTTGGCCGGTATAGTCCACATTCACTCACGAGTGACTTTTGTGCATGTGTTCATCTCATACAAAATTTTATTGAATTCAGTATTTTTACTAAAAAGATATGTAGGTAAAAATATGGGGGTTAATTCGGTCATTTGTATGGGAGGTATCAGAAGGGGTGTGACAAAGCTTTTGATTTTCTGGGAGTTTATCGGTTATTACAAGGTCATTAAATTGACCAAGTTTAAATGCCATCCAGATGTCTGTTTGGAAATTATTGGTAAAAAATAATTTGTCTAAAAATAGGTAATTTTGTATGGGAGGTACCAGAAGGGGTTGGCCGATATAGTCCATATTCACTCACGAGTCAAATTTTTGCATGTGTTCATCTCATACAAAATTTTATTGAATTCAGTATTTTTACTAAAAAGATATGTAGGTAAAAATATGGGGGTTAATTCGGTCATTTGTATGGGAGGTGCCAGAAGGGGTGTGACAAAGCTTTTGATTTTCTGGGAGTTTATCTGTTATTACAAGGTCATTAAACTGACCAAGTTTAAATGCCATCCAGCTGTCCGTTTGAAAGTTATGGGAGAAATATTAATTATCAAAAAATAGGTAATTTTGTATGGGAGGTACCAGAAGGGGTGGGGCAATTCTGCCCATTTACAATTCCATTACTTCGTTATGGAAAATATGAATACTGAAAAATTTTCATAAGGATCAGTTAAGGTTTACTCGAGTTATTCGGCTTATCCCTCAGGATGACGGTAAAATTTTGAATTTCGAACCCCGGTAGCGACCCCTAAACCTTTAAGAAAAAAATTAAAAAAATTCACATAGAGTTTTTTTGTACGTCTTAATAAAATTTTAACTTGGCCCATGAAAAATTCCAAAAACATTTTTTTTTTGCCAAATAAGAATCAACCTAATATATATATTTATATCTTAGTGCCTAAGTCAGAGGCCGAAATGATCAAAGATTTCCATTCGCTTCGATCTTGTGCGCACCGTCTCCAGTCAGTCCTACCAAGCAGCGTCAGTGATTCCTCCACCTGGTCCTTCCAACGTAGTCGCGGTCTCCCTCTTTTGCGCCGTCCTTCGAGGTCTTGATAGAATACCTTTCGCGCTGGAGTTTCCTCATCCATTCTCACGACATGGCCTAGCCAGCGCAATCGTTGCACTTTTATCCGCTTGACGACATCAATGTCGTGGTATAACTCGTACAGCTCATGGTTCATCCGAATCCTAAACTCGCCGTTTACGCAAATGGGTCCATATATTTTGCGGAGTATTTTTCTCTCAAACACCGCCAGATGTGCTGCATCTGCCTGTGTAAGCACCCAAGATTCGGAGGCGTACAACAGGACCGGTAAAATTAGTACCTGGTACAGCTGGACTTTGGTAGTTCGAGATATGGTGGTGTTTATAAAGTGCTCGCGTAGTCCAAAGAAACACCTATTAGCAAGCACTATTCTCCGTTTTATTTCGAGGCTGACACTGTTGTTTTTGTTCATGGCGGATCCAAGGTAGATAAATTTATCCACTACCTCAAAGCAATAGTTTTCAACGTTCACGCTGCGTCCCCAACGGGTGGACACTTTGTTCGATGATACCATTAACTTCGTCTTGTCCTCATTCACTGCCAAACCCATTTTCGCAGACTCCCTTTCAACTGATGTGAAAACAGCTGTTACCTCTCGCATCGTTCGACCGATAATGTCGATATCATCGGCATATGCGAGCAGCATGTGGCTTTTATTAAATATGGTGCCAGACATGTTAACCGCTGATTTCCTTAACACCTTCTTCATCACTATGTTGAACAGCATACATGACAAACCGTCACCCTGACTAAGACCTCTCGTCGTATCGAATGGTGCAGATAGATCCTTGCCAATCCGAACAGAGGATTTGGTATTCGTAAGGGTACACCGGCAGAGACGAATTATCTTCGCAGGAATACCGAACTCTGACATGGCTTCGTATAGTCGATGCCTGATGGAACTATCGAAGGCAGCTTTGTAATCGACAAAGAGGTGGTAAGTGTCGATTTGCTTCTCATGGGTTTTCTGAAGAATCTGCCGTAGTGTAAATATCTGATCCGTTGTGGATTTGCCTGGTCTAAAGCCGCACTGATAAGGTCCAATCAGGTTTTCCACAATTGGCTTTAGACATTCACACAGTATGCTAGACAGGGCCTTATACGCAATCGGTAAGAGGCTAATTCCACGGTAGTTTCTACACTCACTACGGTCACCTTTTTTGTAGATTGGACATAGCACACTGAGATTGCAATCCTCTGGCATGCTCTCCTGAAGCCAAATATTCTCTATGAGCTGTTGCATGCTTAAAACAAGCTCATCTCCACCCACCTTAAAGAACTCAGCTGGAAGACCATCATCCCCAGCGGCCTTGTTGTTCTTTAGGCGGGATATGGCAGTTGTTATCTCAGCTTGGCTCGGAGGTGGACACACGATGTTATCATTTCGGATTGGTGCACAGTCTTCTTCCGTCAAGTTTTCACACATCAATAGGCTGCAGAAGTGATCTTTATATATTCTAAGTACGCTCTCGGAGTCAGTAACGAGATGACCATCCTTGTCTTTACAGGAGGGAAGACCTGTTCCATGTACCTTTCATTTTATCTTCTGATAGAATTTTCGGGCTTCACCTCTGTTCCTGTAATCTTCAATACACACATTATTCCGCTTTTTATTTACACCGATTTTATATTTTGGCTACCCTACTCTTAAAGCGTACCATAAATATTAGTATTTAATTAAAGTAAATCCGGAAAAAATAAATATCAAGCCACGCTAATGCAGAGGCTAAAAAACCTATAGGTAAAAGTTATGAAGCTTGTTTGTCACATTGTATTAACACTACAATTGAAATGTTATTTCAACTTTAGCCAACAGCAATGGTTATATGTATGGTTTGTATTAAAGAAAAACTAAATGTTGTCAACACAGATGGGTTGAATCATTTTTTAAGAGCCAAAAGATATCTATGCATATCAATTGTGCTAGTTGCCAATTTCGTTGAGTTTTCACAAATTACTTGTTTATTACGATGACACCATGTTTATGGAAAAGAATTACGTACATAGGGTCTTAAGTTATTTTGCAATTGCAATAATTTTGCATTTTACTCGATTGAACTTAATTTGTATGGATCACAGAGCAATGTATAAAAAGTACACATAAATCCAGCATTATTTTTTTGTAAAACTTCCTTTATGTATTTTTTTGGGAGAATAACTGATTTTTCACCAAATTTTCATACCCTCTTCTATGATAATTTATACTTCAAAAAAGTTTCACACATAAATAAGCGTTTAAAATAATCATAATCTTGTAAGCCGACTCACAAAGACGAAGAAATTAAAGATGCATTCTATCAGTGCCTGAAGGAAATATATGGCCGCTACCATGAACGTAAAAGAAGCTAGACATCACAAAGCTGCATACTATCGATATAGCCAAAGCCTACCTCCTAATTCTGAAGTTTCCGACACCCCATTGTTGTCTCTGACCACTGCCGCAACGACCGTACTGGGTTATCAAAAACAACGCTCGGACATGTCCTATTACGATGAGGAATGTCTAAGGAAAAGGATAATGCATATGAAGCAAAACTGTAAACAATGAAGAAGAGAAGGGAAATGAGTAGGCCTTCGGGCGAAAAAAGCGTATATGGAAAAACGAGAGCCAGGATAACGAAAATTGCTAGGATAAAGGTGAAGCCCGAACGTTCTACTAAAATGTAAAAAGCAAAGGTTTGGGAACAGAGCAGAGAAGGAAATCTGGTCACTGAGATTCAGAGTGTGCTGCAAATATGTAGGGAACACTTTCGTTCTCTGCTCGGAAGTCACAAAGGTGACGAAATCACGCCAATCTTCGACGTTGGAGTAGATTGTCCACCATTGAGCAAAAACGAGATCAGTACGCCAATTGCACGGATTTTGTTTCAAAGACCTCTTTCGACAAACAAATATCCAACTCTACCAGATACTGATTCTGAGAGTCTTCAAGAGAAATCTACTTTGCAAAATCTTTGGTCCCACCTTTATTAACGGCGAGTACCGTCGTCGAATAAACAATAAGTTGTATGAGCTGGCTTGGACACATTGTGCAAGGATAAAAATGCTATAGCTCGAAAAATTTTCGCAATAAACTCAATAGGCTGAGCAGGAGGGGGCGAAAAAAACTTCGTTTAATGAACCAGGTGAAATAGCTGTAATCTAAACTTGGTGTGTGAAGCTAACTACGAAGCGCAAAAGACCGATGCGCTTGGAATTTATTTCTGCATGCGGCTACTGCTGTCAAATAAAAAAGTGAAGTGTTTACAACTTAAACTACAGCTGTAATTTCTTTGACAGACGGAGGGAAGAACATTTTTGAATCGACTCGGAATTCATCAACTAAGAAAGGCTGCGCCGATTTTGCATACATTTTTTTATCAATTGTTCGTAATTGCAAGGAGAAGGTTTTTATGAAAGAAAATTTTGGAAGAATCCCCCACAAAAAGTCGGGAAATAGGAAAAAAAACTAAAATTGCTATTTTGTATGGAATTTTGTGATCAATTGTTACGAAATGGCTTTTCGAATATAAAAATAAGAAATTCTAATTGAAAAATTCCGGGAAAATTTAATTTCTTTATTGACGAAATTTTGCATGATTTGATGATTTTGAACGATGTTAAGGTAAAAAATTTTTGTTGAAGATGTTAACGAGATAAATAATATTTAGATAAAAAAATAGCTATTGGGTTATTATCCGTCGAACCCGACAGCATTTTTTGACAACAATGACAACACCACCTTCGAATTTGTTCTTGAAATTAGCGACGAGATGCGCAACGAAGCATTAGTTCTAATCGAAAGATGTGCGGGCTTAAATGCGGCAGACATTGGACATTAGGAATGCCGGCGCCAAATCGTTCGATACACGAGAGATGAGCTGGCCAAAAGAGTCCCAACAAATGTGCCGCTATTAAAAGCCGATCAGAAGAACGTACAAGTTTGTTGACGATGGAAGGGGCATTTCTCATTGCTCCCGGTGGTACATGCAAGACATTTATTCGTTGATTCTGGCAACAATTCGGTGAAGATCCCAAACTGCGTTGGCCGCTGCATCCTCTTGCATTGCTGTCACATTGTTGGACGGCAGTTGAACTGCAAATTCCGCTTTGAAGCTGCCAATGAATAATCTCACGGTTAAAAAGCCAAAGAGCACAATGACCAAGAATTTAGCGACAGTCAAATTGATGCGAGAATGCAAAATCAACATTTTGGATGAATGCGCGATTGAGCATTAACGAGCTTTGGATGTAGTTGACCAAAATATAAAGGACTTTCGAGGTGATTCTAAACGATCACGAAATCTCCTGCTACTTAATTACTTAAAGCATGCTTGAAATCGTAGTTAATTTTAAGATGTTGAAATTGACCGCGATTAGGGAGTCGAATCACAGAACCTCCAATTTTGAGACAACTGCTGGCGCTTGGCAATGGCCAAATTCTCCTGATGTTTCTACTGAATTGATATCGTTCCCTATCCAATTTTTGCTAATTCACATCGTCGAAGGAGAAACTCATCACCAAAGTGTTCCCCGGCATTGCACACTATTATAAAAATTTCGATTGAATTAATGAACGGGCAATACTAGCATTTCAAAGTCAAATTGCTGGAGAACTGCATTCATATAAATCCGTTTACAGCATGACTGACAAGGATGAAGTGAACAACTATCCTGCGGAATTTTTAAACTAGCTTGATGTGCCAGCCAATTTACAAATGAAGGTGTTATCGATAATACTCATATTACGGAATCTGAATCAACCGAAATTGTACAACGGTACGCGGTTGTCAGTCAAGAAACTGATAAAACGTGATTCAACCGACGATTATCAAGGGCAAATTCAAAGGAGAGAAAGTCCTTATGTCACAATATTTTCAACATTTCAATTCCCTGTTCGGTTGGCTTTGCGGGTTTAACCCAAATTTCTCTGATTTTCGTGCGGTCAGCTGTATTCGCTTTGCTTATTCGCATTGTTAGTTTATCATATCACTCTCTACTGATTTTAATTCCATTCAAATGAATCACATTGAAATTTAAACTACGTGTGTTTTATTATCACTCTGGAGTTTATCTGATGGCGTTTAATTGGGGCGAGACGTAGTTCGCCGGGTCCGCTAGTAATTTATAATTTAATGTATATCTACGAAATAATGAAATTTTTCCAGTAAAATTGATTACAATCTTAAAATGTGAATTAAAACCATTGATGTGTTTAAGTAAACTTAAAATTGTTTAATTGCTTATATGATAATATGGCGAGTTTGAAATTATTTTGTGCCTATGAGTTATTTTATATATCAGATATTTTTCAAATAGCATTTAACACCATAACATTTGGTAAGTGTTGGAAACCAATCATCCATGACTATCCACTAAATACCCTTATCATTAGACCAATACGGTCGTTCTTCATATACATATATTTATGTTGTTTTATTTTAAAGGTATATGTCAATGCAAGCCCTTGACTTTAAGAACCCTTTTACAATATTCACACTTACTCGTAACTCAAGGAAACAGCCGCATAAATCAAATCCACACAAAAGACAATTTAAGGTCATATTCAACTTAAAATTCCAAAAGAGTCTCGCTTCGAAGGAAACTAACTTAAACAAATGGACGAACCCGTTTGTCATTCCAAATAACTTCACGGTGATAATTGACATTTTGGCAAAGGAGCCCCAGACATGTTAAGTCACCAAGTTGATTGTAATGGAACCCTTTGAGAAGGAAAATAAAACAAACAAACAAACGAAACACAGAAAACAAAACAACCAACCAACAAATAAGTCGAAAAGAATGAAAGAAAGTTCAGCCAGCAAAATATAAACTTAACATAATGGTACGTGTTTAAAATATGTTTATTCACTCCTTCCACACAATCAAAACGTTTTGGGGATAAAAAAAGGTGTAAAAGTCCTATGAAATAATAAAACCTACCCTAAAATAGTTTTAGGCCTCTAAATACATTCCAAGGTTTCCATTAGACAAGCGTTACTGCATACACCAAGGTATGATAAGTTTAAGGACACATTTAAATGTACATATTAATCTATCCAAATTGATCCGTTTACAGATAAGTAGCTGCTCAATTTTATATTGCAGATACCGTAATATAATATATCTTAAAAAAAAAACTTAATTTCCCTTTGCACCCCATGAATGAGGTATGGGATAGCTTCTCGCGTTGTTGTGAATTAACACGCTTTCTATTTTTAGATTCACAACTAACGGCACCTACTTATTTATCGACGAATGCGAACGTCACTGTTTTGAGAAGCTCTTACTAGACACGACGATTGAATCGACGCTTAATACTGCGAAGTTGCTGTCAAACAACATTCGAGGGGAGCCGACAATGAAAGAAAATTTTATTTATTTTTTCTTTTAAGATGACTGGAGCCAGGTTTGAACCTGCGATCTCCCGCATGGTAGTCGCGTGTTCTAACCACTATGCCACGGCCGGTCCCCGGTATAATATATCATTAACATTAAAATTGCGGAAAAAAACGATACAAAACACAAAAAAATGTATTTAAGATTCTTTTACTATTAAAATGTTTAAATTGTTCTAAGGTTTTTTTTCTTTTCAATTTAAATACTTGCTACATTAAATGCAACTAATTAACAGAAACGCAAATATGTTTATTTATAACTAAATCAAATATATAATACAACTAAATGCATAAAATATTTATAACTAAATCACAAAAGTTATGTTGAATCAAATTTTAAAGTATATAATTCCACATATTGAAAACTCATTGTTATCTATTATTCATTATGTCCTTCTTCAATTTCTACATCGTTTATTTTACTTTTTGTTCATTAGTTAATGTCTCAACCAAAAACTACCAGAATCATATAATGGCACTCTGAATTTAATTTACAACTTTAATCTCACAGCTCACTCTTCGTCATTATAAATTTTGGGTATGAAAATTAAATAGTATTTCCTTTTTATGTTAATATCATTAATGAAACAAAATGGGCAACAATGCCATAAATTAAGATTTGGAACATAATATGTACCCCCCAAAAACAAACGCGTCCCCCCTATGACGAAATAAAAAGTTCCTTGTTACTAGCAGCAGAAACTAAAATAGATGAACGGAAGGAGGAAAATTCTCATAATTCAAGGATTTACTAGTTTCTGGCAGACACATGGCGACGCCTCGATACTACTGAGGACGCCCCAAGGATTAAAATAACAGCGAATAAGATAAAAAAAGAACAGCGTTTACTAAATTGTTACATGATTTGCGAAAGTCATGAAGTAATAAGAAGTTACGGGGGGTGAAGAAAATGTGTTTTAAAGATATTAAAGAAATGGAAGATATTACTGCAAAAAAAAAACTCAGCAGTTATAAAGAAGAACTCCTACTGCGGAGGGTAGAATTTTATATAGGTTACACAGTGGTTTAAATCAATCAAAGCTTTATTAAATGAATGAATTTTTTTTTTGAAACAGTATAATGGCGTACAATGTGTATGAAGATATAAACGTTTATAACTACCGAAAGATACCAACCATTGAGTCTCCACTACTCCCATTATACTCGTAATGGCTATGTAAATAATTTTCTCAGCATATAAAAAAAATTCTAATTATCTTCGAAAATATTGGAGCGATACACGCAAGACGTATTTAAGGACCTATGCTACAGGCCTATCCTATAATTTCTTGAAAACATTTCCCAGAAAATACATATACGATAGTAAAAAGCTATATAGGCATATGACCATATCCGGGAAACCGCAGAGGGTGCATCAAGCCCCATTATACAACAGAGGCTCCGAAGGGTGTGTAAATTAAAAATTTGTTCAGTTTATCCTGGACCGATTTCAGAGCTGGAAAATCCTTGACCAAAAAAGTACATTTTCATATGATGAAGTCTGGCCATATTTGGATATTTGGAGGGAGTGCATCAATCCCCATTATACCACAGATGCTCCAGGGTATGTGCAATTCAAAAACATGTCCAGTTTTTCCAGGACCTATTTTAGAGCTGGGAAATCCTTTGGCTATATTTGGAAAACCGGAGTGAGTGCATCAATCCCCATTATACCACAGAGGCTCCAGAGAGTGTGCAATTAAAAAATATACCCAGTTTTTTCAGGACCGATTTCAGAGCTGGGAAATCCTTGACTAAAAAAGTCTGGCCAGGATATTGGGCATATTTGGAAATCTGGACTGAGTGCATCAATTTCCATTACGCCACCAGAAGCTCCAGAGGGTGTGCAATTCAAAAATATACCCAGTTTTTCCAGGACCGATTTCAGAGCTGGCAAATCCCTGATTAAAAAAGGACATTTTCATATGATGAGGTACGGCCAGGATTGGCCACATTTGGAAAACTGGGGAGATTGCATCAATCCCCATTATACCACAGGTGCTCCAGCGGGTGTGCAGTTCATAAATATGTCCAGCTATTCCAGGATCGATTTCAGAGCTGGGAAATCCAGTGCCAAAAAAGTACATTTTCATATGATGAAGTCTGGCCATATTCGGATATCTGGAGGGAGTGCATCAATCCCTATACCACAGAGGCTCCAGGGTATGTGCAATTGAAAAATATGTCCAGTTTTTCCAGGACCGATTTCAGAGCTGGAAAATCCTTGACCAAAAAAGTACATTTTCATATGATGAAGTCTGGCCATATTTGGATATTTGGAGGGAGTGCATCAATCCCCATTATACCACAGATGCTCCAGGGTATGTGCAATTCAAAAACATGTCTAGTTTTTCCAGGACCGATTTTAGAGCTGGGAAATCTTTTGGCTATATTTGGATAACTGGAGTGAGTGCATCAATCCCCATTATACCACAGAGGCTCCAGAGAGTGTGCAATTCAAAAATATACCCAGTTTTTTCAGGACCGATTTCAGAGCTGGGAAAGCCTTTGCCAAAAAAGTACATTTTCATATGATAAAATCTGGCCAGGAAGATTGGCCACATTTGGAAAACTGGAGAGAGTGCATAAATCTCCATTATACACTAGAGAGCAGAAAATTATACGCTCCACTGTATTTCGATGCAGATGTACTTAAGTGGTCATAATCCATAAACCGAATACGAGGAATGAAAGAGAATCAAAAACTACACTTTTTACATCCAACAACAACAAAATTGTATTTAGTTTATTTTTATACTATCACCCTTAGGGATGAGGGTATATATCATTTGATACGACCCAAAAGTGTCTGTCTGTCTGTCTGATGGCTGTCCGGCTGGTTCGCACGATAACTTTCGAAAGACGCAACCAAATCTTTTGAAATTTTGCACGAGTTATTATTTTCTCAAAACTACTTATGGTATTGTAAATGGGCTATAAGGCCCCGCCCCTTCTGGTACCTCCCATACAAATACATCATTCCGCCCACTTTAGAAATCGAGTAATAATATCAATACACCCTAAGGGATCGTCCCCAAATTCTGTATTTAGTAAAGCTATAACAGGATAAAGTTTTGGAAAAAATTTTGAAAGCCTAGCCACGCCCCTTCTGGTACCTCCCATACAAACCTACCTTTCCGCATACTATGGAGATGGAGAAATAATATCAATAAATCAAACGTGATGGTACCCAAATTCTATTTTTAGTAAAGCAATAACGGGATAAAGTTTTGGAGAAAAAAATTGGAAGTCTATCCACGCCCCATCTGGTACCTCCCATACACATCTGGTACCGCCCACTTTAGAAATCGATTAATATTATTAAAAGACCTAACGCGATCGTGACCAAATTCTGTATTTGGTAAAGTTCAAGCAGGATAAAGTTTTGGAGAAAAAATATGGAAGTCTAGACACGCCCCTTCTGGTACCTCCCTTACAAATGTACCACTCCGCCCACTTTAGAAATAGGGTAATATTATCAATACACTATACACGATCGTGCCCAAATTCTGTATTTTGTTATATTATAACAGGACAAAGTTTTGGAGAAAAAATTGGAAGTGTAGACACGCCCCTTATGGTACCTCCCATACAAATGTACCTTTCCGCCCACTTTAGGGATGTAGAAATAATTTCAGTACACCCAACGCAATCGTGCCCAAATTCTGTATTTAGTAAAGCTATAACAGGATAAAGTTATGGAGAATAAATCTGGAAGCCTAGACACACCCCTTTTCGTACCTCCCATACAAATGTACCACTCCGCCCACTTTCGAAATCGAGTAATAATATCAATATAATAGAAAATTATTTGTTTTACTGAGGGTAAGGGTAAATGTAAGTCGGGTTGCCCGACTGAAACTTTCTAACTGGTTTTAATTACAAATCGGTTAATTTCAATAATTCACGACTTAAACAATATCTTATATTGGGTGATGGTATTTATCAGTCAGTTTAACTGACTGAAATTTCTGTACTGGTTTTTGCTTTTTTTAATTTTGGGGTGATTATGGAATTAAACGCAGTAGCTTTAAATTACGAAATAAAACGTTTTTATCAAAACAAAAAGCAAATTTAAAATTAAAAACACTGTGATAATGCGTATGACCTCTCTTATTTTGAATAAATTCAAAAATGCCTTTCGGTCATACTATTTATCAGGATTTTTGGTGTTAAAATTTCTAAGGAGTCCTAAGCCGCTATTACTGCCGATTTAAGTTGTAGTGGACAGAATACTTCTCCTTGTGGAGTAACACGAAGTGTAAATTACAGATTCAGGATTGACATTGTTGAAAGCTCCCTCAATGTCCAGGAAGGGGACGAGTGTGTATTCCTTGTAGTGCAGGAATCATTTTATAAGACTGATTATAGAATGCAAAGCAATTTCCGAGGATCTAGGAAGGAAGATAGAATAATCGGTTTAAAATCCTTGGTCTTAGAATTGGTGGCTTACCCCTTTTAGAGATTAATACAATTTTGTAGGTTTTCCATCTCGCAGGGATGTGTGACAACTGCAGATAGGCTCTGAAGATTGTCAAAAGCCAGGACGTCAATACGTCCGTGGTCTTCTGTAGATAAACGGAAATAATACCACTGGAGATTTGAAAGGATGGAAATTTGTAATACCGGAAATATCAAAAATAATACTATCCTAGTTTCCACAGACCGGTAATCACATTCCTGACTGCATGGGAAGCGTGCTTCCATCAGTACCTCCAGGGGTTTCGTGACTGTTGGTGGTCTATGAACCATCATTTATCTGATTATACCATGGTATTGCTGGATTCATGGATAAAATCATACGTAGCCATCTAATTTCCGAAGACTGCTGATTGTTTTCCATGACTGCCTTTTGCCTTTCCTAATCAGGTTTCTAAAATTGTTAATTGAGGATTTATATGAGATCCGGTTGCCGTTAATTTTCAGTATAAAGTTAGTTTGATGCTGATAGTCGTAGTCAGATTTCAAGGAATCTAAAATTCACTCGTTGGGCTGGAGACCGAATGAGTGTCTTCCATGAAAGATAAACACGCAATTTTATTGTCACAGATGTTGCTTCTCTAGAGAAAGTAGGGTTTCGTGATTGGTGTGTTAGTAGGAGCCTTTCTGGATCCTTCAACAGCCGTAGCAGTGATGATATATTTGACGATTTATCGTCATTTTGACGATTTTTTGTCCAAAAAAAAACAGAAATGACGATTTGTAATTTGTAAAAATCGTCATTTATTTATACAAATTACAACTTTCCTTTCCGAATTGGCGTTTGGTGGCCCTAAATTTCTATTATTTATACCACAAATAAAATTTTTTATAGTGAAACTACTGAAATGTATATTCTGTATACAGAAATGGAAAGTCTGCTAGAAGTAATTATAAGTAATTTCATAAGTAATAATTTTTACATCGATCTTTGTGCTCAAGTTCTGAAACGATTTGAATTTGAAAATAAATTCAAATCATTAAACTTAATTAAACCGAATGTATTAATATAAGGCCAAAAACAGTCTTTCTTTATTATTGTAAAAGAGTATCAACATTTTATTGAATACGATGAACTGCAAAGTTTAGACTCCGAGTTCCGCGAAGTATCCCAGTTAGATTTTAGAAATATATTTAATAGTAACAACGAAGAGTTGTTGACATTTTGGAAAACAGTTTAATAGGTAATACGTGCCGACTCTAAACTACTTTTTCCAATTTTAACAAAATTTTTTTAAAAAAAAAATTTAACACTACCACATTCGTCGGTAGATGTAGAAAGAGCATTTAGTCAAGTTAATTTAAATAAAAATAAATATAGAAACCGATTAGAAAGAGATTTAATATTAGGTATTCCCTTCACAAAAGACTTCCTTAAATTAAATAAAACAAATTGTTATGATTTAAAGGTAAAGCCAGACGTACTTAAAAAGTTTAATAGTGACATGTATTTAAATAACAGTTTATCTGCTTAAAATGTAAAAGCACAATGTAATACGAATTATATAAAAATATATTAATTAAAATATATTTTTTGTATATTGTCATGTTTTTCAGTTTTTGTTTGTTTTTTAAGTTATTTTATTCAACGAATTATTTAATTTAAAATTATTTTTAATGTTTACTTAAAATAAAACGTTTAAAAAAATTTATGTTATTGTTTTTTTGCATTAGTTTGTTCCATACAAGATAAAATGAGTAAATTTTTGTGTAAAGATTTTTTGACGATTTAAAAATCAGGTTTTGACGATTTCAAAACCCAAAATTGACGATTTTTGACTAATTTTGTATACCATCACTGAGCCGTAGTAACCTTAACTTTATTCCAGTCATGTGTAGGTAGTTACGGATAACTGACTTGAAGAACTTTCAGGATTACCTTAGGGTCGCACAGTGGGGAAAAAAGTTTTTTTGGACATTTGAAATTTTAGGCCACAATTCTTAACCGATTTTCAAAATTCTTTTTTTGTATTATTGGAAACAAAATTGCGCACGGATTGTACGTTTTTTTTTATTCTGAATTCCTTACCGTTAGATTTTTTTTTATTAAAGTCTATGCAAAAATAATTTTTGACTTTAATGTCAAATATTTTTTGAGCTACGTGACCTAAAAATTACGAACTGACCTTAATTAATGTGGACATATGTTACAAATTAAACTCAGTGAAAAAATAAGACAAAAATTTTTTTTTGGCACAACTGCAAGTAAATATGTGGAGGCACTATTTTCACACTTTAACTCTCTGTCCTGCTCATAATTCTTGTCCGATTAGAACAAAACCTAACATATAGCCTGCAAAAGTTTTAAGAAAGTCGTCTGTAAAAAATAAGCCAAATCGGTGAAGGTCGCCATGCAATTTTTTTTACATATGTACCAAAATAATGCAGTTTTTAACTTCTGATAAAATACAATTTTGTGTTTACAAGTACAATAAGTTGTGTGCTTTTCATTTAAAAAGACCAATACCTTAATATGTTACATCATCTGTCAAAATAAGGAACCTTGTAAAACGCTTAAACACTTTTTAGATTTCAATACTAAAGTTAACCTAAAAATCAATATATTTCCTGAAGAAATTGGAAAAATTTTAGTTACACTCTCCTATTTTCAATTATGTATCAAAATATCATAAGGCATACATAATTAAGCCTACTAATACATATGAAATGTGTATATTGCGATTTTAAGCCCTATATATTGTAAATATATTTGAATTTTGTAAAAGCCTTTAACAAATTTCGTTATTTTGACAGATGATGTATCATATTAAGGTATTGTCTTTTTAAATTAAAAGTACACCAATTAGCCTACTTGTAAACACAAAATTGTATTTTATCAGATGTTTAAAACAGCATTATTTTGGTACATATGCAAAAAAATTGCATGGCGACCTTCACCGATTTGGCTTATTTTTTACAGACGACTTTCTTAAAACTTTTGCAGGCTATATGTTAGGTTTTGTTCTAATCGGACAATAATTATGAGCAGGACACCGAGTTAAAGTGTGAAAACAGTGCCTCCAAATATTTACTTGCAGTTGTGCCAAAAAAAAATTTTGTCTTATTTTTTCACTGAGTTTAATTTGTAACATATGTCCACATTAATTGAAGTCAGTTCGTAATTTTTAGGACACGTAGCTCAAAAAAAATTTGACATTAAAGTCAAAAATTTTTTTAGCATAGACTTTGATAAATTTTTAAAAAATAACGGTAAGGAATTCGGAACAAAAAAAACGTACAATCTGTGCGAAATTTTGTTTCCAATAATACAAAAAAAGAATTTTGAAAATCGGTTAAGAATTGCGGCCTAAAATTTCAAATGTCCAAAAAAACTTTTTTTTCCCCACTGTGGGTCGGAAGGCTTGGTGGGGATCTTGTAAATAGTTCTTGTCTTCTAGAATATCGGCAAGATGTATTGCTATCAGTCTCGTACCATGTCAAACTTCCTCGAGCGACTCTATGGCTGCATTGTACAGTTGGGTTGGACGCTCGTCTGCATTGGCTACGACTTTAATGTAGCTCTGATACCAGCCCTCTTTATGACATTGAGGTTGTGACTCGGGTCGATCCGGAACGAACCTTAAGAACGCTGTAGGGGATACGACAATAACAGATGATGTATCATATTAAGGTATTGTCTTTTTAAATTAAAAGTACACCAATTAGCCTACTTGTAAACACAAAATTGTATTTTATCAGATGTTTAAAACAGCATTATTTTGGTACATATGCAAAAAAATTGCATGGCGACCTTCACCGATTTGGCTTATTTTTTACAGACGACTTTCTTAAAACTTTTGCAGGCTATATGTTAGGTTTTGTTCTAATCGGACAATAATTATGAGCAGGACACCGAGTTAAAGTGTGAAAACAGTGCCTCCAAATATTTACTTGCAGTTGTGCCAAAAAAAAATTTTGTCTTATTTTTTCACTGAGTTTAATTTGTAACATATGTCCACATTAATTGAAGTCAGTTCGTAATTTTTAGGACACGTAGCTCAAAAAAAATTTGACATTAAAGTCAAAAATTTTTTTAGCATAGACTTTGATAAATTTTTAAAAAATAACGGTAAGGAATTCGGAACAAAAAAAACGTACAATCTGTGCGAAATTTTGTTTCCAATAATACAAAAAAAGAATTTTGAAAATCGGTTAAGAATTGCGGCCTAAAATTTCAAATGTCCAAAAAAACTTTTTTTTCCCCACTGTGGGTCGGAAGGCTTGGTGGGGATCTTGTAAATAGTTCTTGTCTTCTAGAATATCGGCAAGATGTATTGCTATCAGTCTCGTACCATGTCAAACTTCCTCGAGCGACTCTATGGCTGCATTGTACAGTTGGGTTGGACGCTCGTCTGCATTGGCTACGACTTTAATGTAGCTCTGATACCAGCCCTCTTTATGACATTGAGGTTGTGACTCGGGTCGATCCGGAACGAACCTTAAGAACGCTGTAGGGGATACGACAATAAATTTCCATTTATTTAATGAAATAGTGTTGTCGCTGTTATTGCGGTCTATGATCACCCAAAAGAAAGCGGTTTTTACCTATTTTCCTAATACGATCTAAAAAGTTTTCGTGTATAATTAGTGTTCTTAGATCGCGTCACCGACTAGTTTATTATTTTTTAGCCGCAAGATTTCTCTCCTAGGTGCGTACTCCGCGTAAATATGGCCAGATTTCCATCCTTATCCTTGCAGGAGGGATGGCGATTACCATAGTCTTATGCTTTTACTTTCCGGTGTCCCTGTATCGCTCTATATCCTCGTTCTCCATGGAATGCGCAATGTGATGCTACTGTGTATCGGGAACGTCAGAAGGCGTTGCGTAGTAGTAGTTGGGAGAACTGGTTGAAGTATGCAGTGGCCATCTATGCGCACTAGGTTGTCCCAAAAAAAATAAAAATTTGGATTTTCTCGGAAGATCTTTCCTAATTTGGATACTCATAAGGTAAAGTATTTTTGAGAATTTTATGAGATTTTTCGGAAGTGGTTTAGAGGTCGCGCAAACCGATTTTGTACCAAAAATCGAGCTTTTTGGACTTTTATTGAATTGTTCTGGAAAATTGCTAAAAAATCGGTATTTTTTCGGCTTCAGAGAAAATATTCTTAAAGAAAATTTTCCGATCTTTAATTTTATGTGCATAAGTAATAAGTTTCGTCAGGGATTTTGCACATTTTGATACATTATATAACAGTTTTTCGTAAATTTTCAGCAAATATGAAAAAAAATCCTTTATAACTTTTAAAATTTGTATGAAGACTAAAAAAACTAATGATGCAGTTTAAAAGATTATGAAGTTTTAAATAAGTTAGCAAAAAAAACAATATAATTTTCTCTTTCCGTTCTCCAGTTATACCCTTTTAAAGCTTTGCACCCATTGTATGAAATTTTTAGTACTGCAAGATTTCGGCATCCGATTTGTTGTAAACTTTAGATTCTGAGATTTGAAAATTTATTTATTGTATGTCAAAGCTTAGTTTTAAGTGTTGTCAAGTTGTGGACAGCAAAAAAAAGTAGCCAAAAAGCCGTTATCACTAGGTGACACTGATATGGCTCGAACTAAAATTCCTGATTTATTGGATTTGGGGGAACTGCAACCCTATTTTTGGCAGGTTTAGAGATAACAAGTCACAATACAATTAAAATTTTTGTAAACTGATAAATGGAAGACGCTTGCTTGAAATTGAGAAGGTGGGAATCCATTGATGAAAAAAATGACCTTACACTTTTGAAACAATTGTATGATTACAAACGCTTTAATGAAAAAGTTGCACGCGAGACTCTGAAAACCTTTCTGGGTCATCAGTGGTACCTTTCCGAGAAGTTGGCTGCCTTATCGTTTTTTGATGAACGTATAGATACGAAAACTTTGCGTTTAATGCTTAGAAACCTACATGAACCAAGTAATAACAACGAATTAGTGAAAGGAAATTTAACAGAAGACATGATGTAAAAAAAACAAATTCAGTGTTTTATTACAAAAGCCAGCATAACTTTTTTTGAAGCCTGCAACATTTCTACTGATTTTTTACAAACGGATCCAGAAAAATGGGAAAACAACAAATCATTTCAGGAAGCAAAACACAGAGTTCAACAATTGCAAGTTGTAAATGATGTCGCAGAACGTGGTGTGGCCTTGGCTAATAGTTATATCAATATCACAACTTCTGAAACAGACTTTCAGAGTTTACTGCAGGGGGTAGAGCAGCATCGCAAGAACTCTAATAAATGATTTATAATAAATCTATTTTTCTTTGTTTTTAATATAATTGTTATGTATGAGTGGTAAGTAACTATTATTTTATTTGTAAAAACATTTTCTAAATCCAATTACTTAAAGTTTAAAGCAATGCAAACCTAGTTCACACCTTATAGTATTATACATTTCATACAATGCGAACAAAGCTTTAAAAGGGTATAACTCGAGAACGGTGAGAGAAAATTCATTTTTTTTCTGCTAATTAATTTAAAACTTCATACTCTTTTAAACTGCATCATTAGTTTTTTTAATTTTTATACAAATTTTAAAAGTTATAAAGCATTATTTTCCATATTTGTTGAAAATTTACGAAAAACCGTTATTAAATTGTCAAAATGTGCAAAATCATTGCCGAAACTTATTATTTATGCACATAAAATTAAAGATCGGAAAATTTTCCTTAAGAATATTGACTCAGAAGCTGAAGAAATATCTATTTTTTACCAATTTTGAAGCAAAATTCAAAAAAATTCCAAAAAGGTAGGTTTTTGGTAAAAAATCAATTTGCGCGACCTCTAAACCAACTCCGAAAAATCTGAAAAAATTCTCAAAAATTCTTAGCCTTATGAGTATTCAAATTAAGAATGATCCCAAAAATTTTTTTTTGAATGGGACACCCTAATGCGCACTTCCATTACACTAGATAATTTCCCTTTGCACCCCATGAATGAGGTATGGGATAGCTTCTCGCGTTGTTGTGAATTAACACGCTTTCTATTTTTAGATTCACAACTAACGGCACCTACTTATTTATGCGAACGTCACTGTTTTGAGAAGCTCTTACTAGACACGACGATTGAATCGACGCTTAATACTGCGAAGTTGCTGTCAAACAACATTCGAGGGGAGCCGACAATGAAAGAAAATTTTATTTATTTTTTCTTTTAAGATGACTGGAGCCAGGTTTGAACCTGCGATCTCCCGCATGGTAGTCGCGTGTTCTAACCACTATGCCACGGCCGGTCCCATCAATTACCACATGATTAATTTGATTTTTGGTGTTTTGATCAGGGGATAGCCACATTGTCCTGTGGATATCTGTGTGCTGGAATCTGGTTTCACTAACTACCATATTCCTTCCCGCTGCGAATCTAATCAACCTAAACCAGTTGTGTGTGAGTCGGTATGTAGACTGAATTTACCGTTCGATGGACCAAGAACATCTTCCTTTCCTATTTTGGCATTAAAATCCCAGAACGAATTTCATGCAGTGGCCAGGGCAGCTATCGCATTTTACCTCTAGGCGCTCGTAAAATTCATATTTTATCTCATCGTCTTTGTCTTCCGTAGGGGCATGAGCACCAATCAGCGTGATATAGAGATATTTCGCCTTTATGCGGATTGTGGCTATTCGATCACTAACAGGATTGAACGGCGAGAGAAGATGTCGTGCTTTTTCGGATGGCAGCTGTTATAGGTGTCGCAATTTTTACGTCGCGAGCATCCTTGTCCTGTCCATCTCATATCATGGAGAGCGGTGATGTTAGCCTTATATTTTTCGAGGACATCAGCCAGTCATATAGTGGCACCTTCTCTATAGAGAGTCCGGTCGTTCCAGGTGCATATTCTTAAATCATGATGTTTATTACCTTGGCGGGGTCGTCAAAATTTTGGGGGTTCCGTTTGTTCCTTTTTCTTTTTCGTGTTTTTATATATTCGGTTCAAAAACTTTTTTATTTCGGAGTCTACTTTTTCAAGACTTTTAGAGATTAAAACTGCTGTAGCAAAGAAACTTCTCAAGAGTTCGATTCAATCTCTTTATTATTATCTAGTTTCTGGAACTCAGCCAACTCAAAAACTATACGTTAAACATTTCAGTTTAATAACATATCTACTTTGCAGTCTGCATCGAGAACTACTGTGCATTTACTAAGTATTAACATACTTTAGCATAAATTAAATTGTTATACTAGTTTAACACAGGAAAACCAATTCACAATTCAAGTTCACAATGAAAATAAAATATTATAATAAAATTGCTAAGATAAACAAACAAAAAAAAAAGAACAGACACCGTTTAGAATTGTGGCCATGGAAATCCAGCCAATGTATGATGAAATTCTTACAGAATACACCATAAAACTCCCAGCTAGCATTAGTTAATTATGTCATAAACACAGACCGACACAGAATTTGACGCCACACATTCTGGGAAAACTGTCAAAATAAGCGAAATTAATGAGCGGTCTGGCAATACTAAGGATGTTTTCGCAAAGCATGTTTCACTGCAAATATTTGGCAGTCGGCGTAGAATAGGCTCACGCGTGTCTGGTGCTTGAAGGTCAATAAATTTTATTTTCGGAAAAATTGACACAATAAACGGCCATTTATTAAATTACAAAAAATTTCAAATGTAATTCTCGGTATTAGATAACAGTAAATGGTTTTGCAACATTCCAACTTTTAGTTTAATGGCACTGAACCAAATATGTATGAGATTAAGTTTAACAGAATTTTTACAGGGTTGAGGAATATTGTAGATATGTAGAATAACAAAGCAAACCTCATAATTTTCGACATCAAACTAATTTCATATACATATGATACGTGTAGTGATTATTTGTCCAAAAAATGAACATTTCGTTCAGGGAACATTTTAATACTAACACAAATTTGGTGTATTTTTTTAAAAAAAAATAATTTAAAAACGTCTTCTGTTTAAACTTGTTTATCATGTTATCAATCAATTGTTTTGATGTAATTCATTACAATTAAATTAATCCACCTAGAGAATATGGTCGGTATTTAATACCACGAATGAACAAATCGCTAATGAAATGGTTGAAAAAATTTAAACCCATATGATAATAATTTTAAAACACCAAATATAATTATTGTCTGCTATCGAAACGTTTACCGGTGTTCATGTTCTGTGAATGGATATAGTTATGCTTTTTGTCACTTTTGACTCCGATGTCAATTTTGACTATTGAATCCATGTATTTCGATTTCTAAACTCATATGTTAACCATGAGACGTCGGGGCCGTCTTATACTAATGGTTAACATTATTTCATTAAACATTTGAGAAAGTTAACGAACATTTTATTTTCTCTGACAATACGATTGAAGTTAACAGTGTTCTGAAAAAACATCTAGAGTGCACTTCAAACTTTAACTGCAACAAACCCCTTCTACATCAACATTTTCTGTTCCTCTGTGTAATAATCTCGATAGTAATAGATTGCAATCATAATGCAAGAAACAACCCCAACAGCAACAACCAGCCAAACTTGTTGAACTACTTTTGCACTACTTGGAAAATCAAATGCGACTGCGTTATTCTGCACTTTAAAGACATGCCACTGCGTTGGGCTACAAACTAATCCATACTCTTCACTAAAACCATTCATTTCATTCCATTCCAGTCATTCATTCATAAGTCCACATTTGATTATGAGAATACAATCAGACACAAAGAGTACAACGCAGTTTGTTGGGAACACCGACCACCTTCACGACGACATACCAGCGTCGTCGTCGTCTATGCCAGCAGCGTTTTATAAACTTGTACTTAACCATCAAAGTGACACCATGACGTTTTCCAAACGTCGAGTACTTGGGCGAATGTGTGTAAATGACATGAATAGGCGGAGAAGTTATTGCGTTAGAGGGCCTTAAATAGCAAAAAGCATGAAGGGTTACGCACTATAATTTGTACTAGTAGATTCATTAAAAATATTCGAAAGTCTGAAAACTTATTATTATTGGCCTTGAAACCAACTTGACAGCTTATTTATATAAATGTGTCTAAATCAGAGGTAGAAATGATAAGAGATTTTCATTCGCCACGATATTGTATTCTACCAAGCAGCGTCAGTGATACCTCCACTTGTTGATTCCAACGTAGTCGGGGTCTGCTTCCTTCGAGGTCTTTTTTAAATAACTTTCGAGCTGGAGTTTCCCCATCCATCCTCACGACATGGTCTAGCCAGCGTAAACGTTGTATTTTGATTCGCTTGACCACATCAGGACCGGTAAAATTAGTACCTGGTACAGTTGGACTTTGGTGGTTCGAGAAAGGGTGGTGTTTATGAAGTGCTCGAGAAGTTCAAAGAAACCCCTGTTGGCGAGCAGTATTCTACGTTTTATTTCAAGGCTGGCACTGTTGTTTTTGTTCATGGCGGATCCAAGGTAGATAAATTCATCCACTACCTCATAGTAATAGTTTTCAACGTTCACGCTGCGTCCCCAACGTCGTCTTGTCCTCGTTAACTGGCAAATCCGTTTTCGCTGACCCTCTTTCCACAGATGAGAAGACAGCTGCTACCCTTCGCATCGTCCGACCGATAATGTCGATATCACCGGCATAAGCGAGTAGCATGTGGGTCCTATTTAATATGGTATCAGACGCGTACATCGCTACTTTGCTCATCAACTTCTCGATCACTGTGTTGAAGAGTATGCATGGCAAACCATCAAACTGTCTAAGACCTCTCGTCGTATCGAATGGTGCAGATAGATCCTTGCATATCCGAGATGGATTTGGCATTCGTAAGGGTACACCGGCAGAGACCAATTATCTTCGCAGAAATACCGAACTCAGACATGTCTTCGTATAGTCGATGCCTGATGGGACTATCGAAGGCAGCTTTGTAATCGACAAAGATGTAGTTAGTGTCAATTTGCTTCTCATGGGTTTTCTCCAGAATCTGCCGTTGTGTAAATATCCGATCGGTCGTCGATTTGCCTGGTCAAAAGTCGCACTGGTAAGGTCCAATCAGGTATTTCACAAATTGTGTTAGTAGTTCAGCCAGTATGCTAGAGAGGACCTTATAAGAAGCTAATTCCACGGTAGTTTTTACACCTTTTGTAAATAGGACACAGCACACTGAGATTCCAGTCCTCGGTAGTTCTCACCTAAAGTTAAATATTTTCTATGAACTGTTGAATGCTCAAAACAAGCTCGTCTCCACCTACATTAAAGACCATCAGCTTTGTTGTTCTTTTGGCAGGATATTATTCCGCTCCCTCTGCTATCGTTTTTTCCGTATGAAGAGTCGAGTCTTCTCCCTGTACTTTTCATGGATAGCTCGCGTTGTCATTGGCTGCAGTTTGGCCATGTATGCAGCAACTTGTTCCCTCTATTCTTGTGTTTTTCAATGCACAATTTATTCAGCTCCTTCAGCTATCGTTTTAATCGTCCGAAGAGTCGAGTCTTCTCCCTGTAATTTTCATGGACAGTTCACGTTGACATTGGCTGTAGTTTGGCCATGTATGCAGCATCTTGTTCCCGGGGTCATTGCGGCATTTGTCATCGTAGTAGGTATTATCGTGTGTGAGCTTTACTTACTCATGTATGGTCCGCGCAGTTCTTTCCATCGAGTGTTTTTTGTGGTTAAATCGTGTGCTGGTAAGTATCATGTTCCTTGCTGCAGAGAAATCCATCAGACTGATTCCGGTTGGCGATGAGTCAGTATGCAGACTAAATTTTCCAACTGTTGGGCTAAAGACATTTTGCAGTGCAGTTTTGGAATTTAAATCTCCCAGCAAGATTTTAACGTCATGGCCCTGGCTATTGTCAAATCGGGCGTAGAATTCATCATTGAACTCGTCACTTTTCTCCTCAATCGGAGTATGAGCACTATTAAGCGTGATGTAGAAAAATGTTGGTTTCATTCTTATAGTCGCGATTCGCTCACTGCGTTTAGATGTGAATTTGTGGTCGGCAAGACACTACGACACCTAGTCTCTAGATTCACTCCTGTCAGTGAGCGAATCTCCACCATAATATTGAAAAGTTAAATTTTTCTACATCACGCTAATAAGTGCTTATACTCAGATGGAGGAGAAGGGTGAACCTAGCGACCAGACATCGTACTCTATCCGATCCCAAATCATATTCTCCTCCGTCGGAGCATGAGCACATTTCAGTGTAAAGTGTTAAAAAATTGCTTTCATTCTTATAATGGCGATTCGTTAAATTACAGGAGTGAATCTTGAGATCGGGTAACGTAGTCTCTTGCCGACCACAAATCTACATTTAAATTTGTGATTATCCTTATAATCTTCAAGGACATCCGCCAGTTGAATAGAGGCACTTGGTCCGTATAGAGTTATAACTTTCCAAATGCATATTCTTAAATCATGGTCCTTATAAAGTTTGCGGTGGTTGTTAACATTTTGATGTATTTGTTATTTTTCCCTCTTAGTATATCATTTAATACGACCCAAAAGTGTAACATATAGAAGGAGTCACTTCAGACCCTAGGTTTCTTTGAACCAAATTCGATTCATAACGTTTTAAGTCGCGATCGTGCCCAAATTCCGTATTTAGTAATAGTATAGCAGGATAACGTTTTGGAGAAAAAAAATTTGAAGTCTACCTTCTAGTACCTCCCATACAAATGTACCATTCCGTCTAATTTAGAAAGCTAAAAATAATATAAATACACCCGACACGATCGTGAGCGAAATCTGTATTTTGTTAAGCTATAACAGGATAAACTAAAAATTGGAAGTCCAGCCAAGCCCCTTATGGTACCTCCCTTACAAATGTTTTATTCTGCCCACTTTTGAAATCGCGTAATAATATCAATTTATATCAATTCTATATTTTCTTAGCAAATATTATGGTATTACTGAGGATGAGGGTATATATAAAGTCGGTTTATCCGACTGAAACTTTCTTACTTGTTTTTTACGTTATTCACTGCTTTTATACAAGTGGCAGGCCTGGCCCACCAGGTTTCGCATTTTGTTCCTGCTTCCAGGATTCATTTAAGCTATTCTTTCTCAGACAGACACTGACCAGGAAGCCGCCAAATTTGGTTTGACTAGAGAAACCTTAGAGACATCACCCTCCTATTTGTACTTTTCTAGAGCATCAACTGTTTGATTCCAGTATACGATATGAAAATTAGGTTCCTCGAAAAACATAAATACAACCAGTTGCCAACCGATTTTTACAAACAAATATCAGGCCCCATTACAGATGGCCATTTTGAATTCGTGATTGAGAACCTATAAATTGTGTAGTGCTATTATATGCAGCGACATCGTGTTTATTTAATTCACTCAAAGTAAAATATAAGTTGGTTGTTTGTGTTTTTGTCCCCACCGTAGTTTTATTAATTAAACAGCTAAGGGCGCTTAAATGGTATTTTGTCGAATACAGAAATCGCCGACCTGCAGTCAACATCATCAGTGCCACAAATTTTAAAATAATATATGTATATATTAAGAAATAATTTTTGATAGAAAAATGTTCTCGAACCGAGTTAAGTACATATCATAGTTTATACACCAATTTGGACAAATCAATTTTAATTGAAATTTCTTGACTTTCATGCTACTTATTACAGTAGAGCGTAAAATGCATGTAGATACATCGACCATATTTGGCTCCCATGAAACGTAGATGTATTATTCTAGAATTTAAATATCCATAGCGTATATGAAATTTATGAATATTTGATGTGGATTATTTTATGATATTGATTTCATATATTTAGCTGTATATAAAAATCTATGCAATTTGTAGCAAAATTAAATTAAGCCAAGGGAGATACAATTTAGTACAGGGATACAAAAAGCGTCAGGTGCGATGGTTTAGGTTCATTATAGAACCCGTTACTATTATGTATTTAAACCAATATCGAATCCATTTGTAAAACGAGTTCGTCAATCCGGGTCCTTATTGCAGAATATAGCTTTGTTGAAAATCATAACTTTTATGCCATAATCATTTTTTCCAATGAAGCTAATTTACATCTCGAGGGCTACGGGCTGCAAACGTCGAGGAGAAGCCGATACATCAACAATGAGTGACTGTTTGGTGCGGTTTTCCGATGGAAGAAGCATAGGCTCATTATTCTTTAAAAATTATGAAGAATCCGAAGTTACCGCCATTTTTTTCTCCTACAAGTTAAAGAGCATGACATGGACTACGAATGATTTTAACAGGACTGATGAAAATCACTCCAATTATACCATCACCCTTAGGGATGAGGGTATACATATATCATTTGATATGACCCAAAAGTGTAACACATAGATTGAGTCACTTTAGACCCTAGGTTTTTTTGAACCAAATTCGATTCACGACTTTTTAAGTCGTTTGAAACATGTCCGTCTATCTGGCTGTTTCGCACGATAACTTTCGAAAGACGCAACCAAATGTTTTATAATTTTGCACGAGTTAATATTTCCCCACAACTACTTACGGTGTTGCAAATGGGCTACATGGCCCCGCTCCTTCTGATACCTCCCATACAAATTCCCAAATCCTTTATTCAGTAAAGCCATAGCAGGATGCAGGATAAAGTTTTTGAGAAAAAAAAACTAGAAGTATAGCCACGCCCCATCTGGTTCCTCCCATACACATCTGGTACCGCCTACTTTAGAAATCGATTAATATTATTAATAGACCTAACGTGATCGTGCCCAAATTCTGTATTTAGTAAAGCTCAAGCAGGATGCAGGATACAGTTTTTGACAAAAAAATCTTGAAGTATAGACATGCCCCTTCTGGTACCTCCTATACAAATGTTTCACTCCGCCCACTTTAGAGATGGAGTAATAATATCAATACACTCGATACGATCGTGCCCAAATTCTGTATTTTGTTAAGTTATAACAGGATATGGGACTTTGCCCAGAGGCTGAAAACTACTGATTGTCACTCACTTGGGAGTGACCAGAAGCGATTCCTTTGTGGCACTGTCCAAGCAGCTAACTACTTCCGGTCCTAGACCAAGTATTCCCTGGGCAATGACTTCAAAGCAACCGCTTAGAAGTTAGCTAGAGTTAGAAGGCGAAGCGTTGAGTAACCTAATCGGCATGCTACCACCGATGCGTCTTAGGAAGTAGGTAACAAAAGTTACTGAAGCTCAACACAGGCTCTCCTAGTGGCCTTGGCAGCCCCAAGAAACTAGGATCGGGAGCGGTGGCCTAATAAGCCACTCTCCTTAAACAAAATTTATTATGAAAACACGAAGAAAAGAAAAAACAAGAACCCCCCCAAATGTTGACGACCCCCGCAAACGATATAAGGACCATGATTTAAGGATATGCACCTGGAATGTCCGAACTCTATGCAGAGATGGTGCCTCTATCCAACTGGCGGATGTCCTCGACAAATACAAGGCTGACATCACCGCCATACAGGAAATGAGATGGACGGGACAGGGATGCACACGACGAAAGAACTGTGACATCTTCTACAGCTGCCATGCAGAAAGACACGAATTTGGATGTGGTTTCATAGTCGGCAAGAGACTTCGACAACTGGTCTCGCGGTTTAACCCTGTAAGTGACCGAATAGCCACCATTCGCATCCGGGCGAAATATTTTTACATCACGCTGATTTGTGTACACGCCCCGACGGAAGATAAAGACGATGAGATTAAAGATGCATTTTACGAGCGCCTAGAGGAAACATACGACCGCTGCCCTGGCCACGACATTAAAATTGTTCTAGGAGACTTTAATGCAAAAGTAGGAAGGGAAGATGTTCTTGGTCCATCGATCGGCAAATTCAGCCTGCATACCGACACGTCAGACAACGGGTTTAGGCTGGTTAGCTTCGCAGCGGGAAGGAACATGGTAGTGAGTGGAACCAGATTCCAGCACAAAGATATCCACAAGGCAACTTGGCTATCCCCCGATCAAAACACCAAAAATCAAATTGATCATGTAGTAATCGATGGCAGACATGCATCTAGTGTCATGGACGTGCGTGTGATTCGTGGTGCTAATATTGGCTCGGATCATTACCTGGTTGCAGCCAAGGTGCGCACAAGATTGAGCAGAGCGAAAAACGCACGTAACCAAACACAAAGAAAGCTGGACATCGCGAAGCTGAAAACCCCAGAGATAGCTACTGCCTACTCCAACCAGCTCTCCCAACTTTTACGATACAACGCCTCTACTTCTGACGTTCCCGATACACAGTGGCAGCATATTGCGCATTCCATGGCAACCGCCGCAACAACCGTGCTAGGATATGAAAAACGGAGCTCAGACGAATCCTGGTACGATGAAGAATGTCGCATAGCGTCTGAGGAACTGGATGCTGCTTATAGGGCAACGCTACAGCCAATTGCAACCCGTGCTGTTAGGGAACGGCATAAGGAGAAAGCAAAACGGGCGAGACAGCTATTTAGGCGAAAAAAACGTCAGATGAAGGAACGGGAGAACGAGGATATAGAGCGATACAGGGATAGAGGTGAGGCCCGAAAATTTTACCAGAAAGTAAGAGCAAATGGATACGATAATGGCCTCCCCACCTGTAAGTACAAGGATGGAAATCTGGTCACGGACACACAGAGTGTGCTGCACATATGGAGAGAACACTTCAAGCAACTGCTGGTTCCAGAAGGCAGCGCACGTGAAGTTATCACGCCAATTGTCGACGACGGCTTAGATTGCCCACCACCAAGTCAAGCCGAGGTAAGAAGAGCAATATCGCGGCTGAAAAGCAACAAAGCAGTTGGTGCCGACGGTCTGCCCGCAAAGCTCTTCAAGTCCGGTGGCGAGGAGCTGATAACGAGCATGCACCAGCTCCTGCGCACGGTTTGGCTTAAAGAGTGCATGCCTGACGATTGGAATGTAAGCGTATTATGTCCTGTGCTGAAAAAAGGTGATCCGAGTGTGCTCCAACTACCGCGGGATCAGCCTTTTACCCATCGCATATAAGGTCCTGTCGAGTGTGCTATGTGAAAGACTAAAGCCAGTGTTATCCAACCTGATCGGGCCTTTTCACACTTCGGCAAATCCAGGAAAAGACCCAGAGAAACAGATCGACACGTTCCATCTTTATGTCGACTATAAAGCTGCCTTCGACAGCCCAATACGACAGAAATTACTCGAAGCCATGGCTGAGTTTGGTATTCCAGCGAAGCTGATACGTCTTTGCGGAATGACGTGGACTGACACGAAGTCTACAGTGAAGATTGGCAAGGACCTTACGGAGCCATTCTGTACCAGACGAGGCCTAAAACAAGGCGACGGCCTATCGTGCGATCTCTTCAACATTGCGCTGTAGATGATAATGAGAAAAGCTGCAGTAGACACGAGTGGCACTATATTCAACAAAAGCCACATGCTACTCGCGTACGCTGATGACGTAGGCTTCATCGGTCGAAAACTGCGGGATGTGACTGCAGCCTTCTCAGGTATACAGAAGGAATCAGCAAAAATGGGCCTAACGGTGAACGAGGACAAAACGAAGTTATTAGTTTCAACGAACAAAGAATCTACTCGTTTGGGAAACTGCGTGAACGTTGACAACTATAATTTCGAGGTGGTAGATAACTTTGTCTACCTAGGATCCGCCATCAATAAAGCAAATAATGTCAGCCTAGAAATCCGGAGAAGAATCCTGCTTGCAAATAAATGCTACTACGGACTAAGCAAGCGATTCAAGGACAGAGCCCTCTCTCGACCAACAAAACTCCAGCTATACCAGATACTGGTTCTACCTGTCTTAATGTATAGCTCAGAATCCTGGGTTATGACACAAGCGGATGAATCGGTTCTGGCGGTATTCGAGAGAAAAATACTCCGTAAAATATATGGGCCCATCATCGTTAACGGAGAGTATCGGCGTCGTATGAATCATGAGCTGTACGAGCTGTACACTGACATTGACGTGGTCAAACGCATTAAGGTGCAACGGCTGCGCTGGCTAGGTCATGTTGTACGCATGGATGAAAATGCTCCAGCTCGAAAAGTCTTCGACAATGAACTCGATGGACGGCGCAGAAGAGGGCGACCAAAACTCCGTTGGAAAGACCAGGTTACTGAGAACCTTACAGAACTCGGTGTGACTAACTGGAGAAGAAGCGCAGAAGATCGAGGCGCTTATAATATTTTTCTACGTGCGGTATATAATCCACTGGGATTGCATAGAAGTACCAGCTAAGTAAGTAAGTAAGTATAACAGGATAAAGTTTTGGAGAAAAAAATGGAAGTCTAGCGACGCCCCTTATGGTACCTCCGATACAAATGTACCTTTCCACCCACTTTAGAAATCGATTAATATTATTAATAGCCCCAACACGATCGTGCCTAAATTCTGTATTTAGTAAAGCTATAACAGGATAAAGTTTGGGAGAAAAAGTCTGGAAATCTAGACATGCCCCTTCTGGTACTTCCCATACAAATGTACCTCTCTGCCGTACTTTAGAAATCGAGTAATAATATCAATATAATAGAAAATTTTATGTTTTACTGAGGGTGATGGTATATGTAAGTCGGGTTGCCCGACTGAAACTTTCTTACTGGTTTTGTTATGAAATATGCACGTAAGATTTTTTTTGACATATTAAAGTGAAGTCATCGCAAGTGCCTAATCAATGAATGACTTCTGACTTTCGGTCATAATACCAGCAGTATTATAGCAAAACCGTATACATTTTACTAATATGTATAGGAGGTACAATTAGGGGCACCACAACGTGTCTGATTTTTTCCCTAAATGCCCGTTTGGAGTTATGGGAGAAATATTAATTATCCAAAAATAAATAATTTTATATGGAAGGTACCACCAAGGGTCAACCGATAAAATTTATTTTCATTCCTAAGCCAATTTTTTATATCCTCACCCTATGAGTAGGAGGGTATATATCATCTAGTAATAATATCAATACACCCAACGGGATCGTAACAAAATTTTTAGTAAATCTATGACATTATAAAGTTTTGGAAAAATATAATAATAAATAAAATAAAATAATAATATTAATAAATCCAACGTGATCGTACCCAAATTCTGTATTTAGTAAAGCTTAAGCAGGACAAAGTTTTTGAGAACAAATTTGGAAGTATAGACACGCCCCTTCTGGTACCCCCAATACAAATGTACCACTCCGCCCACTTTGTAGATGGACTAATAATATCAATACACTCGACATGATCGTGCCCAAATTCTGTATTTTGTGAAGCTATAACAAGACAAAGTTTTGGAGAAAAAAACTGAAGTCTAGCCGCACCCCTTCTTGTACCTCCCATACAAATGTACCACTCCGCCCACTTTAGAAATCGAGTAATAATATTAATATAATAGAAAATTGTATGTTTTCCTGAGGGTGAGGGTATATGTAAGTCGGTTTGTCCGACTAAAACTTTCTTACTGGTTTCGTCAGTGTAAGGTTGAAGGTACTAGGCTATAATTCTTATTTGGATTACTTTGTCAGATTTCACTAGCGATAGAAGTATGTTTAGGTAAAACTTCAAGACTTTTAAGTCGAAAGTAATTATACACCACCACTTGGATGCCTTATTTTTTGTATTTTATTAAATATATATGAAATATTCCTATATACATAAAATAATAAAAACAAAATTTATATTTAAAAAAAAATACTTTAATATTTACCAAGAAAAATATTAACGACACATTTTCGCCGGGAGCATACACACAATCTTATGCACATGTTAATGTAGATTCGATATGCGATAATTCTTTACTTCAATCGAATAAAATTAGCTGTCAAGTTCAGATGCTGTTATCTCATTTCTAAGCAGTTCAATTTATCAACATGTAAAGCGATTAAAATTGGAGGTAAATAACTCACAATGCGATTATCTATTCTAATAGGAGCCTCAATGGAATTTTGCCTAATCAACCCCAAACAATCAGCACCCTTCATATATAAATTCACAAGCATAAAGGTTTATGTGTCCTATATGTCGGAGATCCCTTGATTGCATTTTAATAATAACGTTTTCGACGAAATGACAAATTCTATGAAAACGCTGGAGGAAGCAATTATTGTAATTAATTGCACTTATCATAAGTACTGTAATACATTTAGAAATGACTGACACCGAACATGTAATAAATTTCAAATATGACAATAAATTATTGATTGGTTGACTGCTATGAAAGACACTGCAAGAGCAAATATATCTGTGTAAATGTTTAAACTGCATAAAACTTCATAAATTTTATTCATTTCATATATTGCATCACAGCATGACGTGTGCATTAGACCTGGCGTTAAAAAGTTTTTTTGGAATCCTGTGTGTGGGTAGCGATTAAAATATGAGAATTGATGCCAAAATTGATATAGCAAATTTTCAGGCTGATCGGATGGTGCCAACCCGTGCCCCAATGAGGTCAAAGGTCAACAATTTTTTAAAAACCAAGAAAAACTCTTTTTGTTGCATTTTATTAGTTTTTTTAAATAAAATTGCTATAGATATAATGTTTTTTCCTTAGTTATCATTAAAAGGGTTTATAAGTTTTATTTTAAATCAGTGAAGATTTTGTATAGACTGGGAGGTCCTTACGTTAGCCCTCTAAAATGTGCAGCAAATACTGTTTATCGTCTTCGTTGTGCGTTAATCATTTCTTTTATTTCTGAGTCTACATGTGGGTCAAAAAAGGCAAGTGCAACTGTTTTCTTAAGTATCAAAACAGCCAATAATCCTCTTTATTAGTTGCATATTACTATTTGGGCTATAGATACTACTAAAAAAAATCACATATTACGAGTTCCATTCAACTGAATCGCAGAAATTTTGAAGTGTGTGTGAAAAATATACATTTTTAAACAATATATGTCCTTGTACATGAATCTTGCATGTGACGTCAATCCAAGAAATATGCAATAATGCAAGTTGTAGAAGTTCTCTCTAAACATTCCGAATATGTAATTTCGCTTAATATTTAAGACAGCACTTGTATCAAAACCTATTATTTTTAATGAATTCAGAATATAAATTTTTAGCAAATAGGCGTAGACTGATTGAGCTACTATAGAACCAGTTAAATCTTCAATGCTGGGGTTTGCTTTAAATTTTTCATAGTTCTATCACGTCAGCCCAGTAGCCAAACGATCAACTTTATCTATTCCAGCAATTGCGTCTCGTGGCATGATGGTTAGAAAACGCGACTACCATGCGGGAGATCTCAGGTTCGATTCCCCCCTACATTTTTCTTTCACAGCCCCCACGGTATTGTCGACAGCAACGTCGCAGTATAAGTGTCGAGTCACTCGGCATGTCTAGTAAAAGCTTCTCAAAAAGTGACGTTCGAATTCGCCGATAAACCACTAGATGCCGTTAGCTATGAATCTAAAAATAGAAAGCGTTTTAATTCCCAAAAACGCGGGAAGCTATCCTATACCTTATTCATTGGGTGTATAGGGACATAAAGTTTGTTAAATAAGTGGGAAGTAGGTTTTCGTCCCAATGCAAAACTAATGTTTTAGGGATCTAAAAAACTTAATATAAAAGAAATACTTATAACTTGGCCAAAATAAAAAAAATTACATTGAAATGTTCAATACTTTCTTTGCCATGACGCCAACGGTGTTTTAAATGTTGCTCATGCAAACTTGTGCAGTTCAGAAGTAGATCTCCAATATTGTGAACTAACGCTTTAGTTTCACTGATGAAGTGTATATCTAATCGAGATGACATATTGCCGGCATCCATACAAGCTAGCATTCTGTCGTCTATAAAATATTTCTTTCCACGTTGTTGAATCGGCATATTTCAGCAGCTTGGAATGTTATCAATCTGTTTTTCATCTATCGTCTGCATATCATCTCCCAATTCATCACTCTCAAATTCAACATTTTTCATAGTTAAGTCTAAACATGAATTTAAGTGCACAAAAAATAGCCAATGTGTGGCCAAGTAATACATTAGAATATAGTAATTAAACCAAGTTCGGTTTTTTTCTTCATAATTTTCTTTTCAACGTTTTTCATCTTCCTATCATTGTGTCTTTCTTTTTTCTTCATTTGTGACATTGTGATCGACACAAGTCATGCTACCAATACCCCCATTTATTCGCTGGTTTATTAAGAAGTCTCTATCTTGCTATATAATAATAAGCTTGAGAACGTCCACGTGGACAAAGTCAAATAAATTGTTTTGAATTATACTTCGTTCCGGAGATTTCATAATGTTTAATGACTTTTGCAGCACATGTACTTTGGTCTGTAATAAGGATTCTAGCTTTATCACAAAAAGGAAATATTTCATTAAACACCAATCTTGCACTTTCTTTAACTTTTTTACATTTATATTATAAATTATAATATAATTACATTTACATTTATACTATAAATTATATAAATTATATATTTGTATTTGATTCTTGTCGCATAGTGTACTTCAGAGTTAATGAAACGGATACCTTATTTACAATTTATAAATGATGTTCTAATTTATAGTATTTTTATTTATAGAATTTCTCAGTAAAACAAGTGATAAAATGTAAAAAAACGGTATTTTGTTGTTTTTTTCAAAATTTTGACCTTTGACCTCATTGGGGCACGTGTTGGCACCATCCGATCAACCTGAAAATTTGCTACATTGATATTGGCATCAAATCGCATATTTTAATCGCTACCCACATTTAAAATTCCAAAAAATAAAAAACCCCATATTAGCTGCGCCAGGTCTAGTGTGCATACATTTTAAAATTACTTCTTGGAAATTTGCACAAACTCTGTATTATGGATAGGGGTGATTAAAGTGTTATGTTTCACCGAAGATTTGGCTTTGAAAATGTAGACACATAAATATGTGGTCAATTATGTGCCAATACAAATTTAACTTAAGAATTATGACAGCAATTCACAAAATTGTTAATAATTATGGTTAAATAAATAATAACCTAAAAAGATGAAATGGTTTATGTAATAGAAGAAGATCCTTTTAATATGAGTTATTTAATATTAAGTTAATCTAATCTATTTTATTCCATTGTACTTGTAAACCTTAGAGTGAATGTATAGAAAGTAAGAAGTGTGCCGTTTAGGTCGCGAACATGTTCTTGTATTGTCCTGTGAGTCCTTAAGGAAATCCTTAAGTCCATCGTGTTAGAGTAACCGAATAAGTAATATTTGTTGAGTCCTAACGAGGTCATGTGAATCCTTCTATGATTTACCCCAAAAGGGGTATAGGATCACTAAGGGGAGATTAATTGAGTTTTTAAAATTAGGATTTCGTATGAAGTTTTTATACTTAGTTAAAATAGGAAAAAATTTACAACACTAGATGAAAACAGTAAGAAAGTTTTAGTCGGGCGACCCGACTTACATATACCCTCACCCTCAGTAAAACATACAATTTTCCCGTTGGGTGAGGGTATAATATCAATGCCACACATTGTTTATTTTAATACCATCACCCTTAGGGATGATGTAAGTTAGACCACAAATATCTTAAGATCATATTTGTTTCAGGACTTATTAAGACGATTGAGCCATGTCCGTCTGTCTGGCTGGATAGCTGGTGAGCAGGATAACTCGAGTAAACCTTAACGGATCAGTATGAAATGTACAAGTATAAATATTTTTCAAGACGAACTAATGGGATTGTTAATGGGCAAAATAGCCCCACCCCTTCTGGTACCTCCCATATATAATTACCTATTTTTGGATAATTAATATTTCTTTCATAACTTCCAAACATATGACCGGAGGATATTTGAATTGGTCAGTTTATTTATCTTCCTAAAGAAGACAAACCCTAAGAAAACCGAAAACTTTGCTACGCACCTTTTTTTAGCTCCCATGACCGAATTGACCCTCATATTTTTACATACATATCTTTTTTGTAAGTAAACTGAATTCACCCAAATTGCGTACGGTGTTAGCTTATGAAAATTGGACTCAGGAATGAATATGGACTATATCGGTTAAGGCCTTCTGGTACCTTCCATACAAAATTACCTATTTTTGGAAAATTACTATATCTCCCATAAGTTTCAAACGGAGACTTGGAGGGTAATGCAAATTGGTCGGTAAATTTAAACCTCAGAAAACCTAACTATTTGACACAGTCCTTCTTGCCCCTTTTTACATACATATCATTTTTGTATGTACACTGAATTCAGTACAATTTTGCCAAGGTAAGCGTTCATTGATCGTTTGACACGTTTTGCTGATTCTAATTGTACCTCTTATACAAATATGTAAAAGTTTATTCGGTTTTGCTCCACAAGCAGGCATAAAATAATACATAATTAATTTTATTTTAATTAAAAATCTATTAATTTCAATAACTCAATACTTAAACAATATCTTATATTGGGTGATGGTATTCATCAGTCAGTTTACCTGACTAAAATTTCTGTACTGGTTCTCATGAATGTAAACAAATAACGAAATTGAGAAAAATTGCTGAAATTCGGCTATTTCAGAGAAGAACTTAGTACATTTTGTTTGCAACAACAAAATACATGGAAAAATTTTAGCGCCATGCCTTCAAAAGATTTGAACTCTTTCCACACAGATTGATGTTCTTTAATTCTGTAGGCTTTATATGACAAAGTCTGCCAAACTTTTCCTCTGGTCTTATGAGTACATAGCACATAAACTATTTTGTTATTTTAGTTTTTCTGCTATTATTAGATTATTGTAAGACTGCTACCATCGATTGTCACAAATGTGTATGTGTATGCCTTACATTTAATGCCACTTGCAGTTGATTTTGACAGATAGGAATTAAAAAAAACTTCTGAATATTTTTTTCCCCCTGGCAGTTGACTGAAGTACTTTATGTCGCAATAGATCAGCTGTAACATTGCAATATCAAGTATCAGTCGTCTGTGTGTTTTGATAAATCGCTTAGCAGTTATGAGACCTCGAACAAGTTAACACAATGTCGGTGGCCGTGGCCATAGGGCATAAGTAAGCAATTTCCAGAAGTTGTTTGGCTTTTAATAGCATGGCAGTCAATTACGTTTGAACGAACTGGACGACGGCTTTCGTGGTTAGGGAAATAAGTGGCTCCATGGAATGCATTGAACGAAAATTGTATGTGTGTTTGTATGATTGTGGGGTAATATGTCTTAAACATACACAGTGGTTGAGTGCGAATGTGTTGTGACATGTTGCGGCCAATTTCAAGTTCATGTCTATAATATATGGAAAAGAATTCAACTAATTTGACTTGTAATTAAAATATTTTAATGTTCTAAAAGAAAGGGATAAAGAAAAGATTTGTCTTGTAAGTGATACAGATTAATTTCGATTTATTTAATTTATTTAAATTACTATATTTAATTGGAATGAACTAATAAAGTTAGTAGGAGTTTTTTTCTATTAGTAACCTGTTTCTTGGCGACGTTGACCAATTCCATTTATGGCCAGTGTGTAATAATGCATTATAGTGTGGCAAGAAAGTGAAAGGAGAAAGAAAATGGATTAATAGTAATAATACGTGCAATTTGCATCGAAGGGAAGAAAAACTATTACAGATATTTTAGTCAGATGAACTGACTGATAATTGTCGAGTCGAGTTACATATTGAAATTAACCGATTTTAAAATAAAACCAGTAAGAAAGTTTCAGTCGGGCAACCCGACTTACATATACCCTCACCCTCAGTAAAACATACAATTTTCTATTACATTGATATTATTACTCCATCTCTAAAGTGGGCGGAATGATACATTTGTATAGGAGGTACCAGAAGGGGCCTCCTTTCTTTTTTTCATTTTTTTCTCCAAAACTTTATCCTGTAATGGCTTAACCAAATACAGAATTTGGTACGATCGTGTCAAGTGTATTGATATTATTACTCCATCTATAAAGAGGGCGGAGTTGTGCATTTGTAAAAAAGGTACAAAACTTCTCCAAAACTTTATCGTGTTATAGCTTTACTAAATACAGAATTTGGACACGATTGCGTTGGGTGTATTGATATTATTACTCCATCTCTAAAGTGGGCGGAATGGTACATTTGTATGGGAGGTACCAGAAGGGGCGTATCTAGACTTCCATTTGTTTCTCCAAAACTTTATCCTGTTATGGCTTAACAAAATACAGAATTTGGGCACGATCATGTAGTGTATTGATATTATTACTCCGTCTATAAAGTTGGCGGAGTGGTACATTTGTATGGGTCAAGACTTCCAAATTTTTTCCCAAAAAATTTATCCTTCTTGAGCTTTACCGAATACAGAATTGGGGCACGATTGCATTAGGTCTATTAATAATATTAATCAATTTCTAATTAGGGCGGTACCAGATGTATATGGGAGGTACCAGATGGGGCGTGGCTAGAGTTACAGTTTTTTTCTCCAAAACTGTCTAATGCTATAGCTTTACCAAATAAAGAATTTGGGTACGATTGCGTTGGATTTATTGATATTATTACTTCATCTCTAAAGTGGGCGGAAAGGTACATTTGTATGGGAGGTACCAGAAGGGGCGTGGCTGGACTCCCATTTTTTTCCAAAACTTTATCCTGTTATAGATTTACTAAATATAGAATTTGAGAACGATCGAGTTCGATGTATTGATATTATTACTCGATTTCTAAATTGGGCGGAATTGTACATTTGTATGGAAGGTACCAGAAGGGGCGTGGTCATGTAGCCGATTTTCAATACCGTAAGTAGTTTTGGGGAAATATTAACTCGTACAAAACATTTAGTTGCGTCTTTAAAAAGTTATCGTGCGCACCAGCCGGACAGCCAGACATACGGACGAACATGGCTCAAACGACTTAAAACGTCATGAATCGAATTTGGTTCAAAGAAATCTAGGGTCTAAAGTGACTCCTTCTATGTGTTACACTTTTAAGTAAGGGGTTACCGAAAGGGTCTTTTACGGTGTCCGATTTTGATTGGTAAGGCAACTTTCAATAGATAGAAACAATAATATATAGAATTTCTAACGGAAGGCTGAAGATATTTTAATTTGATTAGTTAATTTATTTTGTTTTGCTACTAACCTCTTCTGGTACCGAATTGTCACTCATAGTTTTTTGTTTAGTAAAAGATTCTCAAAATCTGACATGCGGATTCCTTTTGAAACTGTTTCATTGTGTGAATCTTAAAAATACTCACTGAAATATGTTAACTCACTGAAATGTGAGTATCTCTCTTATATTTATTTTATTTATGGTATTCAAAGGGAATATATTTTTTTTATTTATTCGAAAATGAAGGGAATGATTAATAACCGTTGTGAATGTAACACAGTGGGCAATTTGGCTGATTTTTAATTGCCAAAATTCATTGAAATTTTACTCCGATAGCTTAAAGTTCATTTTATAAATCGTGTTACGGTCTTGTGTGTCATCAAATGACCAAAGGTCAATGGCAAGAGAGAAAGCTTTTGATGTTATGTTGCCCTTTTTATTTACTCGGCTTGTAGGTTCGTCTCTCGACAGGATCATAAAAAAAAAATTTCATTTATCGGTGTCAATACAAATATCCAGTCAAAACTTACTTCATCCTGCGCTTCTTGTTAAGATTTTTGGTGTTGTTAATCTTTCGGTCTATAATACTTATCCATGGCTATTGCGTGACCGTTATTGGCAATAGCCCCAAAAGCGCTCCCGGCAAGTTTTATTTAAGCTACATATATGTTCACAGGCATCCTTTCCCAATTATAGGCAGTATTTAAAATTTCATTTTGTATATATTAGTCTTCTTGACTTCAAAATTCATAACATGTAAACACTTTCTTATACATATTTTAATTTTAGGATAATAATCACATTAACTTTTAGTTTTACTTAAAAATTCAATTATTGTTATTTATACCTTACATGAGCTTGCCATAATTATATGCGAATAGAAAAATTTAGAAGAAACTTATATGTTTTGATCCTTACAAGAAAGGATGCATTTATTTATGATGTTGGTTGTTCGGCCGATGTTGAGCGCTCAAAATCGTCGTTATTCCAAAAAGTTGTGATGGTAAATGGTTTGTACGATTCTCGAAGGATGGCTTACTCTGTGCAAAGTATAAAGAAAACTATTTTAATAAACATTGTAAAATAATAATGGATTTATAAGTTTGTTAAATTAAATGCAATAGCATTTTATAGAAATATAAAAAAATGATGATTTGTGTTCGGGGCAGGTGCAGTCTGGCCTTCCTCCGAAAGGAGTATCCGCACAACCTGTTGCCTTCTGCCGATTGGTGTTTCGGTCACACTTCTCGTCAGGCCGGGACAGTGGAATATAAAAATTCCTCCAAAAGGAGTATCCGCACAACCTGTTGACATCGCACTTCCTTGATGCCAACAAAAAATTTTCTGTAGTTATGGTGGATCAGTTTTAGCACACACGAGGATGGATATTTTTTTTAATCAAATTTGTATCACATACACAGATGCCGCCGTTGGAGAAATTTTCCTGTTGAAAAGTTAATTTTGCAATATTACAGGCTGTGCAAATAATTATTGTATTGCAGCAGGGCTGTGTTCCCATTAATATTGCAAACTCACCTTCTCAACAGCGGAATGAAGCCTCCAATTTTCTTTAAAATATCCAACAGAAGTATGAATGTAATCCAAAATTAACTTCTGAGTTGTCCTCCTCGTGCCAGTTACTATCTGATTGTATTATCACACTCACAACTTTATTGTGTACCCGTTCATTATTGCCAAATTTCAAACATTTAAAGTTGTCTACAACAGAATGAGAAAAAACAACGGTACCGTTTAATGACCTTGAATTGCAATCTTTTAACTGGGAAGTTATTTGACGAATAATGAACACAAAAGAGAACTGTCAGAACTATCACCATGCAAACATCCCTGTATACAACATATGTTAGTACAACTATTTATACCATCACACTTAGGGATGAGGGTATATATCATTTGATACGACCCAAAAGTGTAACACCTAGAAGAAGTAACTTTAGACCCTAGGTTTCTTTGAACCAAATTCGATTCATGACTTTTTAAGTCGTTTGAGCGATGTCTGTCTGTCTGTCTGCTGTCCGGCTGGTTCGCACGATAACTTTCGAAAGACGCAACCAAATGTTTTGAAATTTTGCACGAGTTAATATTCCCCAAAATTACTTATGGTATTGCAAATGGGCTACATGGCCCCTCCCCTTCTGGTACCTCCCATACAAATACATCATTACGCCCACTTTAGGAATCGAGTAATAATATCAATACAACCAACGGGATCGTACCCAAATTCTGTATTTAGTAAAGATATAACAGGATAAAGTTTTGGAGAAAATTTTGAAAGTCTAGCCACGCCCCTTCTGGTACCTCACATACAAATCTACCTTTCCGCCCACTATAGAGATGGAGAAATAATATCAATAAATTAAACGTGATCGTATCCAAATTCTATTTTTAGTAAAGCTATAACAGGATAACTTTTTGGAGAAAAAAATTGGAAGTCTACTCACGCCCCATCTGGTACCTCCCATCCACATCTGGTACCGCCCACTTTAGAAATCGATTAATATTATTAAAAGACCTAACGTGATCGTGCCCAAATTCTGCATTTGGTAAAGTTTAAGCAGGATAAAGTTTTGGAGAAAAAATCTGGAAGTCTAGACACACCCCTTCTGGTACCTCCCATACAAATGTACCACTCCGCCCACTTTAGAAATAGGGTAATAATATCAATACAATCGACACGATCGTGCCCAAATTCTGTATTTTGTTATTTTATAACAGGACAAAGTTTTGGAGAAAAAATCGGAAGTCTAGCGACGCCCCTTATGGTACCTCCCATACAAATGTACCTTTCCGCCCACTTTAGGGATGTACTAATAATATCAGTACACCCAAGGCAATCGTGCCCAAATTTTGTAATTAGTAAAGCTATAACAGGATAAAGTAATGGAGAATAAATCTGGAAGCCTAACCACACCCCTTCTCGTACCTCCCATACAAATGTACCACTCCGCCCACTTTAGAAATCGAGTAATAATATCAATATAATAGAAAATGATTTGTTTTACTGAGGGTAAGGGTAAATGTAAGTTGGGTTGCCTGACTGAAACTTTCTAACTGGTTTTAATTACAAATCGGTTAATTTCAACAAACAAATCAATTAAACAATATCTTATATTGGGTGATGGTATTTATCAGTTAGTTCAACTGACTGAAATTTCTGTACTGGTTTTATAGGGTGATTGTCAATATGAAAGGATTTTTGAAGTTCGTACTCCTTGCGATAAAATGGTGAAAAGTGTTATCACGCTCAGACCAAACACCTAAAGGTACAATCACCCAGTACACCAACAAAGAATGTTATATGTCAGCCTTAAAAAACTTAATTTCCCTTTGCACCCCATGAATGAGGTATGGGATTGCTTCTCGCGTTGTTGTGAATTTCTATTTTTAGATTCACAACTAACGGCACCTACTTATTTATCGACGAATGCGAACGTCACTGTTTTGAAAAGCTCTTACTAGACACGACGATTGAACCGACGCTTAATACTGCGAAGTTGCTGTCAAACAACATTCGAGGGGAGCCGACAATGAAAGAAAATTTTATTTATTTTTTTCTTTTAAGATGACTGGAGCCAGGTTTGAACCTGCGATCTCCCGCATGGTAGTCGCGTGTTCTAACCACTATGCCGCGGCCGGTCAATTGGCTTAAAAATATTGTTTTAGAATATATGCCTATCAATAAGTAAGTACCCATCAACTCATGGACATTGTATTGCTGATCCATTTTAACAATTTAATACGTTCGAATTTTTCTCTATATATTAATGCCCATTTGAAAGATAAATAACGCATCGAGAGAGGGAATACGACAGTAATGGTCACCAATTGGTAATTTTATGGTAAAAATTTTGAACACTAAATAATTTATGTTTTTAGTGGATTTTAACTTGTTTAACATTTTGATATTGACAGAGTAAATAAGAATAATGAAATCCCGGGAAATCCCGGACGCATTCCCGGGATTCCGGGACAAAAAATTGGTCGGGATTCCCGGGATTTTTGTCCCGGGAATTCTCGGGACAAAAACACTAGATATGACCTTAGAAAACATTATCTTTTGAACTACACTGTGCAACAAATTGAGAGTCATTGTCTCGGGGGTGAATGCAACCAATATCAAACTATATAATAGCATTTGACTTCAGTAACAAATCCTTAAACTACATTTTGCTCCACTAAGTCAAAATTTTTTACAGTGGTTTGAAATTTGATTTATTTTGTCAAAAGTCGAGAATCAAAGAATATGAAAAATCATTCGTAAAACTACATTTGGAACAGTTCATGTTTTCGGAGACCTATATTAAAATTTTGAACATTTTAACCCACTACCTGCCACTCGTATGGACCATTTTAGGCCAAATTTTGAACAAAAGCTTAAAATACAACTTTGGAAGGAGAAAAAAATTTTACTAAGATTCACCGAAGATGCGTGGAACAGTGTTGCCCTCCTGCAAAGGCAGCGATGGTCAGCTAGTGACGGACCCAGATAACGTTCTGAAAATATGGAGAAATCATTTCAGAAATTTACTGGAAACGGATACCACTCGAGAAGACCCCACTCCAATCCATGACGATGGTATTAACTGACCACCTCCGAGCCAGAGCGAGATACATGTGGCAATCTCCCGCCTTAAAAACAACAAAGATGCTGGTGCCGATGGAGAGGAGCGGATTAGGAGTATGCATCAGCTCATGGAGAACATCTGGTTAGAGGAGAGCATGCTCGGAGATTGGAGTCTTAGTCTGTTATGTCCCATCCCATCCCCACTCTACGACAAATCCTGGAAAAAAAACTCATGAAAAGCAGATCGACACCTACCACCTCTTTGTCGACTACAAAGTTGCCTTCGACTCTCCGATAAGGAACAGGCTTTATGAGGCCATGTCTGAGTTTGGTATTCCTGCAAAGCTAATTCGACTTTGCAGATGTACCTTGGAAAACACCAATTCCTCGTTTAAGATTGGTAAAGAGCACTCTGAACCATTCAACACAGAAAGAAATCTGCGGGATGTTACTGCAGTTTTCTCATCACCAGAAAAAGAGTCGGCAAAAATGGGTTTAGCGGTCAACAGGGACAAAACAAAAACCAGTACAGAAATTTCAGTCAGTTAAACTGACTGATAAATACCATCACCCAATATAATATATTGTTTAAGTCTTGAGTTATTGAAAATAATCGATTTGTAATTAAAACCAGTTAGAAAGTTTCAGTCGGGCAACCCGACTTACATTTACCCTTACCCTCAGTAAAACAAATAATTTTCTATTGTATTGGTATTATTACTCGATTTCTAAAGTAGGCGGAGTGGTACATTTGTATGGGAGGTACAAAAAGGGGTGTGGTTAGGCTTCGAGATTTATTATCCATTACTTTATCCTGTTATAGCTTTACTAATTACAGAATTTGGGCACGATTGCCTTGGGTGTACTGATATTATTAGTACATCCCTAAAGTGGGCGGAAAGGTACATTTGTATGGGAGGTACCATAAGGGGCGTCGCTAGACTGCCAATTTTTTCTCCAAAACTTTGTCCTGTTATAACATAACAAAATACCGAATTTGGGCACGATTGCGTCGAGTGTATTGATATTATTACCCTATTTCTAAAGTGGGCGGAGTGGTACATTTGTATGGGAGGTACCAGAAGGGGCGTGTCTAGACTTCCAGATTTTTTCTCCAAAACTTTATCCTGCTTAAACTTTACCAAATACAGAATTTGGGCACGATCGCGTTAGGTCTTTTAATAATATCAATCGATTTCTAAAGTGGGCGGTACCAGATGTGTATGGGAGGTACCAGATGGGTCGTGAATAGACTTCCAATTTTTTTCTCTAAAACTTTATCTTGTTATAGCTTTACTCAAAATAGAATTTGGGTACGATCACGTTTAATTTATTGATATTATTTCTTCATCTCTATAGTGGGCGGAAAGGTAGATTTGTATGGGAGGTACCAGAAGGGGCGTGGCTAGGCTTTCAAAATTTTTTCCAAAACTTTATCCTGTTATAGCTTTACTTAATACAGAATTTGGGGACGATCCCTTAGGGTGTATTGATATTATTACTCGATTTCTAAAGTGGGCGGAATGATGTATTTGTATGGGAGGTACCAGAAGGGGCGGGGCCATGTAGCCCATTTGCAATACCGTAAGTAGTTTTGAGAAAATAATAACTCGTGCAAAATTTCAAAACATTTGGTTGCGTCTTTCGAAAGTTATCGTGCGAACCAGCCGGACAGCCACCCGACAGACAGACAGACAGACAGACGGACATGGCTCAAACGACTTAAAAAGTCATGAATCGAATTTGGTTCAAAAAAACCTAAGGTCTAAAGTGACTCCTTCTATGTGTTACACTTTTGGGTCGTATCAAATGATATATACCTTCATCCCTACGGGTGATGGTATAAAAAATAATGATTTCGACGAACAAAGAGTCCTCTCGATGGAGACGCAGCGTCAACGTTGAAAATTATTGTTTTGAAGTAGTAGATGAATTTACCTACCTCGGATCTTCCGTCAATAAGAAAAATAATGTCAGCTAAGAAATCAAGCGGAGAATAGTGCTCGCCCATAGATGTTTCTACGGACTTCGGCAGCACTTTAGTAACACGACCTTATCTCGGAATACTAAGAAACAGCTTTACCAGGTGCTAATCTTACCCGTTCTTTTGTATGCTGCCGAATCATGGGTACTTACGACATCGGACATACAAAACCTGGGAGTATTCGAGAGAAAAGTACTCCGAAAAATATATGGATCTATCTGTGTCGACGGTGAGTTTCGCCATCGGATGAACCATGAGCTGTATGAGCTTTACCACGACATCGAAGTAGCTAAAAAAATCAGAATCCAACGACTACGATGGCTGGGACATGTTGCCAGAATGGATGTAAATGCTCCAGCGAGAAAGGTGTTTGAAGGCGAACCTGAGGACGACGCAGAGCAGGGAGATCCAAACTCCGTTGAAAGGATCAAGTGGTAGGCGACGTGCCACCATCTGGTAGGACTAACTGGAGAACACACGCAGAAGACCGAAGCGTGTGGAATTCTTTAGTACTTCAGGCCTCAAATTTATGAACTACGTTCGTAAGTTGTAATGGGCCACTTAAGTAAGTAAGTAAGTCACCGAAGATAAAAAAATCTCTACGAGTCAAAGGTTACCAAATAATATCAAAATTAAATGTTTAGAAGTCTTTTTTTGAGCAAAAAGTGCAACAAACTTTTTCGAGAGTGAACAAAACCAATATCAAACGGTAGCATTTGACCTCAGTAAGAAAACCTGAAACTCCAATTTGCTCCACTACGTCACAATATTTTTTTTTCAGTGGTTTGAAGTTTGACTTTTTTTGGTCAAAAGTCGATTCAAAAAATATGAATAATCGTGTGTAAAAATACGTTTGGGATAGTTTATGTCTTCGGAGACATATATATACTATATACTGAGGTCAAATGCTATAGTTTGATATTGGTTTGTTTCACCCCCGAAAAAGTTTTTTGCACTGTGCTATTCTTCTTGGGCCAAAGTTTATTAAAAAGAAAGCTTCTTTATTATATTTGTTTTTATTTTTTGTATGTCACGGTATTTATTTTTTAATTTAATTTCCTCTTCATATATTTTATATGAGACCTATTTTTTACCACACAGTTTTATAACATCGAATTGTTAATTATAATTTTCTAAATTTGTTTAATCGAGATATTAGAAAAATATTTCATTTTCACTTGTGTTTCTTTATCATTTTCACTTTCTTATAAAAATTCAATGATTTATTGATTTAATTTGTAAATTATATTAAAATACCACAACAGAATGTAGTTCTGCCCACTGCTTACAATTGGCGTATGAACTGGTGACGGCGACGTTAATCTCTATTGTTTGCCCTGAATGAATCAATGACTCAAAACTCGCTCAAATTGTTGGAAACGTGTTCTCGACAGAACTGTGGTACCAACTAAGACAATCTTGAATTCTATAAATTGCTTTGCAATCTCCATGAGAACTCACAGTTTTATTGATCTCTAAGTGAAAAGCGGAACGTGTTTGATACGGTGTTTGGTTTCGTAACCAATAGTCTCACAAAGAACACATTTAATAATCCATATATCAATGTATCCAAGAAAATGAGGGCATTATCGGTAAGGAATCATAAAGGACATACAAAGTGTTTCCATTTTTGTATCTTGGGTCTTTGTTTTGTATGCCGCATGTTTATAGGTTCTTTTCTTAACCGTTCTTGTGGCGTTTTGTGGCACTGAGGCTAAGCCGAGTATTATTCCCCTGGGTTTAGCACCTTCTGGGCCTTATGTTGTTGTGCCTCATCAGCATAATGTAGTAGTGGCGCTCGGAAACGATGATGGTTCGAAAATAGGCACAGCTGTAGGTGATGCTGTAGTTGCCGCCAATGATGCCGCCCAACAAGCTGTAGACGCCATTCAGGCAGCTGCAAATGCCAACGCTGAGAACGTTGGAAGAGTTGTTCAGGAAGTTGTAGATGCTAACGCGGAAGCAGCAGCAAATTCTGCCGATCAAGTGGCACAGGCCGTGGAAAACGTTAACAATGCTAATGTGGAAGCGGCAGCACGAGCTGCCGAAGCTGCTAATGTCCAAGCCGCTGCTGTTGCCGAAGCTAATGCACAAGCTGTTGCCAGAGCTGCAGAGGCTGCCAACGCCCAAGCGGCTGCAGTTGCGGAAGCTAATGCTCAAGCAGCCGCTAGAGCTGCGGAGGCTGCTAATGCGCAAGCAGCTGCCAATGCTGTCGCTGTTTCAAATGCACAGGCTGCTGCAAATGCAGCTGCCAACGCTAATGCTCAAGCTGCTTTGAATGCTGCGGCTGCTGCAAATGCCCAAGCTGCTGCTAACGCTGCTGCTGTTGCAAATGCTCAAGCAGCGGCTCAGCAACAAGTCGCGGTCGCTAATCAACAAGCTGCAGTTGCTAATCAACAAGCTGCAGCTGCTGCAAACGCCGCTGTGGCTGCCCAAGCTGCAGCTGTTGCTGCTTCTGCACCTGCTGTTGTAGTTGTTCCTGCAATTCCAGGCTCAAGTGGAAGTCCTGGTGGGCCTGGTGGTGCAGGTGGTCCCGGCGGTTTGGGTGGCATTGGCGGACTCCCCTGGGGTCCAGCTGGCGCTGGCGGTGCAGGCGGAGCTGGTGGTGCTATTGGAGGTATAGGTGGATCCGGCGGCGTCGGTCCAGCTGGAGGTGGTGGTGCTGGTGGCGGCGGAGCTGCAGCTGGTGGTGGTGGCGGAGGAGGCGGTGGAGCTGGTGCTGGTCCCTTAGGCGGTGATGGCGGCGGTGGTGCTGGTGCTGGTGGGGCTGCTGGAAACAGCTTTGCCTCTGGGGTAAGTGGCGGTAGCGGTGGTGCAGGAGGTAGCGGAGGAAGTTCACTTACATTACTTTGTGGTCCTAATGGTATCGATGGCGCTGATGGCTCCAATGGTCCAGATGGTTCTGTAGGTGGCAGAGGCGGCAAAGCCGGTAAAGGTGGCTGTGTTGGAGTTGGAGGTGGCGGTGGTGGTGCCGGTGGTGGTGGAGCTGCTCCCATACCTGGTCCAGCACCTGTTTGGCCAGAACCCATCTTACTTAACGTAATGTAAGTAGAAAATTCATCATCAATTCTAGTCACAATTCAAATTGAGTTAATTTGCTTGCAGAAGCCCAGGGCATTGGTAAATTTGGGAAAGTGAAAACTGTCGTTTGATGGATAGAGAGCGAAAGTGATTTTAACGATAATGACCATTCATCACTTCTTTTGGAATCCGACTACTACGTTCTATACTACATTGTTAAATACAACTTGAAGGTGCATACACGAACATACTACATCCATTTTCCACAGCATTCAAAAATATTCATAGATTAGTCCCCTTTGAGATAAGTTTAACCTTAGTTTAAGTCTAGTCATGAAGCCATTAATAACCATTGATCAGCTTTTGTTAACGATTGTTTGTCTTTGCATGCGAATATAAAAATATTCACGAAAATTAATTCAGATTGAGTATTTCTTTAGGTTTGAAAAATTTGAGTGAAGGGTAAAAAAACTCATCAAAAGTTTAACTAACCAGTAAAAAAGTTTCAGTCGAGAAAACGGACTAACATATACCCTCACCCTCTGTAAAACATAAAATCTTCTAGTATATTGATATTATTACTCGATATCTAAAGTGGGCGGTACCAGAAGGGGCGTGGCTAGACTTTCAGTTTTTTGCTCCAAAACTTTATCCTGCTTTAGCTTTACTAAATGTAGAATTTGGGTACGATCGCGCTAGTTGTAAAGTGGGCGGAATGGTACATTTGTCTAGAAGGTACCAGAAGGGCCGTGGTTAGACTTCCAATTTGTTCTCCAAAACTGTATTCTGTTATAGCTTTACAAAAATAAGTATTTGGGTACGATCGTGTCGATTGTAGTGATATTACTACTCGATTTCTAAAGTGGGCGGAGTGGTACATTTGTATGGGAGGTACTAGAAGGGGCGTAGCTAGACTTCCAGATTTTTTCTTCACAACTTTATTCTGCTTTAGCGTTACTAAATACATAATTTGGGCACGATAGTGTTGGGTGTAGTAATAATATTAATCGATATATATATCCTTTTTTTCCTCCAAAACTTTATCCTGCTAAAGCTTTACTAAATACAGAATTTGGACACGATCACGTTGGGTATTTTGATATCATTACTCGATTTCTAAAGTGTTTGGAATGGTACATTTGTATAGGAAGTCCTTGGCCCTGTAGTCCATTTTAATTTTCATTCTCAAAGAATGAATTTTAAAGTACACGCAGATTTTGTGGATGTGATGATAAAGCACTTCCAACAATGTACTTTTGAAGAACTTGAAAAAAATCAAAGAAAAATCACCGTCTTCATGAACAGAGAATTTAATATTCTGTATTAATTGATATCAATAACAATACAAATATGGGGTTCTATCTTAAAATTTCGCAGTTCTAAAATGTAAAGTAGAAGCACTTAACTATTACTTAAAAACCACGTTTATTAGTCAAGTTTTTCTCGAATTCGTTGGAAGTACATAAAAATCACAAGTTAATTTTAATGAGAAATTAGCTTACTTCACCAATTGAATGTCACTTCGTAGTATCGAATTTGTATCACATTTTAGCACTACTTCAGATTTAGGTAAAAAGTATGCAAAATTAGAACTATGGGGGCAATTTCGGTCATTTGTATGGGAGGTACCAGAAGTGCTGTGTCAAATGAATTGTTTTATCGTAACAAATCGGGTTAATTTTGATGATAAAGTAAAGAAAATGGTCTTATGACTTTTTTGCCTAGTATAGGCACCCAAAAAGCTCTTACAAAAACCAAATTCTACAATTAGTTGCCCTTTTTAATATATATTATAATTAAAGTTTTATCATTTTTGCCAGAACTTGAGAAAAAAGTCATAGTTTCCAAAAAAACTATGAATACTTAGGAAAAAAAGTCTTAAAAGCCGACTTTTTATCATAGTAAGTGGCAGATTCGACTTTTTTGACTAGGAAACACGGTAGAAGTGGTAGATGTCACATTTTGCTTAACGTGTTTCTACCAATTGCAGTTGAAAATGTGTCATTTAAGTTTAATGCAAAAATCAGAATCTAATTAACGCTTCCGAATTTGCCATTATCTAATTTTTGGGATTTTGGCGCTTATGACTTTCTTTCTTAGGAGGGCAGTATAGTCCATATTCATTCCTGAGTCAAACTTTCATAAGCGTACCAGAAGAGGTATGGCAAACATTTCGGTTTTCTGAAGATTTATCTAATTCTAACTTTCCCGGCTCGCGTTGCTTCACCCGAACTAACAATGAACCTTTTTATGACTTTAAGCAATTAAAATGCCAAGGCTTCTTGTGACGAACGAATACCCCCTTTATGTGATTGTAGCTTTATCCCATTGGTCTGAGTGATTGTATAGCTCTAGTCCCTTTTTATCCCTAAAATTACGAATTTTAAAAGATATATTCGTATCGCACAACTAAATGGAATTTTTAAAAACCCCATTTGCGAGTTCTTTAATTCTATAGGGAGCAATTCTATATACATTTTCGTTACTCTACCGTTAGGTGTTTGATTTGGAAGATATTATTAGTATTATCCCTTTTTCGGTATTTTGACACCTTATGAACGAATTTTAAATTACTTCATATCGCACAATTTTTGAGGCTATACCTTTAGCCATTTATTACCAGTTTTATCCCTTTTCAGTCCTATTTACCCCTAAAAGGCAAGAATTTCGAAAACCCTCCTTGCTTCGTTCTAATTATGTAGGGAGCAAGCTTATATAATTTATCATGATTACATCACTAGCCGTTTGATCTGGGCGATAGTAAAATATGTATCCCTTTTTAGATTTTTTGCCCAGAAACATCGGATTTAAAAAAAATACTTCAATCCAATTTGATAGTAAGCATTTCCATACCAAATTTCGCGATTACCTTATTGGTAATTTTTAACCCATAAAAGTACGAATTTCCACTAATCCGTTCTTAGCTGACGTTGACTCGAAAAGGGGAACTACCATCCCAAATTTCGTCATCCTATCTACAGACAGTAGACAATTTAAATATATTGATTATGATAATGTTATTACAATCGTTCTATTAATATGACCGACGTAACAATTGTTTCAAAAGGGGCGTGGCACTGCCCATTTCTCCGCGAGAAGTAATCTCCATGTACTCTTTACATGTAGCAAATCTCATCTTCATACCTTTAATGGCTCTCAAAATATGACCGATTGAAATTTTGGTCTGTGTTGGCGGTGCCACGCCCCTTTGTCTAAGGATGTTTTCATGTAGCCTATAATAGAGACCCTAGGGATAGTACTACACAGTGAAAATTTAATTGAAATCGGTGCATTTATTAAGCCAATATTACCATTTTTAAAAAGGGGTGTGGCACCGCCCACTTTCGACAAACAAAGTATTTTTTCTTATACGACCGATACACGTACCAAATCTCGACTTCGCACCTATAATGGTTTAAAAGATACATACATTTTAAAATTTCAGTTGTATGGGGCGGTGCCACACCCATTTTACCCCCTTCCAGTTCGAATTTCCAAAAATCCCTTCTTAGTGCGCGCTTACGTCATAAAAGAAACCTACATTCTCAATTTCAAGGTTCTAGCTTTAGCCGTTTAGGCTGGGGAGTGATCAGTCAGTCACCCAAGATTTTTATATATATACTAGCTTTCCCGGCTCGCGTTGATTCACCCGTACTTACAAAGAACCTTCTTAGTACTTTAATCAATACAGGTAAAATGTCAACGCTTTATATGACGAACGAATACCTCATTTATGTGATTGTAGGTTTATCCCATTGGTCTGACTGATTTTATCGCTTTAATTCCTAAAAGTACGAATTTTAAAAGATATATATGCGTATCGCCGGCCGTGGCATAGTGGTTAGAATACGCGACTTCCATGCGAGAGAGAGAGCTTCTCAACCAGTGACGTTCGCATTCGTCGATAAACAAGTAGGTGCCGTTAGTTGTTAATCTAAAAATAAAGAGCGTGATAATTCACAACAACGCGAGAAGCTATTCCATACCTCATTCTTGGGGTGAAAAGGGAAATTAAGTTTTTTAGTTACGTTTTTATATTCATATCGCACAACTAAAATAGAATTTTGAAATTTGAACCCGTTCTCTAATTCTATAGGGATCAATTTTATATACATTTTCGTAAGTCTACCTTTAGGTATATGATGTGGGTGATATCATTAGTTTTATCGCTTTTTCGGTATTTTTACAATTTATGAACGAATTTTAAAATTACTTCACAGTTTCGCACAACTTTTGAGACTATACTTTTAGCCGTTTATTACCAGTTTTATCCCTTTTTACCCCTAAAAGGTAAAAATTTTGAAAACCTTCCTTGCTTAGTTCTAATTCAATTGGGAGCAAGCCTATATAACTTATCATGATTACATCATTAGCCGTTTGGTCTGGACGATAAAAACATTTTTATCCCTTTTCGATTTTTTTTACCCAGATACATCGGATTTGAAAAAAAATGCTTCAATCCATTTGAGAGTAAGCATTTCCATATCAATTTTCGCGATTGTACCATTAGTCGATTGGTTTAGGTGATGGTACGACTTTTATCCCTTATTGGTAATTTTTAACCATAAAAGTACGAGTTTATAAAGATCTGCTCTTAGCTGACGTTTACCCGAAAAGGGTAACAGCCATCCCAAATTTCATCATCCTATATACAGACGGTAGACAATTTTAATATATTGATTATGATAATGTTATTACAATCTCATCATCATACCATTAATGACTCGCGAAATATGATCGATTGAAGTTTTGGTTTGTGTGGGCGGTGTCACGCACCTTTGTCTAAGTATGTTTTGATGTAGCCTATGATAGAGACCCTTTGGACAGTATCACACATAGAAAATTCAATTGCAATCGGTCCATTTATTTAGCCAATATTACTATTTTTAAAAAAGGGGTGTGGCATCGCCCACTTTCCACAAACAAAGTATTTTTTCTTATACGAACGTTATAGGTAACAAATCTCGACTTCGTACCTATAATGGTTCAAAAAATACAGTCATTTTAATATTCCAGTTGTATGGGGCGGTGTCACGCCCATTTTACCCCCTTTCAGTCCGAATTTCCAAAAATCCCTTCTTAGTGCGCGCCTACGTCATAAAAGAAACCTACAATCCAAGTATCACGGTTCTAGCTTTAGCCGTTTGGGCTGGGGAGTGATCAGTCAGTCACCCAAGCCTTTTATATATAAAGATTATAGATTACAAGATTATTACACTGACCAAACATAAATATGATCCAGTTCATCGTTAGAAGTTATGGAAGAAATATTAATTATCAAAAAGTGGTATTTTTGTATAGAAGCTATCTGAAGGGGTCGGACTATTTTTCCCATTTACAATCCCATTACTTCATTGTGGAATACATTAATATCGCTTAATATTCATAAGTATAGGTTTACTCGTGTTATACTGCCCACTAACCAGTCAGACAGATGGACATGGCTCAATCCACTTGAAAAGTCCTAAAAAGAATTTGGTCTTAAGATACATGGGGTCTAACCAGAGTGCCAAGCCGACCGATTGGGAGCCGGCGGCGCCCGAAACCGCTTGATTTTACTTAGCCGTAGCGACCGACGCACAGTGGGGTAAATTCACGATCTGGGAGGCCAAAATTATTTGAAGCAAATTTATGAAGAAGAATGTTAAAAAACTACTCGGTGATGCGTAAATAATAATAATATGTTAACATTCAGGGGGTAGAGGTTACGACCGTTTTTATACAAAAATGGTTTTTTAAAATATTTAAGATTCGAAGTATTTCCCATATATCTCCACAATGTTGCACTTTAGAGGCCTACCTCCTTAGAACGTATTATTCGCCTGGATACCCTTTAACTATAAATGCATTAAGATATAGGACATCCTGTATGTTAACTAAAGTGGTTCAGTAAAACCGCAGAAATTATAGTATATTCTTCCGCAGTAGGTAAATGACTATAAAACACAAAACTGCAAAAACCCGCAAAATTTTATTTTTCCATCTGAACAATACGAAGTTAAAGATTATATTTAATCACAGATTGAAGGGGTGAAAAGTGGTGATGCATAACTTTTTGTCCATAGTTCGATTTTGATACCCACTGAAATTAACAAAAATACCACATTTTTCAATGCTGCTTTACTAGTAGGAATTTGAATTATAATTTTATTTAGCTAAGAGGATTAAATAATATTAACCTGCTTTATAATTATCCATTTAACTTAAATGTTTCAACTAAACACATGCCTTTCCATAGCCTGCTGAAATTAATGCTTTACCTTAACGCAACAAAATAGAAAATGCACAATTAGCAACAAGTAACTTTGACAACGTGTTGAAAACGAATGTAAGCAAAATGGAATGAAAAAATAACGGAATCTAGTTAAGCACTCTGTTCTCTTTACCCTACAATCGGTTATTATTAAAAACATTGGTTTTTGAGAAATCGAATTTTGGCCGCCCAGATCGTGAATTTACCCCTCTGTGCGATGTTATATATATGGCAGCTGCTAATTATCTTCAGCCGCCATTATATATTTGTGAGCGGCAGATTTTGGAAATAAAAGTAACTCTGTTAAAGTACTATATTTTGTACATTTTGATACAACCAATTTAGATTTTACTACGCAATAAGATACCGCGCAAATTGTTAATAAAACATAGCGCCATTCCAATTTAATATATTGAAAAGAAAAGAGCAGAGTTTTACAGAGACCGCGACAAAAAAAAATTAAAATGTCTCAAAAAAGTTTGAGCTGTTATTTTGTAAATAACTTAAAAGAGTGCAGCGACGATGAGGAGCAGGTGGTCCTGCCTAAGGACTATTTTCAAGAACTCGTCAAACAGCAGGACGCAACCAAATCTGCTGTGGTTGGAGGTGGAGCAGAGTGTTAGCGTTATTTTGGTCACCTTTATGTTGAAGGGAGAAGTATCCCAGAGCAAACCGTCTAACACGTTTTCTTTAACGAGTTATACTTTTTATAGTATTAAAAGATGTGTCCGTGGTTTTCACAAGCAAACGGTTATCTCCCAGGAGAGCAAAAAATATGAAATGATATCGTGCACTTTCAAAATAAATTATTTAACATAGGGGTATCCAAATAAAATAGTGCATAAAAAATTTTAAATTTCAAAAAGTTTGCGTTGTTATTTATATAAATATTTAGATATATCGTTGGAAAGTTCTAATGTTCTTCTTTCTAAAACCATTAAGAAATCCAAATTCGGTAAAGAATTGATTGAGTCATAAGGACTCAAGGAAAGTAACGAAAAACCGTTTTTTAACCGTAAGTCAAGTTTTAACAGTGTTAGGGAACTTTGGTATACATAGACATGTTGTTCTCGACAAGACCTACAACATGCATCAGGTCACTCCCTAAGTTGCTTAAAATGTTCCATTTTGCAGGAGGCTGTTTTAAAAACATTTTTATAAACGATGAAGTTATGTTGTTTTTGGCATAAAAAAATTCGATATATTATTTTGAGAAAATAATTATAGATTTAGAAATACTGCTAAAAATAATGCAATTTGTCAAAATTAACTCAAATCGACAAACAGTGACATAAGCGGTTGCTTATCCCCTTCGTCCCTTTTAATTGAAAAATTAAAATTTGTTTTTTTTTAAATACTTAGTATCTGCTTAAAGTATATAAAATTCTACATCACTACTGACAATTTCAATCTCATATGTGTTTTAATTACACTATGCAACAAATGACGACTTTTTGTAAAATACAAAAACGGGATAGTATAGGTTCGATTCTACTATCGAAGGGTAATAAAACCCTATACTCAGTTTGAATAGATTGGTGACCAATTTTTTTTATGGACCCCTAAAGATTCTCAAAATCAGTGAGCCCCTCGAAAAAAGGTGACATCAGTTTTTGTCCAACAGCTTACTCCCACTTCGTGATAGCACTAAACTATATTCGGCAATAATGTAGCTGGGAGTTTTGCGCACTAACTTTATTAACAAATTATGTCAAAAAGGTTGGTTATTCCTGCACTTTTTCAAAACAAATTGAAGAAATAATTATTATTTTTTCACTTTTTTGAGCATAACTTTGAGGGAGTCCAAATTTTTCAATAACAATGTTCGCCATAATTGTAGCCATGGTAAAGATGAACAACTTTCGTGAACATATCCATACAATCTGAACGTGTCTAGGCAACCTAAATAGCTCATAAAGTCCACTATGATACCGGTTTTTCGTAGCTTTACGCACATATAAACCAGTAACGTGGTTGCATATCAACCGATTTTAATTTTCTCAAAGGATTTAGAAAGAAGAGACTGCGGCCTTTCTAACGATATATATAGTTATATTAATAACTTGTCATATCTGTCTGTTTTTTGCCTCGAAATTTCAAACATTTGTGACTTTTTCACTATTTTTTAAGTTTGAGGAAGTTTGTAGCCACTATTTTATAAGGACACCCTAATATTTACTATTTTATTCAGAAAGTGCACGCTATCACGAGTTAAACGCATATTTGTTTGTAAAATTCTGTTAACAACCAGTTAAGTTATTCATGTTTTCCGAGGGACGCAACTTTCATATCTTATACTAAAATCAAAGAGTTGAAGAAGAAGCATTGTTTTGGTGTTGTTGTTAATTACTTCAACTTAGATTTTAGCATAGTTGCGTCCCTCCGAAAACATTAATAACATAACTATTTGTTAACCGATTTTTACAAACAAATATGCGTTTAACTCGAGATAGCGTGCACTTTCTGAATAAAATAGTAAATATTAGGGTGTCCTTATAAAATAGTGGCTACAAACTTCCTCAAACTTAAAAAATAGTGAAAAAGTCACAAATGTTTGAAATTTCGAGGCAAAAAACAGACAGATATGACAAGTTATTAATATAACTATATATATCGTTAGAAAGGCCGCAGTCTCTTCTTTCTAAATCCTTTGAGAAAATTAAAATCGGTTGATATTCAACCACGTTACTGGCTTATATGTGCGTAAAGCTACGAAAAACCGGTATCATAGTGGACTTTATGAGCTATTTAGGTTGCCTAGACACGTTCAGATTGTATTGATATGTTCACGAAAGTTGTTCAACTTTACCATGGCTACAATTATGGCGAACATTGTTAGTGAAAAATTTGGACTCCCTAAAAGTTATGCTCAAAAATGTAAAATAATAATAATTATTTCTTCAATTTGTTTTGAAAAAGTGCAGGAATAACCAACCTTTTTGACATAATTTGTTAATAAAGTTAGTGCGCAAAACTCCCAGCTACATTATTGCCGAATATAGTTTAGTGCTATCACGAAGTGGGAGTAAGCTGTTGGACAAAAACTGATGACACCTTTTTTCGAGGGGCTCACTGATTTTGAGAATCTTTAGGGGTCCATAAAAAAAAATTGGTCACCAATCTAGCCAAACTGAGTATAGGGTTTTATTACCCTTCGATAGTAGAATCGAACCTATACTGCCACGTTCTTGTATTTTTTTCACTGTTGCACTGTGTTATCAAGCTGCATTGTATTAAATTTAAGTAATTTTTGAGCTATTCTCGCACAATAGTGTTAATTGCAATTAGGTATATTTCGACGTTTAATATCTAGTTTTTCGCAAGCCAAAAGTAATACTTTTACTATGGAATCTTCAACTTCAGATATAATAATTGTGTTAACAAAAGTTATGTAGAAAATTTTTTTTAAAAAAATGTTAAATGTGTCTATATTTTGGCTATTTTCAAAATATTCGTGTATATATAAATATGAATGGTGTAAGTTGGCGTTAGAATATAAATTTTTTAAGAAACTACAGTTCCTAGGCTTTCATTAATGCATATGTATGTTGCGCGTTTTTGCGCGAAATTTTTTTTATTAAATTAATTGTGAAAATAGTCACTAAAGCAAAGAACACCAGTTATTGTCTTTTGTTGGCTTTGTCTTCGTTTACGATGTTATAATTGTTGTTTTTGTATATCGTTGTTACTGTGTGTAACAAATGTTTAACATAAACTTCCATAAGTTTTTAATATATGGCCCAGAAATCGTTTCGCATGCGCTATTACTGTCTTAGGAAGCCCAGGGATTCCGAAACAAAGATTTTGAAATCTACAAAGAACAGTTTTCTCGCAAATGTAGTCGTGAGGATTGCAATCTAGACATATTAAATAGGTTCCTACTAAGTTCAGATCCAATCTAGTAAAACAAAATTCAAAAAAAAAAAAAAAATCACCAGATCTACTAGTTTCGCCTTCAGTTTTGACGAACGTGACACAAATCATAATAAAGATGACGAAGATGATTATATTGTGGGCGATGCATTTACGTATGATGACCACGCCCCTTTATCCAATCGTAATCAAGAATAGCCAAGGACTATTAGCAAACATTGGGAAAGTTTCATGACAATCGGTCTATTACTATGGCCGCTAGATCCATTTTTAATAGGGGGAGTGGTACCGCCCACTTTTCCAAAAGATGTGCAGCCTATGTCACTCAGTGATAACGATGCATTCTAATAGTGAACCAGTACAGAAATTTCAGTCAGTTGATCTGACTGATAAATACCATCACCCAATATAAGATATTGTTTAAGTCTTGAGTTATTGAAATTAACCGATTTGTAATTAAAACCAGTTAGAAAGTTTCAGTCGGGCAACCCAACTTACATTTACCCTAACCCTCAGTAAAACAAATAATTTTCTATAATATTGATATTATTACTCGATTTCTAAAGTGGGCGGAGTGATACATTTGTATGGGAGGTACGAGAAGGGGTGTGGTTAGGCTTCCAGATTTATTCTCCATTACTTTATCCTGTTATAACATAACAAAATACAGAATTTGGGCACGATCGTGTCGAGTGTATCGATATTATTACCCTATTTCTAAAGTGGGCAGAGTGGTACATTTGTATGGAAGGTACCAGAAGGGGCGTGTCTAGACTTCCAGATCTTTTCTCCAAAACTTTATCCTGCTTAAACTTTACCAAATACACGATCGCGTTAGGTCTTTTAATAATATTAATCGATTTCTAAAGTGGGCGGTACCAGATGTGTATGGGAGGTACCAGATGGGGCGTGAATAGACTTACATTTTTTTCTCCAAAACTTTATCCTGTTATAGCTTTACTAAAAATAGAATTTGGGTACGATCACGTTTAATTTATTGATATTATTTCTCCATCTCTATAGTGGGCGGAAAGGTAGATTTGTATGGGAGGTACCAGAAGGGGCGTGCCTAGGCTTTCAATTTTTTTCCAAAACTTTATCCTGTTATAGCTTTACTAAATACTGAATTTGGGGATGATCCCGTAGGGTGTATTGATATTATTACTCGATATCTAAAGTGGGCGGAATGATGTATTTGTATGGGAGGTACCAGAAGGGGCGGGGCCATGTAGCCCATTTGCAATACTGTAAGTAGTTTTGAAAAAATAATAAGTCGTGCAAAATTGCAAAACATTTGGTTGCGTCTTTCGAAAGTTATCGTGCGAACCAGCCGGACAGCCACCAGACAGACAGACAGACGGACATGGCTCAAACGACTTAAAAAGTCATGAATCGAATTTGGTTCAAAGAAATCTAGGGTCTAAAGTCACTACTTCTATGTGTTACACTTTTGGGTCGTATCAAATGATATATACTCTCATCCCTAAGGGTGATGGTATAAAAAAGAAAAAATTTAGACACACATATTTTATATTAATTAGACTATTTCACGTTATTTTGTTGCGTGGGGCATTTGTATATTTTTGTTTGTTTACGTTTATTGTCTCAAGGACAGTTCACCCAAAACGTATGGTCAAGTACCATTAAAGGCGGTTCATCTGTTTCTGGCCATAGATATCAAGGTGCTGTTTGGTGTCGTCATCTCAGCGTGAGTGATGTGAGGCCAAATGATCCATGGGGCAGGTGGCCGAGTGGAATTAGGAAGCGCTACCTAAATGGAGATTGTTTTAGCGCATTCATTCATTAAGATAGTAAAATAATACTCACCGCTAAATTCCACCACACCAAACAACAAATGTGTGTGTACTAAAGTACACATGCCCGTACGTCTGATGTGCGACTGATGAAACTGATGGCCTTGGAGTAGCCTCCCATCCAGACGGGGATGGACAACTTGGGATCTGGATTTTATTCGGGGTTAACTAAGGCAAAGACTCCAAGTATTGATCGTCTGTCTTACCCCCAAAATCAAAATCCCCAAAAACAAAAATCCCCAAATCAAAATCCCTGAATTAAAATCCCCAAATACAAAATTCCCAATTTCTGTGTGAACCATTCAAATTATGTTTAAAATCTCAACGATTTTTTTTTTAATTGCAAAGTGAAATACTCTTATTATGCGATATGGATGCCGAATAAGTTCAATTTTCTAAATCAGATCGAGAATCAACAACTTTTTTTAATTCTCTTGAGACGGACCACATTTTATTTATTTTTTCTTATGCATATGCCTGGACCGGCCGTGGCATAGTGGTTAGAACACGCGACTACCATGCGGGAGATCGCAGGTTCAAACCTGGCTCCAGTCATCTTAAAAAAATTCTTTCATTGTCGGCTCCCCTCGAATATTGTTGACAGCAACTTCGCAGTATTAAGTGTCGAATCAATCGGCGTGTCTAGTAAGAGCTTCTCAAACAGTGACGTTCGCATTCGTCTATAAACAAGTAGGTGCCGTTAGTTGTGAATCTAAAAATAGAAAGCGTGTTAATTCACAACAACGCGAGAAGCTTTCCCATACCTCATTCATGGGGTGTTAAGGGAAATTAAGTTTTTTTTTTTTCTTATGCCTAAGTATAATTTGGCTATGTTTGTTTTCATTTCTATAAATTCCGTGGTGCATCGAGTGAATCGGCAGCGCAATGAGAAAAAAACACGCTGGGCATAATTGTCGCTCAGCTTCTTTATTTATTTTTAACATTTTGATATTTTTCATTACAGCATTGTATTTCTTATATATTATTGGGGATTTTGTGCTTGGGAATTTTTTTTTTTGGCTGGGGATTTTGTGTTTTGTGATTTTGATTTTGGGGATTATGTGGCACTCCCCACTAAGCCCTATTACAAATAGAAACAAAATAAAAACGAACTAAATGAAATAATCCAAAAAAAACTAGGTATATATTAAATAAAAAACCTTTATTCGTTTTTTTATTAAAAACTAAATATATTAACTACTCGAACTAATTTTTATTTTTTTTGTATTCCCTTTGCAGGCCTCACCCCTGGGCTTGGGTACGATGCCCACTTACATTTGATTTTCGCCAATAATTAAACACCCCAACTACCGTTGATGGGTTGCTGGTGACCTTCTCCAATTTTCGAACTCTAACGGTCACTGTAGGTGAGTAGAGGCGATAAGATACTTTAGTCAGTAACCTGTGTCCGATGTGTTTTTGAATAAATCCGGGCGATCCAGAGTGTACTACAGTATTTACCGCTTATATGCACGCCGGTTATAAGCATTTATCGTTTATATGCAGCCGAACTTGAACAATCTTTCTTTTCTATCCGAGTAACCGAGTTTTGGTAAATGCATTTCCCGCTTATAAGCACTAAAAGTCGAGCAAATTACGAAGTGCATATAAGCGGTAAATACTGTAGTTTCCTTTTCTGTTTTCTCCAATTTCCCCCCGTATCAATCCCATGTCAATATCCTCCATTTTGCTTACAAAAATGTACAGCATTAAAATGCGCGATTTTCATTTGTAAAAGCGCTTTTTGCGCTCACAGTATTTATAAATAACACCTCCACTTCATAAAATACTACCCTGATGTGTCGGTTATGTATGGCAACACCCTTCAACTCGCTACTAGCTTACTTCAATTACATTGGCTAATCATCATTAATTCTCCACGCTTTGAACAAGCCAAACCGCCACGCACATATTTTCGCCGCAAGTAAAAGAGGAAAAATAATAACAAAAAAATCCTTACAAAACCAAGTAGGGAAACTAATAATACTATTATTTATAACTAAAAATGCCAGAAACACAGAGAAGAGAAACTAAAAATACGGAATTATCGGGTGTACATATCCCCGTTTTTTAGACTCCATGGGAATTGGGGTAAGTGTGCACCATGTGGTCGAGGTGTACCCTCTGGTGGTTGGAACGACCACCCATTCGCTATATGCCTGTTTTCGCAGCTACCGTCTGCTGAACCACCGGCCACATCCCAACACTAATTCTTGAGGCAAACAGTAATTGGAGCCTCTAGGTACAAAAAGTTGCACATGGTCAGGCGTATGTACAAATGTGTATGTGTGTTTGTGGCAACATATGTGCCAATCTGTTAAATTTGGCCATCGCTTCTGCGGTGTTTTTTTATATGGGAAGTACCATTATGTGAGATATAATAAAGTTATTGGCCTCGCCTCAACACGGTTGCTTGTGAAAACCCCAGATATACCCTCATCCCCAAGGATATTTATAAAAATTGAAGAATAATTATTTTATCTATATGGGATTAATGTAAATATATATAGGAAGCAAGATTACTCTGGGTTTTTATAAATTTGTCGTACTTATGTTTAAATTTTAGTTTTCGTTCTTATGCACTTTGTTTCGTTAATTTCCGTTTTAAATTGTAACTCTTAACATTCAAGTAAGTTAATTATACTATATTCTAGTCGACTAACTAATTCCATTGATATCGGTATATGCACAGCAATGTAAATCTAATATTTATATAAACTGGAATATAGCAAAGTAATTAACTTTTAGTAAAAACAAATTTCTTTCTATTCTTTTTACATATTTTCGAGAAAGCGAAATTTTAATGCATTTTTTGGAAATAAATTACTTTTTCCATTTACCAATCTCTCCGGAACTTGCAGATGGACTCCGAGGCCTCGACGTACAATTGCTGTCTGGATGTTGGGTAAAGCCGCTAAATAAAAGAAAAATTAAAATTTCTTGGAAAATATTCTAATTTAAATCGAGTTGGAATTTTATCCTCCTACTTTGATGTTACGTAATATAGGTTTCCTGGTACAGATTTGGACTACAAATGGTGGATGGTTTCGTCGAATATCGGATCGATTAGATATGTTGGAACTGCTGGTGTTGATCATTAGCCATTTATATATGCTCTTGGGATGTAACCATGTGTCGTAATTGATGGCAGGATTACGTCAATGAGGTTTGCTGTTGGCACGTTTGGTGGTAGTAAAGTCACCGTGATGAGTTCTTAATTTCTGGAGGTTATGTCAGTCGGCGAACAGCTCAAATCAAATAATAGAGAGTTTTGAATAGGCTTGTCTTCCAAATTAAAAATATCAAATCAAATTATAGGAGAATGATGGTAATTTCAGTCTGGTCAGCGGATTACGTCATTGGGCTCTCTTTTTTTGAGAGAATTTTGATATTGATATCAAATATAGTATTCCAATTTATTCAATTTACTATGTAAACGCCCTTGCACACATAAAATTTCACTTCCGGAAATCGTGAAATTTTCGAAGCAATCTGAGGGTAAAATGCAAATTAATCTAAGTTGACCTAATAAAACTAGTTTTATTACCTTGTTTCGTATTCAATTATAGAAATTCTGGGTGGAGACGAGTTGTATCGGTTTATAAGGGCAGACAGCAATTTAATAACTTTACTGGTTAATATTAAGTTGATTTTTAATAAAAATCTAATAAAAAGTGAAATATCACTTTTATTATAATATCTCTTACCGTCACTATAAAATGGTAATTGACCCAGAAATATACGACTGCACTTTTCAATTTGACTGGTTCTTGTAAAATTGCAGAAAAAGAACACGGACACAATCACTTTTCAATTTACTATTTCCATATATTTAATGTTCGTTCACCGCTGACCAAGAACTAAAAGAAACATTACTGTCCGTCGATGGCAAACCAAACCTCTGCTCGCGAGAAACAAACTTCCAGGCCTTACTCGTACATAGATCTTCCAGTAACTTTCGAAGATAACACTACTAATTAACCATGTAAATGTGGTAATATATAATCTAATTGTTCTAAAAATAGAACAACACTTGCAGATTTTTTCTGTGGTTAACTGTATATTCTTGCGTTTGTTATTTTCTACACATTAACTGACCAAGAACTGCATATAAAATACAAGTGAAAAAAAAAATAAAAATACTATCTGCCGGATTTGAACCTAGAACCTCTAGAGTTCTAGCCAACGACTATCCCTCTAGACTATCGTAAGTCATACTTTCTACGTAGCTTATGAAAAAGTTGAAGGGATATTGGACTGTTCAGTGTTTAACACGACACATTACGCTCTCCTTTTGTTATTCTTTTAACAGCAATCGTTTCTCAGCTCCATTGAAACTGAACGAGAAAGTTTGCACCTCAAACGGTCAAAGGGGTATAAAAGTTACAAGTGCACTCATCATTTTTTTTTATAGAAAAACTAAGCTAAGCTTAATTTATATATTACACATCGGCGCAAAATTACATTACATTAACACAATTTATTACCTCTGAAAAAAAGTTATAACCTTGTATAACATCTTGCATGGAGGCACGACAGCAAGGACAAGTATGTCCATCTTTATTATTTGCAATTGCATCCGCCTGTAATTTCAAACTACATTAGTCGCAAACCATCAAGTGCTTGCAGGGTATGATTAATATTCTTTCTTGACATATGACACATAGTCTTACATTTCGAGCTGCAACATTAGGATCTTTGTCTTCAGCTTCGTCATAGATTGGGGGTTCGTCAAAGCCTTCTCTCAGTCTCTAGAGAAAAAGATCCACAACACACACCATTTGACTCGTGGAAATGTTGTAACCGTTATCTTCCTTTCTAAAAACAATGTCGCTTCAACCATTTAACTCTCCTTGTAGCTTCATCTCCTTTCTCTGTTTCGCGATGGCCCACGGACGCATCCTTCCGGATGGCTTAAACAATCTTGAAAAAATTTTAATTTTTTCTACCCACTCACCTATAATACCATTATAGGCTTCTACAGACGAAGTTGTACGAGTGCTTTGCCAGTAAACACTTATGCCATAATGATCAACCTGAAGAAAATTATTACTTTGTTACAGCAACTTCTTTCATAAATACCTTTTTCAACCATTGTTTTTCATACTAGGCTAGAAATGTCCTTGACTTTACATCTTGAAAAGCCTCAGAAGAATTTTGTATAAACTGCAGCAACATACCATTTATGATGAACTTGCAGATAATGGCTTGGCACAAATGAAACCTAAGTAAAAACAAACGCATATTTTTCATATTAGGTACATGTAGAAGTAAAAATAACCAATTAACATCTCTTCTCGAAGGACCATGGAAAAACGTTAATGCTTGCATAAGGAGGGCTAGATGCTGTTTGTGTTCAGCGTTTCGAGAGTAGGTTGGTGTTGAATCCTATCAATATCCGCAGACAGATTTTAATATCCTCTTATATTTATCTACCCTTACATATACATTCTATTGTTATCTTAATTTATAGTCTTCACGCCTATTTATTATTTCACGCACCAGCAATCAACAAGTTTAACTTTTGGGAATTGTTTTCGGACAGCTCTCCTTATTGCTTCCTCACAATCAGTAATGAACATATTTAGGTCCAATTGGAATATGTTATAAAATGCAAACGATTTTCTACTCATTAGAACGACAAAAACTAGGGAGAATCTGAAAGGGGAAACAAAATTCAAATATAACACTTTGAGAATAGAAACATACTTCCATTTTACCTCTTCGCAATGTTGAATAGATATTATGAATTATTGTTTAAAATAATTCTTTGGTACACTGCGTCCATTTAATAGCTTATATGTCTTGGCAAAATATTTTCTCTTATTAAATTAATAGATTTTTTAAAATTAATAACAGTATGTCACATCTCCTGTTGTAATGCAAGCTGTAAAAAAATGATCCGGTTTGGTTTCATCTTTACTTATTCCGAAGTTCGCCATAATATTTCCAGCTGAAAGGCCTTAATAACGTGCAGCCCAGTTTTAGGTTAATTTATAGAGTGATTGTTCATTAAATGTTGCAAGCCCTTTCTTAATTTGAAAATTTGATGTTTTTGGCGTCGTCTTGATGGCTACAAAAAACAATTATTAGACAAATCTAAATTCAACTCATGTTAAAAGTAACCTTTTAAAATTTTTTTCGAATGCTGCTGGTTGCACTTTTTTCGCCAAATAGTGTACTAGCAACTTCTACACAATCTGATTTAATTTTATTATGAACGCTTAATTTATTAAAGGTATCTCTAGATTAATCACGGGCTCTATGCCCTACGCCTAGGCATTTCTGACAGAGACAAAAGTTAAGGAGGCTCTTTAAAACAAAATTACTTTAAAACACGGTTCAACCACAGAAACAACGAATATTTTCTTTATTCAGAAACACAGAAAATTTTATTTTGGTTGGGCCATGCAAAGCATTGGGTCCGGTGACACCTTACTCCGACAGTATCACTAAACGGAATAAGGGCTTTGCATTACAAACACACGTAGCGACTATGAATAGTAACAATTCTGTATGAGCCAATAGAAAATACATACTTAGTACTGCAAAACAGGTTTAGGGTTCTGCACTTAAAATAAACGTAGAATCTATTAATAGTAACAAATGAGTAAATGCCAAAAGAGAATACATAAAATATTTATATGTACACACAACCGAAACTACATGGTTTTGAGCCTATTTTCATACTTTGTTGTTACATTCACTTCATAACACAACACTAGTAATTTTAACCCAAAAAATAAAATAGTTGCCAATTTTATACAGAAAACAACAACACAATATTTTGGGATATATGTGCTTTTTTTTTGGGTGTATTGCCATATCTTCAAATAATTGCAGCGATATTAGACGCAACAAAATTTGTTAGGGCCTTTTTTATTTCATCTTTGGGGTATAATTTCCTAGGGCCTATTTTCATTGAATTATGAAAGTAGACCCAAATTTGGGCTAAATTCAATTTTTACTTTGGAGTGTATTTTCTTGGGGTCTAATGGCATACCGACCTCCCAAACCATTGATCACGCTAATAAAGAATGTTTCACAGGCTTTGAAATAATTAAATTAAGAAAATTTTGGTACATTTACTGATAAAATCGGACATATTAGTTATGCTGCAGTATATTGTCACCTAAAATGCAAAACAATGTATGATCCAAAAAATCGAAATTGAGTTTTTCATTGACTACGATTTATTACCTTATGTTACATATTTGTACAAAATTTTAAACTTCTACTGCCAAAAATAATCAAATCATAACCTTAATTCAAAATAATGTATTATCAAGTGCATGAGTTTTTAAAAACAAATAACGTATCATTACTAGGGGTGTGGTAGGGGTATGGAGATCTTAAGTAACAAAATATGAATACGGCTCAATGCCTAATTTTCTGTGGTTGGGAAAAACAATTCATGAGCAAAAAATTGAGGAAGGTGGGGTCGTGCCAAATGGCTGCGCAACTTTGTCAAAGCTGGTGCGGAATGGGAAAAAGTCTACCCCGGAGTCGACCCTGGAGGGCTAAAATGTATGACCGACCCCCCACTAATTTTTCCCTCCTTACATTTTTCCCAAACTCACCTATCCCTGATCCTCACCCCCCAAGGGGATCCCTTGCATAGTGGTTACCGTTTTATACAAAGAGCGGCCAAAAATAGAAGAAGTTATCATAGGTCAATAATATATTTCACATCTCACACTCTTTAAATGATATCAATTTCCAAAATTTGTTTAAAATCTGTAAAAGGATTCAAGGACCTCTCTTAGATCCTGAAAATGTATATTTCATAGTAGGCACACCAAAGTCTGCATATTCATTGATTCCATCAATCTATGACTTAATCTAAAATTTGGTCAATGTCGAACAAAGGACTGAAGGATCTCTTTTAGCTCCTAAAAATATAAATTTCATAGCAGGCATACCAAAGTCGGCATTTCAGTTATCTTAGTGAATGTGTGCCCAAAATAAGTTTTGCTTAAAATCGGCAAAAGGATTAAAGGACATCTTGGAGATCCTATCCCTATTCCATAAATAAACAAAACATCAACACCGCACAAAAATTCACAGTTGCTGTCGCAAAAACAACGAGAACGCTTTGATCATTGAGCGATAACACAAAGGGGGGAACTACCCTAAGAAGGAATCAGGGGGGAACACAATTAAATCTTTAGCTAAAATTAAACTATTTAGACGAGTGAACACTAACAATGGCACTGGGAAAATATCTATTTTATAAAAAATACACAACATGCTAATGACATTAAAATTATTTTAAAATAAAAAAATATTTAAAATACATTTTACTTTAATATTCATTTCGATTTATTTCAACACAGAACTTATATGATTTAATGATTCAAATTCCATTAAAGTTGCACTTTATTTTTACGTGTTCACGGCTGAAGTGCAGAATATGGGGCGGGAGCCCGATTAAAAAAAAATATGCCATTGTCTTCGTCTTGGTCCCCAAACATCGGAATGGTAGGTCAAAGTTGGCGCTCAGGCCCATGGGGCCCTGGGGGGTAAAAAAAGGGGCCCTTTCGGTTCTATGATGACCCCCATGTGCGGGTACTCAATATAAAGATATTTTCGAGACAAATCCAACGATGTTATTTAAGTTCCTATGGGTCTCCTGGGCCGAGTTAGAGCCATTTAAATTTCCGGGATATACCAGAAAAAAATTATTTTTAAAAAAATCGCGTAATCATGTAATGGTAAAGCATGATGCAGTTGATGAAAAAGAATGAGGGGCGGGCGCCCCCCCCCCACCCTCCCTCTATGGAATCGCTTTGCAAGTAATAAAAAGGTTTGGTGTTTATTGACTACCTACGGTGTAGGTAGTGGGGGGCACGCCCCCCGCCGCATTCATCTTGGACCATAATGTGTTCAAGACAACGAAACTAATTACGGCGTACGCGGCGGGGGGCGTGCAAAATACCACCGTTGGATTCGTCTCGAAAGTATCTTTCATTTGAGCATCCACACAAGGAGGGTTATCATAGAACCCAAGGGCCCGTTTTATTTGGGCCCCGTGGGCCTTAGCGCCAACTTTGACCTGTATTTTCGTGTTTTAGGGCGTATTTGTGGGGGAGTGGCATTTTTTTTTGGGCTCCCGCCCCATATTCTGCACTTTTGCCCCATGTACTAACATACTCTCTCTTTTGAATCAATTCTTAAAAAGTACGGTTCGAATAAAACAACAACAACTAAACTTTTTAAAAGCTTGTTCTTATATGAGATGGTGATGCCACATTTGATGACAAATTTTTGACTTTGAATTTTTTATTTGTGTCCTATGACAGCCACCACAGTGCCTTGCGAAAGGGTTAAATGTATGACCGATGCCTACAAATTTTTCCATTTTTCCAAACATTCCTCCTCCCAATCTTCACCCCAATAGGGAGCTGCCATATAAAATTTAATTTTGTATAAAATTTTCTCCCAAACAAACTCTATATTTGGCAGGATTGTCAGCTTATTCCACAAAGGACTGCTAGAAATTATGAAATTCGACAGTCTAAACTATTGGGCTCTCTATGTTTCCAGTAGAATGCCGTAACTTTTATTACCTTTTAAAAAATTAATTAATTAATTTTTATTTTTTTTTACATATTTTTGGTACTATTCTAATTTTTATTAATAAGTATATTTTTATGTTTAATCAGGTAGTTATAATTATGACAATGAATATAAAATGCCCCAAATATCTTTAAAAAAAATCTATTTTTATTTTTCCTTAAAGATTTATATTGATAATACGTAATTTTGTTTCAGAAAACAAAAATTCAAAATAACTTAAGAAACAGCGTAATTAAAAAAAACAGATTTATTTTCTTCTTTCAATTTCTCAAGTAATTTTTATTTTATATCGTTTTTTGCTTCTCCTGTAAAGTTATGAAATTTAGGTGACGATATATATTTAAAATATTTATATTTCTTAGAGAAAACATTTTTTCTAATGAGTGGGGTAAACCCGGTTTCTTATGTTTCATTTGTAAATACAAAAATATTTTAAGTTAAATATTCTTAGCGAGGTATAGGAGATTACAGTAGCGGCACAACATGTCCGATTTTAATTCGAAAATCATCGTTCAAATCATCGTTTACCATCTGCAAAATTTTGCAATTTAAAGTTGCAAGATAATTTAACTAAAAAAAATCAAAATTTTATTTTTATAAAAATAGGTTATTTTGTATTGGCGATACGAGAAGGTGTCGGAAAATAAAGACCCTATTCATTCCTGAGTCTAGTTTTATAAGTTTATACCTTGCTCAGAATGTGACTTACTTACAAAAAAAAAATGCATGTAAAACTATGAGGGTGAATTCGGTCATTTGAGTGGAGGGAATCTTAAGGGGTGTGGTGTACCACATTAAAGGAGACGAGTTATACCCTAAGTATCTTGACACATCCCTTCTGGTACCTCCCATACAAATGACCTAATTGGAACCCATAGTTTTGCATACATGAAAATTTGACTGAGAAATTAATATAGACTATATCGGTTCACCCTTTCTGGTACCTCCCATACACAATAACCTATTTTTGGAAATTTTATATTTCTCCCATTACTTCCAAACGGGCAACTGGGGAATAGTGAAATTTGGTCACTAAATTTAGCTTGTAATAGGAGGCAAAAAATCTAAAAATTAAACTACTTGCCACAATCCTTTGGTATACTTTTTCGTAGGTCCACTGAATTCAGTCAATTTTTGCGTAAGATGTTAACTTATAAAACCTCATCTGGTACATCCCATACAAAACGACCAAAATTACCTTCCAAACAGCCACCTGGGGGATAATCAGTTAATTTATATTGTAATAGGAGGCAATACCTTAAAAACCTAACTTTTTGACACACCCCTTGTACTAACTTTCATATAAATATCTACAACCATTTACGCCCCACAAGCAGGCAAACAAAAGTTCAACAATATCTTATATTGGTTGTTGGTATTTATCAGTCAGTTTACCTTACCTCGTATCACAGTATACTATCATCCCTAACATAAGTGTGATGGTATAAATATAGTAAGAATACTGATGATATTAACTTTCATCGAACATAGTTTTGTTATTCTGTTTATTTGCATTGAAGCCTTTTATATTGCTCTATGATTGAAACGATTCGTTAGCAATTTAGATTTCGGAAGATGTGGGTTGCTAACCCTCGTCTCCTAGATTGGTAATAGAGCTGCTATCTGCGCGTCCAATCCCACGATGCAACCATGCTTCAGCGGTTTAAGCCTACTTTCCTGAGACGTCTCTTTGACCATTCAGGATACATGGTTGTAATGCCTTCTAACTTTAGCTAACTTCTAAGCGGTTGCTTTGAAGTCATTGCCCGGGGAATACTTGGCCTAAGACCGGAAGTAGTTAGCTGCTTGGACAGTGCCACAAAGGAATCGATTCTGGTCACTCCCAAGTGAGTAATAATCAGTAACTTTCCACCTCTGGGCAAAGTCCCATTCCCCAAACGCCTATGACGCCCTATGCTCCAATGGGAGTTAGAGGAACACATATATATATATATATGATTGAAACCCGTTGAAGTTATTAAGCATAAGAAAAGAATATTTAGATACCAACATTACATGCAGATTTGAGTTAACGGCTGAAAGCTTTTATAAAAGCTGTACATTAACTGTACCAAACAGAAAGAAGCAGCCTTAAAATATGCTAATATTATTGGTAATTTAACAATATTTATTGTAAGATGGCTATTAGGGATGCTAAACGGGATTGATTTTGATAAATCCCGGGATTCGGGATTTTATAAATCCCGATCCCGAAATCCCGGGATTTTTCGGGATCCCGGAATTATTCGGGATCCCGGGATTTTTCGAGATTTCGGGATTCTTTTTAATTTTTTTTTAGTAACTGATTTTTTCAACATAAATTATTACTGTCATTTATTGTTTGAAGTAGTTTCTTAAAAAGATTAAAGCATCTAACACAGTACAACACATGATTTTGCTAAAGTTATAACTTAGTTTAAGTAACATTCATTATTAGTTATTGTAAATTAGTTTTAAATGTATGTGTTGTTGTTGCGGAAAACATGAATATCTTAACTATTTGTTCACAGATTTTAACAAAGTAATATGCGTTTTACTCTTAAAAGCGTACACTTTCTAAATAAAATAGTAAATATTAGGGTGTCCTTATTTCGAGACAAAAAACAGACTGATGCGACAAGTTATCAATGTAACTATATTTATCGTTGGAAAGGCCGTAGTGTCTTCTTTCAAAATCAGCTCAGAAACTTAAAATCAGTTTATATTCAACCACATCACTGGCTTATAAGTGCGTAAATGTACGAAAAACCGGTATCATAGTGGACTTTGTGAACTATTAAGGTTGCCTAGACACGTTCAGATTGTATTGAAATGTTCACAAAAGTTGTTCAACTTTACCATGGCTATAATTTTGGGGAACATTGTTAGTAAAAAATTTGGACTTCCCCAAAGTAATGCTCAAAAAAGTGAAAAAATTATATTCTTCATCAATTTTTTTGCAAAAACGGCAGGAATAAGTAAAACTTTTGGTAAAAGTGTTAATAATATTTGTGCCCAAAACTCCCAGCTACATTATTGCTAAATATAGTTTAGCGCTATCACGAAGTGTTAGTTAGCTATTTGAGAATCGAACCTATACGGTCACGGTCTTGTATTTAGCAAAAAGTCTTCATTTGTTGCATGTGTTATTATGGCAAAAAACGAATGATGCAGAACTTCTTCTTGGGGCTACTTTCACGTGCAGTTCTCAGAATTGAGTCCCAAACTAATAAGCTGAAAAATGTTGTACTATGTAATGTTTCATCCGATAATCTTGCAGAATTTTATTCCAAACATAAGTAGCATATAAAAGCATAAGAAAAACATCTTTCACAATCCACACTTGTGGCTAAAAATGTATCGCCGAAAAATCCCGGGATTTATTTATCAAAACCCCGGGATTCGGGATTCATCAATCCCGAAAAATCCCGGGATTTCGGGATTTCCCGTTTGGCATCCCTAATGGCTATATGTATTATTTTCGTATTGATGACTGAGTCAGCCACTGCCAAACGTTGCATCACGAGAATCACTACAAACACCGTTCAATAAATGAAAGAAATTCTTCAAGCACCGAATGATGTCGAAGTATGTTGTGATTTTGTACCAAAAAAACTATATTCTTTCTGAAACGATACATAGTTTTTTTTAAGATTAATATATGTTTCTATTATTTTTTTAAGCACTTCGCAAATGATGTTTTCTTTAGTAATGTCCTTAAGAAATGCGAACATTTTATTGCGGAAGTCTTGGTCTTGGAGGCCAACGGAAAGTGTAGTTACTTTGACATTAATTTGTTTGGGAATTTTCGTTGGAGCTCCGCCATAACCAGTCTGGCTATGTGTGCAGTTGCTCCATCTTGCTTGAAACAAATGCTGTTGAAATTTATACGTCTTCGACACGATTTGTGCGCCACCCTGTATAAAAATAAACTAACTGTATGACCGTCGAACAGTGGCGCCATTTGAGATTTGTCGTTCAAAAAATCATAAGTTTTGAACCAAATGAGATAATCCAAAAATGTACAAGGCATATGATAGATGATCAACCTATGGAATGAAAGGTGCCTACTTATGACTTAGCAAAGTTGACATTTTAATTTTACGGGAAGTAAAATGAAATATTTTATAAAATTTTTGTCTCGATAAGTGGAATAATATATTTATGATAGAAAAGAAAAGACTAATAGCCTGTTTCGTGTAGGCAGACGAACGATTGCTACACAGACGATCGAGTTTTTATTTGTGTTTTCTTTCTCTTTTCGCCCGGGAGTAAAAGCTCATTTTACTCATTGTCATTCTTTCAAAGTCCGTTGTTGCCGATGTATTGTTTTGCTATTGAAAAATACTAAGTTTTTGCAAGATGGGGGCAACCCTGTCTTTAGTGAATACAGCTGACTGCGGACACACAAAAAAACAAGCAAACAGCAACTCAAAGGTGTAAAGCAGCATTAATTAATACAGTCGAAACTCTCTATAACGAACTCCTATATAACGAAGTTTTATTTATTGCGAAGCAATTATAAGAACACTGTGTTTTGGGTCTACTTTGAGTGTATTATAATCTCCATATAACGAATTTCCCTATAGCGAATATTTCCTTATAACGAAGCATTTTTACGACCGTAACTTCAAAATTGAAGCGTTTTCAATCTCCATATAATGAATTTAGGCAAAACCGAACGCACGCACACAAAAAAGAAATCGACGTCGCTTTTTTGTGTGTTATTGTTGCTTTCACAAAGCACAAGCAGAGACTGATGCTTTAAATCGTTTATTTACCATAAAATTGAAAGTGTATTTTGGGGAACCACCGAACTATGCAAGTGACTACTGGAATCATTACCATCCCTCACAATTCTTGCAGTCGCAATCAGTTTGCCTTTGCATATCGCGATATGTACTTTGTTAACTTCTCTAAATGTATTAGAATATTATATTGAAAAGTGGAAAAATGTTCTTCAATCCAAAATAACTGAGAACTTCAAATAAAAAATTTTAATAAGGAACAAAATTGTTTTTCTTTTCTATATAGCGAATTTTCTTTATAGCGAAGTAAATATCCGGTCCCTTGGAATTCGTTATAGAGAGTTTCGACTGTAGTTGTATTAATGAAAAACTATAAAGATTTAAGTATAACAATACGGAAAACAGTAACATAGATCGATTCCACTAAACATTCCAAAATAACCAGTTGTCGTTTTTTAAAATCTCACAATTTCAAAATTTCAATGTATATAAGTGTTTAAAATGTTCAAAGCTGTAAGAAAGAACATTCTTTTGTAAAAATACTCAATTTTAATAACAATATTCCATTTTCTGTGCAATGTTACACCTCAACGATTGCTAATTTTTTATCGTCCAATATGACGTTTTGTTTCGCCCGTGTTTCAGTTTTTCGAACCAAAAATTTCCATTAATAAGAGTAAAAAACCAACAATGTCAATCGTTCGCCATTTGGCATACGAATGGTTGAAAAATAAGTTACAAAAACAGGCCATAAGACGGCAATTGCTACAAGAATTTACGGGTTGCCAAGATCCATAAAAAAGATATGCCTCTACGACATATCTGTTCAACAATAAAAGCGCCTTCTACAGAAATATTCAAGTTCTTAACGAACATTTGTCAAATTAAGGAAAAATCAATAACAGTGCAATATTAAATGACGAACTATTAGTATCTTTTGATGTAGTATCTTTATTTCAGAGTATCCCTGTAGACTATGCTATGGACGTGGTTAGCAGGAAGTGGGAAGAGATCGAAAACACACCTCAATATCAAGAGATCTGTTCTTAAAGATATTGAAATTCAGCATCGAGGACAACAGATATTTTAAATAACCGAATAAATTGTATACACAGTGTTAAGATCTATTCATGGGAACCCGTGCCTCATTGATCCTTGCAGATATTGTGATGGAGGAACTTTTAAAAGAATGTTTTCAAGGCCCACACTTAAAATTCAGTGTGGAATTGTAAAGAAAAGTGCAATAGATGAAACATTAAACAAACTTAATAGTATTCATCGGCAAATTAAGTTTACACTGGACGTGGAGAAAAACGGACGACTTTCGTTAATGAATACGATTATTGTCAAAGAAGACAATATGCTAAAGGGTTGACTGGTACTAAAAACCAACTTCCTCAGGAAGGTTAATAAATATTTATTCGTGTAACCACAGAAATATCAAATTTTGCAAGACGGTCGTAAGACATTAATAACAAACAATTTCTCAAAGAAAACAAAATTAAAGAAATGATAATACTGGAACAAAATTGTTTTCCTAGAAATGTCATCAAAAAAGTAAAATACATACATACGTATAATTGTCAAAAACAAGAAGATCTAAAAATTTGTAAATCAACGGCATACATCCCAAAATTGTCAGAAAGAAGAGAAAAATCAAAATTATATGAAAAACAAATACAAAATCGCACATAAATCGACCGACACACTAAAATAACTATTTTCAAACACAAAAAGCAAATTAGACAAAATGGACAAATCCAATGTCATTTATAAAATCAGCTGCTCTGGGGAAAATAATAAGATTACGACCAGGATCAAATCCGCAAACAAAAACGGCATGAGCTACCCACTTTGCAGAGAGAGGACATGTTCCGGAATTGGAAAATTTTTAAATTTTGGGTACGGAAGAACATTATAGCAAAAGGTTTATTCTGGAAATGTTACACATAATCAATATACCGAAAGAGAGAAAAATTAACTACAAAATCGTATATCGAAGGCTTTGCAATGAACTACACACTATCTTTAAAAACAATAGATGGCAACTTTAATGCAATTTTTACATTTGTATGTAAATGAAGCTTGTTTAATTGTTACTAGTATGTTTCTTCTAATTTTGTGAGGTGAAGACAAATAATGATCCAAACAATGTTATTTTTTATTGTTACAGATCCCTGATAAATATAAATATGTAGAATAAATATCAAGAATATTGCAGAAAAAATGTCGAATAAAGATCTGATATAAACAATTGGCAATATTTGTTTAATGCTTTTTTCGTTGATAAATATCTTTAATTTTGACAAAGTAATTAAGTCCAAATTTCATAATTTTACAAGACCATTCAAAGTTTGAAAACCTTATTAAGGCATAAACACTGGCTGGTCGCATTTTGTATGGGAAATTTTTTTTTTTAAATTTAATTGTGTGCGCTTCTTAAAATATGAGGTTTGGTGTAAGAAATCATGTCCTAATTTTTCAGCTCAATCCGACGGCGCCTAGTCGTGCCGAATGGGGCCCAAATTTCCCCATTTCCCCTATTTAATTAGATCTTTTTAGATATACTAGTTAAAAAGTCGGTCCCATAGACCGAAAATCAAAAATCTGGCTTCGTTACGATCTTCCGTAGATAAAATACTTTAAGTATGACAAATTTCAGCTTCCTATGTCGTCTGATGGCTTCAGAAAGTTGCGGAAAGAATAGGACATACAAACAAACATCGGGACATACTAAGAAATTATCTTGTATATGAAAATGAATTGCTAAAATAAATGTTTTGATACGGCCACTCCGCCCATTTAATGAAAAGTTTACAAAATATATAACCTATTATATTTCCAATATAGAATATAGAGCTAAATCTGTAAAGAAATAACATTTTTAGAGCGTTTTATTGGAATTTTAGATATATTAAAAGAGTGGTCAATTTTTTATATAAAAAACATTCCCGCCTATTACGAACATTGTGACAAAAAATTAGTCGAATCGGTCCATGCGTTCTCAAGTGATGGCCTTACCAACGAACAACAATTCATTTTCATATATAAGATAATTTCTTAGTATGTCCCGATGTTTGTTTGTATGTCCCATTCTTTCCCCAACTTTCTGAAGCCATCAGACGACATAGGAAGGTGAAATTTGTCATACTTAATGTATTTTATCTACGGAAGATCGTAACGAAGCCAGATTTTTGATTTTCGGTCTATGGGACCGACTTTTTAACTAGTATAACTAAAAAGATCTAATTAAATAGGGGAATGGGGAACTTTGGGCCCAATCGGCACGACTAGGCGCCGTCGGATGGAGCTGAAAAATTAGGACATGATTTCTTACACCAAACCTCATATTTTAAGCAGCGCACACAATTAAATTTCAAAAAAAAAATTGCGACCAGTCTAATAAACACATATTAACTTTTTACAGTCTTTTAATAGACTTTCACTTTCTCAAACATATTAAACTTTGCCAACTTGTTCCACAAGTCCTTAAAAACATATCATGTAAAAACCCCATTATTAAGAAAAACGGACGTATCAACTTTATCAACGCATTATACTTGATAGGTATAAAGCGTCTTATTTTTTTATGTTAATCATATCCTCTAGAACTGAGCACTATTTTGTAGGTGGTAAAATCACTACTTACCAGGGGACCACCTGTACTTACTTGACAAACCTTAAGCTATGCATTTCATCTTTTCGTCAAAACGGTACTTACTCATGCTGGGGATGGTGATATGAGTACTCAGAAAACTTATTTTTTCTTTACACCCCATGAATGAGGTGTAAAGGGAAATTTTCTATTTTTAAATTCACTACAAACGGCACCTAATTGTTTATATACGAATGCGAACGTCACTGTTTTGGCAGCTTTTACACTATACTCCGAAGTTGCTTTTGTCAACATCGAGGGACCGATGGGGAATCGAACCATGGATCTCCCGCACGATAGTCGCGTGTTCTAACCATCAGGCCACGGCCGGCCGCACAGTGGTCCATTTGCCTGAATTAGCGTAACGAAATTAATGACATTAAAAATAATAAAATTTTCGTCAAAAGGAAATTTTTTCTAGAATAATAAAACAAAAAGGAATCAAATGAAAAAAAAAATTTTTCACCAAAATTTATTTTTTTAATTTTAAAATTTTTTGTTAATTTTTTTTTATTTAAAATTTTTTTTTTAATTTTTTTTATTTATTTGTAGATGTATTAAATTATATTATTTAATTATTTCGAGTCAACACTCCATTCTGATTCGGACTGCCTTACTAAAAAAGGTTGCAATCGCTGACCGACATGATGCCTAAAAATTGCAACATAGTGAGCAAAAGCAGCTGAAAGCAGCAAATGTTGGGCATTTCATAAAGTAGCCGAAATATATTAACATAAAAGAACAGTCTCTTCACCGGCCGATACCGGCTAACTAAGTTCTAATCTACAGAAGTTAAAATTCGGTCAAAAAAAGGGTTAAACAAAAGTGTTGATTTCTACCACAATTTTCTAGCACCTCATATATTGCACAGGTTACGATACACTTTTTTTGTAAACCGATATGAGTTTTCCCAATTTTTCAGCACAATCTGCGCAATTGCAAAAACGCATTTGTTGTGTTTGAAAGCCTACAGTTAATTAAATATAGCACATTTGTAAATTTGGAAGTTATCGATTTGCTAAACGAACAGTTAGTTGTCGTCGGGAAATAAAATTTTAGTAGATTTCGAATGTCGAAAATTTTAATTTCTTTACGCTAGATCAGGGAAATGGACCACTGTGGGCCGTGGTCGGCCATACATTTGTTATTCGGTGGTTCGGCGTTTGCTTACCATTGGTTCACTCAAGTAAGTAAGTACTCATGTAGGGAGTAGTGGGGTAGGTAGTTTAAGCTTGGCCAATAGACACCTCCAAAACTGTAAGATAATTTTCAAACATAATTTGGTTTCTTCCATAAGATGCAAACGATAGGAAAAACCACTTATAGAAATTTGGCTTATTTCTTCTATTCTTATTATTGCCGTTTACTAAACTACTGACCATTTTTAAAAAATTTTAAGACTATATAGTTACATTAAAAAGGGACCATTCCAGTTCATGTCTCAAAATATAGCCTAAAGAGTAAAACCAAAATTTACCCAAATTTAAAAAAGAGACAAGCTATTATGACATTTTGTGTTACTTACAAGTCTTTGTTTTCGTTGTTATTATTTTAGAATCTATTAACGTATTAGACAATTAAAATTGTCTAAGAAATCAACTGCCTTCGATTCACTGTGTACCATTCACTTAATAAATAGCAATCAACTTTTAACGGATAATTATTTTCTTTATGGAAGGAAATACGTTCATTGAAAAGTGTTAACCATATAATTTTATTCGAACGTTTTTGGGAAAACTTTAAATAGAACTTGTGGCACGCGATCATATGCAGATAGAAAAATTGCCCGAAACCTTTAATTGTTGGAAACAATATTGAATGCAAGTTTGGAAAATGAATTTTCTTGTAATTAAGTTGAATTGGCTTTTTGTTTTTGTTTGTGATCAAACGATGAATGCATTTTAAAAGCTGGTGTATTAAATATTACTTCTCCATAACTAGATTATTCATGACCCACGGAACATTGCCCTACAGTATATAGTCGGTTTAATACTGAAGTTTGTTACACTTACATATAAATAAATCGGATGGCTTTTATTGAAATTAGAGCTTTTTCTACTGTTCTAATTCATGTTTGAGATATGTTAACTAAAGTATAAAACATGACCTAAATATAACTTTTTAAAATTGGTGGAGTTTCGGATACTTATAAGGGTAACACAATCATAAGATATAATTTCCTATAGTTCACAACACTATATTTTCAAAAGATATAATTTCCTGGGACCGGCCGTGGCATAGTGGTTAGAACACGCGACTACCATGCCACACAGCAACTTCGCAGTATTAGTGTCGAGTCAATCGGCATGTCTAGTAAGAGCTTTTCAAACAGTGACATTCGCATTCGTCGATTAACAAGTAGGTGTCGTTAGTTGTGAATCTAAAAATAGAAAGCGTGTTAATTCACAACAACGCAAGAAGCTATCCCATACCTCATTCATGGGGTGTAAAGGGAAATGAAGTTTTTTTTTATAATTTCCTTCCTCAAATGTAACCATTATCAGATAATTGATTATATTCTACAGCAATTGACACAAAATTATCAACTCGTCATATCTTAACTACAAATATTTTGGAAATAAAATGGATGAAATATATAATTTATTAAATGTAATCTATATATAGGATATTTTCAAATTTTATAGACCCAGTCTGAATTTTGATGGCTTTCGATTTTTATGAAATTTAGCACTTATATTTTCCTCGTTGCTGGCGTTATAATACCGTTGAAACTCCTCACGGTTAATGTTTTATACCAGTCTTAAGTTGGTCATCTACAGCATATGTGGAGTAACTTTTGAACGCGACATCGGATTAAGGCGATCATGATAACGCCTGACTGGTTTCTACCTACTCTTTAGGAGTGAAGGATGAAAACTAATATTCCTTGTGGGTGAAAGACATGTAAATTTGGAAAATGTACTTCGTCCTTGTATATCTTGGAAACTTATCTTTTGATTTTCTTCATTTCGCTCTAATTTGTAAGTTTGGTGTCCAACATAGCTATTAATACCTTTTTTAAACGAAATTCCCAAAAATACCATATAAGGACAATCCTAAAGGGTGGTTAAATTGTAAGGGCCGATGTTGAATGTGAATCACACCTAAACGTCAAGTTCTTTTCTGCATTTCATTTGACATTTCTGAATTTCAGACTAACTCAATTAGAACCATGGAAAGATACACAATCGAACAACGCGTTAAAGTTATTTAGGCTTATTGTGAAAATGGGCGTTCAAATCAAAATGCATATTGTGCACTTCGTGTTTGTTTCGGCCAATTTAATATTCTAAATGTGCCGGGTCTGTAGAAGATGGTAAAAGACCAGTACATGCGCTTACAGCTCGTACTGCAGAAAATATTGCTGTTGTTCGTGATAGTGTGGCTGAAGAGCCGTCCACCTCAACTCTTCGTCGTGCCCAATAATTGCGTCTCTCGTTCGTCGTTGATAAACATTATGCATAAAGACTTGCATTTACACGCTTACAAGGTGCAATTGACTCAAGAACTTAAGCCTCTTGACCATTCCAAACTTCATCAATGCCACAATGGTGGCAAGAAATGGCAACAGTGGATGATCAATTTTCGAAGAAAATCATCTTCAGTGCTGAGGCACATTTCCACCTCAGTAGATTCGTCAATAAGCTGAATTGCCGCATTTGAACGAATGATAATTCAAGAGTGACTGTCAAAAACCCAATGCACCCACAAAGAGTGACTGTTTGGTGCGGTTAACGGGCTGGCGGCATCATCGGGCCGTATTTTTTCTAAAATGAGCTAACGAAACAATGGCTCTTTTGCGCGACAAATTCAAAGGCCGTGTTATCTCACTTGGTGGCGATGTCAATTGGCATCGGATGGAGGTGTGCCGCCGAGGTCGCGGCTGCCATTTGGTCGATATTTTGTTCTATACATAATTGAACCATAACGATATTATTATAATAAAAATTAATTACAATAATTTCCTAAATAACACAATGCAACAAATTTTTGATCCCGGGTTCTAAAATTCAATGCTGAATTCAAATATGCTCTTAGATATGTGAAAAGTAGAACGGTTTTGAGATATCGTCAAATTTTCATTTTAAAAAAACAGCAAAAAAATCATTAAATTTTTTACAAACATCCAACTTTGAAGTGCCATAACTTCGACATTTATGATTGGATTTTAGACAGCTTTCGCTTTTTTAAGAAATAATTTTATTATCTTTTATTTTTATCGGTGAACTAAAACCATAATAGCATTTTAGTAGACCTACCTTTTTTCAAAACACTAAAAACGATATCTCAAAAACTTTTCTACTTTCCACATGTCTGAGAGCAGATTTGAATTCTGCGTGAAATTTTACATTAAAATCAATTATTAAATGTCCCGGATACAGAGACTTTTGGAATTTTGTGACATAGTGTAATTTATGTTTTATTTAAAATCAACATCGGCCCTTAAAATTTAACCACCCTTCACTATGCAAAAAACAAGGGAAACCAATTTTTATCGCTATATGTATGAAATAATATTTGTTTACAAATCTTCATTACAGTTAAGGGTGCGTGTGGAATGTAAGTAGGCTCAACTTATTGTTATCGAACATAGGAACCCAGCAGCGGAAAACCCAAGGCATTGTAAAAATAGCCCTACAAACATGCCATAAAAGGCAGTTTGTTGACATTCAAGTACTCCTTCCTTTATCAGGCAGGACAAACCTTAAACGCGCTAAAGTTAGGCATTCACTAAGCCTAACAACAAATGCCATACCCATGCACATTTTGCTTCTAAAATGAGACCTGCAATGAGGCCTCTTACTAGAATGAGAAAAGGTCTGGTAAACATATGTCTTGCCCTCGCGAGTTCGATTCCTGCTGCTGGAGTTTTAAGAAAATAGTTATTACAAATTGTAATAAAAATATTGTGTTAAAGTTATTAAAAAATATGAAATCATTTAATGTGGAAATAATGTTCTTATGTTTTTATACCATAACCCTAAGGGGTGGGGTAACGCATTATAGGAGACGAGTTAGACTCCAAGCAAGTATCTTAAGACCAAATTCGTTTCAGGACATTTTGAGACGATTGAGCTATGTCCGTCTGTCTGGCTGGCTAGTGGGCACGATTACAAGTAATGGGAATGTAAATGGGCAAAATATCCCCACGCCTTCTGGTACCTTCCATACAAAATTACCTATTTGTGGATAATTAATATTTCTCCCATAACTTCCAAACGGACAACTGGAGATTTTTTGAATTTGGTCAGTAAAATTACCTTGTTATAGTAGACAAACCCCCAAAAACCGAAACCTTTGCCGAATCCCTCCCATACAAATGACCGCTTTGATCCTCATAGTTTTACATACATATGTTTTTTGTAAGTATTCTTAATTTAGCCATATTTTGCGATAGATGCTTGCTTATAAAGATTTGACTCAGGAGTGAGTATGGTTTATATAGACTGACCCGTTCTGGTACCTCCCATACAAAATTACCTATTTTGGAAAAAAAAATATTTCTTCCATAACTTCCAAGCGGACAAGTGGAGGGTATTTTGATTTGGTAAGTTTTATGATCTTGTAATAGTAGACAAATCTTCAAAAAAACGAAAACTTTGCCATGCCCCTTCTGGTGCCTCTCATACAAATAACCGAATGCACCCTCATAGTTTTATACACATACCTTTTTTGAAAGCACACTGAATTCTGTCGTATTTTGCGAAAGATGTACGCTTATGAAAATTTGACTCTGGAATGAAAATGGTCTACATCTACTGACCCCTTCTGGTACCTCCCATACAAAATTACCTATTTTTAGAGAATTTTTCAAAAGGAAAAAAATGGAGAATTTTTGAATTTGGTAAGTTCAATTATTTTGTGAAGAACTTTAACGTCTATTGAACGTTGATTTTCGAATCAAAATTGGACACGTTGTGCCCCTACTGGCATCTCCTATACCACGTTGGGCATATATTACTTTACGATTTCTTTTGGTATTTTTGTGCGAATTAATAAGAGTATTTTTCTTTGAGAGATATTGAATTTAACATCTTACATTTATGGGCTGCATCCTTTTTTCAGGTTTACTATACGTCTTGAACTGGTTTTATTGCAGTTCTTTTATAACTGCTCTTTTGCTGGTCTGCAGTAGCAATGCCTGATAGAAGGCCCTTGTTTTTAGGGCTCCAAGCAAGACTTCCTAGGCATGCCTTCTGAACCGCCCTAAATGAGAATGGGAATATGACTATGGCGCCCTATGTTAATTTGAAAAGAAAGTTGAATTTTTAGGGTAGGACTTCTGCCTGCAAAGTCCCATTTTTTGCTGCTGGGAAGCATTCCCAAATCATGTTTAAAAGTGAAATATGTCAGCACTAATAAGTGTGAAAAAACTCCGTGAGGTATGTTACATTCACTGCCTGTCCCACGAATTTAATCGTTCGCTTGCGTTCTATGCGGTTAACAGCTGAAATTTAGATATGAAGTCAGCAGTTTATCGAATAAGCAAGCGAACGTTAAAGTTCGACATCGTGGAACAGACAGTAAGTTTATTTTTTAATATTCCGCAACTTTGCAATAGCGAACAAAGCTTAACGGACCGGCCGTGGCATAGTGGTTAGAACACGTGACTACCATGCGGGAGATCCCGGGTTCGATTCTCGCTTCCCGTCGAGTCAATCGGCATGTCTATTAAAAGCTTATCAAACAGTGACGTTAGCATTCGTCAATAAACAAGTAGGTGCCGTTAGTTGTGAATCTAAAAATAGAAAGCGTGTTAATTCACAACAACGCGAGAAGCTGTCCCATACCTCATTCATGGGGTGTAAAGGGAAATTAAGTTTTAAGTTAACGGATCAATATGTACCAGCAATATAAAATCATATGAACTTAAGCTGTTTATTTATGATGCATAGTGGTTAGAACTAAGAAAAGAAAAATTTATATCGTAGTAGTTATATTAATTTCAATACTTTGAAATGATTCTAACAATTTTGTTAGCTTCCACACATATGAATTAATAAATCCATTCGATTTGATATTTATATATTTTTTTTATCGATTTTTGAATTCTCATACAATTGAGCCCCATAAAATTAACCCATTCGTTTTTATCAATCGCATCTTTTCTCAAATTAAATTTGATCCGATAAGAGAAATTCGGCTAATTACGGCTTCAGCTCAAAACAAATATATGCCTAAAAAATTTGTTTCAGGATAAAATAAACTACAATTTAGTTAAATTCTTCTAACTTCTAAGATGACGGTATTATACGTAGCCACACCCCTTAAGATAAGACTACTTGGCAAAAATTCTATCTATAATAGAAAATAAAATATGCAGCTACAATATTTTCCAGGTGCAAACAACACATTCATTATTGTGTTTTTCGGTCTTGACCGACTATAATGTGACGACTGTCTGTTCACTTGATTTGTTTCTTAGCTTTGGTCGGTTTCCACACCACCAACACCTCAATTATGATAATAAAAAGCACTTGTTTAAACAATTGTTTCGTTTTGTTTTGTTTTAACTTCTGCCGTAAGACATTGCTTTTATTTATATTTTCAGTTTTTTATTTTGTTTTTGTTGTTGCTGCGTTCATATTACTTTGACCATTAGTCAAATTGAAATGTAGCATTGTTAAGAAATTCTGTGAACTTAATAGAGCATACAATTGATACAGTTTGCTTTATAATTTAAATATTTTTGAATGTTTCTTTTGTTTCTAAGAAGAAAAAAAATAATCAGTATTAAGTAATTACCTTCTGTACACTGCAAAACTACATTAGTAGGTCTTTATGAAAAGTTGTGTTTCTTCGCTGATGGACATAAGACTATAACGCAGATTAAATAAGAATCAATCAAAAACAAGGAAACTTGTCGCTAATAGTTTTAAAATGGCAAACTCTGACATTTTAGGCTATTGGCTGGCTTTGATGTGGGATTCTTGCCGCTATTCTATAATCGATTAAGACGGTAAAGATATTACCCATAAACTTTTGATGGCGTGAAATATTTTTTAATTTAAACATTCATGTACATAGCAGAATTTTTATTTACTAACATGAAACATGTTGAGAGAAAAATGTTATATACCGAAGGGTATATTCAGTTTGTTCTTCTATTTGTAACGCCTAATTGGTGGAGTTGTAGTTAGAACACGCGATGACTGTATCCAGTCATCTGCATTTTCATTCATCGGCGGCTCCCTCGGAGTTGTCGACAGCAATTTCGCAGTACAGCGTCGAGTCAATCGGCATGTCTAGTAAACGCTTCTCAAACAGCTGACGTTTGCATTAGCCTATAAACAAGTAGGTGCCGTTTGTTGTGAGTCTAAATATAGAAAATCACAATAACGCGCGAAGATTTCCCATTCTTCATTCATGGGATGTAAAGAGAAATTATGTTTATGACCGTCTGTCTGTCCCCGTGATTCTTCTTCTTCTAAATTGGCAGCAACAACAGAAATTCATCTATCAGTAGCCGCACGTTAAAAATTTCCAAGATAGCTAGTCACACCAAGGGCGTAGCCAGGATCTAATGTAGGGGGGGGGCAGTCGGTTAATAGTATGTTTACAAAAAAAATTAAAACTAAGTACCTAACGAAAAATCAATGCTCATTGTTTTGACAATATTTTATTAAATTAAAGAAAATTTTTTTTGGAATAATTTTAGGTCATCGAATTTATGTAGTAGAAAAAATTATTTTTAATCATCTTAGTTGTTTTGCTTTTTTTTGGACATAAGAAATTTTAGGTCGCAATTCTTGAGCAATTTTTAAAAGTTCAAAATCCAAAAAATATTTGAAATTAAAGTAAAAAAATTAGTTTTTCATCTAATTTGAAAATTTTTAAAAAAATAACTGGAAGGAATTTAGAATAAAAAAAAATGTTATGCGCAAAAGTTTGTTTCCCATAAAACAAAAAAAACAATATTTTGAAAATAGGTCAAGAATTGCGGCCTAAAAGTTCATATGTCCGAAAAACCCTATTTTTCCCACGGTTTAAAACAGTTTTAGTTTTACATAAAAATGACGATAATAAGTGCAAATGCCACTCTTCGAGAGAGCGCTTTGTCATTAAATCGCTTGCTTAGCGCATAGTAGCAGCGGTTTGCGACAATACTCGTCTTTTGATTTCCAGGCTGACATTATTATTTTTGTTTATGGCGAGGCCAAGGTAGACAAAATAATCTTAAACTTCAAAATTATAGTTGTGAACGTTCACGCTGCACCCCAGACAATGTTCAATGCTCGAAAAAGCCGCAGTAACATCTCGCAATCCACGTCCAATAATATCTATATCATCAGCATTCGCGAGCAACATATTACTTTTGTTGAAGATGATACCATTTCTGTTAACTGCAGCCTACCGCATGATCATCTACATTACGATGTTAAAGAGGCCGCAAGCCAGAATTTTTACTGAAAACTTCGTGTTAGTCAGTGTCATTCGGCAATGTCGTATTAGCTACGCGGGGATACCAAACTTAGTCTTATCATCTAACAATTTCTGTCGTATCGGACTGTCGAATGCAGCTTTGTAGTCGATGCACAGATAATAGGTGTCTATCTGCATTTTTTGGGTCTTCTCCAGGATTTGTCGCAGTGTGAATATCTGATTGGTCGTGGATTTACCAGTTCTAAAGCCACACTGATAGGGTTCAATCAGGTTCGCCATAATGGGCTTTAGTCTTTCACATAACACACTAGACAGGTCCTTGTATGCGATGGGTAAAATGCTAATACCGCGATAGTTGGTACACGCACTTGGATCGCCTTACATAAGCACAGGACAAAGAACAGTCAGATTCCCGTTATCTGGCATGCATTCCTTGAGCCAGATCGTCTTTATGAGCTGGTGCATGAATGTTGCCGGCCGTGCTGATCTAGTTTTATTTCGGTGGTAGACAATATACTCCATCGTTTATGATTGGTGTGATTTCGTCACCTGTGCTGCCTTCAGGAACGAGTAGAGATCGAAATTGTTCCCTCCATATTTGCAGCACATTCTGAGTGTCCGTGACCAGATTTCCGTCTCTGTCATTACAGGTGGGGATCCCTGTTCCAAACTCTTTGCTTTTAACTTTTTGGTACAACTTTCAGGCTTTACCTCTATCCCAGTGGTTTTCGATATCATAGCTCTCTCTTGTCTTCCACAGACGCTTTTCCGCCTGAATAGGCGTTTCATCTCCCTCCTCTTCTCATTATAACGCTCCGTCACCGTACGGCTGCAGTTTTGCCGTGTATGCAGCAGCCATTTCTTCAGATAATTCGCGGCATTGATCATCGTACCAGGGTTTGTCTGAGCGTAGTTTTTCATAACCTAGTACGATCGTTGCGGCAGTCATCACAGAATTCGCAATATCCTGCCACTATGTGTCGGGAACATCAGAGCTAGGGCGAATTGTTTGAAGAATTTGAGAGAAGTAGTTGGAGTAGGCATTGGCTATCTCGGTGGTTTGCAGCTTTGTGATGTCTAGCTTCATTTGCGTTTAGTTAAGAGTGTTTTTAGCACTGCTTAATCATGTGCGTACCTTGGCTACAACTTAACGGTGATCCGATTCGATATTTGTACCGCGCATCACACGCACGTCCATAACGCTTGAGACATGCCTTCCATCAATTACCACGTGATCAATCTGATTTTTATACCATCACCCTTAGGGATGAGGGTATATATCATTTGATACGACCCAAAAGTGTAACACATAGAAGGAGTCACTTTAGACCCTAGGTTTCTTTGAACCAAATTCGATTCATGACTTTTTAAGTCGTTTGAGCCATGTCCGTCCGTCTGTCTGTCTGTCTGTCTGGTGGCTGTCCGGCTGGTTCGCACGATAACTTTCGAAAGACGCAACCAAATGTTTTGAAATTTTGCACGAGTTATTATTTTCTCAAAACTACTTATGGTATTGCAAATGGGCTACATGGCCCCGCCCCTTCTTGTACCTCCCATACAAATACATCATTCCGCCCACTTTAGAAATCGAGTAATAATATCAATACACCCAACGGGATCGTCCCCAAATTCTGTATTTAGTAAAGCTATAACAGGATAAAGTTTTGGAAAAATGTTTGAAAGCCTAGCCACGCCCCTTCTGGTACCTTCCATACAAATCTACCTTTCCGCCCACTGTAGAGATGGTGAAATAATATCAATAAATTAAACGTGATCGGAACCAATTTCTCTTTTTAGTAAAGCTATAACAGGATTAAGTTTTGGAGAAAAAAATTGGAAGTCTATCCACGCCCCATCTGGTACCTCCCATACACATCTGGTACCGCCCACTTTAGAAATCGATTAATATTATTAAAAGACCTAACGCGATCGTGCCCAAATTCTGTATTTGGTAAAGTTTAAGCAGGTTAAAGTTTTGGAAAAAAAAATCTGGAAGTCTAGACACGCCCCTTCTGGTACCTCCCATACAAAAGTACAACTCCGCCCACTTTAGAAATAAGGTAATAATATCAATACACTCGACACGATCGTGCCCAAATTCTGTATTTTGTTATGTTATAACAGGGCAAAGTTTTGGAGAAAAAATTGGAAGTCTAGCGACGCCCCTTATAGTACCTCCCATACAAATGTACCTTTCCGCCCACTTTAGGGATGTAGTAATAATATCAGTACACCCAACGCAATCGTGCTCAAATTCTGTAATTATTAAAGCTATAACAGGATAAAGTTATGGAGAATAAATCTGGAAGCCTAACCACACCCCTTCTCGTACCTCCCATACAAATGTACCACTCCGCCCACTTTCGAAATCGAGTAATAATATCAATATAATAGAAAATTATTCATTTTACTGAGGGTAAGGGTAAATGTTAGTCGGGTTGCCCGACTGAAACTTTCTAACTGGTTTTAATAGCAAATCGGTTAATTTCAATAACGCAGGACATAAACAATATCTTATATTGGGTGATGGTATTTATCAGTCAGTTTAACTGACTGAAATTTCTGTACTTGTTTGTATTTTGATCGGGAGATATCCAGGTTGCCTTGTGAATATCTTTATGCGGGAATCTAGTGCCACTCACAACCATGTTTCTTGCCGACGCGAAACTTACCAGTCTGAATCCGTTATTGGAGGTGTTGTTGTGTAGACTGAATATTTCGACTGCTCTACCAAGAGCATCTTCCCTTCCTATTTTAGCATTAAAATCTCCCAGAACAATTTTAATGTTATGTTCAGGGCAGCGGTCATATATTTCCTCCAGGCGCTCATAGAATGCATCTTTGATGTCCTCATCTTTGTCTTCCGACCTGACGTACACGAATCAGCGTAATATAATAATTTCATTTTGATGCGAATTGTGGCTATTCGGACACAAATTCGTGTCTTTCTGCATGGCATCTATAAAAGATGTCACAGTTCTTCGACGTGTGCATCCCTGTCCCGTCCATCGCATTTTCTGTATGGCAGTAATGTCAGCCTTGTATTTGTCGAGGACATCCGCCAGTTTGACAGAGGCACCTTCTCTCTAGAGAGTTCGGAGATTCCAGGTGCAGTCATTGTAACCTCTCTGAATCCGTTATCCCCGCGATTACTGCCGTAATTTAAGAGCTATCGAGCTGGTATACAAGCTTCTATCTTCTAACGGACGAAAATTACTCCCAACTCCCATACAAACTCATGGGATGTTGCCCGTCTGTCTGTCCCCACGACTACAGCCGTTGTTTAAGAGCTTTACAGCTGAAATTTGATGTTCAAGCGTTTATACTATAAGCAGGCGTTAAGTTATAAGATGAACTGAATCAGGCGAAAACTACTTCTACATCCCGCCACACCCTCATTTTCGGGTTGACTGACTGTCTGCATCCGATATGTCACGAACTTCGGAATAAGGGGGGGCTAGCTTGAAGTAATCGAGAAGTTTGTAGTTTGTTTCTAGATTTCATTCGTGTTTGACGCTGATAACACTCTTGCGTACTTTGGCACCAGTTCCATGACGCTTGAGACATGCATTTAATCGATTACCACGTAATCACTTTGGTTTCTCATGTTTCAATCAGGGGATATCAATCAATCTCGCCATCCGCATATATATTTTTGCAAAAATCTTGTTTAACTCACTTCCATATTTCTTACGGACGCTATGCTAACAAGTCCGATATTTTTCATAGGAGGCCTTGCTGGGTGTACTAAATTGTCCGATAGCTAAAGCAAGGATATATTCCCTTCCTATTAAAACATCTAAATATCCTAGAACAATTTTAATGCTATGTCCAGACAGAGGTCATATATTTCCCCAGACGCTCGTAGAATGAATCTTAAGTGTCCTCGTCTTTGTCTTTCATTGGGACCTGTACACAAATCAGCGTACGGGATGTGACAGTTCTTCCGTGGCATGCATTCCTGCCCCGTCTATCGCATTCCCTGTATGACGGCAACAACAACCTTCTATTTATCGACATAGATACAATCTCTGTAGAGAGTTCGGACATTCGAAGTGCATGTGTTTAATTAAAATCGACACGAATTATCGTTTGCATAAATAAAATTCATCATATTGACTATAGTATTAAAAAAAACCTCAAAATTTAATTATATTTTTAAATAGTATAAATTTGCATTCAAATAACAAATCATATAACACATCCAGCGGTAACTTCAATTACTTAAATAATTATTATGATATATATATATATGAATCATCGATTTCAATTCCAGTAATTAACATGTTACACTAAAAGGTGTCAAGTTAAGATAGCAAATAACTGTATGAAATTGGTCCTTAGAGAATAGTGTTTTGTTGGGCGTGGTAGGTTAAAATGCAACACTATTTATTATGAACGTTAACAAATGCTTAATAAACAATTAAACAAATAAATAATTTATCTGTTTTGTCAGGCGATTGATACAATTATGATAAAGTCATAAAAATGCATAACACTGCAGCGGTCACTTTCAATTGATAGTAAATGTAGGTGTGTGTATGTGCATACGAGTATATGTGCATATACATATATGTATCTTGTTCGGTATAACAAAATCGTAATTAAGTCTTTAATAGTTTACATAAATTTGCAACTAGAACACCTGAGAATAGATTTAAATAAAGATGTAAATTAAATTATTGAAATATGAATATATTTAATATCGAACGATAAAACATAAGTTAACTTAAGAAGTATTATGGGAAATGTGGTTATACGACGGAATTTGAAGAACAAAAGAGGCCAAACTAACGACATGAAAGATATTAGTCAGATCTTTTTAAAAAATTCTTCGTTTCTTTGAAATTTTCCGTTCATGAACTACACAACTCTTAAATATGGGACGCCATATATACTTACAAATGCACTTCGATATACGCCATGGAAATGTAATGTCAGTTGTTATAACAGTCTTTGATAACATTTTTACAACTCAATCTAAATCTCTGTCAAATCAAAGCAAACATTGTAATGAAGCGGTAATAAATTTGTATATTTATTGCATTCATAATGCTCAGAATTTTTCAACACATTTCAATAAAAAAAACTTGTCATAAAAAATTCTTTCAACTACATAACCTTACCCACTGGCTATGCTACCATATTGCGTGCGTATTGAATGCCTGCACAGCAGGTAGTTAGATTAATCAGAAATATTATCATAAATTAACAGCTCTCGTATGAGTAAAAACGGCGGCAAAAGCCGACAGTTGAAATTTAATTGATTTTCTTAGGAACTTGTAATTTATTGCAACAAATAACTGATATCACAAACAAAATTATCAGTATACGAGGGCTGCATACTCAAATTACTTACGTTAAGACATAAGGTAAAATATCCTTAAACTGTAAAATTTGCTTTTGTGTTGACAGCTATATAAAGTCGCTAGACATATTGTGTCACATATCTTAAACATACAAAAAATCTCCTTTGGATAATGATTTATTGCTGTTCAGCTTTATGAGGAACTGAAGAACGTATAGAGCGCAGCTTTGTCATACCACTGTTATGACGATGCGACAAACCAATATAATTTATTACCTTGAGAACAGATAAGCGTATCTTGACGAAATATTACATGGTTAAAGCTGTAACGATTTTCAATTTTCGAATCCCTAATTGGTGTTGTGGTTACTGACTGGTCCTCCAAAGTCGGGTGTTCCAAATTTTAAAATGTTTATTGTGGCATTATAATCAAATTTTAAAGACATTCGGCCTTATTCATAAAAACTTATTAAAGGTTAATAAACCATTTTTGAGCAATTTTCGATAAAACAATGTTCATAAACGATTCACATCTTTAATAAGTTAAGGTAGGGTTGTCTCTACTTTAAGCGTGCTATCTCTTGACGTTTGCACAATTTATTGTATATATATGAATTTCAGATCTTTATTTTGAGTTTTTCGGCATTTTTTCTATTGGAAAGAGTTGTTGCATGTATTCATTGTATAGGAAATTTTCTTCTTAATCATTGCGCACATAGAAAAGTATCTAAATAGACACTTTTCATTCGAGTATTCCATTTTGAAAAATATTTCTCCAAAATTCTTCAAAAATAATTTGTAAATAATGAAATAATATTCGTGATGTATAAACAATCCAAACAAGGAAACAATGTAATCGGTATCCGATTATTATTTCAACATGAGGAAAAGAAAATAAATTTTTTTAATATAATTTTTACTTAACGCTTTCTTATCGTCATGAGAATCGTAGTCAATAATGTTCTTAGTTATTATAAGTGGAAGTACATATTTGGTATCCGATTACAAAGCTTTTGTATCCGATTATAAAGCTTTTTTTATACATCATTAACGACCAATAACAGTCGGCGTTGCCACCGGAACACATTAGGCTAAAGGACTGATAACAAACGTTTATGAATAGAATTTCTTATTAAAGGTTTTTTAGAGCTAAAGAATACTTTAGCTAGAGAACGCTTCATATCCACTTTAGAAATTTTTTATGAATATGGCCGATTTACTATATAAATATTAGATCCTAGATCTCATAGTGCTGCAGATATACTTCACTATCAGTAGCAGCACGTAGACAAAGCTGGAGTATATTTATATCCATTAGTGAAACGAGTCTAAGCCAACGCATTCTGTTATACTCATATAGCTCATGGTTCATTCGACGACGGTACACGCCGTTATTGATGATGGGTCTAAACATACAGGTTGCCTTGTGGATATTAATATGCTGAAATCTGATTCCACTCATTACCATGGTTCTTGCCGACGCGAAGCTTACCAGTTTAAATCCCCTTTTCCACTATATATATAAGCTTGACTATATTTAGATTTCCTACAATGTTTCTAGACCATCTGTGTCATGATTACTCAGATTTGCGATAATTTTTTAAATTTGCGTGGGAGGTGCCCCTCCCTATTCACTGCTACACTTTCAACTACGCCAATTTACTGTTCCATTACGGGCATTGTTGAGAGAGAAACACCGATAAAGTTTGAACTGTTATAACACACCAGATATTTTTTAAATACAGACTACTTTGTGATGTGCCATGCCTACAACGCTAATTTTTGGTTTGACTATGCAACATTGGGGTGATGACTTTTATACAACCTTTAGATAAAAATCTTACATATAAGGTGATTCGATAAAAAAAACCTTACGCACAAAACGAATTTAAAATTGGTACTTATCATAATTTTGACCAATTTTTTTAAATCACTGTAAGCAGATATATAATTGAACACAAGCTTTAGAGCCACATATATGTAATATTACATAGGATCATCAAACACATAAGGAAGTTAAATATTCACGTTGCCATTGGAGAGGAAGAATCTCAGTGGGAGGTTTTCCTTGTTGCGGCAGGAGTTGTATAAGTCTAACTTTGATCGCACCCTCACAGCACCGATTGCTTCGGGCAATGTTGATGTTGAGTCCAGTGGGTCTTCAAGAATTGGAGAGCTTTTGGGTAGTCATTCAGAGCTACAAATATCTCTTTAAAATCAGCGCGAAATAATTGACTTCTGAACCAATGATCAGCCCATGGAGTAAGAAATAAATAAATAGATTTTACGCAACCTGTTCCGAGTTTCAGGCATCAGAATAAACGCAAGAAGGGTTAGAATGGCACGAGAGTTCCAGCGTGCATTACAGATGTTTAGATCTGCTTAAACTTTTCAAAAGCGATCACTCCTCTCAGTGACGGAAGGCACGAGTGAGGTGGATGAGCAATTTCATGTCGTCTTTCCAGCCGCCTGTTTCCTTAATCTCAGTTTTACCATTGTTGGGGGCTGCTTTCAATTGATCATAATTACTTACTTACTTACTTAAGTGGCCCATTACAACTTACGATCATGGTTCATAAGTTTGAGGCCTGAAGTACTAAAGAATTCCACACGCTTCGGTCTTGTGCGTGTGTTCTCCAGTTAGTCCTACCAGATGGTGGCACGTCGCCTACCACTTGGTCCTTCCAACGGAGTTTGGGTCTCCCTGCTCTGCGCTGTCCTTCAGGTTCGCCTTCAAACACCTTTCTCGCTGGAGCATTTGCATCCATCCTGGCAACATGACCCAGCCATCGTAGTCGTTGCATTCTGACTCTTTTAGCTACGTCGATGTCGTGGTAAAGCTCATACAGTTCATGGTTCATCCGATGGCAAAACTCGCCGTCGACACAGATAGGTCCATACATTTTTCGGAGTACTTTTCTCTCGAATACTCCCAGGTTTTGTATGTCCGTTGTCGTAAGCACCCATGAGTCGGCAGCATACAAAAGAACGGGTAAGATTAGCACCTGGTAAAGCTGTTTTTTAGTATTCCGAGATAAGGTGGTGTTACTAAAGTGCTACCGAAGTCCGTAGAAACATCTATTGGCTAGCACTATTCTCCGTTTAATTTCTTGGCTGACATTATTTTTCTTGTTGACGGAAGATCCGAGGTAGGTAAACTCGTCGACTACCTCAAAACAATAATTGTCAACGTTCACGGTGCGTCCCAAACGAGAGGACTCTTTGTTCGTCGAAATCATTATTTTTGTTTTGTCCTCGTTGACCGCTAAACCTATTTTTGCTGACTCCTTTTCTAGTGATGAGAAAACTGCAGTAACATCCCGCAGATTTCGACCAATGATGTCTATATCATCGGCATAGGCTAGTGGCATGTGGCTCTTGTGGAATATGGTGCCAGACATGTTAAAACCAGCCTTTCTCATCACCTTCTCCATAACTGTATTAAATAGTGAACAGGACAGGCTATCGCCCTGCCTGAGACCTCTTTCCGTGTTGAATGGTTCAGACTGGTCTTTACCAATCTTAACCGAGGATTTGGTGTTGTCTAATGTACATTTGCAAAGTCGAATCAGCTTTGCAGGAATACCAAACTCAGACATGGCCTCATAAAGCCTATTCCTTATCGGAGAGTCGAAGGCAGCTTTGTAGTCGACAAAGAGGTGGTAGGTGTCGATCTGCTTTTCATGGGTTTTTCCAGGATCTGTCGTAAGGTGAATATTTGATCCGTCGTAGATTTGCCAGGTCTAAAGCCGCACTGATATGGTCCAATTAGTTTTTCTACAATTGGCTTTAGACGTTCACACAATATGCTTGAAAGGACCTTGTACGCAATTGGTAATAGGCTTATTCCACGATAGTTCTTACATTCACTACGATCTCCTTTCTTGTATATGGGACATAACAGACTGAGACTCCAATCCCCGGGCATGCTCTCCTCTTGCCAGATGTTCTCCATGAGCTGATGCATGCTCCTAATCAGTTCCTCCCCGCCAGCCTAAAACAATTCAGCAGGGAGACCATCGGCTCCAGCTGCTTTGTTGTTTTTAAGGCGGGAGATGGCCATACGTATCTGGCTCGGAGGTGGACAGTTAATACCATCGTCATGGATTGGAGCGGGGTCTTCTGGATTGGTGTCAGTATCCAGTAAATTTCTAAAGTGGTCTCTCCATATCTTCAGAACGCTATCCGGGTCCGTCACCAGCTGACCATCGCTGTCCTTGCAGGAGGGCAACCCTGTTCCACGCATTCTCGCTTTAACTCTCTTGTAGAATTTTCGGGCTTCCCCTCTACTTCGGAGCAACTCAGTACACTCATCCTGTCTCTTTTTCAGCTCCTTCTTTTTTCTTCTAAAAAGACGAGTTGCCTGTCGTCTCTTCTCCCTGTGCCGTTCACGAACAGCTCGCGTTGCCATTGGCTGCAGTTTTGCCCTGTATGCAGCATCCGTCTCTCTCGTGGCATTGCGACATTCATCATCGTACCAGGCATCTTCTTGAGACGGTTTTGAGTACCCAAGTACGCTTCTCGCAGTCCGTTCTATGGAGTCGGCTATATATTGCCACGGCGAGGTTATATTATCAGGGGTTGGAGCGTTCCGCAACAGTTGAGTTAGGTGGTTGGAGTAGGCATCCGCTACCTCTGTGGTCCGCAGTTTACCGATGTCCAGCTTTCGTTGTGCCTGGTTACGTACGTTTTTCGCCATGCTTAGCCTAGTGCGTACCGGAAGTGAGGAAGGAAGTGATCAGAGTCAATGTTCGCACCCCTGATCACTCGTACGTCCAGAACACTCGATGCGTGCCTTCCATCGACTACCACGTGATCTATCTGATTCCTCGTCAATTGATCTGGAGATAACCATGTTGCTTTATGAATATTTTTATGGTCAAATCTAGTGCTGCTAACTACCATATTTCTTGCCGCAGAGAAATCAATCAGTCTGATGCCATTGTTCGACGTTTCGGTGTGCAGACTGAATTTTCCGATGGTAGGCTCAAATGCGGTTTCCCTACCTATTTTAGCATTAAAATCGCCTAGTACAATTTTAATGTCATGGCTCGGGCTACGGTCATATACATTTTCTAGGCTCTCGTAGAACTCGTCTTTGTCCTCATCGCTTTTCTCTTCTGTCGGAGCATGGGCACATATAAGTGTTATGTGGAAAAACTTTGTTTTGACTCTTATGGTGGCTATACGTTCACACACCGGGTTGAACCTTGAGACTAGGTGTCGCAGTCCTTTGCCAACCACAAATCCACAACCAAACTCGTGCTTGTCCGCATGGCCACTATAGTAGATGTCGCACGTCTTCATGCGCGAGCACCCGTGTCTCGTCCACCGGATTTCCTGTAAAGCGGTTATGTCAGCCTTGTATTTTTCGAGGACTTCCGCCAGTTGGGTGGAGGCACCTGGTCTATACAGTGTTCTAACATTCCAGGTGCATATCCTCAAATCATGTCCATTAATTCGTTTGCGGTGGTCGTCAACATTTTGTGGGGTCCGTTTTATTCTTATCTTACTTCTTTTCATTGCAATAGTATAAACGTCAGTGGCGGGTTGCAAGCCCAGCGCACCACGTCGCAGTTTTCTCCTCCTGCCAGGATTTTATTGCAGCCGCCCATTCTGGGTCAGACGCTGACCAGGGTACCGCTCACTCTGAGCTGACGTGCCTGGGTTTTAGGTTTCGCCCCTCACAGTTAGCCGTGCTCTGACGGGTGTCAGAAGCACGTTTCCAGGCGTCACCACGTGGAGGTACTCCGTTCGCAGTAGTACCACGAAAACGGAGCTCTGTGAGTAGACTTGAAGTGCAATTGGCAAGGATCACTCTGGGTTTGCCAAGTTAAACCGATCAGAAGCTTTACCTTGCATCACACTCCCGATTGCTCATCAAATCCTGTACAAAGAAGTACTCGATGTTTGGTGATTTAGTCGACCCATGGAGCCCATCGTCCATGACAACGCGAAGAACGCGATCCAGCACATCGTGCTGGCAACTGATGAACTTGGGTTAGGGGTGACCTTTCTCTTCGAACATTTGCTGCAGTCGAACTACAACGAATGTTTTTTTGCCGGTATTCACGCTTGTTGTATCGGCAACAACCATCATAATTGATCACCACAGATTGAACTCACCTAACACATTCTGGAGTCCTTCTGCGATTGTTTGAGCTTTCCTATCTTTCAATTTGAGCGCAGTCAATTTAATTTCTTTAGGTTCGTTCTTGAGGACCACGGCCTGATATTCAAAACTCTCAATTTGCCGTCAAATTGCATGCTCGACTTCTACAGATAAAGCGTGCTTATCAAGTACTTTTTCACCCGAGAGCTTCCTTGAAGATAGCCTTGTGGATTTCCGATTGAGATGGGGTTGGAATTTCAATGCTCTCAGCGGCAAGTTGGTGGCACACCGTTGCTGCTCCTTTTGTTTCTCACAAGTTTTCTTTAATTCTGATATTCATAAAAAAGTCGTTAACGTTTTTTCGTCTCAAAATGAGATAGTTTCACTTAATTGTAAATAAAAACTAACTAACTTAATAATCTAAGGAGCTCTTCTGTTGTCAGTATTGTAATTATTCTAAGGCGATAAACGGACATAACTGGGAATGCAATTTCTATGAGCAAACAAACAAACTTATGAAAATCGCGCAAATCGAAATGTTCTAGTTATGACTTTGCTGGTTTATCATAATAGACCAGACATTTGACGTACTCTCACAAACTCCAGACTAAAGGTGTCAAACGTTGGATATCCAGATTTTCCAGATATATATATCTAAAATATATAAAAATGAATTGTTGTGCGTTGGTAAGGCCATCACTTGAGAACGCATGTACCGATTCGATTCGAAATTTTTTATCACAATGTTCCCAACAAAACAAAAATGGTTTTTATAAAAAAAATTTTGCCACGCTAATCTATATATATAAAAATGGTGGTAAAAATGTATAGTAATTCATCAATTGAGAACGGCTGGACCGATTTTGCTGAAATTTGAAAATTGCTTTTTTGTATGGAATTTTCTGTGCAATTGTTACGAATGATTTTTCGAATGGAAAAATAAAAAATTTTGTTGGAAAAGTCGGAAAATTCCGGAAAAATTCGAAAAAATTTAAAACTATTTTTCGACGAAATTTTGCTTTTTGTCGTACGATGTGAGTTTTGAACGATGTAACTTTCGGAAAATTTCGGATAATTTATTCCGAAATGACTTTTCGAATGGAAAAACAGATAAATTCTCGGTGGAGAACTCGGAAAATTCCGAAAAAATCGAAAAATTTGAATTTTTCGCCAAAATTCTGCATTTCATCGCCTGATTTGAGGTTAATCGCAAACTAAATGTTTGTCGGTTTTCGAATGGAAAAATAGAAAATTTTAGTTGGAAAATTGTGAAAAATGCCAACATTTTTTTTTCGACAAAATTTTGCATCTTATCGTATGTTTTGGTAATTTTGGGCGATATAAATGTGAACAATTTCGAACAATTATGACTTTTCGAATGGAAAGTAGAAAATTTCTTGGTGGAAAACTCGGAAAACTCTAAAAAAATATCGACGAAACTTTGCAGTTTTCGCATGATTTGATGATTTTGATGTTGGTTGGAAAATTTAACGAGATAAATAATATCTATATATATAAAAATAGTGTTCATCAATTGAGAACGGCTGGGCCGTTTTGCTCAAACTTTTTTTCAGTTGTTCGTTATTGCCAGGTGAAGGTTTATGTGATAGAAAATTCTGGAAAATCTTACGGAAAAGTCGAAAATTGGAAAAATCGGATATTGCCTTTGTATGGAATTTTGTGTGCAATTGTTACATAATGGATTTTTGAATAGAAAAACAGAAAATATTGGTTAAAAAATTCGGAAAAATTCAAAAAATTTGAAAAAAAATATCGACGAAATTTTGCATTTTTTATGGTGTGAATAAATTTGATGTTACTGTGAACATTTTCGGATAATTATTCCTAAATGACATTATGAATGGAAAAATAGAAACATTCTTGGTGAAAAACTCGGAAACTTTCGGATAAACTTGGATTTTTTCTACAAAATTTTGCATTGCATCGCATGATTTGATAAAAATTATTTTAAAAATTTAGAATAATGGAAAATTTTTTGGTGGAAAACTCGGAAAATTACGGAAAAACTCCAAAATGTTGAATTTTGCGACGAAATTTTGCATTGTATCGCTTGATTTAATGATTTCAGTCGACGTTAAGCTGGAAAATTTGTTATGACGCTTTAAAAATTTCAGATTATTGTAAAATTTATTATGTTAAAAGATTTAACGCGGAATGATTTCAAAATTGTTCAAAACTGCATTGAGTTATCGGTCTTATGGTGCGCTTCAATACCTGTTGATGATCTATCGTGGAGAGGATGGCTATCACCTCAATTTAATGATAGTCAATAGAATGAAAGGTTTGTTTACAAGTCATCATTTTTCATTCTCCATTTAAGTTCGAATTCGTATTTTAGATACGAAAACGATACGCATTAGGAGGTAACTGTTTCTGCTCCAGCGAATCAAATTTGTACATTGTTTGCGACCATCATAGCCACGTATCATCTGCCGAGGACGAGATGGCTGACGACATTTTGCACAGTTCGCACGACAACATCGAATTTCGATCTTGAAATTGACTTCAGATAGAAGACATGTGCGTGTTCATGTGCGGCAGTCTACTGTCGAAATTGGGATCACCAGCCCCAAATCTTTCGATGCACGATGCATTCAATCGCGAATTGCAACGAGATAAAGACTTTGATCGAGATGAGCTGGCTGAAAGAGTCCGAACCAATTGTCCGCCGTTGAATGCCAAGCAAACGAACGTGTACGATTCGCTGATGAAGGTTGTTGACGATAGAACGGGAGGTATTTACTTTATCGATGCACTCGGTGGGACACGCAAGACATTCGTCATTTCTTTGATTCTGGCAAAAATTCCGTCAAGTTCGCAAATTGCGTCAGCTGTTGCATCCTTTGGTATTGCTCCCACATTCTTAAAAGGCGGTCGAACGGTACATTCCGCTTTGAAGCTGCTGTTTAATCTTCTCAAGATCATGATTTGGGATGAATGCACGATGGCGTATTAACGAGCTTTCGAGGCAGTTGACCGAACAATGAAGGATTTACGAGTTGATTCGAGACGATTTTGTGGGGCTATAATATTGCTGCCCGGAGATATTCGTCAAATGCTTCCCGTCATCCCAAAATCTATTGCTGCTTATAAGATTAATTAATGCCTGGAATCGTCGTTTTTGAGGCGGCATGTCATGAAGTTGAAATTGACTACGATCATGAGTAGGGCGACCAATTTTCAGCACATGCTGAATATTGCTGATGCTGCTTAATTTAACGATTTCAAGCGATGTTGCTTATTTAAAAGGTTTGAGCTTTTTTATGCTGTTTTTGCCCTTATTTAAATTTTTGATACATTTTGATAAGATATGTTTCTATCAATTGAAAATTTTTACATATCACAAGCCCTTGCGGTTCATATGACAGGTAGAATTCAATTTGCAAACTATCCTCTTATTTTACACACAGCCTGTGTTCAAGATTTTGTAATAGCCCTATTTTTATCGATAGCTTAGATCGTTCGATTCGTTATATTCCTATAGTTTACAGGTGCCTTATCGAAAACAAAAATATAAACTAATGAAACCTAATGTGCCTCTATAACCTAAACCAATAACGACACGATGAGGGACGTGGTTGGAAGCAGCGGAGTAGTATACTGATTATTTGGAAGACATAAGGGAAGTCATTCAAGAGTTTAACGAAAATGATTCTGAAGCATTGCGATAAAGCAAAGAGGTTCTTTCTAATGAAAATTTGTAATCCGACTTTTCCTTCATAAAAATTAACTTTAAGTGCATCTGGCATGCCATAACAAAAATTGAGTCAAGCAGATTGCCATTGAATGAAAGCTTGGAAACAGTAAAATCAATTCAACATGCTATAGAAAAACATCTGATAAAAATTATTTTAAAAAAATGACTGCCGTTCTTGCGCGAAATCCTGGCTTTGTGGAAATCAACAATATTATTTTTAAAAATTCCAAAACAACAAGTGCGTTTATCGGAAAATATTCGCCTGCTGAATCAACATTTTTTAAATACGCTCCCGTTTCATCATGTGACGTGGAACGTGTTTTTTCTATATATGGAAATGTTTTTACAAACCAGCATAAAAGTTTCACTTTGGAAAATTTAAAAATGCACTTAGTGCTTAATTGTAATCGTGACATTGACCAAGGTATAATCTCACCTTAAGAAATTTTATTTTTGGTTTAAAAATTACTTTCTTTGTATGAATACACGGCTGAATAATTTGGCTAATTTACTTATTGTTTTTTATTACTTCTTTAGTAGTTGTGAAATTGTTTTTTGTTTGTTATTCAATAAATACAAAACATTATAAATGCTGAATATAAAATCTATCGTGCTTATTTCAAGGGTTTTTCGTGCTGTTTTAAGTACTGAAAACCGTTTTTTTCGTGCTGAAAAATGGTCGCCCTAATCATGAGAGTCGTTTTGCAAAACGACCCATCGGCTACTGAATTTTCAAGACAGCTACTGGCGCTTGGTAATGGCCAAATTCAAAATTATAAAAATATAGATTGGATTAGTGAGCGGGCCATACTACCAGCGAAGAATAAAGACGTCGATAGCTCGAATGTTATTATTCAAAGTAGAATCGATATAGAACTGCATTCATAAAAATCCGTTGATAGCGTGACCAACGAGAATGAGGCTACCAACTATCAGACAGAATTTTTGGACTACCTAGATTTGCCTGGAGTTCAGCCGCATAATTAACAGCTGAAGGTGGGATCAATCATAAGCATTTTTCGGAATCTGAATCATCCGAAATTGTGCAACGGTACGTGGTTGTCCGTCAAGATGTGATTAAAGCGACATTCCTTATCCCACGAATTCCTATTATTCTAACCGATCTTCCCATCCAACTTCAAGCAAATTTAACTCCCTATTCGATTAGCTTTTGCGATAACAATCAATAAATCGCAAGGCCAATCCTTGGAAGTTTTCGGGATCAGTCTCAAATTTCCCTGCTTTTCACAAGGCCAGCTGTACGCTACCTGTTCACGTGTTGGCACTCCCTCTTCATTGCTTTTTTACGCCGGAAAACAAATCGAAAAACATTGTTTATCAGATCCCTCTTCACTGATTTCGATAAAATTCAAAGAAAACACATCAAAATTTTAACTATATGTGCTTTGGTATTACTCTGGAGCTTATATGAAGGCGTTAACTTGGTGCGAGACGAAGTTCGCCGAGTCAGAAGTTGTATGGCAGAACAACGTTTGCCGGGTCAGCTCGTACGTTATATATTTTTAAATTTTGGGTTTAATGTTCGGTGGCGGAGTGGGCGCGGGAAAACATTGTTTTTAACAAGAGAGATACAATTTGGTACACAGATAGTACTCGACACGTCAGGTTTAAATTTGCAGACGAAATTTTTATTTGGGAGATAAGGGCGTGACCAACCTGTATTTAAGTCCTAGAGTGATAAAATTTGATATGATAGTTCTCTGCAACACAACTATGAATATACAGACGTGGCTAAACTGTATTTAAGTGATAGATATGTATGTACAATTTAGTACACAGGTTGTACTCGACAGGATTGACTGAAATTTGCAGACGAAATTTGTATTTTCAATCAGTGGGCGGTTGTGCGTGGCAAAGCTGTATTTTAGTCCTCGAGAGATAAAACTTGATATGGGTATTATAAGTCTGTTTCTTATTATTTCTAATAAGCTATTGGTATGTCATATTAAAATAAATTAGGGTTTTTTTTTCAATTTCTATACATCTTCAAAATACTATTGCAATACCGTTACTATTACACCCGCTTTGGAAAAAAGCCGATCTGATGGTGCAGATGTACCAATCAAAAAGCGATATTTTTGTGCAAGAGAGTATAGCTTAGGGTAGACAGATTTCATTTCTTCCCATGCGTCTATTACATTGCGCTTTAATTCTAGTACTGGGGCATTGACAAAGAAGCTTAGTTCATCTTGAGGAAGTGTTGAGTCATTGACCTTCCTTCTTCGTGTGTGGGCTAAAGATTTATGATGCGCCCATAAATCAAATTCAGCGTCACCAGCAGAAGAAGTTTCACTGAAGCTCCCAATACTCTTAATAACTAGGGTTGCAATTCTAGGTCTTTAGATGTCAGCCGTCAAAGCTCAATGAATACACTTGGCGACTGGCGACGAATCTTTTTTGTTCCTGGATGTCTATCTCAATTAATCGAAGGAGAATTCACGATACAATTATATCGGTTATTGAAAAAAAAATAATCGAATACAACCAATTTTTCGATTAATCGTGCCATCACTAATTCTAGTGTCAAAACAATTACATATATCCAAATAGTCATGGATTTAAATACAACTATTGGGTATTTCAAAATTTTGTTTATTTTATTTTCGCATCAATTCCAAAATACTCCCTCCGAAGCTCTACGAGGATCTTGTGTCTTTCTCAAAAATAAACAGTTGAAATTCGTATGCAGTTGCCTCTATCCCGTTGACATTAAAATACGATACTTAGATGAGCACATCAAATCAAGGACCCATTATGCGGTCTTTGCCGTTGAGGAAGAGGATCAAAGTTTTCTAATCACCCATGAGTACAGTGAAATATTCAAGTGTCAGACTGTGACTATGCAAAGTCACAAGCACATGACATGTGATGGTAATCCAATCGCAGAGGAAAAGTCCATTATGTATTGTCTGACATATCATGTGTCTGTTGCCGATGAACTAATTGATCATTGTATGAAGAATTCTGTTAAAGACACTAACACCCGTTTTGTGGCCATGCATTATAGTGACCCTAAAACAAATCAACGCGCAAATGGAAGCAAAGCAATAACGACGACAATAAATTTATATTTCTGCCTGCAGACATTATTATGGGTTTTAAAATTGTATTCGAGCAACTGCTGAGGGAGATGCCCCTTTTGCCTTACTTCGTAGTAAATTCGGAGGTGGTATAAATATATCAAAGGCATATCCAGATATCCCTTAAAAATGAGGGACATTTTTTTAAGCGACATTGAGTTTGCTTGTATGCCATCCTTACTTGTTGTCCTTTGCCTTTATCATTTGTGTCGTGATTTGTAATTTAATTCTTTGTACCCGAGGCAATCAGTATTTGTTTTGTGTGGGAGGCAAGTATTTGGGAATAATTTATATTGTATTGATACGTATTTTATTCAAGAGAAACATTCGAAATAAATTTAGCCTTAATAGCATAATCAAGAATTCCACTTGTTGACGTTGTTCGTTAATATCTGATTGTCCTCTGAGAAGGCTGTCTTTCTTGAACATCACGACATTTGTAATGAATGACAAGTGTTTACATCTTGCATGCGGATGCAATTAAGACGAACGCGTTTATTTCTTAAAGGGATTGATTTTGTACAGTTTGATTAAGGGATTTAATGCTAAGGAGGATAACAAGTGTTAATTGGGTATACATTTCGAAATCTGTTAACATATAAAATGAAGGATATGAATTGAAGTAATGTAGCCCTTTGTCGAGTGGCGTTTGTTTTAACAATTAGCTCAATTTGAAAAGAAATATGCCAAATGATTTTTACATGAACATTAGGGGTGCGATAGTGATTTATGGAGATCCATAGTAACAAGATTTGGATACGAATCACCCCCTAATTTTGTGTGGTTGGGAAAAACATGCCTGAGCCAAAATTGGGGGGAGGTGGTATGGTGTTTAACGACAGTTCATCGTGTTCGGACGAAGAGGAAAAAATCCACACCAAGCTCCAAAACTGACCGCAGTCGCCCCAGAGGGATAAAATGTATTTCCAACCCTCATTTTTCTCCTTTTTCGTCAAACATACCAACCCCCATCCACACCAAGCTCCAAAACTGACCGGAGTCGCCCCAGAGGAATACAATTTATTTCCAACCCTCATTTTTCTCCTTTTTCGTCAAACATACCAACCCCCATCGGGGGCTCCCCTACAAAAATCAAATTTTATATACATTTCGCTCCCACTGCTCTAACTACCCCAGTGGTGCCCCTAGAGGGCTCAACCCCAATAGTTTCTCAAAACATAACTACCCTCTATCTTCAACTCTGAAGGTGGTCCCCATACAATTCTTTTATTTTTATTTTTTTTTGTGATGTTTTTTTTAAGAAATTAGCTGCTGTCGCTCCCACTGTAGCTCCTAGAGAGGTTAAACATATGACCAATCCCCAGTAATTTTGTCCTCCTAAAATTTTCTCCAAACATACATACTCCCCAGCTTCCATTCAAAATACCTCCTAGAGGGGTAAAATGTTTGATCGACCTCCACAAGTATTTCCCTCCTAACATTTTCCCCGAACATAACTACGCCCTATCTTCAGCCCCTAAAAGGGCTCCCATACAAAAATCAAATTGTTTAAAAATTAGCTCCCACACTTAGGATAGTGAGCGCTTGACGGGAAAATCGCAGAACGTGTTCAAGCTATTTCTTTTACGACCATGTCAATGAACTCTGGCCAATTCCACGGCTCTTCACTATTGCTTAAGGAAATGCTGGAACGAACTGCAAATGAAAGAAGTGTGTCAATGTTTGCCCATTTCAAAGAGCGATGGGAACATATTAAAGACAAACCATACGCAATCCAAGTCCAAATTATTGTTTATTTAGTAATTTTGTTCGGCTGAATTAAAGGAAAAATAGCCCAAAGATAACTACAAGGAATTCCTCGAAATCGTTTTATTGTGCCTTGGTGAAAATATTCTCAATCACCATTTTAGCCCACCAGGACCATTAGTCATGCTCGAATTGCATATACTGCCCAAAAATGTGTTGTTACGAAAATATTTCGGTTCGAGCAAAATAGAATTGAGCAATTAAAGCTTTAAATAATGATTTTTATACCATTACCCTTAGGGATGAGGGAATATATCATTTGAAACGACCCAAAAGTCCAACACATAGAAGGAGTCACTTTAGACCCTAGGTTTCTTTGAACCAAAATTCAATCCTTGACTTTTTAAGTCGTTTAAGCCATGTCCGTCTGTCTGTCTGGCTGTATATAGTAATAATATCAATAAATCCAACTCGATAGTACCCAAATTCTTTATTTAGTAAAGCTATAGCAGGATACAGTTTTTGAGAACAAAACTGGAAGTCTAACCACGCCCCATCTGGTACGTCCCACGCATATCTGGTACCGCCCACTTAAGAAATCGGTTAATATTATTAATAGACCTACCGCGATCGATTCTATATTTAGGGAAGATAAATCAGTTAAAAGTTTTGGAGAATGGAGTAATAATATCAATACACCCAACGCGATAGTGGCTAAATTCTGTACAGGATAAAGTTTTGGAGAACAAATTGGAATCCCTTATACCATGTCCACACTATAGTCATTTTTCGTAATTCGCGCTCTCATTCGTAATTCAACCACAAATTACATGCCGAATAACGTAATTCTCAATACAAAATTATGAGATCGAATTACCTCCTTTAAGGGTAATTCATTTAGAATTTCCTTCAGAATTATGATCAAATCGTTGCCTTCTCTAATTTGTATCGGAATATATCGAAACTGCTGTCAAAATCAAAATGAAAATGTCAACAACAAGCACAAAGTAAAACAAGTTTTATCCATATTTTGATATTCAACCTCTTTCTTTAATAATATTTATCCTTTTTAATCAAGCTAGAGGTCACTTTAGACCCTAGGTTTCTTTGAACCAAATTCGATTCATGACTTTTTAAGTCGTTTGAGCCATGTCCGTCTGTCTGTCCGACCGTCTGTCTGTTCGTCCGTCTGTCTGTCTGGCTGAGCGGCTGGTTCGCACGATAGCTTTAGAATGACGCAACCAAATGTTTTGAAATTTTGCACTAGTTAATATTTTCCCAAATCTACTTACAGTATAGCAAATGGGCAACATGGCCCCGCCCCTTCTGGTACCTCCCGTACAAATACATCATTTCGCCCACTTTAGAAATCGAGTAATAATATCAATACACCCAACGGGACCGTACCCAAATTCTGTATTTAGTAAAGCTATAACAGGATAAAGTTTTAGAAAAAATAAATGGCAAGTCTAGCCACGCCCTTTCTGCCCACTATAAAGATGAATTAATAATATCAATAAAACCAAAGCGATCGTAACCAAATTCTTTATTTAGTAAAGCTATAGCAGGATAGAGTTTTGGGGAAAAAAAACTGGAAGTCTACCAACGCCCCATCTGGTACCTCCCATACTCATCTGCTACCGCATAATTTAGAAATCGATTAATATTATTAATAGATCCAACGCAATCGTGCTCAAATTCTGTATTTAGTAAGGATTAAGCAGGAAAAAGTGTTGGAGAAAAATCTGGAAGTCTAGACACACCCCTTCTGTTACCTCCCATACAAATGTACCACTCCACCTACTTTAGAGATGCATTTATAATATCAATACAATCGTCACCATCGTCCACAAATTCTGTATTTTGTTATGCTATAACAATATAAAGATTTGGAGACAAAAGTTGAAAGTCTAGCCACGCCTCTTCTGGTACCTTCCATACAAATGTACCATTCCGCCCACTTTAAAAATCGGGTAATAATGTCAATATAATACAAATTTTTTTGTTTTACTGAAGGTGAGGGTATATGTAAGTCGGGTTGCCCGACCGAAACTTTCTTACTGGTTTTTCAATCGGTGGACCTTTCTGTGGAAATACCCATATATAAAATTTAAATTTTCGCAATATTGACTGATACGAATATGATGTACGTAGTAGCGGTATCACAACGTGTCATATTTAGTTTTCGTAAATCAACAATCAATAAACTTTACCTTGTGCAAAATTTGACTAAATTTGGTATACTTACAAAAAGGCATGCAAGTAGGACAATGGTGACAATTTCGGTCATTTGTATGGGAGGCACCAGTATGGGTGTGCCAAATGGCATTAGCAGAAAACATTTTACTTAAAGACCAACACCATCACATACAGAGTGTTTCTATGAAATCTAATAACACAGTGCAACAGTGGAAAAAACACCCGAACGCGACTATATAGGTTCGATAGTACAACCGGAGCTGAGTAAAACCCTAGCTCAGTTTGGCTAGATTGGCTACCAAATTTTTTTTTTGGCCCCCTAAACTTTTTGAAATCCCTTGGACCCCTTGGAAAAAGGTGACATCAATTGTCGGCCAACAGTTTGTACAGTTTTTAATCTAGCTCTTTCTCTTCTTCAACAAAGATTTAGCTAATAGTCCGCTTAAGAAACTGATATAATAAAATTTCCCAAAAAAATTAGACTTCCCTCGTTTATTTTCAAAAAACGTCGATAAAAATTCAAATTTTTTCACAATTTTTTATATAAGTCGTAGGGAATCCAGATTTTTTGCATACTCTATTCAGTGAAATTGTAGTTTAGGTAACACCGAATAACTTCTCTGAACCAACCTATGCAATCTGAACAAGTCTAGGGATATTAAATAGCTCTCAAAACACACTATCTACTTTAAACAAATCAGTTTTTTAGGAGTTTTGGGCCATTGTGCAATGTTTTTACTTGCTATCTTTACCAAAAACGTACTTATTGTAGAACTGAATAACTTCTGTAAACAACCAATATGATCGGAATACTCCACCCCGTTAATTGTTCACAAAGAGCATTAGGGTGTTCCTTATATGGCATTTTTTCGAATTTCGTTAAAAATATGTATTAATCGCGATGTTGGTCATCTATCTTCACCTTACGTTTCTTTTTGCCAATATTAGGAATATATTGTGAGAAATTTTGTATCGATAGTTGGACATTAGGGTGTGCCGCAATGAGGTTAAAGTATGAATTTGTTCTCAAATCAGTTTATTACCGCTGATTATTTTTCTTTCGTATATAGACTAAGTAGTAACAAGCCGTTCAATAGCTGAAATAAAGACCTAAAATCATATGTGTTTGCTTTTACCATATCTCTTATAGTCGCTGAGATATTTGATATAGAAGTTGGGGTATTTTTAAAAAAATTATTAAAAATGTTGAAATTGAATTTCGATGTAGATTATTATGGGCAATAATATATTTCAGCTTTTAAAGGTTAATCAAGTTAAAATCTATATGTTTAAAAAGTATATGTGTATATTATCACTATCTCTATCAATTCTCGAGATATCTCAAGAATTGATAGAGATAGTGATAATATACACATTTACTTTTTAAACATATAGATTTTAACTTGATTAACCTTTAAAAGTTGAAATATATAATTGCCCATAATAATCTACATCGAAATTCAATTTCAACATTTTTAATCCTTTTTTTAAAAATACCTCAACTTCTATATCAAATATCTCGGCGACTATAAGAGATATGGTAAAAACAAACACATATTATTTTAGGTCTTTATTTCAGCTACTGAACGGCTTGTTACTACTTAGTCTATATACGAAAGAAAAATATTTAGCGGCAATAAACTGATTTGAGAACAAATTCATACTTTAACCTCATTGCGGCACACCCTAATGTCCAACTATCGATACAAAATTTCTCACAATATATTCCTAATATTGGCAAAAAGAAACGTAAGGTGAAGATAGATGACCAACATCGCGATTAATACATATTTTTAACGAAATTCGAAAAAATGCCATATAAGGAACACCCTAATGCTCTTTGTGAACAATTAACGGGGTGGAGTATTCCGATCATATTGGTTGTTTACAGAAGTTATTCAGTTCTACAATAAGTACGTTTTTGGTAAAGATAGCAAGTAAAAACATTGCACAATGGCCCAAAACTCCTAAAAAACTGATTTGTTTAAAGTAGATAGTGTGTTTTGAGAGCTATTTAATATCCCTAGACTTGTTCAGATTGCATAGGTTTGTTCAGAGAAGTTATTCGGTGTTACCTAAACTACAATTTCACTGAATAGAGTATGCAAAAAATCTGGATTCCCTACGACTTATATAAAAAATTTTGAAAAAATTAGAATTTTTATCGAAGTTTTTTGAAAATAAACGAGGGAAGTCTAATTTTTTTGGGAAATTTTATTATATCAGTTTCTTAAGCGGACTATTAGCTAAAACTTTGTTGAAGAAGAGAAAGAGCTAGATTAAAAACTGTAGAAACTGTTGGCCAGCAATTGATGTCACCTTTTTCCAAGGGGTCCAAGGGATTTCAAAAAGTTTATGGGGCCAAAAAAAAAAATTGGTAGCCAATCTAGCCAAACTGAGCTAGGGTTTTACTCAGCTCCGGTTGTACTATCGAACCGATATAGTCACGTTCGGGTGTTTTTTAAAAAGTTTGATTTTGTGTCATAGTGTAATAAATATTTAAACCTCATAAAAGCATTTATTGCATCACTATGAACAATATATGTTTCAGAGTTCAATGTAAAAACATAATAGAGTAAGAGGAAAATGGAGTTAAATTTCAGGAACTGCTGTAAAAGGAATTTGTTTTAAACTTGCAAAATTATGAAAGAAATAATTAAGTGAGATGTGAAGATAATTATTTAAAACGAGAAAAGTTTAAAATGTAACATTCTTACAGTACTTTTTGCAACAGGCAGAAGCAAATTCTTGGTTATTTTGTTATTTATAATGCTGCTGTTCATTTTGATTTCCATGAAATGTAATAGTTTTCAGTAAAAAGTTTTGTTTCAGTTAAGGAAGTTTTTGCTATATTTATGTTATTGATGCATTAGTAACTGGCTCATCTGCAAGCGTTGAGCTTAAATATTGAAAATCGTACGGAATGTTCCTTCTATTTCAGAGTCGAAATTCAAGTCGAGCTTAACCATTACTTTGTATTATTAATTAAAAAGGAGAGCTAAATAAATCCAATTTTATGTTATCCTTCAAGAGAATGTTATTAGTAATGTATGAAAGGTTTTTTGTAAAAAGATGAATTATAGGCGAACGGATGTGACTTATGTGCTGATAATACCTAACATTTGTTTTGTTTAGTATTGACCTAGTATTGACCAAATAACTATTGGACCAGTGAAAAAAAAAACTAAAGTTTCCTTTACACCCCATGAATGAGGTATAGGCTAGATTCTGGCATTATTGATATAGTTTTAGACACCTGCTTGTTTAGTAGACGAATGCGACCGTTAGCTGTTGGATAAGTCACTGCGAAGTTGCTGTCCACAACATCGAGGGACCGCCAATGAAAGAAATATAGATAACTGCGACAAAAATCTTACCATGGATCTTCTACATGATAGTCGCATGTTCTAACCATAATGCCATGGCTGGCCCAGTAATCCTACCCATAATTTCACTAATGCTCTTTAAGAATAAGTTCAAGTGTTAATTGCTTTTTTTATTCAAATACTTTTTCGTATCAGTTTATTTGTCTTTGCATGCGTTTGTATCTTTACAATATAACAATATATAATAAATTCAATTTTTTTTTAATTTTTTTTAATATTTTACAATGATAGTATTTACAACATTTGTAGTGTTTTATATGCAGAAAATTAAATGTATGAGAGTAGTAGGAATAGTTACAGGAAATGAAAGAGAATTGGAGTTCATTAAACTATCTTCATCATAGCAAACATCATTATCAGTGCGATGTTTGCAAATGATTCGTATTTATTATAGTTTCGACAAGGGATTAAATCAGATTTCGGGTCATTGGCAAGATCGGACAGGTTCACTAGAAATGGGGTTCGAGAATAGATAGATAGATCTATGGAAAATAGTAAGAAATTGATTAAATAATGTATAAGAGGCTTAAGGAAGAAATAGAAAGAGAATAAACTTTAAAAAGCTAAGTCACAGTTAGAGACCATTGTGATGTTACCATAGCCGAAGAATAGAAACTAAAGGCAGTGTTCAATTAGATATTCAGGCAGTGATAGGGATAGGGATATATTATATATATCCGACAAAGTAGTATTGAAATAACAAGGAGAATAGGGAATACTGAGAGTATATTAGAAGGGATTGTGAAGATAGGGAGCGATTAGTAAGATCTAGAAATACTCTCTTGGGCAAGAATTGTAGCTTGTAACAATCTTCTCCTCTTAAGAGAGTTTTTAAAAGGAGCGTGTGTGAAGTTTCATGGAAAGAGAGGAAAATCATTAAATGAAGGGACAAAATACAGTTAGATACAGTAAAAATGGAAGGAGAGAACTCAGGAGAAATATGGTGCTTGGTTTACTCTTCAATGTTTCATAGCTTAACCATCTAAAAAATAAAATATATTTTAACAATATCCATTTTCATTACAGACATCCTTTTTTGAATCAGTTCCGTTGGCTTCTACTTAAACACAGTTGCTTCTCCTATTCTGTAATTACCATTTACCGTAATAACCATGACCAGCAGAATTATGGCTTTCAGCTGCCAAGGCGTTCAAATGAGCGGCACGAGCATGTTGCACTTCGGCGGGTTCAACGGGGACACCATTGTGAATGACTGGAATGTGAAGGGGACCTTTGTAGGGTCCGTAATGACCATGATGGGCAGCGGTTGCGTAATGGGCGGGAGCACCACCATGACCGCCAGCATAACCACCAAGATCACCGTGGTCGCCATCCCAACGACCATCATAGTGACCATCATCGTGGCCAATGGGACCAGCTGAGGCTGAGGCTTTGGCAAGGGCAGCATAATGGGCGGCCTTAGCATGTTGTACTTCGGGTGTTTCTACAGGGACACCATTGTGGATAACGGGAACGTGGTAGCCATGGGCAGCAATTGCGTGTGAGGGACCACCATGGCCGGAACGGGCAGCAGCATGTGCAGCAAAGTGGGCGGCTTTAGCATGGGAAACTTCGGGGGTATCAATGGGTGCACCGTGGGCATGTACAGCGGCTCCTAAGGCTTTGGCATGAGCAGCATAATGTTCAGCTTTAGCGGCCTGTACATCGGGAGTATCAACAGGCACACCACCATGAGTCAAAGCGATGGGAGCAGCATGGGCATAACCACCATGACCCCAAAGAGAGCGTTTGTATAAATGATGATGACCACCATGGGCAGCGGCAGCAGAGGCGGCGGCATGAGCAGCAGCATGAGCGGCCTTGGCATGAGCGACTTCGGGGGTATCATGGGGCACACCTTCATGCGTCAATGTGATATGAGCTTGAGGCCCATGGTAACCATGACCGGCAGCATAATGACCAGCATAAGCCGCTCCATGAGCTAATACGGGAACTGGGGCAGGTCCCTTAGGCAAATTGGTGCCTGTAGCATGGAATCCATGATGAGGATCAGCTGTGTAGTGCACTGACTGAATGTGTCCATGGCCATCGACATACGAGTAAGAACCATGCGTCACTCCATCATGAGAGCGAGATTCGTGTTTCTGAGAATTGGGATCCGAGTAACCGTATGAATAACTATGGCTATGAGGATCCAAGCTGGCATATTGGGTTGAAACGGCGCCATGGTACGAAGCCGAACATGTGGCCACAAGTAATGCAGTCAAAACGATCTGAAAATAAAAACATAAGAGATGATAGAATATGAATATACAAATATGTATAGATCATTATATAGCTAACGCCATACAACAATGTAGCGTGTCAAATAAAGCATTCTTGATTCAATAATATTAGAGATTATCACAACATTCTGCAGACATTTTTAGAAATGCTGATAATTCAAAATTAATAGCCTACCACATACAAATTGCCATGTGCCACATGCAACATATTTACATAACATAAATGTTTACCAACTATTGCTTGCGATAAATGGCATGCTATGCCAATCTGTTTTATAATTGTAGGCTAAACTTTGGCTTTCAAAAGCAGCAGAAAACATAAAATTTAGCAATCCACTACACTGAACTGAACACAACAAACAGCCAGGCAAGCTCTCATGCTGCTCTGGTACGTATTTATTATCGTTTCTTAAGACCAACCATATGCGAATGGTTTGTAATCAAAATCATTACATGTGTAACACTAAAATGTGTATAATTTTCCACCAATGTCTCTCCATCTCTTGGCCCAGTCACCGACAGCCTGGGGGGACTGGCTTCGCTGCGGTTGCTCTTGCTGCTCACCTACTGTTGAGTCGGCGAGAGAGTACCACTTGTTAGTGGGGTTCGGTCATTGTTTGGTTTGTGGCAATTGTTGAATGATTTTTCAATTTCATTTTAATGTTTTGTTTTTTTCTTTTTCGTTGATCTTTTTATTTTGTTTCACCGCTGGTGATCAATCTTTCACTACTAACACATTTGATACGATTTGTTTGGTTAAGTAGTGCAGTAATTTTCTGGGCTTGAGTTGAATGCTGCAACCAACAACTAAAGTAGTTGTGTTGTGGTTTCATTCATGATTATCCAGTGGCGGCTATTTAGATTTATTGCATATAAAACTATACTTCTTAGCCAGCTATTGTTGAAATTTTATTAGCGGTTATGTTTTGTTCTATGATTAATGATCAGACGTTGCAACATCAGTGCCCGCACATGCTCTCCTTATTGGGGTGTGTGTGGGTAACAATTTTTTGAAGGTTTAATCAAGCTTGCAGCGATGTTTATCTACAGCAAATACATGTCAAAGTTCAATCATTTTCAATAGTGATGAAGTTGATAGAACAATTACTATACTACTGAATTCTTTTAGACAACATTAAAATTTAAAGCAAGTTCGTGTCTTAACTTTGTTGTTATTTGCAAGTAATCCAACAAGTGGTAAGTTATTACGCGTGTTGTTAAAATGTATCTTTCTTACGCCGTAACAACCTCGAAATGTGAAACTCCGAAATTGAAAAGGCTTTATCACGGTTAAGACAATCGTCGGATCAAGTTCTTGGCATGTTGATATTCGGTTATCTGAGATTGCTGTATTATAAAGATGAATACGATAATTGAAAACTTTGGTATTGAAATTTATTATGGCATTCAACTATGAAGCTACAGCTCATTTAACTGTTCAAGTTTGTCATGTCAACCTTAAAGCGCATCTTATTACATGTTACTATGTTTATGACATTGCTATTACTTTAATCTAAAATCACTGTATATACTATGTTTCTCGATTAACCTAGAATTCTTATACCACAAATATGATATTGGTTTTGTACACAAACTTACAATGTTTGCAGATGCTGGTAAAAAGTTTAATGCTCTAATTTGTATGTTTAAATATTGTTATATTTTATGATCAAGCTAATGTCTTATACAAGTGAAATATTTACGATCATATTTGTGATATTTTATTGATAGAATTGCGATCGTTAAATAATGTGTTTTTATAAAATAAGTTTCAAATGAATAATTATTCTGAAGGATATGTCGATAGTGAAACTGTACTGAATCTCTATTGACTTTGTGATCAATTCTAAACTAAACTTTGATACATTTTACTAGATTGGCTCACTAGTGATATTAGAAGGGGTACAATTTCAGTGGTCTTTTTGGGTAAGTTTAGTTTTCACATATCAGAAAGCACACCTAAATGGCAATGTAGAAAGTTTTAACAATGTCACCAAAAAGTCACCTGAAATAGTCGACAAAAGTGATAAGTTAGAGACACTTGACGCAAGACTTTCTTCAGAGTGTAGCAAAATAAATATGTATATCATTTGATAACATTTATGGCATTACGGCATTACATTAGGCTATAACTTTTTAGACAATTACTTTGAAAAACCATATCTTTGCTTAGCAACCATTTAATGAGATATGGAAAAGTTTCTCGCAATTATTTGAGTTTACACAAAAACTTGGACTTCGATATTGTGGATCCCTTACTATATGCTGAAGCATCGCCGTTATGATAATATCAAAACTTGTATTAATTTAGAACGTGATGTATTGCATTTTAAAGTTTTTTACAACATAACATTATTTTAGCATTCTTTTGTAGCAAAATGTTATTATTTTTCTACAAATAACAGCTTATTTTTTAAAAAAAAATTTGGTTTTCACATATACACAAAACGTTTAATCGCTGTTATTACTAAAAATTTTAAACGTTATAATCACTTAAAAGCTAATTTCACATTATAACTTCTATAGGCACAATACTATATTATTGTTTTTAACATTCATTTCCCACATTATGTTTTTTTTTCAAAATTGTCGAATTTTATAGTTCGTCTTTTAGTTTACATCTTTTATAAAAATTTATATTTTTATATAACCATTTTTACTTACAAATTGTTTCATATTTATAAGTTAAAAAATCACACTTAGTTAAAAAGTTCTTAATATATTTGGTAATCACAATTGTTTAGATTAACGGCACACAATATTTTGTTGTTTTGATTGTCCTTTCCTTGTTCTTGTTTTTTTTACAGATCAATTGAAAAGGAATGGATAATGGATATGAAACTAAACACACGCTCAGTGGGTTTAACCTCCTAGAATCGCGACTAGGACTGTTAACGAACTGTGCTAACAAGTGGTAAACGACGGCAATATATACCCCCAAATCAAACGGCATCCAACGGCAACTGCTGGCAAAGCAAAACCAGAGCACAAGCAAATTCAAATGCAAAGCAACAACAACAAAGCATACTCGTAATACAAAATCATTCCACCCAAGACACACAGACTCATTGCACTCAATCGCTGGTGAGGGGGTACCAAAAGTCAGTCAAAGAAAGAAAAATCTAACAATCCCAATGCGAATGTTCAAACCTAGATTAGCAATAATCAAAACACACACACAAATAGGCACACACCAACATACCCACGATCAATAGCTGCCTGCAGAAGTAGAGCGAAAATGTTCAAGTTGGAACGGTGCTGAGCACAAGAAACAAAAGCATATAGAAACACACACACACACACACAGAAAAGCTACAAGACAATAAGCAAAGGCAATCATTTATAGTAAGTACTACACCCAAGAAGTCAAAGTTGTTGTTCGGTGGTGTTTTTCTTGTGTCAAATAACGATAAAAACAAAATCAACAGATTGTTTGCAAAAGCAATAATGTAAAATAATATTTGTTTTTTTTTTGAATATGTATTACAACGTATGAGCTACAATAGCAACACACATTTAATCAGAAAAGAATTTTGTATAAGGAAGTGACGAACAAGCATTCTAAAATTCCTCAGAGTGTAAAAAGGAAATTCCTAAAAAAGTTTGCATCTTAAGTCTTTTGATGTTGTGGTGTAAAAGAATAGCAGAATGTGGTCTTAGGAAATGTTTGTAGCAATACAGTAACGTAATGATTCCAGTAACGTTTTAGTATATTGTATTAGTATTCTTAACATAACTTTTAGATATGAATATTTAGAAACATTTAGAAAATAAGACAGCTCAGCATGTCCTAAAACTAAATGTTTTATATTTTCACTAGTGGGCCCAGCAATGCTTCGCTATTGCATATTAGCTTGTAATATATATATTTCACATTATTGTTTTAAATTGTAAATATGATAGGCTCTATGACGGTAGTTAAAAGTTCATCATCAAAGTCATATCTATAGTTTCGACAGTTGTCTGTATGTAGGGAGAATAAACACTTATTTCACAAATCGGAAACAGAAATTCCTCTAAAGATCAAAATTCAATTTTTATATTTATCTGTAGTAGCGGGAACCGTCTGTATACTAACTACGTCTTTGGGAGTAAAAAACACTTTTGTTATGCCTTCTCCTATTGACCGCAAATGAAAATTTTATTTGAAACTTTATGCCTTTAGCCATAAAAACCTCCTTTGCCATGTCTTCTTCTCATACGGACCAAGAATATACCCGAATACTCTGTATATATTGAACTCGTATTACTATTTTTTGAAATAATTCGGTCACCAACATTTGGCTTAACAAAGTGATGATCTCATGCGCTGCATGGCATATTACGCCGTCGTGTTGGAACCATTTATCCTTCAAGTAATGTGCCATGACATGATAAATAAAAAAAATCAATTGATCGTCCACTTGCTCTAGTTCTTCTACCAGTTGGATTTTATATGAATGTAGACCAAGATCTTTCCTCAGCATTTGCAGAGACCCAATTACTGAGAACGGCGTCGGTTCGAAAAATTCGAGTCCCCTGTCACACTTACGTCTACAGCGTCGATGTTGATATTTTCTTTAAAAACAAAAAAATCTCTATCTGAAATCTTCCTGCTTCCCAGCGCGAGCTAGGAATTGATTTTAGACACAAATTTTATTGGTGAAATTTTCTTACAACTCATCGTAGATTCCGATTTTGGTTACGATTTTTGCGAATAAAAAAATTAGCCCACATTACTATTCATATCTCTGGGCGAACTGCAATATACTGTGGAATTTTGACAGTTATAACTACTTATTTTTAAAGGGGTGTAGCACAGACCACTTCCACCCCTTACTGTAATTCATTCTGCAACAATAACATATGTAACAAATTACATCTTCATACCTCTGATAGTTCATGAGATATAGCCTTTTTTACTTTCAAGTTGTATGGGCGGTGCCATGCTCCTTTATCCAATCATAGCTAAGTACAGCCAGAGACTAACAACAGGACATCAGTACCACTTTCTAAAATTATCTTATAAATCAGTCTATTATAAAAGCCGTTAGAGAGATTTTTGAAAAAGGGGCGAGGCTTCACCTTCTTCCAACCTGGCACTAATTAATACTGCTCCAACAACATATATACCAAATCTCATCTTCATACCTCCGATAGTTCGTGAGATATAGCCCTTTTGATTTTCAAGTTGTATGGGCGGTGCCACGCTCCTTTATCCAATCACAACCAATTTTAGCCAGGGTCTATCAACAGGTCAACAGTCCCACTTGGTAAAATTTTCGTATCAATCTGTCTATTGGAAAAGCCTGCAAAGCGAAAAGGGGGCGTGGCACCGCCCACTTCCACCCTGGTTGAAATTAATACGGCTCCAACAGCATATATACCAAATCTCATCTTCATACCTCTGATAGTTCATGAGATATAGCCCTTTTGATTTTCAAGTTGTATGGGCGGTGCCACGCCCCTTTATTTAATCACAGCCTAGGGACTATCAACAGGTCAACAGTACCACTTGGTAAAATTTTCGTATCAATCGGTCTATTAGAAAAGCCGTTAGAGCGATTTTTGAAAAGGGGGTGTGGCACCGCCCACTTTCACCTTGGCTGAAATTAATACGGCTCCAACAACATATATACCAAATCTCATCTTCTTGATTTTCAAGTTGTATGAGCGGTGCCACGCCCCTTTGTCCAATTGGACCGAATTGTAAATCTAAACCATCCAGGGCGCCACCCAAACGCATACAAAACAATTTATGCAAATTGGTCCAGCCGTTTAAGAGAAGTTCAGTCACAACACACGTACGGTAGAATTTTATATATAAAGATAATTATACTACAAACTATACTATAAAAAATATATATTTTGATTGAGATGTTATGTTAATGTTCAACAAAGCGTTGTGATATCACAAAGTTTGTCAACAATTTTATTAGACGTTAATATTATGTTATTTAACAATGTTACATTTAAAGACAGATGTTGATATATATACAAAGTTAATCTGTCGAATTAATTAAATATTCTAATCTATATTTATAAAATTGCTTGGTGACTGACTGACGGGGTGATTCGTCAGCGCCCTAACCAAACGGCTGTACATAGGGAGATGTAATTTGGGATGGTTGTAGACTTTATGGAGTAGACGTCAGCTAAGAAAGGATTTTTTGAAATACGTACTTTTAGGGGCAAAGAACACTTAAAAGGGATTAAACTGGTGCCAACACAAAGACCAAATGGTTAAAGCTATAATAGCGGTTGAAGCTATACAACTCGAGAACTGCACGAAGGAATTTTTGATATTCGTACTTTTATAGGTAAAAAAGGCCCAAGTCGTATAAAACTGGTGCCACCATAATTGAGAAAATGTACATGCGTCTATAAAAAAATTGAGATGCAATTTCTTGAAATTCGTACGTTTATGGGTAAAAATGTGGAAAAGGGATACAACTGGTACTATCGCCAAGACTAAATGGCTGAAGATAGAATTGCAAATATTGGGATGAATATGTATTTTATAGAGTAGCAACTCGATACAAAAGGAATTTTCCGAATTTTTTTACTTTTAGGGGCAACAAGGTTAAAAGAGTGATTATACTGGTACCATCGCCAAAGGTAGAATCGCAAAAATTAGGTTTAAATATATATATATTTTTTTTTCTTTTATTCCTATGAGGAGCATTGGGACAAATTTTTATAACGTATTCTATACAATTATACACAATTTGAGGGTCAATGTCTGGGGGGTGAACCAAACCAATTTCAAACTATAGCATTTGACCTCAGCAACAAAACTCTAAACTCCATTTTAAACCACTACGTCACAAATTTTTTTACAATTGTTTGAGGTTTGAATTTTTTGGCCAAAAGTCGATTCAAAGAATATGAAAAATCATCTATAAAAGTACATTTGGAGTATTTCATGTCTTCGGAGACCTATACTAAAACATTCAGGGGAATATTTGAAAAACTGCATAGATGTCAACTTTGGAGGGAGGTGAAGGCTTAGAATCTTCGGCAGAAATATTCTCCGGAACATTAAGAGTCGCCGAAGACAAATAACCTGTACCAAGCAAAGGTTATAAAATAAAATCAACATTAAATGTTAAGAAGGCAACTTTTGACCAAAGAGTGCAAATTCCATTTTGCTCCACTACGTCACAATTGTTTTATACAGTGGTTTGAAGTTTGTTTTTTTTTGGTAAAAAGTCGAATCAAAGAATTTGAATAATCATGTGTAAAAATACATTTGGGATAGTTTATCTCTTCGAAGACATACATTTAAATTTTCAGGGGAATATTTTATCTGAACATTTGAACCCTCTAGCTCCCACCCGTATGGGACATCTTATGATGAATTTTAAAAAAACAGCTTAAAAGTCAAATTCTTCAAATGTTCAGCATGGGTGGTAGATAGAGGGTTAAAATGTTCCGAAAAAATATTCCCCGGAAAATTTTAATGTAGGTCTCTAAAGACATGAATTAACCCAAATCTATTTTTACACATGATTATTCATTTTCTTTAATTTAACTTTTGACCAAAAAAAACAAACTTTAAGCCACTGTAAACAAAAATTGTGACGTAGTGGAGCAAAATGGAGTTTAGTGTTTTGTTACTGAGGTTAAATGCTATTGTTTGATATTGGTTTAGTTCACTCCCGAAAAAGTGTGTTGCACTGTGTTATTAATTTCACTCCAGTTCTTTCCGCTTTTTCAAATATATTTTTTGATCTGCCTTGTGGAGGTGTGGGCCGGGCGACCTCGTTTACGAGAGCGCTGCGGATTCCAGTCGTTGGCTTGTCTAATGATATCATTAGGGCCCTTTCTTAGAGTGTGACCTATCCAGATCCACTTCCGTTGCATAGTATTTGAATGAGTTGGTATTTGGTTTATAGCCCTTCGGGGGAGGCATGAGTCGTTTGTGATTTACAGCTAGTATTATCGTGGAGACCTGACCAGATGGTGGACTTCACCACACTATAACATACTACTATGCCACTGTTAAGGCCTGGTTCTAATTTCAATACACCACGAAATATTCAAATTGTTTAATAACTCTTGTGTGGGGGTACCTGGCTGACTGACAAGCACTCATGCAAACTGCAACTAGCTCCACGCCGCCATCTGCTAGAACCGAAGTTCCCATCCGGCCTGCCCCACATCCATCACCAGATTACCGAAGTAATCTGTCGGCTAAACTCTTCGTCTCCTTCAGTTAGAAGCATAGCTCCCCGTCCGACAGACCGCAACAAACTACCTTCTGCTAGGTACCGAATTACCCCATCCGGCTAGCACAACTATTTTTGTAGCTCAAAAGCTACCACGCGTTGGACAATAAACAAAACATATGAACTGAATGCTAATTGCACATTTAACTTGATAGGAAGAGCTCAAAGAGTCTGACACAAATTTATTCTTTCGCTTTATATTGAAATTAGTCCATAAAAAAGTAACAATCGCTGTGACACCCTTGTTATAGGTTTGGTGCTATCCCTCACCAAGACGCTGAGAGTGCAACGCCAGACTCAACTATAAATCTGTAAGATGCACAGTGAGAGATGCGAGACTAGTATGGTATCAAGGGACACCCAGTTCCATTTCTCCCAAGCATCAAACTCTTAGTTTACCAGATGGTGACCTTCATCTCCAAGACCAAACGCCCAAAGACGTTTATAAGGATTGTGCGAAGTGAAGTGATTTTCAAAATTCGTACTTTTTAAGATAAAAAATGATTACATCACCCAGAAAAATTAGGGGTAGATATTTCTGTCGTTTTCACAAGCAACCACTTATCTTCCAAATCCCCATTTTCAGAAGAGCAAAAATAATAAAATGATAAATAAAAACTTCTTCAAAACTTTAAAAAATGAATTGTGCGATACGAGAAGATTTTTCGAAATCCGCACTTTTAAGGATAAAAAGTAGAGAAATAGTATCATCGATCGGACCAAACGACCAACGAAAAAATCGCAAAAATAACATAAATTTATAAATCTCTTATCTCAAATTTACGTAACATCACATTTCATAAGTTTGCACGATACAAAATGAAAACTACTTGAGATACTGAAACAATTTTATTTGATTAAACTAAAAAAATGCTTATTTATAAAAATTAGGATAGTGCCAAAAAAGGTAAAAATCTTTGTAATTATTGCCTAAAATGTATACTATCATAAAAGTTATGGCCGTCTACTGGAAATAGAGAGTCCAATAGTTTAGACTGACGAGATTAACATTTTCTAGCTGTCATTTGTGGAATAAGCTGAAAATCTTCCCAAATATAGGGTTTGTTTGGGAGAAAATTTTATAAAACACTAGTGGGCCCGGCAATGCTTCGCTATTGCATATTTACTTGTAATATATTTCACATTTCTTACTATCCTTAATGCTATATAAACGCTAATTTATATATTTGACAACAATATGTTAAGTTTATTACCTTGTATCACTAACTTCAAGTAACTCCTTAACATGGAAGTTAACCAATTAACTTTTTTTGTTTTAAATTCTAAATATCATAGCCTCTATGACGATAGTCATACCTTTAGTGCCGACATGTAGATTAACTTTTTGCTGTATGTTGGGCGAAACCCCACTTCATTTCCAAATAGGAAACAGACATTCCGTTAAAAATCAAAATTGAATTTTAATTTTTACCTGTAGTAGCGGAACCGTCTGCATAACTATCTCTTAAGGCGTAAAAACACTTTTGTCATGGCTTCTCCGCCTATTGACTGCAAATGAAAATTTCGTTTGAAGCTTCATGCTTTAACCATAAAACCCTCTTTTGCCATGTCTTCTTCTCACATGGATCAAGAATACTCCCGAATACTATTTTTGTAATGTACTCGTATTACCATTTTTTGAGATAATTTGGTCACCAACGTTTGGTTAAGAAAGTGATGGCCTCACGCGATGTATGGCATGTTACGCCGTATTGTTGGAACCATTTCTTTTTCGAATAATTTGCAATGACATTATAAATAAAAAAAATCAATTGAACGTCCACTGGCTCAAGTTCTTCTACCAGTTTGATTTTATATGAATGTAGGCCAAGATCTTTCCTCAGCATTTGAAGAGACCGAGTTGCTGAGAACGGCGTCGTTTCGATAAATTTGAGGTCCCTGTCACCTTACGTCTTCAGCGTCGATGGCTTCTATTACCTGCTCAGATGCATGATTATATTCACCATAAACTTGACAAAGGGCTTCATACGTTCGGCGAACGGAACGCGCATTTTGAAATTAAGTTTGCAAGATTTGTAAACGTTGTTCTTGTGTAGTTTTTACATGGTGACACTTCATTACAATGACAGCTAGATTTACACTTTTACATATTAGAAGTTCTATACATTAAAAAATACCCCATACATAGGTTATTTACAAATTTTTGCTAATGGTTCCTCTGACATATTTCAAAAATTTAAATTATGTCCCAATCAAACAAAAGGTGTTTTCCAGTATAACTACAATGAATATTGCTTAATTTTTCTATCTATAGGATTTTTTACCGGTTCGCTCTCCTGAAAAGTAATTGAAAAATGGTAATAGTATACCAGAATCGAAATCTACGATGAATTCTAAGAACATTTCACTAAGAAAGTATATGTCTAAAGCCAATTCGTAGTTCGCGCTGAGAAGCATTAAGATTTCAGGTGGAGATATTTTTTTAGTGTATGAGCAATTATCGAAAACTTCAGACCGATGGGCCCCGGCTCCAATTTTGACATACCATTCCGATGTTTGGAGACCAAGGCGAAGAGAATGGTATATTTTTGACATTGTTTGAAATCCCGTCCAATATTCTGCGCCATAACTTTTCAACCAATACATAGATTTGCTTCTGTAATACCTCATTAGGGAAGTCAAAATTACGCAGAAGGTCTCAAAAAAATATACCTTAAGTTTTCAGTTTTTGCTCATGTAAAACCAACAAAAAAATCTCAATCTGAAACCTTCATGTTTTCCAGACACAAAATTTATTGGTGAAATTTTCTAACAATTCATCATAGATTAGATTTTTGCGGACAAAAATGAACTTTGAGAACGATCACACTATCACTATGGCAGTTAACTGATTATTTTAAAAGAGGTGTGGCACAGCCCACTTCCACGCTTACTGTAATTCATACTGTAACAACAACATATGTAACAAATCACATCTTCATACCTCTGATAGTTCATGAGATATAGCCTTTTTTACTTTCAAATTGAATGGGCGGCGCCACGCTCCTTTGTCCAATCACAACCAAGTACAGCCAGAGATTATCAAAAGGTCATCAGTATCACTTTCTAAAATTATCGTATATATCGGTCTATTGGAAAAGCCGTCAGAGCGATTTTTTAAAAGGGGGCGTGGCACCGCCCACTTCCTTCCTGGCTGTAATTAATTCTGCTTCATCAACATATATACCAAATCTCATCTTCATACCTCTGATAGTTCATGAGATTATAGCCCTTTTAAGTTTCAAGTTGTATGGGCGGTGCCACGCCCCTTTATCCAATCACAACCAAATGTAAATACCTACAGATCACCAGTACCACTTGTTAACATTTTTGTATCAATCGGTCTATTAGAAAAGCCGTCAGAGCGATGTTTGAAAAGGGGGCGTGGCACCGTCCATTTTCATCCTGCCTGTAATTAATAATGCTCCAACTCCATATATACCAAATCTCATCTTCATACCTATGATAGTTCATGAGATATAACCATTTCGATTTTCAAGTTGTATGGGCGGTGCCACGCCCCTTTATCCAATCACAACTGAATATAGCCAGGGACTATCAACAGGTCAACAGTACCATTTGGTAAATTTTTCGTATGAATCGGTCTATTAGCAAAGCCGTTAGAGCGATTTTTGAAAAGAGGGTGTGGCACCGCCCTCTTCCACCTAGCTATAATTAATACTGCTCCAACAACATATATACCAAATCTCATCTTCATACCTCTGATAGTTCATTAAATATAGCCTTTTTAATTTTCAAGTTGTATGGGCGGTGCCACGCCCCTTTATCCAATTACAACCAAATGTAGTCAGGAACTATCTACAACAGTACCTCATAGTAAAATTTTTGTATCAATCGGTCTATTAGAAAAGCCGTCAGAGCGATATTTGAAAAAAGGGGCGTGGCGCCGCCCACTTTTTGAAAAAATAAAACCTTTTAAACCATCCGGAAGCTATAGCGAACAAAACAAAAAAAAATTGAAAATCGGTCCAGCCGTTTTGGAGTTTTAGCGAGACAACTGCACAGCAATTAATTTTTATATATAAGATTGATTTTTATATGGGGTGAAGATTGTGGGTAGGAATGTTTGGGGAATAATTACTAAAATTTCCGACTGTTGGGCTAAAGACATTCTCCCGGCCTATTTTGGCATCAAAATCTCCCAGCACGATTTTAACATCACGGCTACGGTCATATGTTTCTTCAAGTTGGGCGTAGGATACGTCTTTGACCTCGTCCCTTCTCCGTCGGTGCATGAGCACATATCAGCGTGATCTAGAAATATTTTGCTTTCACTCTTATGGTGGCAATTCGTTCACTGACAGGAGTAAACCAAGAGACCAGGTGTCGTAGTCTCTTGCCGACTACAAATCCACAACCAAACTCATGCTTATCCGCGTGGCAGCTGTAGTTCACGTACACGTCACACAGCCTCATCCAGTATAGCAGTAATGTCAGCCTTTTTTTTGACGAACGTTCTCATGGCCGCCACTCATATTTACTCTTCGAGGACATCCGCCAGTTGAATATCTCATTTTAATCTCATTGCAAATTACCAATGAATTTAACCTATAAGAATGTAGGTTATATACTTTGGTACAAATTAGGTATGAAATAGTATGAAAGAACGCTTTTATTAAAATGTTAATTCATTTCTGTCACATTGATTTATTGACTGCCTCACAGCAGCGCTTTTGCTTAGAGTATTTTTTGCACAGTTAGCACTGATGCAAAATAACCTGTCTAATGGGTTAGTGGAAAATCCATGCGTTTAGCTTTAAATGTGTAGGGCACGAAGCTGGAAAAATGTACCCGACATGAGATAATTGTAAAGAACTTTCTAAAAAATAATCCTTGCAAAGCAATCCTTAAACATATATTTGTGCAAGCTAATGTAAAGCTTGTGATCATTACCAGTCTGTTTTCCTTCTATTTATATAACTATTATCGGAATCTACTTTGAATACTTTCGATACTTTCCAATTACTGATCTCATTTGAATGTTAATAACTGTAAAATCGATAACCTCTCTTCTGCTAGTAACAATAAAGTTATGTTTATTATTAACTGTTTTTTGTTTCAATTATAAAGTAGAATGTAGCAGCTCATTAGCCAGACTACTTGCATATTATTCCCAATTGCAGTGGTTCAGGTGTCTTCGCTGACAGATAATATCATAGAACCCTATTAAACATAAAAATTATCATAAAATACATAAACTTAAAAATATTCAAAATTGGGCAAAATTTAAAAAACACATTCTAATTTTGCAACATTGTATGCTAACACTTGTTGTAATCGATGCAGTTAAATAAATGTGATATTTGTGATGTTAACTTTAATTATAGTCATGCAAATTTAAACTAAAATAAGGAGATTATAATTTGAGTGGATTAACATTAATGCCACAGTGCATAAAAACCAATTTATATTCAAAAATTGTAAAGGCAAATTTGTAAGTGGCATCAACACCGGGCTCGCGTGTTGTTGAAGATAAATTTAAAATTCGCTTTTTGAGGCGATTGTGAAACGCTGGGCCCAGCCGTTGCATGATGGTTAGAACACACGACTGTCAAGCGGGAGATCCCTGGTTCGGTTTGTGTCTCCAGTTATCTAAATTTTTCTTTCATTGCCGGCCCCTCGATGTTGTCGACACTATACTTAAGTAGTGTCGAGTCAATTGGCATGTGTAGTAAAAGCTTCTCAAACCGTGACGTTAGTATTCGTCGATAAACAACAGGTGCCGTCAGTTGTGAATCTTAAATTAGAAAACAAGTTAATTCGCAATAACGCAAGAAGCTATCCCATACCTAGGGTGTTCAAAACCGAAACCGAAAAACCGTAAACCGGTTTTTTTTATTTAAAACCGTATGCCGGTTTTTGCAAAAATGCCATTTTCGAATAGCCGGTTTAACCGAGTTTTTTGCTTCGGGTACTCGGTTTTTTTTAATTAGTTTGAAATTGAATTTTAAAATTTTTCTAAGCTTCTAAAAGCATTCTTGTTTATAAAATGTAAAAAGATTTTTCTAAATTAATTTGAAATTTTATTTTAAAATTTTCCAAAGCTTCTAAAAACATTCTCGTTTATAAAACGTTAAAAGTTTTTTTTATATTAATTTTAAATTGAATTTTTAAACATTAAAAAGCTTCTAAAAACATTCTCGTTTACAAACATTGAATACCCTAATTATATGTATTAGTACCGGAAAATATCCTACAAGCTAATCCTGTGTAAAGTAGCCTAAAAATGGGGAAACGATGGAATTTGCTAACGAGCTTTTTAAAGAATTTATTTCTGCAATTTCCCCAACAACGGCAGAGTCTATTAACAGTTCAGATTGTGAGATGGGGGAATCTTCTAATGGTAGTCTTTGCAACGATTTAAACATGACAATAAATAACATCCAAAATCCACCAGTGAAAACAAATTGCAATGACACAAGCCTGTATGACGATTTCAACTATTTCGACAGATTTAATAAAAGGACAGAAAAGCTCAACATCCTTCTATACGCTCTTTTGCCAATAAATCATACTTCCACAATAAGTGAGCGCGTGTTTTCTGTATCAAGCTTTATAAAAACGAAATAGAAGAATTGACTCAAAATTTAACACTTAAATTGCATATTATTTCTTAAATAATATTTTAACCAGTAAGAAAGTTTCAGTCGGGTAAGCCGACTTACATATACCCTTAGGCTGATGACAGAGTAAGCGCTACAGGCGTTGCTATGCTTGAAGCTACAACCTTTTTTGCTATATCAATCTTTGACATGTCAGAGTAAGCGCTAGATCGTGTGCTACATTGTGTGTTTTTTGAGAGAGAGAATGAGAGCGCAAACTTTTGTACGCACTCTTTGGTGTATCTGTTTTTCATTTGTTTATGTTATGTGTGTCTTATTTTGTAATTCCAATTGTTGTCAACAATTATTCTTTAGTGATAATGTTTTTTTTTTTGGTCCCAGACAAAGGAGGGGTAAAAACTTCCGTAATAAATGTTTCGGTATCAAAATCACAATTTTTTTAATTTGATTTTACAAACCAATGGAAAAATAGACGCGTGCGTTTGCAATAGAAAAAAACAATGCGAAAAACCATTTAAAAACAACGCACGCATGCACCCATACATTGACCATGCCAAATTTTTTTATTTTAACTCTCTCTCTCACTTCAATATGTCGCTGCTATAAATCATTTCACTACCATAGCTGCCAACTGTGACGATTTTTCGTCATTTTGACGATATTCTTCATAAAATATGGACTTGACGATTTTGACGATATTGGCTCTAAAACTAGTACGAACTGATGATTTTTTACTTTTGATGTGGCCACTATCAAATAATGTTAAATTTTCAACTGCAACGAAGAAAAGTTGCTATAATAGAATATATCAAAGAAAAAAAACCATCAAATCTAATATTTTTGTCATTCTTTGGCTCTGAGCAAATTATATGTCGCCATTTTTAATGAGGACTATGAAATATTTCTCTAATAATTCTAAACGAAACTATCAAAAAATCTTCGGTAATTTTTTTCACAGCGTAAATAAAACAAATTCAAAAAACTTACTCGGAACTGAATAGATTTAACATTTTTACTAACAAAGAATTCGGGCACAATTTTGATTTTGACAAATTTTTCAATGAAATTATGTATTTAGGAACTATTTACTTTATGGAATATTAAAAAAAGATGGTTGTAAGCACATCGCTTATGTCCAAGCCAATATTCGGAAAGAATGAATAAATGTTTGAATTTCAATGTACAACATCTATGTATGTACAACAACGTATTAAAACACCTACTCGTTATTGAATTATTTGGAAGTAAAATACAATTCATTGCATACATAATTAATTTTTAAATTTTATTTTAAGTAGCAGATAATTGAGATAATTTTTTAAAATTGTATCTTAATAATTTTAAATAATTTAAAAATTTGAAACTTTAGATACTCATCTGTTCTGCTTTATATAAAGTTTAAGCCATATACCATGTTTCGCCTTTGAATATTATTGAATTAATATTAACAACCTAAAATACTGTTATAACTTAAATTCATTTTCGACTTGTAGCTTACAGGTTCGACAAAGTTTACAAATGTAGCTTTAACACATATTGTGAAACAGTTATTAATTTTCTGGAAAACTTTTGAATATTATTATTTTTTATAAAAATTCAGATAAAACAAATAGATTTATTTAAATTTTTTACACATTTGCATTTTTTTATTCCCTAAAATTCAAATTATTTAGAACATGACGAAATTTTGACGATTTTAAATTTTGGAAATACGATTTTTTGTGGTGTTTGACGAAAATATTGACGATATTTCGATAGAAAATGTTGGCAGCTATGTTCACTACACGCTTTATAGCGGCCAAGCACTGAAACTATTTTGTAGCTCTGCTCTCACTCTGACAACATTTGAGCGAGCACATAAGTTAATACAAGCAGAGTTTTGTAGCAAGTTGTAGCGACATATCATAGCAACGCTTATAGCGCTCACTCTGTCATCAGCCTTACCCTTAGTAAAACATATAATTTTCTAGTATATTGATATCATTACTAGATTTCTATAGTGGGCGAAGTGGTACATTTGTATGGGAGGTACCAGAAGGGGCGTGGATAGACTTAAAGATTTTGTTCTTCAAAACTTTATCCTGATTTAGCTTTAATAAATACAGAATTTGGGCCCGATCACGTTGGGTGTATTGATACTAGAGTAGGCGGAATAGTACATTTGTATGGGAGGTCTCAGATGGGGCGTGGCTAGACTTAAAAACTTTATCCTGATTTAGCTTTACTAAATACAGAATTTGGACACGATCACGTTGGGTGTATCGCGTTGGATCTATTAATAATATTAATCGATTTCTAAAGTGCGTGGTAGCTGATGGGTATTGGAGGTACCACATGGGGCGTAGCTAGACTTCCAGTTTTTTCTCCAAAACTTTGTCCTGCTATAGTTTTACTAAATGTAGAATTTGGGCAAGATCGGATTGGGTGTATTGATATAACATACTAAGTAAATGCATTTTTTAAACCAAATAATTTTTTATAAGTATTTTTAACTTTTTAGAAAAAAACCGAAAAAAACCGGTTAAACCGGTTTTCTTTAAAATGCTGTATTCGATATCCGATTTTTCTAAAAAATCAATTTTTCGAATAACTCGGAAACCGGGTTTCTAAAAAAAGGAGGTATTTGAACACTCTACCCATACCTCATTGATGGTGTGTAAAGGGAAATTATGTTAAGTAAGTAATATTGTGAAACGTTAGTATAACGAGTTTAATTGCCGTCAACCTTTCCTCTTATTCATAAAGGTCGTCAAAAATCCGTAATTGGACAACAAAATTTTGATGCTGTGGAGAAACTGTAATGTATTGATAGGTGCATTACATTATTGTAAGCTAACAAATCTGGGTAGTCAGCATTACACTATTAAAGGAACGAGCAATGTTGCAATGATGAATGAGGACTTTAACTGTATTTTAAGTCTATTTGAATTCACCTGAAAGCTAGGCTCAAAGAACTGACATTAATACATAAAGAAACAATTCTGTTTATTGCAAATCGGTATTAGGAGCATCATGAATTAATCGCATATTTTAACTGTACGAGTGGCAGTGTTATTGGTAAGTGATATTTCTTAAAACTTTCAACTTTTTTATTATTGTCAAACAATGCTCCTCAATAATGGACTCTTTTACCATTCCTGAATGAAGTCAGATTTTTGGCCAACGATATGCGTAAAGATGCTTTTAAACATATATCCTGGTTAGTTACATGAATGAGATGATGAGATTTTACCAGAGCAACTCTATGATCCTTTTGAATAGTCGTTTTCAAAGTTGTTTTGTTTTGATTTAAAATGTCATTATACGTTTTCGGTTTTATACACAGCAATTGTTTCACTGCACATTAAAAATTTTAGTTTTGTATTTTTGTGGCTTAAAACTTAATTTCCCTTTAAGCCCCATGAATGATTTATAGGATAGTTTCTCGCGTTGCTATGAATTCACACGCTTTCGATTTGAAGATTCACAGCTAACGGCACTTATTTGCTTATCGACGAATGTAAACGTCTCTGTTTGAGAAGCTTTTACTACACATTGCACTGAACTCGACACTATAATGCGAAGTTGCTGTCGATAACATCGAGAGTGCCGCCAATGAAAGAAAAATGTAGATGACTGGAGACCGGAATTGAACCCCTGATCTCTCGCATGATAGCCGCGTGTTCTAAACATCATGCAATGGCCGACCAGAAAGGATAATAAATGACTGTGTTACCATTGAGGCTGAAGCATCATTTCTTCTTCCTCTTCTTAATTGGCAGCAGCAACAGAAATTCATCTATCAGTAGCCGAACGTATAAAAGAAGTGTAGATAACAGCTCTTTCACCTGATCCATCTAACGAAGTTTGGGTCGCCCTTTCCTGCGTAGCTCATCGAGTTTATTGACGAAAACCCTTCGAGCTGGAACATTTTCATCCATTCGTACAACCATGGACAGCGAACTTGGTCTATTTCAACTCGTTGATTACGTCGATATCGTTGTACAGTTCATACAGCTCGTGGTTCATTCAACGACGATACTCGCCGCTAAAGATGCTGGGTCCAAATATTTTGCGAAGTATTTTTGTCTCGAAGACTCCCAGAATGGATTGATCCGATTGTGCCATTACCCAGGATTCTGCGCTGTAGAGCAAGACAGGTAGGATCAGAGCCTGGTAGAGTTCATTAAATCGCTTGCTTAGCGCATAGTAGCAGTCTAGTCTTTTGATTTCCAGGATGACATTATTATTTTTGTTTTTGGGTCAGCCAAGGTAGACAAAATCAGCTACCACTTTAAAGTTACAGTTGTCAACGTTCACGCAGCGTCCCAGACGAGTGAACTCTTTGTTCGTTGGAACAAATAACTTGGTTTTGTTCTCAGTTATCACCAGACCCACTTCTGCCGACTGCTTTTCAATGCTCGTAAAAGCAGCAGTAACATCCCACAATCCACGACCAATGATATCTATATCATCGGCATCCGCGAACATCATGTGACTTTTGTTAAAGATGGTCCAATTCCTGTTTACTACAGCCTTCCGCATGATCATCTCCATTACGATGTTAAAAAGATCGCAGAACAGACTATCGCCTTGTCTAAAGCCTCGCTTGGTAGAAAATGGCTCTGTCAGATTTTTACCAATTTTCACTGATGACTTCGTGTTAGTCAGTGTCATCCCACAAAGTCGTATTAGCTTCGCGGAGATACCAAACTCAGCCATAGCATCTAACACTTTCTGACTGTCGAATGCAGCTTTGAAGTCGATGAACAGATAGTAGGCGTCGATCTGCATTTCTTGAATCTTTTCCAGGATTTGTCGTAGTGTGAATATCTAGTCGGTGGTGAATTTGCGCTGTCTAAAGCCACACTGATAAGGTCCAATCAGGTTCGCCTGATTATCTTGTTTTGGCTCGGTGGTGGACAATCTACTCCGTCGTCTATGATTGGTGTGATTTCGTCACTTATGCTGCCTTCGGGAATGAGTAGAGATTGAGCGGTCCCTCTATATTTGCACAGCACTCTGAGTGTCCGTGACCAGATTTCCGTCTCTGCCCTTACAGGTGGGGATCACTGTTCCAAATCCTTTTCTTTTAACCTTTTGGTAGAACTTTCGAACTTCACATCTATTCCTGTAGTTTTCGATATCCTGGCTCTCTTTTTTCTTACACAGACGCTTTTTCCGCCTGAACAGGCGTTTCATCTCCCTACTCTTCTCATTATAACGCTGTGTCATCGCACAGTTTGTTTGAAGTAATTCTCGGTGGTATGCACCTTTTTGATGTTTATCTTCCTTTGCGTTTGGTTACGAGTGTTTTAAACACTACTTAATCGTGTCCGTATCTTGGCTGCAACTAGGTGGTGATCCGAGTCAATATTTGCACCGCGCATCACACGCACGATATATAGCTTGAGACATGCCTTGCATCAATTACCACGTGATCAATCAGATTTCTTGTATTTTGATCGGGAGATATTGTTGTTTTTTCTTTTCTTCGTGTTTTCATAACAACTGGTTTGTTTAAGGAGAGCAGGATCCGCGCCCGATCCTAGTTTATTGCGGCTGGAAAAGCCACTAAGAGAGCCTCTGTATTGAGCTTCAGTAACTTCTGTTACCTACTTCCTAAGACTCATCGGTGGTAGAATGCCGTTTAGGTTACTCAACATTGCGCCTTCTCACATTTGCTACCACTGAACGGATTGGCATTGCCCGGGGAATACGTGATCTCTCGGACGTTGCTTGGGAACCTCCAAAATGAGCTTTTGGATACTCCCAAATTAATAAGTATCAGCAAGACTCAAATTAGAAAATTCCCCATTCTCATCATATCAATCAATCTTTCAGAATTATTTTAATAAGACTCTCACTTAGCTCCATTTTCCTTCATTCGTACAACGATTTTTACAACATACTTAATTTAACTATCATAACTACAAAGTTTTGCATCACTTCATTTGCAAAATGACAATACGTAATACAGTTTGCAGTTGATTGAACCCTAATGGTCCGAATTTGAATTGTTACAAATAAGCTAACGTAAACATAGACTCAATGAATAGTTAGTTATTATTGTTACTATGAGTAATTTACAATATTAATTGTAATTATTAAATATGACCTTACTTTTATTTTCAGTGTTTTTGTACTCCGCAACAGTTAAATTAATAGTTTAGTTATTTTAGTAATTTTTGAAAGTTTGTACGGTGGTCAGAAATACCTCATGGTACAGGTAATTCCCTTCATTTGTTTTGCCACACTTTTCAGCATTCTTATTTAGTTTCAGCGCGATACCGCTGGTATTTCCTTTGGCTGCAACTAATTTAATTTATTAACTTAAGGTATTTTCTTTAGACGTTTACTTCGAAGAGGTTTTTTTGTCTGTTTTATTTTTGCCTTAACGTTGAAAAGATTTTGTCCCAAGCGAGTTTTTCTTTTTACTTTAGTACAATTCGCTGTGGCATTGCAACATAACTCTCTTATTGTTGTTGGCCATTTTTTTGGGCGTTTGCCACATGGCTCAAATCTGCAAATTGTATCTGTAGCACTAGCAGCAGCAACAACAATAACAACATCAGTGCCACCACCGTCAACACAGAGCACCCAGTGAAGCATTGAACCGGCTAAACAACAGAAACTAGTGAGATATTTACTCTCAGTTTGTTTAAGGCACTTGGAGCCAAATTTAAAAATTCGTAGTCATGTGCCACTTGAAAATATTTATATGTATCTATCTGTTCAGATCATTTTCTTGTCATTTATAATAATATTTCTGTTTTCTTTCGTTTATTCGTTACCTGAGTAATAACAATTCTATAGCATTTCTGGGTTGTTTTAGTTGGCAGACCGACCGACCGACCGACCATTCCACATGCCACAACACTCCACACCACTCACATAGTACACAAATATGATTTGGGGTCTATCTTGTCTTCTTGCATTACGGTTAAAGACCATATGTTTTACGATATCTTTGTATTAATATCGGCAACTTAATTTCTGTTAAACATTTTCAATTTGACTGGGTTTCCTACGGACCGGCTGGAAACCAAGAAACGGGTGGGGATGATGGCGGTGGTGGCAACTGTTATGTTACTGGGGATATCATGCATGTCACCAAAGCAATTATTATGATTTTTATGCAATTCTTGGCTATCTGGCATGGCCCCTCTTCTGATCTTGTGGTGACTTACTATATTTGCTACATATGCTATGCAGTGGTGGGCATTTTTCCTTTACGTTCATTTTGTTGATAATCATTATCATTCCTATTTGTTTTGACATTCGTGGTTTTCAATAGTGGGTGGAGTAGATTCAATAGTGTTTGGCATAAAATATGTGAGAATAGTAGAGACGGTGGTGCTGCCGATGCCGTTGGTGCTGCATTACAAAACTCACAATTATTAAGTCACAAATTTTGCAATTGTCTTTTAATGATATATAATTTATCATTAAATCTAATTGCGTTGAATGGTAATTAAATTAACAATTTATGCAAATTGACACTTATGATTCTTGTATGTAAAACAAAAGACGCAAAAGATAATGTATCTGCATATGCATAGTTAACATTCCTTCGAGTGTTAAAACAAAGTAATGATAATATACATCTTCATCTCTGTCAGCTCGATAAGACAAAACTATACGAAAGACTTTGTTTTATCGTGGCACCGTCTTACCTAATAAAGGACCATTAGCAGATGTAAGACGTAGCTTAAAATCATTCATGTGGTATTTTTATACCTTCACCCTTAGAAATGAGGTTATATATCATTACATACGTGATGAAACACTGTAACGTAAGTAAAATTGTAAGGGCCGTTGTTGAATGTGAGCCACACCTAAACGTTAAGTTCTTTTCTGCATTTCATTTGAAATTTCTCAATTTCAGACTAACTCAATTTGAACCATGGAAAGCTACGCAATCGAGCGACGCTTTAAAGTTATTCCGGCCTATTATGGACAAGGGCGTTCAAATCAAAATGCATATCGTTCACTTCGTGATTATTTCGGTCAATTTAATAGTCCAAATGTGCGTACAATAGGAAAAATCGTGCAAGCCGCGTCTGTAGGAGATGTGCATGCGCGTAAAGCTCGCACTGCAAAAAACATTGTGTGGCTAAAGAGCCGTCCACCTCAACTCCGCGTCGTGCCCAACAAATGCACCTCTCACTCTCGTCGTTGATGAACATTATGTATAAAGGCTTGCATTTACACGCTTACCACGTGCACTTGACTACAGAAGTAAAGCCTCCTGACCATTCCAAACGTCGTCAATAGTCAGAATGGTGGCAAGAAATGGAAACAGTGGATGATCAATCTTCGAAGAAAATCATTTTCTGTGATGAGGCATATTTTCACCTCAGTGGATTCGTCAATAAGCAGAATTTGCGCATTTGCGCGAATGCTAATCCAAGAGTGATTGTCGAAAAACTAATGCACCCACAAAGAGTAACAGTTTGGTGCGATTTAGGTGCTGCCGCCATCATCGGGCCGTATTTTTTCCAAAATAAGGCCGATCAGGCAGTTACTGTGAATGGTGTTCGCTATCATGAGATGATAACGTTTTATGGCCCGAATCCATATCGGACGATATGTGATTTCAACAGGACAGCGCCACTGTGGAGTGAATGGCCTCAACGTAGTTTTGACAATTTTTTCTGCCTCGTGCGATTAATTTTACTCGGTTAAAATTCAAAAGTTCGTCGCCGTGTTTGTTTAGGTTTTCCACTTTGCCTGATGCCTTGCTTTTTCCACTCTAAGGCTTGTCCACAGATTTTTGTTGGTGGCTTTCGCAAGGTATATCCAATTCGGTTCCATCGTCTCTTCTTGATTTCGTATTGTATCGGAATTTGGTAGCATTTCTCCAGAAGTTGTTTATTGGACATGGTATTCCGCCACCAGATCTTTAAGATTTTTCTTAGGCATTTATTGATGAAAGTTTCTTTATAAGCGCATTCGGTATATGACCGATACATGATAATAAAATTGTTCTGGGAGATTTAATTGCTAAAATAGGAAGGGAAGATGCTCTTGGCTCAGCAGTCGGAAAATTCAGACCACACAACAACACATCCGATAACGCAAAGAAAGCTAGATATCACAAAGTTGCATACCATCGAGATAGCCAATGCCTACAGGGATAGAGGCGAAGCCCGAAACATCTACCAAATGTTTAAAAGCAAAGGTTTTGGAACAGGGATCCCACCTGTAAGGACAGAGATGGAAATCTGATGACGGACACTCAGAGTGTGCTACAAATATAGGGAACACTTTCAATCTCTACTCGTTCCCGAAGGAAACATAAGTGACGAAATCACACCAATCATAGACAACGGAGTAGATTGTCCACCACCGAGTCAAAACGAGATCAGCACGGCCATCGCAAGGCTTAAAAATAATAAAGCTGCGGGACCCGATGGACCACTGGCAGAGCTTTTTAAAGCCGGTTGTGATATGCTGAAAACGTGCATGCACCAGCTCATAAACAAGATTTGGCTCAAGGAATGCATGCCCGATGATTGGAATATGACTGTTTTATGTCCTGTGCTTAAGAAGGTGATCCACAAATGTGTTTCAGCTATCGTAGGATTAGCCTTTTACCCACCGCGTACAAGGTCCTGTCTAGGGTGTTATATGAAAGACTAAATCCAATTATGGCGAACCTGATTGGACGTTATCAGTGTGGCTTTAGATTTGGTAAATCCACGTCCGACCAGATATTCACAGTACGAAAAATCCTGGAGAAGACCCATGAAATGCAACTCGACACCTACCATCTGTTGATCGACTACAAAGCGCATTCGACAGTCCGATACGACAGAAATTGTTAGATGCTATGGCAGAGTTTGGTATCCCCTAATACGACTTTGCGGGATGACACTGACTGACACGAAGTCTTCAGTGAAAATTGGCAAAAATCTGACAAAGCCATTTTCTACCAAGCGAGGCTTTAGACAAGGCGATAGTCTGCCTTGCGATCTCTTTAACATCGCAATGAAGATGATCATGCGGAAGGCTGCAGTAAATAGGAATGGTACCATCTTTAACTTTTAAAGTCACATGCTGCTCGCGTATGTCGATGATATAGATATCATTGGCCGCGGTGTAAGTGGGTCTGGTGATAAATGAGGACAAAACCAAGTTATTTGTTTTTAACGTACAAAGAGTCTACTCGTCTACAACTATAACTTTGAAGTTTGAGACGATTTTGTCTACCTTGGCTCCGCCAAAAACATAAACAATAATGTCAAAGATCCAACTCTACCAGACTCTGATCTTACCTGTCTTGCTCTACAACGCAGAATCCTGGTTAATAACACAAGCGGATCTATCTACTCTGAGAGTCTGCGAAAGAAAAAATACTTCGCGAAATATTTGAACCCATTATCCTTAACGACGAGTATCGTCGTCGAATTAGCCACAAGCTGTACAACGATATCGACGTAGTCAAGCGCGTTGAAATAGACCGAGTGCGCAGGCTTGAACACGTTGTACAAATGGATGAAAATGTTCCAGCTCGAAAGGTTTTCGTCAATAAACGCGATGGGGTACGCAGGATGGGGCGACAAAACTTCGTTGGATGGGCCAGGTGAAGGAGCTGTTATCTATTTGGACTTCTATTCTACGTGTGGTTACTGATAGATGAATTTCTGTTGCTGCTGCCAATTAAGAAGAAGAGGAAGTTTTCTGTTGGTGTAGGTCGAAGAGAATCTTAACTTTTTCCGCAGCTGTGCAAAGGCACCTTGGCCTTGCATATTCTACTAAAAATGTCGTACTCCGGATATGGTACTGAATTCCTGTTCTTCATCATGTTGCGGTGGTTGTAAAATTAGTGTCGTATTTCGAGTGATTCTGGTATGCTCTTCCGCAACCACGTCGGCGGCTTTGAAGAGCCGGATTGTTTAAAATCTCCGAAAAATGTTCTTTGAATCGCTGTACTTTATCTGCATTAGATGTTAAGAGGTTCCCATTCTTATCCCGGATAGGTCGTGACTAACATGGGTTTTTCCCACATATAGACTTATTTCATTTGCACGAAATGTTAGCCAAATGGCGGATTCTCGAATTTGGTTTGCTTTTCTGCATTCTTCGATGATTGTCCACGTTTCGTCACTCATCCATGCTTTCATCTTCTTCAGGTGCAGGCCAAGGACTATTGCGCTGGCATAAAGAATTTTGGATTTGAAATTTAACCACAAGGATTCAACTCGCTGACCCTTGTGTTGTTGTTGATGATTTTGATCTGTGGGAGTCAGCTTTTTTTTTGCATAGCCTGCAAACGCGCCCCGCCCATGATATATTCTTGTAATACGATGAATCCATTATACAAACCAAAGAATTGCGACAACACCACTGCATTTACTATTGTATTCGTTAAGTATGAACAATTATACAAATTAACCCCCTACAATGTAGTCAAAAACATTATATCCATAACCGATCAATTAACACATGTAATTTAAAATGTCACCATTAATCTCCGCTCTAATTTATTGTTAAAATGCAATCAAGCCAACAAAAAGTTTCCAACTAAGAAAAAAAAAACGCACGACAATTGGAAGCCATGGACAAATTTCTAATTATTCCCTATTGAATGCATGGACTAAGTTATACTGCAATGAATAAATCATAGATATTTTGATTTGTAGATATATTATTATGATACCCATTAGCTCCTCTCAGACTAAATTTACGAGGGGATGAATAAAAATGTATAGTAAATAACTAAAATATGCAGGTTACTTACAATTAAATGGTGTCCATGTAAGAGTAAGTAGTTCGTAAGTTTAAAAGATATTTCTCTAAAGGGATTAGATAGAACTCAGTCAACGAAAGCCGCTTAAAATGTGTAAGAAAGTTCTGCAAATGTAATAATGTAGATAAAAGACAAAAATGCATACATAATATAATCAAATCATTAATATTTTTCGGCGATCAAGTGAAAATACCATTTAGGTTGTTCTAGTTCATAGGCCGATATGCAGTCCATATATACGAATTATATACTCTAAGTAAGTTTAAAATGTATTTCTCTAAAGGGATCAAATTATAACTCGGTCAACGAAAGCCGCTTAAAATGTGTAAGAAAGTTCTGCAAATGTAACAATGAAGATAAAAGACAAAAATGTATAGATAATATATTGTTTAAGTCTTGAGTAATTAAAATTAATTAATTTTTAATTACAATAGAATTATTTAACATACTTATCAATTTGTGCCTGCTTGTGGAGCAAAACCTTAAAAAAATTTACTTATTTGTATAGGAGATACAACATGTCAGATTTTTTTTTATCGTAAATCAGTGTTTAATAAACGTTTATCTTGGCAAAATTTGTCTGAATTCAGTGTACATAAAAAAATCGAATAGTTAGTTTTTCTGAGGTTTCGCCTCCTACCACAATATAAATTAACCGACCAATTTTCATAACTCCCTAAGTGCCCGTCTGGATTTTATGGGAGAAATATTAATTTTCCATAAAAAGGTCATTTTGTACGGGAGGTACCAGAAGGCGTGAAACGATATAGTCCATATTCATTCCTGAGTCCAATTTTCATAAGCTTACACAATACGCAAAATTTGGGTGAATTCAGTTTACTTACAAAACAAATATGTATGTAAGGCTATGAGGGTGAATTCGGTCATTTGTATGGGATGTACCAGAAGGGGTGTGTCAAAAAGTTAGGTTTTCTGAGGTTTCACCTCCTATCACAATATAAATTAACCGACCAATTTTCATTGCCGCCCAAGTGTCCGTTTAGGAGTTATGGGAGAAATATTAATTTTCCAAAAATAGGTCATTTTGTATGGGAGGTACCAGAAGGGGTGATCCGATATAGTTCATATTCATTCCTGAGTCCAATTGTCATAAGCAAACACCATATGCAAAATTTGAATGAATTCAGTTTACTTACAAAAAAGATATGCATGTAAAAATATGAGGGTCAATTCGGTCATTTGTATCGGAAGTACCAGAAGGGGTATGGCAAAGGTTTCGGTATTCATAGGGTTTATCTACTATTGCAAGATAAATAACACAAGGGAACAAAATTGAACTTTTTGAGTGTTGTTTGGAATTCGATAGCTGTTTTTTACTAATTTGGGGTCGCTGATTTCAAATCTAATCTCCATTTTTCTCCATCAGCTCGAATTTTTAAGTTACAGGTACTAATCGTATTTTCGACTTTTTTCCAAAAAATTATAGTTCAAAAAATCATAATTTTTTTTCACAAGCCGGATTTTTAAATTTTTTTTTTTAAAGATATCGTTGTTACCTTTGAGAAAAATCAAATTTTTTAATATTACAAAAAAACCAGTACAGAAATTTCAGTCAGTTAAACTGACTGATAAATACCATCACCCAATATAAGATATTGTTTAAGTCTTGAGTTATTGAAATTAACCGATTTGTAATTAAAACCAGTTAGAAAGTTTCAGTCGGGCAACCCAACTTACATTTACCCTTACCCTCAGTAAAACAAATAATTTTCTATTATATTGATATTATTACTCGATTTCTAAAGTGGGCGGAGTGGTACATTTGTATGGGAGGTACGAGAAGGGGTGTGTTTAGGCTTCCAGATTTATTCTCCATTACTTTATCCTGTTATAGCTTTACTAATTACTGAATTTGGGCACGATTGCCTTGGGTGTACTGATATTATTAGTACATCCCAAAAGTGGGCGGAAAGGTACATTTGTATGGGAGGTACCATAAGGGGCGTGTCTAGACTTCCAATTTTTTCTCCAAAACTTTGTCCTGTTATAATATAACAAAATACAGAATTTGGGCACGATCGTGTCGAGTGTATTGATATTATTACCCTATTTCTAAAGTGGGCGGAGTGGTACATTTGTATGGGAGGTACCAGAAGGGGCGGGGCCATGTAGCCCATTTGCAATACCGTAAGTAGTTTTGAGAAAATAATAACTCGTGCAAAATTTCAAAACATTTGGTTGCGTCTTTCGAAAGTTGTCGTGCGAACCAGCCGGACAGCCACCCGACAGACAGACAGACAGACGGACATGGCTCAAACGACTTAAAAAGTCATGAATCGAATTTGGTTCAAAGAAACCTAGGGTCTAAAGTGACTCCTTCTATGTGTTACACTTTTGGGTCGTATCAAATGATATATACCTTCATCCCTACGGGTGATGGTATAAATACCACTTAGGTTGTTCTAGTATGTGATCTCATATTTGAAATACATTAAAAAAAAATTCGTCAAAATCTATTAACAACTCTTTGAGTTCTGCGAACAGGAAGAAGTCACTTTCAAGTCGTTGTATGGAAGCTTTGCTCTAAAAGCTGAATTGCTCGTAAAAAACTTAAATGGGCTGATCTAGAAAAACTGGGAGATACGTATATTTTTATTTTAGCTATATTTTCAGAATCTGGTCAGTTTGTTCATGGGTGAGGTCAAAAGTTTAAATTTGTCCTACAGTGTGGTAGGTTGGAACTTCTCCAGGATTTGTCTTATTGTAAATATCTGGTCGGTCTTGGTCTAAAGCCACACTGATAAAGTCCAATCAGGTTCGCTAGAATGGGTTTTAGTCTTTCACATTACACACTAGGCAGGACCTTGTATGCGATGGGTAAAAGGCTGATCCCGCGATAGTTGGTACATACCTTTGGATCGTCTTTCTTAAGCACAGGACATAGAACACTCAGATTCCAATCATCGGGCTTGCATTCCTTGAGCCAAATCGTGTTTATGAGCTGGTTCATTCATGTTGGCAGCACATCGCCGCCGGCTTTAAAAAAGTCTGCCGGTAGTCATTGGCAGCTTTATTATTTGTAGGACTTGCGATAGCCGTGCTGATCACGTTTTGACTCGGTGGTGGACAATCTACTCCATCGTCAATGATTGGTGTGTTTTTGTCACTTATGCTGCTCACTTTGAATTTCAGTTACCAGATTTCCGTCTACGTCCTTTCAGGTGGTGAGGATTACTACTATTAAATGTTCATTAATATCAGTTAAGGTTGACTCAAATTTTCCTGCACATAAGCCAGCCAGACAGACGGACATGATTCAATCACTTTAAAATGTTTTGAAACGAATTTAGCCTTTAGACACTTGGTGTCTGACTCGTCTCCTTTAATGGGTTATAGTGTTTCCCCTTATAAAATGGTAGTTACCTCATATCTAAGGGTAAGGTTATAAAAAACAATTTTCAATAATACACACATCTCGAGCATCAATGGGTGAAATAGTCCCACCGCAGGTGAAGCTTCACATTCAAAATAATTTAGTTAAATGTTAAAAAAATACTTGAATATCTTTACTCTTCTAACCACGTGTAACACGATTGCAAACGAATACGATGTCCAAATTATCTATCGTGTCCAGTATTAAAAATAAACTTTCCAGGGGCCGACTTCAATAAACACAAACAATTTTACCAAAATTATATGCCATTGGCATACTCTTGTCTCTCTCTCTCGCTGAATAGGTACAACAACTTTTGTCAAACCCCACCATACAACATCTCATTAAAAAGAAAACATATTATAAACTATGATTTATTGTTAATAAATAATTAAAATTATAACTCATTTTTGCATTCCTGATGCAGTCGAAAGTTATTACAGCGAAAATTGTATTCATAACTTAAAGACTATAATTTGAAATATGAATCAATTACAACATTACTTAAAGACCTCGTAATGGCTTGAGTGACATGTTAATAAGTCTACCGAAACGGACAGACGGAATTACAGGCAAATGTTGCATGTTCAAAGTAAATAAATTCATAACAGATATAAAAAATTGCATATGTACCATTGAAATACTTTGAGCACTAATGTGACAACACCTACCCGGGTGTTACCATTCAGTTCAATATGACTTAAAAGGTGTTGTTTTCGTTTATCTAAGCACTTTGCTTCATCCGCATGCATGCGAGACTGTGTGTGTTACCATTCATTTTACGAGTTATGAATATTTCATGATAAAATCATATTGAAAGTCGCTGATTTCTAGTCGAGATTTGTTCTTACGAGACGCACTGTGAAACATTGCAAACGCACCACAAATTAATAACAGTTTAAATAAATTCTTAATGTAAATATTACAAATCATTGGAAAAATTATATAAACACAAGAAATCATGCCAAGTCGTATTGTTTTTTCCACAACTTTGCACATCGGGAGGTATATTATAAGATATTATTTTCAGTGCCTATATAGCAAAAACGTTTCTGAAACTTTCCAAAGTTACACCGTATCTAATGGTGGAAGATATCAGTTAATTTGAAATGTTTAACTTTTCGAGCTCCATATCGTTATACCGTTGTTTGTGCTAAATATTTCAGTGATGTTTAAGCCAAACTAAGAATAATTTAAAACAGGGATGAGGGTATATCATTTGATACGAGGGAAGTGTAACGCATTAATGGACACATGTTAGATTCCACGTATCTTAAGACCAAATACGTTTCAGGGCTCCTCAAGACGATTAATCAATGTCCGTCTGTCTGGCTGGCTAGCTGGAAGGCTGGTGGCCAGGATAACTAGAGTAAACCTTAACTGTTCCTTATGAAAATTTACCAATATAAATATTTTCCAAAACGAAGTAATGGGATTGTGAATAGGCAGAATAGCCCCACCCCTTCTAGTCCCATCCACACAAAATTACATATTTTTACTTCAATACTTACTTAAGTGGGCCTTTACAACTTACGAAGGTGGTTCATAAATTAGAGGCCTGAAGTATTAAAGAATTCCACACGCTTCGGTCTTCTGCGTGCGTTCTCCAGTTAGTCCTACCAGATGGTGGCACGTCGCCAACCACTTGGTCCTTGCAACAAAGTTTTGGTCTCCCTGCTCTGCGACGTCCTTCAGGTTCGCCTTCAAACACCATTCTCACTAGAGCATTTACATCCTCTTTTAGCTACGTCGATGTCATGGTTCATCCGATGGCGAATCTTGCAGTCGACACAGACAGATCCATATATTTTTCGGGGTACTTTTCTCTCGAATACTCCCAGGTTTTATATGTCCGTTGTCGTAAGCACCCACGATTGGGCAGCATACAACAGAACGGGTAAAATTAGCACCTGATATGCTGTTTATTAGTATCTCGAGATAAGGTGGTGTTTCTAAAGTGCAGCCAAAGTCCCTAAAAACATCTATTGGCGAGCACTATTATCCGCTTCATTTCTTGGCTGACACTATTTTTATACCTTTCACCATGCGCATGAACAGAGTGAAGGGTATATTAATTTTGTTCTTCCATTTGTAACGCCCATAAGGAGGAGTGATAGGAATGACAATATATATATATAAAAAATGATCAGCATCGAAATCTGAGTCGATTTAAGGGTACCCGTCTGTCCGTCCGTCTGTCCCCGCGATTACAGCCGCAGTTTAAGAGATATCGGGCTGAAATTTGGAATGCAATCTTTTATCCTCAAAGCGGAGGTTAAGTTCTAAGAAGAGCCCGATCTGAAATTTGATATTCAAGCTTTAATCCTATAATAGGAGCTTACGTTGTAATATGAGCAATATCGGACGAAGACAACTCCCACCTTCCATGCAAACTCCCCCTTTTTGGGGGTGTCCGTCTGTATGTCCCTATAGTTTATGAGCTTTCGGGCTGAAATTTGGTATGTCCAGAAGCAGAGGTTAAGTTCTAAGATAAGCACCAGCGGATTTAAACTACTCCCACATCCCAAACAAATTCCCATTTTTGGGGAGTTACAAAATTCATAAAAATATTCTCCATAAACTTATCGGTAAATCGAATAAAATCGGTAAAAATTATTGACAAAAAATTATTTGTGGTACAAAGTTTAATAAAATATAGTTGTAGTGCAAATAACCAGTTTTATTGCCATTTTTACAAATATTGAAGGGTATCTGAGCTTCGGCATAGCCGAAGATAACCGCCTTACTAGTTTTTATTGACGGAAGATCCGAGGTAGGTTAACTTATCTACTACCTCAAAACAATAATGTTCATCGTTGACGATGCGTCACCATCGATAGGACTCTTTGTTCGTCGAAATCATTATTTTTGTTTTGTCCTCGTTGATCGCTTAACCCATTTTGCCGATTTTTTTTCTAGTGTTGAGAAAACTGCAGTATCATTCCGCAGATTTCAGCCAATGATGCCTATATCATCGACATAGGCTAGTGACATGTGGCTCTTGTGAAATATGGTGCCAAACATGTTGACACCAGCCTTTCTCTTCACATTCCCCATAACTATATTAAATAGTGTACAGGACAAGCTATCACCCAGCCAGAGACCTCTTTTCGTGTTGAATGGTTTAGACTGATCTTTACCAATCTTAACCGAGGATTCGGTGTTTTCCAAGGTACATCTGCAAAGTCGAATCAGCTTTGCAGGAATACAAATTCAGGTCTTAAACCGCACTGATAAGGTCCAATTAGTTTCTCTACAATTGCTATTAGACGTTCACACAATTTGCTTGAAAGGACCTTGTACGCAATTGGTAATAATCCTTACATAGTTCTTTCATTCACTACGATCTCCTTTCTTGTATACGGGATATAACAGACTGATCCCCGGGCATACTCTCCTCTTGCTAGATGTTCTCCATGAGTTAACACATGCTCCTAATCAGCTTTTCACAGCCTGCCTTAAACAATTCAGAAGGGAGACCATCGGCTCCAGTAGCCATATTGTTTTTAAGGAGGGATATTGCCACACGTATCTCGCTCTGGCTCGGAAACTGACAGTTAATACCATGGTCATGGATTAGAGCGGAGTCTTCTAGAGTGGTGTCCGTATCCAGTAAATTTCTGAAATGATCATCTTCAGCTCGTCCATCACTAGCTGACCATCGCTATCCTTGCAGGAGGGCAACCCTGTTCCACGCATTCTCGCCTTTACTCTCTTGTAGAATTTTCGGGCTTCCCCTCTACTTCGGAGCAACTCTGTGCACTCATCCGGCCTCTTCTTCAGCTCCTTCTTTTTTCCTCTAAAAAGACGAGTTGCCGCTCATCTCTTCTCCCTGTGCCGTTCACGAACAGCTCGCGTTGCCATTGGCTGCGACATTTATCATCGTACCAGGCATATTCTTGAGACGACTTTGAGTTCCCAAGTACGCTTCTCGAAGTCCGTTCTATATAGTCGGCTATATATTGCCATTTGGAGGTTATGTTATCAGGGGTTGGAGCATTCCGCAGCAGTTGAGTTAGGTGGCTGGTGTAGTTGTCCGCTACCACTGTGGTCCGCAGTTTACCAATGTCCAGCTTTCGTTGTGATCGGAGTCAATGTTCCCACCCCAGAGAACTCGTACGTCCAGAACACTCGATGCGGTTACCACCCGTGAGCGGGAGCCCGTGTCCCGTCCACCTTGTAGTCTTCGAGGACTACCGCCAGTTGGGTGGAGGCACCTGGTCTATACAGTGTTCTTACATTCCAGGTGTATATCCTCAAATCAGGGTGCTTAATTCGTTTGTGCTGGTCGACAACATTTTGGGGGTCCGTTTTATTCTTTTTATTGCAATATTTTAAACGTCAGTGGCGGGTTGCTACTTGCAAGCCCAGCGCATCACTTTGGAGTTTTCTCCCTTTTTTTGCTGAAATATTCCTCCTTAAAAAAATTGGTTCAAAGAAACCTAGGGCCTAAAGTGACTCCTTCTATGTGTTACACTTTTGGGTCGTATCAAATGATATATACCCTCCTACCCATAGGGTGAGGGTATAAAAACTCAGACCAAACTACACAAGGTAGATAAAACTTGTACAATCACTTAGTACACTGGTACAATTCACAACGTAGTCACGAAAATTATGTGTAATTATTTTTATATTTGGTTGTTGTGCGAATTGTAGGGATTTTTCGAAATTCGTTCTTTTAGAGGCACAAGCTCAAGAAAGGGATAAAATTGGTACCACAATCCGGACCGAATAGCTAAAGATAGAAACGCTAATATTGGCGTGAATGTTCATTATATAAATTAGTAGTGCTTATCAGAAAATTGATTTTGACCAAACGCGTCATCCAAGAATTAAATTTGTTTGGAATATTTATCTAAAAGCGGTAGAATCAGGTGCTTGGTATTTCATAAAAAAATTAGCTCCCTTATCAAACGCCTCAAGTAAGGGTTATTAGTGTGGTTTCCCCTACTGAAGTGGACTTCAGCTAATAAAGCATTATTGGGTATCTATGTTGGGAGTGGAAGAAATAGGTGAGGCACTAAATCAGACTAGCAAGCATTCAATTGCGGTTTTAAAAATAGGAACATCCAAAAGGCAAGTAACCTACTATTTTCACCAGCGACTCACAGCTACATTCTGTGAAACTTTCAAAAAGATTGTTCGGTACTAAAATATTCGGACAAACAAACTCATTTCCATATATGTATATAGAATAGACCTCCTTGGGGCACTGCTTAAATTTCTCCGATTGTTCTCAAGTTTTGACTATAGCTCTTTCATAAGAACTGACGCAATATTCTGGATTTTCGTTGGCAACCTAATGTAATATTGCTCATAAAGAAAACTAAATATTTGACAACGGGAAAGAAATCAGGGGACGGGTACAGTTTTTGTTATTTTCCTTAACGAATAAAATTTTGTGGTAAGGTTGATGCCAAAGGGCAAGCAAAAAAAAAGCCTCATGATTTTGTTTACATTTATTCTTGCCATGTAGCTTAAACGTGAAATAAACGAAAAGTTTTAAACAAAAGTGATTAAATAAAAGCGTTTCGCTTTGGGCTAACTTTTTGTATCATACGGCATAATGTGAAAATGTTCGTGAATGCAAGACACATGTGAGTAGCGCAATTTTGGTAGCCTCCAAATTTGAATTTTATCGAAAAGCCCAAAACGTTTGTTAATGTAAGAATATGCAAGTGGTGAGATGCTGGTTTTTTAGTTCTTAAGTGACTACATCAAAGTACTTAGATCGGCTCTATGAAGTGGTTTATAATTCCAGTGTTCACAAACAAAGAAGATATCCCTTATTTACTGAAAGAGGCGTTAAAAGACAGAAAATCAAATAGCTCTCAAGCGGAGTATATGCATTAACATTAACTAAAAAATCATGTCTGAGTTAGGCCGGTCTTGTCGTCACTTGTGTTAGTGGTAAAATATTAAAAATAGTTTAAAAACCAGTACAGAAATTTCAGTCAGGTAAACTGACTGATAAATACCATCACAAATTTAAGATATTGTTGAAGTCTTGAGTTATTGACATTAATAGACTTTTAATAAAAAAAATTCTTATGTATAATTTTCCCCTGCTTGTGGACTTATTTGTATAGGAGGTATTGGGACCGGATTAGAATTTATGTGAGAAATATTAATTTTACAAAAAAAAGTTATTTTGATAGGGGGTACCAAAAGGGTGACTCAATACAGTCTTTTTCATTCCTGACTCAAATTTTCATACGCACAACTTACGAAAAATTTAACTGAATTCATATTTACAAAAAAGATATGTATGTAAGACTATGGGGGTGAGTTCGGTCATTTGTATGGGAGGTACCAGAAGTGGTGTGTCAAATAGTTAGGCTCTCTGAAGTTTTGCCTCCTATAACAACATAAATAAATCGACCAGTTTTCATTAAATATTAATTTTCCAAAAATAGGTCATTTTATATGGGAGGCACCAGAAGGCATAGACCAATATAGTTCATATTCATTCCTGAGTCCCATTTTTATAAGTGAACATCATACTCAAAGTTTGAGTGAATTCAGTTTACTTACAAAAAATATATGTATGTAAAACCATAAGGGTCAATTAGGTCATTTGTATGGGAGGTACCAGAAGGGGTATGGCGAAGGTTTTGGTTTTCTTAGGGTTTGTCTACTTTTGCAAGATAAATAAACTGACCAAATTCAAATATCCTACGATCGTCCGTTTGGAAGTTATGAAATAAATATAAATTATCCAAAAATAGGTAATTTTTTATGGGAGGTACCAGAATGGGTGGGGCTATTTTGCCCATTTACAATCCCATAAGTTCGATCTGAAAAATATTAATACTGGTAAATTTTCATACCGATCCGTTAAGGTTTACTCGAGTAGACAGACGGACATAGCTCAATCATCTTAAAAAGTCCTTAAACGAATTTGGTCTTAAGATACTTGGGGTCTAACTCGTCTCCTTTAATGCGTTACATTTTTATACCATCACCCTTAGGGATGAGGGTATATATCATTTGATACGACCCAAAAGTGTAACACATAGAAGGAGTCACTTTCGACCCTAGGTTTCTTTGAACCAAATTCGATTCATGACTTTTTAAGTCGTTTGAGCCATGTCCGTCTGTCTGTCTGTCTGGTGGCTGTCCGGCTGGTTCGCACGATAAATTTCGAAAGACGCAACCAAATGTTTTGAAATTAAATTAAAATAAATGAGTTATTATTTTCTCAAAACTACTTACGGTATTGCAAATGGGCTACTTGGCCCTGCCCCTTCTGGTACCTCCCATACAAATACATCATTCCGCCCACTTTAGAAATCGAGTAATAATATCAATACACCCTACAGGATCGTCCCCAAATTCTGTATTTAGTAAAGCTATAACAGGATAAAGTTTTGGAAAAAATTTTGAAAGCCTAGCCACGCCCACTCTGGTTCCTCCCATACAAATCTACCTTTCCGCCCACTATAGAGATGGTGAAATAATATCAATAAATTAAACGTGATCGGAACCAAATTCTCTTTTTAGTAAAGTCATAACAGGATAAAGTTTTGGAGAAAAAAATTGGAAGTCTACCCACGCCCCATCTGGTACCTCCATACACATCTGGTATCGCTCACTTTAGAAATCGATTAATATTATTAAAAGACCTAACGCGATCGTGCCCAAATACTATATTTGGTAAAGTTTAAGCAGGATATAGTTGGAGAAAAATACTGGAAGTCTAGACACGCCCCATCTGGTACCTCCCATACAAATGTACCACTCCGCCCACTTTAGAAATAAGGTAATAATATCAATACACTCGACACGATCGTGCCCAAATTCTGTATTTTGTTATGTTATAACAGGACAAAGTTTTGGAGAAAAAAATTGGAAGTCTAGCGAGGCCCCTTATAGTACCTCCCATACAAATGTACCTTTCCGCCCACTTTAGGGATGTAGTAATAATATCAGTACACCCAACGCAATCGTGCTCAAATTCTGTAATTAGTAAAGCTATAACAGGATAAAGTTATGGAGAATAAATCTGGAAGCCTAACCACACCCCTTCTCGTACCTCCCATACAAATGTACCACACTTTCGAAATCGAGTAATAATATCAATATAATAGAAAATTATTTATTTTACTGAGGGAGAGGGTAAATGTAAGTCGGGTTGCCCGACTGAAACTTTCTAACTGGTTTTAATTACAAATCGGTTAATTTCAACAACACAAGACTTAAACAATATCTTATATTGGGTGATGGTATTTATCAGTCAGTTTAACTGACTGAAATTTCTGTACTGGTTTTCGTATCAAATGATATGTACCCTAATCCCTAAGGGTGTTGGTATATAAATCGAAAATCTATTTGTGCGGACTAAGAATTCATTTTAGATCAATGGTTTTTTAGAGAGATTTTCTTAGAATTACTCGTAGCTTTGGTTTTTGCTATTCGCTTTGTTTATTATTTACTACAGCAGTGGGCGTGCCAAAACTTCATTTTTAGCCCAAGAGAGATAACATTTGATAGTACTCGGCACTACAGGTTCAAATTTGCGTACTCAATTGTTATTTTCGACCAACGGAAAATGTACGACCCAAAAATGTTTTTTTTTTATCCCCAGATAGATAAAATTTAGTACATAGATTCTACTCAGCTCAGCAGATATAAATATGTAGACGAAATTTCGTTTCTGTCAAAATTATGTTTTCTCTCTAATCGTACTAGTAGGCACTATAGCTATGTATATGTAGATGAACAATTTAAGATCGAACAGTAGGCGGAGACACGTGGCGTGGTTTTCTGTTAGTAAGTGGAGGCAGCGTGTAGAACGTGAACTTTCCCATTATAGAGAAAGAATTATTGTAAAGTTATGAGAATAAATATGAACATCGTCTTTATAACACTGTGCGACACGATTTTTCGCCCATGATTAAACTGACCAGATTCTGAAAATATAGCTAAAATAAAAATATACGTTTCTCCTAGTTTTTCTAGATCAGCTCATTTAAGTTTTTTACGAGCAATTCAATTTTTGGAGCGAAGCTCCCATATAACGACTTGAAAGTGACGTCTTTCTGTTCGCAAAACTCTGCGAGTTGTTAACAGATTTTGATGAATTTTTTTTTATTGTTTTTCAAAAGGCAAGGAGGAGAATTAAAAATTTGTCAACACATTTTGCTACTCAGAACCAGCTCCAAATGTTTCCTGGTCGGCTTATCTCTTTGAGGGGTTATGTGAACTGGCTGGCACGCTCATCAGACTTAGCCCCATGCGATTTTTTCCTTTGGGGTTACCTAAAGTCAAAGGTGTATAACAACCGCCCAACAACTTTTTAACCCATCACCCTAAGGGATGAGGGTATATATCATTTTATATGACCCAAAAGTGTAACACATAGTAGGAGTCACTTTAGACCAGCTATGCCCAACGTCAATGTATGCGGTTTGCTCGCCAACGCTGTTTTGCGTAAACAAAAAATCATTTTCCCAAACATCATTAAACATTTTAAGCAATACTGTTATTAGCTTTCAGATTTGTATGTGTGTGTGTAAAAACGCAAAACTCTTTATGTGTACATGTAAAAGCAGAAGAAGCTGTTTTCGCTCGCGAGCTCAAGCGGTGGGCATAGCTGCTTTAGACCCTAGGTTTCTTTGAACCAAATTCGATTCATGACTTTTTAAGTCGTTTGAGCCATGTCTGTCTGTCTGGCTGTCCGGCTGATTCGCACGATAACTTTCGAAAGACGCAACCAAATGTTTTGAAATTTTGCACGAGTTATTATTTCCTCAAAGTTACTTACGGTATTGCAAATGGGCTACATAGCCCCGCCCCTTCTGGTACCTCCCGTACAAATACATCATTCCGCCTACTTTAGAAATCGAGTAATAATATCAATACACCCAACGGGATCCTACCCAAACTCTGTATTTCTACCTTTCCATACAAATCTACCTTGAAATTGTAAGTCTATCCACGCCCCATCTGGTACCTCCCATTCACATCTGGTACCGCCCACTTTAGAAATCGATTAACATTATTAAAAGAACTAACGCGCGGTCGCCCAAATTCTGTATTTGGTAAAGTAAAGTTTTGGAGAAAAAATCTGGAAGTCTAGACACGCCCCTTCTGGTACCTCCCATACAAATGTACCACTCCGCCCACTTTAGAAATAGGGTAATAATATCAATACACACGACACGATCGTGCCCAAATTCTGTATTTTGTTATGTTATAACAGGACAAAGTTTTGGAGAAAAAATTGGAAGTCAAGCGACGCCCCTTATGGTACCTCCCGTACAAATGTACCTTTCCGCCCACTTTAGGGATGTACTAATACTATCAGTACACCCAAGGCAATCGTGCCCAAATTCTGTAATTAGTAAAGCTATAACAGGATAAAGTAATGGAGAATAAATCTGGAAGCCTAACCACACCCCTTCTCGTACCTCCCATACAAATGTACCACTCCGCCCACTTTCGAAATCGAGTAATAATATCAATATAATAGAAAATTATTTATTTTACTGAGGGTAAGGGTAAATGTAAGTCGGGTTGCCCGACTGAATCTTTCTAACTGGTTTTAATTACAAATCGGTTAATTTCAATGACTCAAGACTTAAACACGTTTTAAAGAATACTACGATATTTTTGTTCATTAATTAAGAAGACTGAATTATTTGATTTTTTGTTACAATTTTTTTTTTAGAAAATATTTATATAATGTATAATTATATAAACAATCCATTAAATTAAAAAAAGTTATAAAATAGTTACAAAAACGCTGTCACCATAAAGGAAAACTATGATACGTCTCATAGACGTATGGTTAACATTTGTGTAACTTCCAATAGGATTATCAATGCAGGGTTTATAATATTGAGGCTGAAATTGGCAAAATACCACTTAGAGTTTATGAAAACTTCAGAAAACGTATGCAGTAGTCTGTGGACAGTGAAGGTCGACATTTGCCAGATACACTGTTTAAAACCATGTAATTTTAAAATTTCCTTACTGTTCAATATAATTAAAATATAAAATAAAGTTTTTTAAGGTTTATACTTTTTGTATTTCACTCCCTAATAAGCAAATTACCGCGCACCGCCCTGTATTAAGTTAATTTTGTAATATTCGTCAAATATGCAATAGCAAAGCATTGCCGGTCCCACAAATTAAAAAGTAGGGATTGATAGCGGTGTTTTTGATTTCCAAATTGCACAAAAATAATTCAAAACTAATACCAATTTTCAAATTTGTTAATGCAAAATTTCTAAATAATAATTTGAGTAAAGGCTTTTCGGTTGGACAGCGTAATAATAATAATAATTTTTAAGAGAACGAACACCATAAACTCTTCAATTAATCCCCACAATCTGACATTGTATGCCGAATTTCACAGAACATTATGCTTTGGTATATCACGACATAATAAACTATTTCAAAGCCAACAATTCTACACTCTTGTTCTAGTTTAAAAAAATACATAAAAACAAAACGTTGATATTGTAACTTCAAATTATACAAACATAATGATATATTCATGAATGAATAAATATGGTTAGTTTTTTTAAACTTTAAATTCCATCCGTTTAATTTGTATCTATGAAATGCAAATAGTGCAACAAATGTACAAGTCCGTGACGTTTATTGCAACACCACACCCTGGCGTCAACAAACCAAAAATAACACCTCCTCGACGAAACCTATTCACAGACCAAACTGCATAACAATATCTTAAAAAAGTATGAATACCAATAAAACCAACCCTCTCGACGAAATAAATAAATACATTTTATTTATTGTACGTAGAAACAAACGGCAAGAACTGGGAAGTCTCAAACAATTCCGTTCCAAACCACTTCAAGGCAAGTTGTGTTTTCTGCTATGCAACAATTCAGTGGAAGCAACAAGTGGAAGTTTGCAGCAAATGATGGATGTTAGCAAGCACATGACGAAATTTTATATCGGTTGCCAAGAATTTTGAATGTTTAATTTATGTATAAATTACATGTAAACACATTGATTGAGTGACGAAGTAGTAAGTATACCGAATGACCACCTGGCAACCGGAGTTTTGGTTGATATCATTTAATACGGGAACCAGTAAGAAAGTTTCAGTCGGAGAACTCGACTTACATATACCCTCACCCTCAGTAAAACAAAAAATTTTCTATTATATTGATATTATTACTCCATCTCTGGGCGGAAAGGAACATTTGTATGGGTGGTACCAGAAGGGAGTGGCTAGACTTCGAATTTTTTCCAAAACTTTATCCTGTTAAAGCTTTACTTAGTACAGAATTTGGGTACGATCTCGTTGGGTGTATTGATATTATTACTCGATTTTCAAACCGGGGCGGAATGATGTATTTGTATGGGAGTGCCAGAAGGGGCTGGGTCATGTAGCCCATTTGCAATACCGTAAGAAGTTTTGGGGAAATATTAACTCGTGCAAAATTCCAAAACATTTGGTAGCGTCTTTCGAAAGTTATCGTGCGCACCAGCCGGACAAACGGACATGGCTCAAACGACTTAAAAAGTCATAAATCGAATTTGGTTCAAAGAAACCCAGGGTCTAAAGTGACTCCTTCTACGTGTTACACTTTTGGGTCGTATCAAATGATAAATACCCTTATCCCTAAGGATGATGGTAAAAAAAGTGTAACGCATTTAAGGAGACGTGTTAGAACCCAAGCACCTTAAGATACTTTTTAAGAAGGTTGAGTCATGTCCGTCTGTTTGGCTCACTGCCTGGTAGAAACGATAACTCGGGTATACCTTCACGGATCCTTATGAAAATTACCCATTATTAATATTTCGCAAAATAAAGTTATGAGATTGCAAATAGCTAGAATGGCCCGACCTCTTCTGGTACCTCCCATATAATATAGTTGTTCCCACAACTACCAAACGGAAAACCGGAAGATGTTTTAATTTAGTCGTGTTTTTTACCTTGTAGAAGTAGACAAACCTCAGACGACCGAAAGCTTTGCACACCCCTACTGATACCTTCCATACAAATGACCAAATTCACCCTCATAGTTTTACATAAATGTCTCTTTCAAAAGTACAACAGGTCAGGAATGAATATGGACTATATCAACTGACCCCATCTGGTACCTCCCATACAAAATGGCAAAAAAAATAATACTTCTGCAACTGCAAAATTTTTAAATTTGGTCAGTAAATTTATCATGTAATAGTAGGCAATACCTTAGAAAATCGAAACCATTTTCACACCCCTTCTGGTTTCTTTTACACAAATTGTCTATTTTACTCATATGCATTTACATCATATCTTAGCTGCAAGTGCACTGAATTCAATTAAATTTGCAAAATCTAATCGTTTTTTGAACAATGATTAACAAACTAAACAGAATTCATTGTGCTGCTTTCCTTCCATACAAGTAAGCCTATTTTCCGAAATTTTTTTTATTTCTGCCGACGAATTTATTAACTTTTCACAGTTAAACAACATCCACTAAAAGGACACAACATTGGGATATAATTAAAAAATTTTACCTGTCTGGAAACTTTATACTGACTTTTCCATGAGTTTTCACCGTTAAAAGTGTTCATTTCAAAACACTGTGTTTATGTTATATATATCTCATAAATGCCGACAATGCCAACACAAATTAAAAGCATGAAGCATTGAACCATAGCAACAATATATCTAGAATAAACTTTTGGTCAATTGTCTGTTGATGCGTGTTGTTACTGATAATGTGTAGTTTTGCTGTTGCTGCCACTTGAAAGGTAATAATCAGTCAATCATATCGCATCTAATAACTGGAAACTACATAGTTTGTTTAACACAGCCTTCAACAAAAACAGATACATCAGAAATCGGTATAATCCCATTTAAACACGTATTTCAGCCACTAATTCTATTTAATAAACACCAACAGGTGAAGCTTAGTTGTCGATGTTGGTTTCTTCTTCTACCGTTGACTATTCTTGCCAGCGGCGATTGTTTGCCACAGTTACCAAGAGCAGCCTACGTAAAGACTCTCAACGCACGAGTTCACATGTTCAACAGAATACAAAGTTGGCAAACAAATTGTAAATTCTGTAGGACAGTGGCATGAAAAGTTTTTAGAGATTTCCCAAGTATCGGAAATAGACGGAAACCAAACATACTTCCACCTAACGCATGGTAGTCGCGTGTTCTATCTATTATGCCACGGCCGGAAAACTATCTTAGAAAGCCTAAACTCAGGATGGAATGGCAGGTTAAATGACTTTCCCATGCATTTCAGCTTCCAATCTGAATTACACATGGTGACTTTGTATTTCTAGACTTTCAGTTTTTCGATCTCTACACAGGCCTACAAAATCACCTTTTTCTATAATATCTCGGGACTCTGCACCATCAACATCAATGGTTAGAAAGTGGTTTACTGAATACTGTTGTTGTCGTAACAACACAGGTGAATCGAATCAATGAAATACTATTCGAGAATAAAAATACTTTATGTGGCAAGAATAAAGGCAACTGAGCGTGTACATTAAATTTTGTATATATATTTGGACATGATACAGTCATTCGCACCTTTGCTTACACTTGACTAAAATTGTTTCCTAATCGTGACCAAAACATGGATTCATTGCCATCCTCCAAAGATTATGGAACACAAATAGCAATGAACCTCAAGGAATACAAGACTAACATATAGTAACCATATGAGTCAAGACAAAGTTCTTCCACATTACACTCACATGTGCCTATGCTCCTTCAGAAGAGAACAGCGATGAGGACAAAGACGAGTTCTACGAGAGCCTAGAAAATGTATATGACCGTAGCCCGAGCCATGACATCAAAATTGTACCAGGCGATTTTAATTTAATACCATCGAAAAATTCAGTTTCTGCACCGAAATGTCGAACAATGGCATCCGACTGATTGATTTCTGTGCGGCGAGAAATATGAAAGTTAGCAGAACTAGATTTGACCACCGAAATATTCATAAGGCAACATGGTTATCTCCAGATCAATTGACAAAGAAACAGATAGACCACGTGGTAGATGATGGAAGGCACGTATCGAGTGTTCTGGACGTACTAGTGAACAGGGGTGCAAACATTAACTCCCATCACTGCCGTAACGCAGTTAAGGTACGCACAAGGCTACTTTAACCACCTAACTCAACTGCTACGGAATGCTCCAACCCCTGATAATATTACCTCGCAGTGGCAATATATACACGGCTCCATAGAACGGACTGCGAGAAGCGTACTTGGATACTCAAAGCCGTCTTAAGAAGATGCTTGGTACGATAATGAATGTCGCAATGCAACGAGAGAGACAAATGCTGCATACAGGGCGAAACTGCAGCCAATGGCAACGCGAGCTGTTCGGCACAGGGAAAAGAGACGAGAGCCAACTTGCCTTATTAGACGGAAAAGAAAGGAGTTGACGAAAAGACAGGATGAGTGCACAGAGTTGCTCCGAAGTAGAGGGGAAACCCGAAAATTCTACCAGAGTGTTAAGGCGAGAATGCGTGAAACAGGTTTGCCTTCCTCAAAGGTCAGGGATGGCCAGCTAGTGACGGGCCCGGATAACGTTCTGATATATGGAGAGAACACTTCAGAAATCTGCTGGATACGGAATGACAAAATGTATAAAAAGAGTACTGTTGAAGTATTAATGTCCAAACATGTACATTAGACCATTTCATTTTACCAATTTTGTCGAAAAGTCATTGGGATAATATATTTTCTATTTCTACTTAAAAAAACAAAAATTTTGGTATATAAAACTTGAAAATTGATCGACGTTTAGGGGTCGCGCAAAATCGTTTAAGGTTTTTGGCTGCAAAAAGGCATGTTTCAAAAATACTGATTTACTTATATGATTAAAAGTTGTGATACGCTTGACCGATTTTGTTCAGAATAGACTTGTTTTAAAGGTAATAATATTTCACACATTTTCTGTGAAGACATCAAAACATTTCAGATAGTAGTTTGAGTTTAAGAACCCTTCAAACCTAAAAATTTTAAAATGTTAATTCAAAATTTACCTACTTTTGCCCATTAAAAAATTATTTTTTTTAGTTTTGGCTCTAATTTTTGTCTATCTTTAAATGCACAATTGACAAACACTTCCTAACGATACTTTTGATGTATAATATAATGAATAGAATTTTTAATTGTTGCTGAAATTTTTACTATTTCGCTAGTAATGAGCTAAATGGATTAATTCAGATCAACATTTTTGTGGTCAAAATTTACGTTCAAAACTGGTTTACGTGTCCCCTTGCAACACAAGCCCCATTAAACGACATTTTGTTGATAAAATCTTAAAAAAAATACCGCAAATCAAATGAAATGATAGCAAATGTTGCACTCAAACTTTTGTGTGGCATTTATGGTATATAAGTGACATCGCGTTCGGCTTTTTTCTTTTCGATCCCACGCATACCGAAGGAACTTTAATTAAAATTACATCTGCATTAAAGCATCCTGGTGACCAAGATTGCGAAGGAAATGTTACAAAAATGATTTCAGAAAATACTATGAAATTCTTCAATATTATTGAAGTAGACAGCAGTTTTCTTGCTATCCACCCGTCAAATTGGCCCAAGAATGAGAATTTTAAACGGATTAAAGAAATTGTGAAAAACATCAGCGTTGTCAACGATTGCTATTGGGTTTATTAAAACTGTGAACAACACTTTTACGAAGGATAATAACCAGCAAAACTAATTAGTACAAGTCACTGAAAAACGCAATAAAACATACAAAAAGAACACAAAAGGTGTTATCGTATCCAATTTGAAAAAAAATCTTCTTTTTAATTACCTAAATCGTTTTCCTTACTAAAAATATACATAGTACACAGTTTTCGTTTAATTTTTATCACTATTGATTATTATTGCTGCTGCTGAACATATGTCATTTGCATGGTCCTGCCATACATCAAAAGTATCGTTAGAAAGTGTTTGTCAATTGTGCGTTTAAAGATATACAAAAATTAGAGCCAAAACTAAAAAAAATAATTTTTTAATGGGCAAAAGTAGGTAAATTTTGAATTAACATTTTAAAATTTTTAGGTTTGAAGGGTTCTTAATCTCAAACTACTATCTGAAATGTTTTGATGTCTTCACAGAAAATGTTTGAAATATTATTACCTTTAAAACAAGTCTATTCTGAACAAAATCGGTCAAGCGTATCACAACTTTTAATCATATAAGTAAATCAGTATTTTTGAAACATGCCTTTTTGCAGCCAAAAACCTTAAACGATTTTGCGCGACCCCTAAACGTTGATCAATTTTCAAGTTTTATATACCAAAATTTTTGTTTTTTTAAGTAGAATTAGAAAATATATTATCTTAATGACTTTTCGAAAAAATTGGTAAAATGAAATGGTCTAATGTACATGTGTAACGAGTAAACGATCAAACCATGCCCATACCCGCACACACTCGTGCATTGGTATACCCGAGTACACGAGAACCCAGCACATGTTGTTACAAGTGTTGGTTGTGTTGGGTGCTAGTTATACATGTCAAACTAGCGGACCCGGCGAACTTCGTCTCGCCCCAATTTTATGCCTTTAGATAAACTTAGTAGATAATGTTTGATAAACAATGTTTTTCGATTAGTTTTCCGCCTCAAAAACAAACAACGAAGGCGGTTCTCCAAAACTCGAAAAGGCAACATTCAACTGAACGGACATAAAACAGGGAAATTCGAGATTAATCTCATATACTCCAACGATTGGCCTTGCGATTTATTGATTGTCGTCGGGGAATTGGAATGGATGATTAGTTGGAATTATCTAATTCGTAAGATAAGGACTTCCTCTTCTTTGAATTTGTTCTTGACTGTTCTTGTCTTGTCTTCTTGTTCTTGTCTGAAATCACATTTTTTATCAGGTTCTTGACGGACAACCGCGTACCATTGCACAATTTCGGTTGATTCAGATTCCGCAATATGATTATGATCGATCCCACCTTTATCTGTAAATTATGCGGCATATTAAGCGAGTGGAAAATTCGGTCGGATTGTTGGTCGCTTCATCCTTTACGGTCACGCTGTAAACAGATTTGTATGAATGCAGTTCTCAAGCGATTTAACTTTCTAATTTGAAATTGTAGCTATTAATGTATTTATTCTTCTCTGCTAGTAATATACTGCCCGTAAATTAATCCAATCGAGATTTTTATAATTTTGTGCAATGTCATGAGTTACTTTTCCAACGATGTGAATTGGCAAAAATTTGCAGGGAAGGATCAGTCGAAACATCAACCCGAATTTGGCCATTGCCAAGCGCTGACAGTTGTTTCGGGAATTCAGCAGAAGATGGGAGGTTCTGGAATGAGCCCCTAATTTTTTGGTCAATTACAACTTCTTGACGTTTTCAAGCATGGTTTTAGTAAATCAGCAGCATTAGACATTTTGAGCAAAATCAAAGCCCCACCAAATCGTTTTAAATTCCCTCGTAAATCCTTTATCGCTCGGTCAACTACTTCCAAAGCTAATTTAGTCGTTATCGAGCATTCATCCGAAATGTTGATTTGACATTTCCGCTCTACTTCGCCGTTGCGAAATTCTTGGTCATTGTATACTTTGGCTTTTCAACCGTGAGAAGATTCACCGACAGTTTTAAAGTGGAATTTGCAGTTCGAATGCCTTCCAACAATGTGACAGGTATGCCAGAAGATGCAGCGGCTAACGTTATTTGAGATCTTGACCAAATTGTTGCCGGAATCAACAAAAAATGTCTTAGGTGTCCCACTCGGAGCATCGAGAAAGTAAATGCCTCCAGTTTCATCGTGAATGGTACACGTTCTTGTACTCGGTATTTAACAGCGGCAAATTAGTTCGAACTCTTCCGATCAGCTCATCTAGATTATAGTCTTGCTCCCGTTAAAATTCGCGATCGAATGCATATTGCATCAAACGATTTGACGCTGGCACTCCCAATGTCGGGTTCGACGAATTTTTTATTTAAATATTATTTTTCTCGTTACCAACCAACATTTAACCGAAAATTTTCCACCTAGACATCGTTCAAAACCATCAAATCATGTGAAAATTGCAAAATTTCGTCAATAAAAAAAATAAATTTTTTTTTTACTTTTCCGGAATTTTCCGAGTTTTTCCCTAGGAATTTTCTATTTTTCCATTCGAAAAGCCATTCCGTAACAACTGCACATAAAATTCCATACAAAAAACCAATTTTCGATTTTTCCACTTTCCCGACTTTTTCAAAGGATTTTCCCAAAATTATCTTGCATAAAACCCTCATACCAATTACGAACAATTGTATAAAAATTTAAAACAAAATGGGCCAGCCGTTCTCCCTTGATGAACACACTGTTTACACCGTTTTTATACATAAAGGTTTCACAATAAACCGAATTTTTCCAAGCAGCACAACGAATTTTCCACCTTTACGTCGTCTAAAATCATCAAATCAAGCGATACAATGAAAAATTTCGATGAAAAAATTCAAAATTTTCGAGTTATTTCAAGAATTTTCCGAGTTTTCCACCAAGAATTTTTCTATTTTTCCATTCGAAAAGTCATTTTGGAATGATTATCCGAAATTTTCACATTTACATCATTCAAAATTATCAAAACACAAAAAAATTTAAAATTTTGTCGAAAAAAAAATTCAAATTTTTGGAATTTTTCCATAATTTTCCAACCAAAATTTTCTGTTTTTTTCAACCGAAAAGCCACTACGGAACAATTGCACACAAAAAGTTATACAAAAACTCAATTTGCGATGCAAAATGTTTCTGAAAAATCCAAATTTTTCGAGTTTTTCCGGAATTTTCAGAGTTTTCCACCGAGAATTTTTCTATGTTTTCATTCGGAAAGTCATTTCGGAATAATTATCTAAAATTGTTCACTGTTACATCGTCCAAAATTATCAAATCATACGATAATATGCAAAATTTCGTCGAACAACAAATTCAAACTTTTTGAATTTTTCCGGAATTTTCCGCATTTTTCAACAAAAATTTTCCATTTTTCTATTCGAAAAGCCATTCTGTAACAATTGCACACAAAATTCCATACAAAAAGGCAATTTTCGATTTTTCCAATTTTCCGACTTTTCCGGAAGATTTTCCCAAAATTATCTTTTACATAAACCTGCTCCTGCCAATAACGAACAACTTAAAAAAAGTTTGAGCAAAATCGGCCCAGCCGTTCTCAATTGATGAATTACTATACATTTTTGCCACCATTTTTATATATATAGATTTCTATTTCTGTTCCGTAGAGTATGGGAATGTACAGGAGTACACATGGGAATGTACAGGAGTACACATGAGTACTCATGTCACCCGTAGTGTTTAGAAGAGCTGCGAATGTAAGAACGATCGGTTTCTGACCTCGTGTGCGTCGAGTGTATTTGGTGTATACTTGTGTATGAGAAACAAAAGTAAGGTAGAGGTAACGTTCGTTATAAATAGTGTGCAAAGTGTTTGTAAGCATTCTCCGTGTGTTAGGTATAGTTCCACACAAATATACAAATTATGGGTATGTACTGAAATATACTTTAATGCCGAGTACTTATTGTCATTCTCTGACGGACACCACTCCAGAAGACCCCGCTCCAATTGGAGTCTCAGTCTGTTTTGACCCATATACAAGTGTAAGAACTACCGTGGAATAAGCCTATTACCAATAGCGTACAAGGTCCATTCGAACATATTGTGTGAACGTTAAAAGTCAATCGTAGAAGAACTAACTGGACCTTATCACTGCGGTTTTAGGCATGGCAAATCTACGGAGGATGAAATATTCCTTTACGACAAACCCTGAAAAAAGCTCATGAAAAACAGATCGAAATATACCACCTTTTTGTAGACTACAATGCTGACTTCGACTCTTCGATAAGGAATAGGCTATATGAGGCATGTCTGAGTTTAGATTCCTGCAAAGCTAATTCGACTTTGCAGGTGTACCTTGGAAAACACCAAATCCTCCATTAAGATTGGTAAGGATCACTCTGAACCATTCAACAAGGAAAGAAGTCTCAGGCAGGCCGATATCTTGTCGTGTACACTATTTAATATAGTTATGGTGAAGGTGATGAGAAAGGCTAGTGTCAACATGTATGGCACCATATTCAACAACAGCCATATGCCGATGATATAGACATCATTGGCCGAAATCTACGGGATGTTACTGCAGTTTTCTCATCACTAGAAAAGGAGTCAGCAAAAGTGGGTTTAGCGGTCAACGAGGACAAAACAAAAATAATGATTTCGACGAACAAAGAGTCCTCTCGATGGGGACGCATCGTGAACGTTGACAATTATTATTATTCGATGAATTTACCTACCTCGAATCTTCCGTCAATAAGAAAATAATGTCAGCAAGGAAATAAAGCGGAGCCAATAAATGTTTTTACGGACTTCGGCAGCACTTTAGTAACGCCACCTTATCTCGAGATACTAAGAAACAGCTATACCAGGTGTTAATTGTATCCGAACTGTCGTATGTGGGTGCTTACGACAACGAACATACTAAACCTGGGAGTATTCGAGAGAAAAGTATTCCGAAAACCAGCAAGAAAGGTTTAGTCGGGCAACCCGACTTAAATATACCCTCACCCTCAGTAAAACAAAAAATTATCTATTATATAAATATTATTACTCGATTTCTAAAGTGGGAGGAGTTGGTCATTGTATGACTCGATTTTTTCTCCAAAACTTTATCCTGTTATAACAACAAAATACAAAATTTGGGCACGATTGTGTCGAGTGTATTGCTATTATTACTCCATCTCTAAAGAGGGTGGAGTGGTACATTTGTATGGAAGATTCCAGAAGGAGCGTATCTAGACTTCCAGATTTTTTCTCCAAAACTTTACCCTGCATGAACTTTACCAAATACAGAATTTGGGCACGATCGCGTTAGGTCTTTTAATAATATAAATCGATTTTAAAAGTGGGCGGCACCAGATGTGTATGGAAGGTACCAGATGGGGCGTGGATAGACTTACAATTTTTTTCTTCAAAACTTTATCCTGTTAAAGCTTTACTAAAAATAGAATTTGGGTACGATCGCGTTGGATTTATTGATATTATAACTCTATCAGTAAAGTGGGCGGAAAGGTACATTTGTATGGGATGTACCAGAAGGGGACCAATTTCCAATTTTTTTTCCAAACCTTTTTCCTTTTATAGCTTTACTAAGTACAGAATTTGGGTAAGAACCCGTTGGATGTATTGGTATTATTACTCGATTTCTAAAGTGGGCGGGATGATGTATTTGTATGGGAAGTACCACAAGGGGCGGGGTCATGTAGCCCATTTACAATACCGTTAGTAGCTTTGGGAAAATATTAACTCGTGGTAAATTTCAAAACATTTGGTTGCGTCTTTTGAAAGTTATCGTGCGCACCAGCCGGACACCCAGACAGACGGACATGGCTCAAACGACATAAAAAGTCATGAATCGAATTTGGTTAAAAAAAACCTAGGGTCTAAAGTGACTCCTTCTATGTGTTACACTTTTGGGTCGTATCAAATGATATATACCCTCATCCCTAAGGGTGATGGTATATATATATAAATATATAAAAGAGTCAAAATCCAACGACTTCGATGTTAATGCTATAGCGAGAAAAGTGTTTGAAGACGGCGCAAAGCAGGGAGACCAAAACTTCGTTGGAAGGACCAAGTGGTACGACTAACTGGTGAACGCACGCAGAAGACCGAAGCGTTTATGAACCACGTTCATAAGTTGTAACGGGCCACTTAAGTTAGTTAGTAGCGCTATCAAATAATAAGATTAACAAAATTTAGATTAGTTTGGTGCAAATAGTTATATAGATCTGTACGGGAAGTATTAGCAGATGCATTGCGATTTTGTTAATTTTTATTCTGGATTTCAATCTGAACAATAGTTTATGTACTTTCTGGACAATTTTCAATCGTGTAACCAAACTTTACATATATAGCAGGCAAATACCTTGATAAACAGGGCATGACACAATAGTTCTCACAGTCAAAAGGATCTTTATGCATTACTAATCATTTTTAATTCCTTAAAATTTGTCCCATATCAAAATACTTATATACTTTCTATTACACTCATCTATCCATGTGGATGAGGGTTTATCCAACAAAAATGACGGTCCGATACTGGTATACCAAATATGATTTTAAACGGCTGTGTAAAACCTTTACAACTGTTGTCTAAAGTAGTTATAGTTTTCTTCCTACCAAAAACTAATTCAATAGGTGAGGGCTTAAAGTTATACACAGTGGATGGCGATAAAAAAAACACACTCACCCAACCCAATATTTACCATTGTTCATTCACTTACTTTTGGGCATGTTGGAATAAAAACTACAAAACCTCACCCCAGCTCACTGTGCGCTCTTGATTAAATTTTTGTACAACCAAGTTACAAGATGTTCTGCTAATGAGCAAACATTTGTTCAACATTATATTCTAAAACTAGTGTTGGTGCTGGCAGAACACTTGATTCTATTAAATTTGCAAATTAATTTAATTGAGATTAAGTCTTAATTTATGCGTACGACTATGAGTAGCAGCTAGCACCCAGCGCTCAAGTGTCCAAACTAGGCTTCTTGAGACAGGAACCTCGATAAGCGACCATTTACGATAAGGCCAACAACCAACAACGTCGTCTTATTAGTCATGGCTAAACCTCAGCAGTTGTGTTCTTCATATCATAGTCATTCACATTAATTGTTTATGATCTTGACTCTTGTCCGTCCCATGATTGGTCAGGAGGGAATTTTACAAGGGTGTCTTAAGCAATGTGTATACATATATTTGTATGCAGTTATTACTTCAACTTTTATAGCTTCTGGTATTTGTATGAGATAAGCAAATTTGATAAGAGCAATTAAATGAAACAAGTGTAAACTGCTACACAAGACAAGGGGTTTTACTGTTTCAAGTATTATAAAAAATCAATGTTATAATATCTCCTGGCCATACATTGTATCACTTGACATTTTTAATAGGCGCTAAAAGTAAATTAAGGGCAGTAGAATAAATAGTGTTGATAACACAAACAACATAACCATTCTATTAAAATAGCGACGTTATTAAATTGTAAAATAATGCAGATATTATTATATGATTTGTTAGAATAAAATATTTGACGCGTTTCGAACAGCGTGACAATTTCAAAAGTTCCTATATATATCTACTTAATGTCAAAAATCCATATCTGACTTATATTAAAGTAGAAAACATGCAAGCAACCAATAATATAATTTTCATAAAATGCTGTGCGGGCACAGAATTAACTAAATTAGCAAATTCACCATCTAAACCAGTAAAAAAGTTTCAGTCGGGCAACCCGACTTACATATACCCTCACCCTCAGTAAAACAAAAAAAATATATTATATTGATATTATTATTCGATTCCTAAAGTGGGCGGAGTGGTACATTTGTATGGGAGGTACCAGAAGGGGCGTGTCTAGACTTCCAGCTTTTTTCTTCAAAACTTTTTCTTGTTATAGCAAGTGGAAGCATATTGCGATTTCTACGACCACTACAGCACCAACCGTTCTTTGTTATGAAAAACCAAGCTCAGACAAGACCTGGTACGATGATGAATGTCGCGAAATGTCTAACGAAATTGATGCTGAATAAAAGTGCAGCCAATGACAACGCATGCGGTGACGGAGCGTTATAATGAGAAAAGGAGGGATTTGAAATGCCTGTTCAGGCGGAAAAAGTGTGGAAGTAAAGAAGGTGCCAGACTTTCGAAAATTACAGAGATAGAGTTAAAGCCCGAAAGTTCTACCAAAAGGTAAAAAGCATAGGTTTTGAAACAGGGCTCCCCACCTGTAAGGACAGAGACGGAAATCTGGTCACGGACACTCAGAGTGTGCTGCAAATATGGAGGGAACACTCTCAATCTCCACTCGTTCCCGAAGGCTGCATAAGTGACGAAATCACACCAATCATCGACGATGCCAGAACGAGATCAGCAATTGCACGGCTTAAAAATAATAAAGCTGCGGGAGCCGATGGACTGCAGGTAGAGCTTTTTAAGGCCTGAAAATAGGCACAAATCTAACAGACCCATTTTCTACCAAACGAGGCTTTAGACACGGCGATAGTTTCTCATGCGATATCATTAACATCGTAGTGGAGATGATCATGTGGAAGGCAGCAGTAAAAAGGGACTGGTACCATTTTCAACAAAAGTCACATGTGGCTCGCATATGCCGATGATAAAGATATCATTGGACGTGGAATGCGAGATGTTACTGCAGCTTTTTCGAGCATTGACTAGCAGTCGGCTGAAGTGGGTCTGGTGATAAATGAGGACAAAACCAAGTTATTTGTCCACTGGCGCAAAGAGTCCACTCGTCTGGGACGCTGCGTGAACGTTGACAACTATAATTTTAAAGTGGTAGATGATTTTGTCTACCTTGGCTCCGCCATAACCAAAAACAATAATTTCAGCCTGGAAATCAAAAGGAGAGTATTGATCGCAAAGCGACTGTGCGCTAAGCAAGCAATTTAATAACAAAGCGCTCTCTCGAAGAACAAAGATCCAACTCTACCAGACTCTGATCCTATCTGTCTTGCTCTACAGCTCAGAATCCTGGGTAATGACTAGGGCGACCAATTTTCAGCACATGCTGAATATTGCTGATGATGCTTAATTTAACGATTTCAAGCGATCTTGCTTATTTAAAAGGTTTGTGCTTCTTTATGCTGTTTTTGCCCTTATTAAAATTTTTGATACATTTTGATAAGATATGTTTTTATCAATTGAAAATTTTTACATATCACAAGCCCTTGCGGTTCATAAAAATATGACAGGTAGAATTCAATTTGCTAACTATCCTCTTATTTTACACACAGACTGTGTTCAAGATTTTGTAATAGCCCTATTTTTATCGATAGCTTAGATCGTTCGATTCGTTATATTCATATAGTAGGCGCCTTATCGAAAACAAAAATTTAAACTAATGAAACCTAATGTGCCTCTATAACCTAAACCAATAACAACACGATGAGGAACGTGGTTGGAAGCAGCGGAGTATTATACTAATTATTTGGAAGACATAAGGGAAGACATTCAAGAGTTTAACGAAAATGATTCTGAAGCATTGTGATAAAGCAAAGAGGTTCTTTCTAATGAAAATTTGTAATCCGACTTTTCCTTCATAAAAATTAACTTTAAGTGCATCTGGCATGCCATCACAAAAATTGAGTCAAGCGGATTGCCATTGAATGAAAGCTTGGAAACAGTAAAATCAATTCAACATGCTATAGAAAAACATCTGATAAAAATTATTTTAAAAAAATGACTGCTGTTCTTGCGCGAAATCCTGGCTTTGTGGAAATCAACAATATTATTTTTAAAAATTCCAAAACAACAAGTGAGTTTATCGGAAAATATTCGCCTGCTGAATCAACATTTTTTAAATACGCTCCCGTTTCATCGTGTGACGTGGAACGTGTTTTTTCTATATATGGAAATTTTTTACAAACCAACGTAAAAGTTTCACCTTGGAAAATTTAAAAATGCACTTAGTGCTTAATTGTAATCGTGACATTGGCCAAGGTATAATCTCACTTTAAGAAATTTTGTTTTTGGTTTAAAAATAACTTTCTTTGTATGAATACACGACTGAATAAATTTGTTAATTTACTTATTGTTTTTTATTACTTCTTTAATAGATGTAAAATTGTTTTTTGTTTGTTTTTCAATAAATAAAAAAAATTATAAATGCTGAATATGAAATCTACCGTGCTTATTTCAAGGTTTTTTCATGCTGTTTTAAGTACTGAAAACCGTTTTCTCGTGCTGAAAAGTGGTCGCCTTAGTAATGACACAAGCGGATCAATCTATTCTGGGAGTCTTTAAGAAAAAATTATTTGCAAAATACTTAGACCCATCTTCGTAAACGGAAAGTATCGTCGTCGAATGAACCATGAGCTACATAACGGCATCGAGGAAGTCAAGAGCGTTGAAATACACCGAATGCTGACACGTTGTACGAATGGATGAAAATGTTCCAGCTCAAATGTGATGTGCGACTAACTATTTACGAAACGCAAAAGACCGAAGCTCTTGGAATTCTTTTCTACGTGCGGCTATTGATAGATGAATTTCTGTTGTTGCTGCCATTAAAAAAGAAAAATGTATTGTTGGCAGGTATTAGAATAGGTAGCATTGTATTTTCATACCGCTAGGTGGCGCTGGGGTGGATTTATATCGTAAATTTGAACAAATGGACCAATTTACCCGAAATTTAAAATGTATAATTGTTTGATCATGAAAACCAGTACAGAAATTTCAGTCAGTTGAACTGACTGATAAATACCATCACCCAATATAATATATTGTTTAAGTCTTGAGTTATTGAAAATAATCGATTTGTAATTAAAACCAGTTAGAAAGTTTCAGTCGGGCAACCCGACTTACATTTACCCTTACCCTCAGTAAAACAAATAATTTTCTATTTTATTGATATTATTACTCGATTTCGAAATTGGGCGGAGTGGTACATTTATATGGGAGGTACGTGAAGGGGTGTGTCTAGACTTCCAGATTTTTTCTCCAAAACTTTATCCTGCTTAAACTTTACCAAATACAGAATTTGGGCACGATCGCTTTAGATCTTTTAATAATATTAATCGATTTCTAAAGTGGACGGTACCAGATGTGTATGGGAGGTACCAGATGGGGCGTGAATAGACTTCCAATTTTTTTCTCTAAAACTTTATCTTGTTATAGCTTTACTCAAAATAGAATTTGGGTACGATTACGTTTAATTATACCATCACCCGTAGGGATGAAGGTATATATCATTTGATACGACCCAAAAGTGTAACACATAGAAGGAGTCACTTTAGACCCTAGGTTTCTTTGAACCAAATTCGATTCATGACTTTTTAAGTCGTTTGAGCCATGTCCGTCTGTCTGTCTGTCTGTCTGTCTGTCTGTCGGGTGGCTGTCCGGCTGGTTCGCACGATAACTTTCGAAAGACGCAACCAAATGTTTCGAAATTTTGCACGAGTTATTATTTTCTCAAAACTACTTACGGTATTGCAAATGGGCTACATGGCCCCGCCCCTTCTGGTACCTCCCATACAAATACATCATTCCGCCCACTTTAGAAATCGAGTAATAATATCAATACACCCTACGGAATCGTCCCCAAATTCTGTATTTAATAAAGCTATAACAGGATAAAGTTTTGGAAAAAATTTTGAAAGCCTAGCCACGCCCCTTCTGGTACCTCCCATACAAATCTACCTTTCCGCCCACTATAGAGATGGAGAAATAATATCAATAAATTAAACGTGATCGTACCCAAATTCTATTTTGAGTAAAGCTATAACAAGATAAAGTTTTAGAGAAAAAATTGGAAGTCTATTCACGCCCCATCTGGTACCTCCCATACACATCTGGTACCGCCCACTTTAGAAATCGATTAATATTATTAAAAGACCTAACGCGATCGTGCCCAAATTCTGTATTTGGTAAAGTTTAAGCAGGATAAAGTTTTGGAGGAAAAATCTGGAAGTCTAGACACGCCCCTTCTGGTACCTCCCATACAAATGTACCACTCCGCCCACTTTAGAAATAGAGTAATAATATCAATACACTCGACACGATCGTGCCCAAATTCTGTATTTTGTTATATTATAACAGGACAAAGTTTTGGAGAAAAATTGGAAGTCTAGACACGCCCCTTATGGTGCCTCCCATTCAAATGTACCTTCCGCCCACTTTTGGGATGTAGTAATAATATCAGTACACCCAACGCAATCGTGCGCAAATTCTGTATTTAGTAAAGCTATAACAGGATAAAGTTATGGAGAATAAATCTGGAGCCTAAACACACCCCTTCACGTACCTCCCATATAAATGTACCACTCCTCCGCCCAATTTCGAAATCGAGTAATAATATCAATAAAATAGAAAATTATTTGTTTTACTGAGGGTAAGGGTAAATGTAAGTCGGGTTGCCCGACTGAAACTTTCTAACTGGTATTAATTACAAATCGATTATTTTCAATAACTCAAGACTTAAACAATATATTATATTGGGTGATGGTATTTATCAGTCAGTTTAACTGACTGAAATTTCTGTACTGGTTTATTGATATTATTTCTCCATCTCTAAAGTGGGCGGAAAGGTAGATTTGTATGGGTGGTACCAGAAGGGGCGTGGCTAGGCTTTCAAAATTTTTTCCAAAACTTTATCCTGTTATAGCTTTACTAAATACAGAATTTGGGGACGATCCCCTAGGGTGTATTGATATTATTACTCGATTTCTAAAGTGGGCGGAATGATGTATTTGTATGGGAGGTACCAGAAGGGGCGGGGCCATGTAGCCCATTTGCAATACCGTAAGTAGTTTTGAGAAAATAATAACTCGTGCAAAATTTCAAAACATTTGGTTGCGTCTTTCGAAAGTTATCGTGCGAACCAGCCGGACAGCCACCCGACAGACAGACAGACAGACGGACATGGCTCAAACGACTTAAAAAGTCATGAATCGAATTTGGTTCAAAGAAACCTAGGGTCTAAAGTGACTCCTTCTATGTGTTACACTTTTGGGTCGTATCAAATGATATATACCTTCATCCCTACGGGTGATGGTATAAACAATTGTATGTACAAATAGATCCGGTAGGTGGCGCCGGAGTAAATTTATACCGAAAGTTTGAACGAATGCACCAATATAACTGAAATTCAGAATGTTTGTTTGTTTGATCATGATAACAAAGTTTTTATATATATGGTTCCGGTATGTTACGCTGGAGTGGACTAATTTCGTAAATGTTTATTACTTAAACCCAGTATGTTAAACATCTTTGTGTTGTGTTCAGAAAGTTCATTTGTTTGATGATGAGAAAAACTTGTTTGTACAAATGGACCCGGTAAGTGGCACCGGGTTGGAAAATTTACCGAATGGACCAATTCAAGTGAAATTTAGACTGTAGGTCATGAGAACAATTTTTTTTTTATAAATTGACCCAGTAGGTGGCACTTGAGTGGACTTATTTCGAGGTATGAAGGTGCAGACTAAATTTTTAGTGGGTGACAACATTTGATGCACTAATAGTACTTAGCACTATACATGTAAATATATCGTAGGAATATAAATTTTTGTGCTGTCATCGCCTACAGCGCTACATTACAATTGCCTTCATAGATCCAATCCTTACACTCAACGCGTTCGTTATGTTTTATTTAATAACCAAATTATATTCTAGACAAAAAAATTGATTGGCAGAACAACGTTTGCCGGTTCTGCTAGTTATAAAATTATATTAAGTCCACAACTTCTGGTACAAATCACAAATGCTAAATATTATATGTTGCTTAACTTTCGACATTTTCACAATATATTTGTAAACACATATGGCAATTTATCTTTAATTCTTAACTCATTACTCATGTAAATAGGTGAGTTAACCATGGTGACAATCACGTGAATCTGTAGTTATTATTGTCATCTTTTTCGCTACCCCATACCAATTACCTCACATATGTATTTCGGCGTTAATGAGCCTGAACTTCAAGTAACTTCCGCCAAAAATTGTTTGCTTATATTTAAATTACTTTGCTTAAGATCTATGTACATACTCGTAATGTACGCGTCAACAGTTGTAAGTTTGTCTTGTGTGCCCTCAACGTATTACGGTGCAATGCCACTGGAAGTTATTCTCGTGCAATTAAAATGTTCTAGTTGCTTTTAACATGAACCCAGTTATGTAGTTGCCATGTTCGGTATTAATTAGATCAACAGGTGCTGACACTAAACATTCAAAGCAACGAGCCAACAAATGTTTAAACTTAACGTACACGTAACATTGGTAATCGGATCTAAGCAGACACTTAAACACCTCTCTTCGTTATCTGATTTTGAATTTACATTTTTGCGATAATAACTGCGGGGTGTCAGGCTGTGAAGTGTGAAATAATTATGGCCAGACTAGTAAGTTATGATAACAAATCCCACAATGAGATTTACATATGAAACTAATAATTCCAAGGACGCCCAATGCATTAATATAAATTAGTAACATTACATAAAGATAACAGATCTATCATAAGTGGCGGATTAAAAGTTTTATCAAGATTTTGTATTACAATGCATTATTCATAGTTGGTTGTTAATTTTATATTGGTATCGAAGCAAAATTTAAGGCAATGTCATATTTGCTATTCTAAATATGACGTCATAAAACGAAAACACAAAATATTAGTTAAACCGTCATCAGTATTAACAAAATAATTACATATTTAGAATTACACTTGAATACATAGGTAATTTAAAATTTCAACGTAATCAAAGTAAATTGAAAATGTTTGTAAAAAAATTTCAACCGCATGTCTTAAAGGATGACGAAAGATTTAAAATTTTAAAGGTTATTTTCTCAACTTTTGTGTTCCAATTCCTAAAACCAAAAAACAATTATATAGCTTAAAGCGTCCCCTTTTGTTTAGTACACATATCGTCCTGCCAGGACTGGCACAACAATTACAAACAAATTTGTAATAATTATATCCTTAAAATATGTAAACGCAAACTCGACCAGAAAACTAACCAGTAAGAAAGTTTTAGTCTGGCAATCCGACTTACATATACCATCACCCTCAGTACAACAAACAATTTTCTATTATACTAATATTATTACTCGATTTCTAAAGTGGGTGGAGTGGTAAATTTGTATGGGAGGTACCAGAAGGGGCGTGTCTAGACCTCTAGATTATTTCTCCAAACCTTTATCATGCTATACCTTTACTAAATACAGAATTTGGGCACGATGGCGTTGGGTGTATTGATATTATTACTCCATCTCTAAAGAAGGCGAAGTGGTACATTTGTATGGGAGGTACCAGAAGGGGCGTGTCTAAACTTTCAGATTTCTTCTTTTTCCTGCTTGAACCTTTCTAAATACAGAATTTGGGCACGATCGCGTTAGGTATATTAATAATATTAATCGATTTCTAAAGTGGGCGGTACCAGATGGGTATGGAAGGTACAAGATGGGGCGTGGCTAGACTTCCAATTTTTTTTCTCAAAAACTTTATCCTGTTAAAGCATTTATAAATAAAGAGTTTGGGTACGATCACGTTGGATTTATTGGTATTATTACTCCATCTCTATAGTGGGCGGAAAGGTACATTTGTATGAAAGGTACCAGAAGGGGGTGGCTAGACTTCCAATTTTTTTCCAAAACTTTATCCTGTTATAGCTTTACTAAATACAGAATTTGGGTACGATCCCGTTGGGTGTGTTGATATTATTACTCGATTTCTAAAGTGGGCGGAATGATGCATTTGTATGGGAGGTACCAGAAGGGGCGGGGCCATGTAGCCCATTTACAATACCGTAAGTGGTTTTGGGAAAATATTAACTCCTGCAAAATTTCAAAACATTTGGTTGCGTTTTTCGAAAGTTATCGTGCGCACCAGCCGGACAGCCAGACAGACAGACGGACATGGCTTAAACGACTCACTCAAAAAGTCATGAATCGAATTTGGTTCAAAGGTACCTAGGATCAAAAGTGACTCCTCTATGTGTTACACTTTTGGGTCGTATCAAATGATATATACCCTCATCCCTAAGGGTTATGGTATAAAAATCTAAGTACACTGATTTGTTTCGTTTAAAACTACAAATAAATAATGTAACTTATAGATCTTTAATAGCTTTTTTTCAAACTATTTCGACTTCTTTCTTATCGAATTTAAAATAATGGGAAATTGTCAACTCACTGCGATTAAAATCAGTAAATATTTAATTCTATTTTAAAATTGAGGTTGAGTGAACACTAGGTTGATTCTTATTTGGCAAAAAAAAAATGTTTTTGGAATTTTTCATGGGCCAAGTTAAAATTTTATTAAGACGTACAAAAAAACTCTATGTGAATTTTTTTAATTTTTTTCTTAAAGGTTTAGGGGTCGCTACCGGGGTTCGAAATTCAAAATTTTACCGTCATCCTGAGGGATAAGCTGAATAACTCGAGTAAACCTTAACTGATCCTTATGAAAATTTTTCAGTATTAATAATTGCCATAACGAAGTAACGGAATTGTAAATGGGCAGAATTGCCCCACCCCTTCTGGTACCTCCCATACAAAATTACCTATTTTTTGATAATTAATATTTCTCCCATAACTTTCAAACGGGCAGATGGATAGCATTTAAACTTGGTCAGTTTAATAACCTTTTAATAACAGATAAGCCCCCAGAAAATCAAAACCTTTGTCACACCCCTTCTGGTACCTCCCATACAAATAACCGAATTAACCCCCATATTTTTACCTACATATCTTTTTAGTAAAAATACTGAATTCAATAAAATTTTGTGTGAGATGAACACATGCCAAAATTTGACTCGTGAGTAACTATGGACTATATAGGCCAACCCCTTCTGGTACCTCCCATACAAAATTACCTATTTTTAACAAAATTATTTTTTACCAATAATTTCCAAACGGACAGCTGGATGGCATTTAAACTTGGCCAGTTTAATAACCTTGTAATAACAGATAAACCCCCAGAAAATCAAAACCTTTGTCACACCCCTTCTGGTACCTCCCATACAAATGACCGAATTAACACCCATATTTTTACCTACATATCTTTTTAGTAAAAATACTGAATTCAATAAACTTTTGTGTGAGATGAACACATCCAAAAACTTGACTCGTGAGTGAATATGGACTATATCGACCAACCCCTTCTGGTACCTCCCATACAAAATTGCCTATTTTTAGACAAATTATTTTTTACCTATAATTTCCAAATGGAAAGCTGGATGGTATTTAAACTTGGTCAGTTTAATAACCTTGTAATAACAGATAAACCCCCAGAAAATCAAAACCTTTGCCATACTCCTTCTGGTACCTTCCATACAAATGGCCGAATTAACACCTATATTTTTACATACATTTTTTTGTAAGTATGCTGAATTCATTTATATATTGCTAAAGATATACGCTTATTGTAATTTTACTAATGCTTATCTTAAATATAAATCTAGTTTAATGAATGTTATTAGATATTCAACATAGATAATGCAACGCTATTGTCTTGCCCCCCTCCACTAATTTGCAGTCCAACTTTGGAATTTTACAGTACAGTTAATATGAAATGATTTATTTCAAATTTGTTCATCAGTTTTTGTTGTATTATTACTTAAAAAGGTACATTTCGAAAATAAAAATTAAATTAAACAGTTAAAAAATAATATTAAAATAAAAATTTTATATATTAATATTAAACATGAATTCATTGCATGAAAAACTTAACATTAAAAAATATAATTATAAACAACTGTATTACTGCATACAATTTTCTTTAAATTTTAAAATATTGTAAAATATTATTTACACATGGTAGATTTTTTTGGATCTGAATATTTTTTTTTTCTAAATTCTTTCACCAATAATAATAGGAAAAACTTCTGTTCTCCATAATGTGTATGCAATTTATTGTATTACTGCATCAAGGCCACTCCGTGTTCAGCAATATCATTAACAACCTTCAACCTAGACCGAACTAATTCTTTACTAAATTTAAAGTCTGCATCTTGCTCCCAATCTTCAACATTTTTTTAGGAAATCCGATTTAATACCCGTTATGCTGAAAAATCTAAGAGTATTGTTGGATACAAAATGCTCAAGACTTTTGGAATGTAGTAGGTTTCCATCCACTGTAACTCGTTTTTCTGGATGATCTACTCCTTCTATGTTTAAAGCATTTACCATCTTCTTCTTAATTTGATGAGAAACTTTGTCATCAAAAATGCAAATACAACTAGCTCTTCCTAAAAATACCAGAGATGACCTATAATTTTTTTTAAGGCTATTGCCGCTGTCTCTTTATTAATTGTTGCATAAGACTTCAAGTCTTTTAATAACTGGAGGTAATTTCTTGAAGCAGAAGGTCCAGAAGTGGATTCAAACCAATATTTAAAGTAAATATTAATTATAAAACTGCAAACATCCTGTATTCCACATAATTCGCTTTTGTTTAACTTGAACTGCTCTCTGAATAAATATATTTTTAAGGAATATATTACCTTAGCCTTCCATCTAGCACGGTGAAGACCTGCTGGTGCTCTGAAGAATATTTGTGTTTTTGGAACATCCCGCAGAATATTATTGTCAGCTTAAGTAGCTCTTTGTAGTCCTCTCGTGACTGAAACTCTTTAAGCTCATTTTCGGCAAAACAAATAGCATTCGCAGAATTCTTTACTTGTCTTAATATGAGATCATCCGATATGCCAGGTTTAAAATTGGAATGATCAACTTTTGTCCAGGCATTTTTAAACCTCTTAAAAAGTAATATTACAGGACCGGTTGATATTCCCGAAATACAATACATAAATCATATTATATGACTTCTACGTTTAAAACTATTAAGTTAACCTATGAAAAAAATCAAAATTTTCTATCAAATAATTAGCATAAATATGTAAAACTATGAGGGTGAATTCGGTCATTTGTATGGGAGGTACCAGAAGGTGTGTGACAAAGGTTTGATTTTCTGGGGGTTTATTTGTTATTACAAGGTAATTAAACTGACCAAGTTTAAATGCCATCCAGCTGTCCGTATGGAAATTATTGGTAAAAAATAATTTGTCTAAAAATAGGTAATTTTGTATGGGAGGTACCAGAAGGGGCTGGCCGATATAGTCCATATTCACTCACGAGTCAAGTTTTTGGATGTGTTCATCTCACACAAAATTTTATTGAATTCAGTATTTTTACTAAAAAGATATGTAGGTAAAAATGTGGGGGTTAATTCGGTCATTTGTATGGGAGGTACCAGAAGGGGTGTGACAAAGGTTTTGATTCTCTGGTGGTTCATCTGTTATTGCAAGGTTATTAAACTGACCAAGTTTAAATGCCATCCAGCTGTCCGTTTGGAAATTATTGGTAAAAAATAATTTGTCTAAAAATAGGTAATTTTGTATGGGAGGTACCAGAAGGAGCTGGCCGATATAGTCCATATTCACTCATGAGACAAGTTTCTGCATGTGTTCATCTCACACAAAATTTTATTGAATTCAGTATTTTTACTAAAAAGATATGTAGGTAAAAATGTGGGGGTTAATTCGGTCATTTGTATGGGAGGTACCAGAAGGGGTGTGACAAAGGTTTTGATTTTCTGGGGGTTCATCTGTTATTACAAGGTTATTAAACTGACCAAGTTTAAATGCCATCCAGCTGCCCGTTTGATAGTTATGGGAGAAATAATAATTATCAAAAAATAGGTAATTTTGTATGGGAGGTACCAGAAGGGGTGGGGCAATTCTTCCCATTTATAATTCCGTTACTTCGTTATGGCAATTATTAATACTGAAAAATTTTCATAAGGATCAGTTAAGGTTTACTCGAGTTATTCAGCTTATCCCTCAGGATGACGGTAAAATTTTGAATTTCGAACCCCGGTAGCGACCCCTAAACCTTTAAGAAAAAAATTAAAAAAATTCACATAGAGTTTTTTTGTACGTCTTAATAAAATTTTAACTTGGCCCATGAAAAATTCCAAAAACATTTTTTAAGACTCACCCTAGTGAACACATTATGCTAGATAAAACCATTAAAAATAATACGTTGGCAAATCTTACTTACCGTTCCGCGTTGTGCTCGACTATTCTAACGATCAGCACAAAAGTTTATGTAATTTTTTTATATTGTATTATTGTAGATTAAACATCTAAATGGGACCAAAGTTTATTATGCGTATACCCACATATAGCTCAAAAAATAAAAGTAATTTCCATATTGGAAACTTTTTAATAAACCATCAATATACATATTTACTAATTACACTTAAACACCGGAAGTTATTACAAATCTATTATAAACTTGTTTTGTGCAAAAGCTCTAAAGCAGATTTGTGAAATCACTTTTATAAATTCGTTTAGACAATTTATAAAACAATTGCAGCCCAACTGTAAAAACATTTAAACTCGTTTTATTAGCTCGAAACAAATAACAAGCGATGTGGCCCCTCTTCAATTTGGATGAGCAGTATGTCCAACATCCTGAAATCAAACGCGAAAAAGTTCTTAATTTATTGCAATGGATTCAGAGCCAACCACATTTGCCAATCCTGACAGAGCATGAGGTGTTGTTGTTCTTTGCGGTCTCTAATCGCGACATAGAAGCTACCAAACATTTAATAGATATTAATATGATTTGTAGAACGAACTATGACGATTTCTTTGGCTGTTTCGACGTAGAAACGCCACGAATGGCGAATATATTCAAAACAGTGTTAGTTGGCTGATATTTCGGGTTCAACATAATATAAAATTTTGCCTTATTACAGTGCTGGTTGCGTTTTGCCCAAACAGACACCAGATGGTTGTAGAGTGGTTATAGGAAAATTACTTAGTTCCGACGCATCCAGTTTTAACTTTACTGACGCCTTGAAAATGTAAGTATTGTAATATTTATATATCCTACATTTCAATACGTGGCAGTTAGTTGTGGTGATATATAAGAAAAAAAACCAAGTTATGTATTTGTTTCAACGAATAATAATAGGTCTATATCATCGGCAACAGCGTTTGACACATGATCATCTCTATAATCGCATTACAGACCATTGACTTGACTAAAGCTTCTGTTGGTAGAAAATGGCTCTGTCAGCTTTTTATCTATTTTCACTGAAGACTTCTTGTCAGTCAGTGTCATCCCGCAAAGTCGTATCTGATTCGTGGGGATACCATTCCCTGCAGCCATTCTTCTTCTTTCTTCTTTAATGGCAGCAACAACAGAAATGTATCAATCAGTAGCCGAACGAAGAAAAGTATTCCAAGCGCTTCGCTCTTATGCGCTCTTTCACCTGGTCCATAAATTGAATCGTCGCCAACGAGTATATTTCGTCCAATCGTACAATGTGTCCAAGCCAGCACATTCGGTCTATTTGAACGCGCATGAAAACATCGATGTAGATGTACAGCTCATACAACTCATGATTCATTCGACGACGGTACTCGCCGTTAACAATGATGGGTCCAAATATTTCGCGAAGTATTTTTCTCTCGAAAACTCCCAGAATAAATTGATCCGCCTGCGACATTACCCAGGATTCTGCGCTGTAGAGCAAGGCAGGTAGGATCAATGTCTTGTAGAGTTGAATCTTCGTAGCTGTTTGCGATCGATATTTGTCTATTGATTTCCAGGCTGACATTATTATTTCGATTTATGACGGAACCGAGGTAGACAAAATTATCTATTACTAGTAAACTCTTTGTTCGTTGAAACAGATAACTTGGTTTTGTTCCCAGACCCACTTCTGCTTCTCAATGGTCGAAAAGGCCGCAGTACTCGGCCAATGATATCTATGACATTACCTGGTCTAAAGCCACACTGATAAAGTCCAATCAGGTTCGCTAAAATGGTCTTTATTCTTTTACATAACACACTAGACAGGAAAAAAAATTTCTTTCATTGTCGGCTCCCCTCGAATGTTGTCGACAGCAACTTCGCAGTATTAATGTCGAATAATCGGCGTGTCTAGTAAGAGCTTCTCAAACAGTGACGTTTGCATTCGTCGATAAACAAGTAGATGCCGTTAGTTGTGAATCTAAGAATAGAAAACGTGTTAATTCACAGCAACGCGAGAAGCTATCCCATACCTCATTTATGGGGTGTAAAGGGAAATTAAGTTTTTTTTTTACTAGACAGGACCTTGTATGCGATAGGTAAAAGGCTGATCCCGCGTTGGTACACACACTTGGGTCGTCTCTCTTAAGCACAGGACATAGAACACTGAGATTCCAATCAGCGGGCATGCATTCCTCGAGCCAAATCGTGTTTATGGTGCATTCAAGTTGCCAGATCATCGCTGCCGGCTTTAAAAAGTTCTGCCGGCAGTCCTTTGGCTCCCGCAACTTTGTTGTTTTTATGCTTTGTCGTTTAGACTCGGTGGTGGACAGTCTACTCCATCGTTGATGATTGGTGTGATTTCGTCACTTATGCTGCCTTCAGTAACGAGTAGATATCGAAAGTATTCCCTCCATATTTACAGCACCCCCTAAATGTCAGTGACCAGATTTCCGCCTCCGTCCTTACAGGTGAGGATCCCTGTTCCAAAACCTTTGCTTTTAAGGCGCTTTTTTCGCCTGAACAGGTGAACAGGTCTCCCTTATTTTTTCATTATAACGCTCCGTCAACGGAGGATTTTTAATAACCCGGTACGTTCGTTGCGGCAGTGGTCATAGAAATCGCAATATGCAGCCACTGTGTATTGGGAACATCAGAATTGTGGGGTTTGTTTGAAGTAATTGATGGAGTTGGTTGGTGTAGGCATCGACTATCGCGGTAGTATACAGCTGGTGGACTGAGTGGAGCTAGTCGTTACACTCTTAATGATATGTATTACGAATGTGAGAATGATTTTCTACTGTATAACTACAAAAAATTATTCGTTCTATATTGAAACATGAACGTTACATTTTTTTCTCCCATAGATATTTTATAAGCCAAGATATTATACTTCAAGAAATTGGTGTTGTGCCGGGTTTTATCTTGGTCATCGATCTAACCGATGCCACATTTGCCCATCTAACCAAAGTTCGTATTGGACAGCTGAAAAAATTCCTATACTACATACAGGTAAATTATAAAAAAAATACTTAAATACACAATACCAAATGAATGGTGCTACACGCATTTCCTACTTACAAATATGAAGTGATCAAGTGTACGTTTTAGACATTTTTGAGTACAATGCGGAATCGGTAATATAATTTTCCAAAACAAACATCAAAAATTTGGCCAATTCTTAACAGATTTTTGTTTTCTCGACGGTTATGGTAATAGCAAGGTTTGCGTTAAATTTTTTTTAATCAAAGTTGTAAATATTTTTCAAAGAGCGACTGAAATAAATCCTGGCAGTAGGAATAAAATGCTGAACCTGGTGGGCTGGGCTTGCCACCCGCCACAAGTGTAATGGCAGTGAATAAAATTAAAAATATGAGGAAAAAGAACCCCCCAAAATGTTGACGACCACCTCAAACGTTTAAAGTACCATGATTTGAGTAAATGCACTTGGAATGTCAGAACTCTATATAGCCCAGGTTCCTCTTCAACTGGCGGATATCTTCGGGCTAACATTACTACTATACAGGAAATCCGGTGGACTGGATATGAATGCTCGCGGATAAGGATGTGTGACGTGTACTACAGCTGCAACGCGGACAAGCAAAGTTATGGTTTGAATTTTCGTCTCTAGGTTTACTCCTGTCAGAGAACGAATCGCCACCATAAAAGAGAAGGCAAATTTTTTCTTCATCACGGTGATATGTGATCATGCTCCAACGGAGGAGAAAAGTGACGAGGTCAAAGACGAATACTACGCCCGACTTAAAGAAATATATGACAGTAGTCATGGCCATGATGTTAAGTTCGTGCTGCTCGATTTTAATGCCAAATTTGGCCAAGAGAATGTCTTAAGCCCAACAGTCGGAAAAGTTAGTCTGAATACTGACATATCGCCAAACGGAATCAGACTGATTGATTTCTCTCCAGCAAGGAACATGGTAATTAGAAGCACACGATTTGACTACAAATACATTCACAGGACATGGTAGATATCTCCCGATCAAGTTACAAGAAATCAAATAGATCATCCACTAGATTGTCCGTACTGGGGTAAGTAAAACCCTTAAACGATAATTCCTGGTACGATGATGAATGCCGCAAACCCACCCGGAACAAGATGTTGCATACAGGGCCAAACTGCAGCCAATGGCAACGCGTGCTGTGCGACTTTAAGCAAGGCAAACTCATAACGGTTCAGATATTTACACAATATAGTGGTGCAGAAGGTGCTTAGAATAGCAGCGCAAAACATGTCTGGCAACATATTTAATACGAGCCACATGCTGCTCGCATATGTCGATTATATCGACGTTATCGATCGGACGATGCTAGAGGTAACAGCTGTCTTCTCATCTGTGATAAGGGAGTCAGTAAATGGGGACAAGACGAAGATGGGGACGCAGCGTAAAATTTGAGAACGATTGCTTTGAGATAGTGGATGAATTTATCTACCTCGAAAACACCATGGACAAAAGCAACAGTGTCTGTTTAGAAATAAAACTGACAATAATACTTGCGAATATGTGTTTCTATGCGCTACGCAAGCACTTTATAAACACCACCATATCTGTAACCACCAAAGTCCAACTGTACTAGGTACTTATTCTATCGGTCCTGCTGCATGGTTCCGAATTTGGATGCTTACGTTGGTGATTGAGAAAAAATTACTCCGCAAAAAGATATAGGGACCCATTTGCGTAAAATGAGCTTCGTCGCTGAACAAAATTTTTCGAAAAAAAAGTGGATCTTCGGCCAACTTTCAAAGAGCCCATTCACCACAAACTCTACGTTGCGGTAGGTCGTTCGGCTTCAATTGTTGCACCAGCTGTATTTTGAAAGTTTTCACACCTTAATCCTTTCGCAAAATTTTCCACGTTGTTGAGTAACAGAGGCCCAATTGCTGCGAACGGCGACGAATCGATAATTGATGGTCATCATTAACACTGGCCGATACAGCTGCGATATTTTCTTCAATTCGCACTCTACGTAAGCGTGTTGGTGGTTTATTGTCCAATAATGTAAATTTGGTGCGAAATTTAGTCACAATAGCCCGAATAGCCGCTTCAGTGGCTCAATCAAACTGACCATAGAATGGAAGAAGCGCGCGATGAACTTTCTTAACAGAGCACGCATTTTGATAATAAAATTCAATAATTTGCAAGCGTTGTTCGTTTGTAAGACGATTCATGGTTAAATTATAGACCAAACTGAAGATGTTTGACAGTGAAACAAAACACGAAACGTGCGTCAGCTGTTTAAACCAGTGTTGCCAAAAAGATAATAGCTAAAAAATCTCCCTTTATTTGAACAGTACAACAAACCATTACGTAACAATTGAAGTAGTTTCTTCAATTTTGTGGCACTGTACTATTATATTTCTAACATAAAAATTAATCCTCCTCTCTCCCCATAGGAAGCGATTCCCGCTTGCCTGAAAAGCGTACACTTCGTTAATATTGTTCCATTCATGGATAGACTACTAGCTCTTATCAGGATTTTTCTCAAGAAGGAACTTCTTAAAAGACTACACGTGCACTCAAATCTGGAGACATTTTACGAGCATATCCCTCGTGAGATGCTGCCTCAAGACCTGGGTGGTGAGGAACAACATACCAAACAGTTAAGTGGTAGGTTCTTTAACGCATCTGGTATGAACATACTAAATTACTTTGTGTTTTGTATAATTCTATAGAAAATTTCTACAATCATTTGCGTAAACATCGTTTGGCAATAATGGAATACAATCAAAGTCGTCGTATTGATGAGAAACTGCGTCCGCGCCTGTTGAAATGTCCGACCCAAAATGTTAGCACGGAGCAGAATTTGAATAAAATTGACATAGATTAGGAGTAGAGAATACCACAAGAAAACTTGATAAAGATGTTGTATATTAATATTGATCTATGGATGTATTTCTGATGTTCGTTTTAATATACAAGTGAATGCAATAAAAATATTATTCAATATGTTGTTTTTAATCTATGCAAACGTTTCTAGACAAAAAAAGTTTATGTGGTATAAGTGGAGTCGTGAACTTTTTGCACAAATATCTAGGACGTACTCATAAGTGCCTACCATGAGCTATCCTTCAAATATTTATTAAATAAATAAATAACTAAAACACACAAACATTTAACAAATTCTTGTGCATATATAAATTAATATGTTTACTCAAATTCGCTTTTTGATGTATAACACTTACATTAAGTATGGATATATAATTTACTTCAATGTACCATATGAACCATTAACAACTCAATTTTTAAATTTCAAAATCAGCACCTTTAATGTCAAAGTGCGCAAGTATACTTAGGAATTGCAGGTGACGATTTTGTTAGTGATACAAATAAGCGGATTAACGCGTTTCTGGTAAAACATGATCTTTCTTTTAATACATATTTATTTAGAATTAATTACTGTGGTTTAAATACTGTATTTAAAAACCAATTAATCACATTTACAAACACATTTACATAAACATGACATAACATGACTTGTCATTAAGCAGCAAGACATAAAGTTGAATGGAAAAAAAACAATAAATGTAGTTTTATATTAAATAAATAAGGAGGGAAAATTATTACACTAAATATATATAGATAAGCCTCTCGCATTTAAGGGAGTTTCAACGCTTCTAAAGGGTGGTTAAATTGTAAGGGCCGATGTTACATGTGAACCACACCTAAACGTTAAGTTCTTTTCTGTATTTCATTTGACATTTTTCAATTTCAGACTAACTCAATTTGAACCATGTAACACATTGGAGGAGTCTCTTTAGCCCCTAAGTTTCTTTGAACCAAATTCAATTCATGAACTTTTAAGTCTTTTGAGCCATGTCTGACTGTCTGACTGGTACGCACGAAAGCCGAAACCAAATATTTTGAAACTTTGCACAAGTTAATATTTCCCCAAAACTACGTACGGTTTTGAAAATGGGCGTACGGTATGGTACGCCCCTTCTGGCACCTCCCATACAAATATACCATTCCACCCACTTTATAAATCGAGAAATAATATCAAAATACCCATCGTGATCATGTCAAAATTCTGTATTTTGTTAATATATAACAGGAGAACAAATTGGAAGCCTAACTACGCTCCTTCTGGTACCTCCCATACAAATGTACCATTCCGCCCTCTTTAGAAAGCGATTAGTAATATCAATGCAATCAACACGATCGTACGCAAATTCTTTATTTTATTAAGCTATAACAGGATTCAGTTTTGGAGAAAAAATCGAAAATATAGCCACACCCCTTCTGGTACCTCCTAGAGAAATGTACCATTCCGCCCACTATAGAGGGAGTTATAATATCAATACACCCAACGCGATCGTGCTCAAATTCTGTATTTAGTAAAACTTATCTAAATAAAGTTTTGGAGAAAAAAAATGGAAGTCTAGCCACGCCCCTTCTGCTTCCTCCCATATAAATGAACCACTCTGCCCACTTTACAAATCGAGTGACAACATCAATATACTAGAAAATTTAATGTCTTACTGAGGGTGAGGGTATATGGAAGTCGGGTTTCCCGACTAAAACTTGCTTACAGGATCTAGTAGGTGTTGTTGATTGCCGTTGGAGTTGCAACGTGAAATTTAATTCTCAAGCCGACTAACAACCTCCATGTAGGGGCACCTGGGCAACGCTGTTTTGAGATATTTTTCTGATGGTTGGGCTAGCCACCCGCCTTTTGGTCCTACACTGGCTTGAAAACACGAAGAAGAATAAGTAACAAACGGAACCACCAAATGTAGACGAACCTTTCAAACGTTATAAGGATAATAATTCTAGGATATGCACCTGGAACATACGAATTCTTTTTAGGGTGCCGCAATATCACTGGCGAATGGTCTCAAAAACTACAAGGCTGACAGGAGATGGGCATAAGAGGGATGATGACGATGTAAAAATTGCGGCATCTATTGCAGCTGCCACGCGAAAAGCACGAATTTGGATGTGGATTTGTAATTGGCCAGAGACTCAGAAATCTAAACTCGCGTTTCAATTCTGTTAGTAATCGAATAACCACAATGCCCCTACGGAAAACAAAGACGATACGACTAAAGATGCATTCTACGAGCGCCTAGAGCATACATACCACTATTCGACATTACAATTGTCCTGGGAGATTTAAATGGTTCATGGTTCATCGATCGGTAAATTCAACCTTTATATCAACACGTCCGACAACGGGTTTAGTGGTGAGCGAGTATAAAGATGTCCACAAGCCAACTTGGCTATCCCCTGATCAAAACACCAAAAATCAAATTGATGATTCATGGACGTGATCCATTGGCAAATTCTACGACACAACGTCGCTACTTCTGACCTTCTCGATACATAATGGTAGAATATCCATTGTAACCTCCACAGAAACCGTGCTTGATATGAAAAATGGAGTTCAGGCGAATACTGGAACGATGATTAATGTCGTATAGCGTCTGAGGAAAAGGATGCTGCTTACAGGGCAACGTTACAGCCAATAGTAACCCACGCTGTTACGGAACTGCACAAGCAGACAGTAAAACAGGCTAGGCTGCTTTTGAAGCGAAAAAAAAACTTTAGATCAATGAACGGGAGAACGAGGTTATAGAGAAGTACAGGTATAGAGGTGGAGCCTAATAACTTCGTTTTATCCTTGCTCACTGTTACAAATTCCTTCAGTTTACCTGATAAGGCCTCAGTCACGTCCAGCAGCTTTCTTCATTAGCATCTGCATCACTGTATTGAAAAGGTCACACGATACGCCGTCGCCTTTTTATACCATCACCCTTAGGGATGAGGGTATATATCATTTGATACGACCCAAAAGTGTAACACATAGAAGGAGCCACTTTATACCCTAGGTTTCTTTGAACGAAATTCGATTCATGACTTTTTAAGTCGTTTGAGCCATGTCCGTCTGTCTGTCCGTCTGGCTGGCTGTCCGGCTGGTTCGCACGATAACTTTCGAAAGGCGTAACCAAATGATTTGAAATTTTGCACTAGTTATTATTTCCTCAAAACTACTTACGGTATTGCAAATGGGCTACATGGCCCCACCCCTTCTGGTACCTCCCATACAAATCTACCTTTCCGCCCACTATAGATATGGAGGAATAATATCAATAAATCAAACGTGATCGTACCCAAATTCTATTTTTAGTAAAGCTATAACAGGATAAAGTTTTGAAGAAAAAAATTATAAGTCTATCCACGCCCCATCTGGAATCTCCCATACACATCTGGTACCTCCAACTTTAGAAATCTATTAATATTATTAAAAGACCTAACGCGATCGTGCCCAAATTCTGTGTTTGGTAAAGTTCAAGCAGGATAAAGTTTTGGAGAAAAATTTGGAAGTCTAGACACGCCCCTTATGGTACCTCCCATACAAATGTACCTTTCCGCCCACTTTAGGGATGTAGTAATAATATCAATACACCCAACGCATTGTGCCCAAATTCTGTATTTAGTAAAGCTATAACAGGATAAAGTTATGTAGAATAAATCTGGAAGCCTAGACACACCCCTTCTCGTACCTCCCATACAAATGTACCACTCCGCCCACTTTAGAAATCGAGTAATAATATCAATTTAATAGAAAATTATTTGTTTTGCTGAGTGTAAGGGTATATGTAAGTCAGGTTGCCCAACTGAAACTTTCTGACTGGTTTTAATTACAAATCGGTTAATTTCAATAACTCAAGACTTAAACAATATCTTATAGTGGGTGATGGTATTTATCAGTTAGTTTACCTGACTGAAATTTCAGTACTGGTTCTAGTAGGTTTGCTGGTAGCCGTTGGAGTTGCAACGTGAAAATTTAATTTCAAGCCGACCAGCAACCTCATGTGGTGGCACCTGGGCAACGTTGTTTTGAGAGATTTTTCTATATTGAGCAGCGGCAGATAGTGAGCGACGAACCTGATAGTCTCATACTGACTATGAAAACACGAAGGAGAAAAAGTAACAAACGGAACTACCCAAATGTAGATGAACTTTACAAACGTTATAAGGATCATGATTCATGGATATGTACCTGGAACGTCCGCACTCTACATAGAGGTCATAGATGCACAGATCAGGTATGCTTGCGACGTAAAGATTGCGACGTAAACTACAGCTGCCATGAGAAAAGACATATTAGGATACAGATTTTTAATTGGCCAGAGACAGAGAGAAATCTAAACCCGCGATTCAATCCTGTTATCTATCGAATAGCCCCAATCCGAATTAAAACGAAATATTTGTACATGACGCTGATTTGTGAACATGCCCCTACGGCAGCCAAAGACGATACGATTAAAGATGCGCTACCCTGTTAACGACATTACAATTGTCAGGGAGATTTAAATGCAAAACCAGTAAAGAAATTTCAGTCAGGTATACTGACTGATACTCGTAAATACCCATCACATTTCGGTCGTATGCCCAGACAAGATGTATACTAAAACTATAGAAAATGTTACAGCCCACAAGTGTTAAATGTCAAATTCAATATCTCTGGTTACATGGGAATTTTAATGGGGGTACCGAAGGAATCAAAGAAAAATGCTGTAATAAATCCGCACAGAAATCACAAAAGACATCACAATTTCTAATGGGTTGGGTAAACCCGTGTTATTAAGTTTCCCTTGTAAATACAAAATATTAAAAGTAAAATATTATTAACGGGGTGTAGGAGACTCCAGTAGGGTCACAAAGTGTCCGATTTTAATTCGAAAATCAATATCAATCGATTAGTCAATTCAGCCTTCATATCGACACGTCCAACAACGGGCTTAGGCTGGTTAGCTTCGCAGTGGCAAGAAACATGAGTGGTACCATATTTTAGCATTAAGATATCCACAAGCCAACTTAGCTATCCCCCGATCAAAACACCAAAACTCAAATTGATAATTTGATAATCGATGGAAGTCATGCATCTAGCGTCATGGACGTGATCCGTGGTGCTAATATTGGCTCGGCTCATTACATGGTTGAATCTAAGGTGCGCACAACCAGCACTCCCAACTACTACGACACAACATCACTCCTACTGCTTGCTATGAAAAACGGCGCTTAGGAGAATCCTGGTACAATGATTAATGTCGCATAGCGTCTGAGGGATAGGATGCTGTTTACAGGGCAACGTTATAGCCAATTGTAACCCGGGCTGCACAATCAGACAGTAAACAGGCTAAAAAAACTTCAATCAAAAACGATGTTGTTGAGAAGTACAGTGATAAAGGAGAAGCCTAATTACATCGTTTTGTCCTCGCTCATCGTTACTTATTCCTTCTGTTTACCTGAGAAGGCTGCAGTCACATCCCTCATTTTTCCACATTATCATCTTTATCGCTATGTTGAAGAGGTTATAGGTGCGGCATATAGTCACGATATACGATTGTAATGAAGTGGCAGCTAATTAAGTATGTTGCCGAGTACAAGTAGAATCTGTTTTTCACAAACACCATAAATATCTTAAGTTATTGGTATTTTAAGGCACTTATAAGCCAGTAACGTAGTTAAATATTACGAGTATGAATTTCGAAAAATCCTTTAGCCATTTGGTCTTGGTGATGGTAACAGTTTTATCTCATTTTCGTTTTTGTCCCCCTAAAATCCCTCTATATCGAGCAATAGCTTCATAAAATAAATATTTGCCCCAACATCTGCCTTTCTAATATAAGTGATTGGTGGTACAAATTATATACCTTTTTAAAATTTTACCACTTGTGCCGTTCGGTCTGGGAGGTTGAACCAGTTATATACGTTTTTTATCAGAAAGTATGAAAACATTCCATATAAATTTTTCGCGTTTAAAGCTTAAACCGTTTGATCTGGGTCATGGTAGCAGTTTTATATCTTTTTGGACCTTTTTTTGGCCTAAAAGTGGAATTGTCACTTTATGCAGCTTTCTACTACTATAGGGAGAAAAATTTGAATACAGTTTTTTACTACGGTAACTATAGCCGTTTGGTCTGGTTTATAGATCAAACAAATTCGAAAAATCGTTTCGTACAGCTTTATAATTCTATAAGAAGATTCCTCATATACATTTTGACGATGATAGCTTTAGGCGTTTGGCCTGCCTGATGGTACCGGTTTTATCTCTTTTTGGCACTTTTTCACCCCCCAAAAAATACGAATTTTTAACAACCTTCTGCTCTCCAATTATACCATCACCCTTAGGGATGAGGGTATATATCATTTGATACCACCCAAAAGTGTAACTCATAGAAGGAGTCACTTCAAATAATAATATTTCCCCAAAACTAGTTACGGTATTGCAAATGGGCTACATGCCTTCGCCCCTTCTGATACCTCCCATACAAATACATCATTCCGCCCACTTTACAAATCGAGTTATAATATCAATACACCCAACGGGATCGTACCTAAATTCTGTACTTAGTAAAGCTATTACAGGATAAAGTTTTGGAAAAAAAATTGGAAGTCTAGCCACGCCCTTTCTGGTACCTACCATACAAATTGACCTTTCCGCCCACTTTAGATCTGGAGTAATAATATCAATAAATCCATCGCGCTCGTACCCTAATTCTTAATTTAGTAAAGCTATAGCAGGATACAGTTTTTGAGAAAAAAAACTGAAGTCTACCAACGCCCCATCTGGGACCTCCCACACACATCTGGTACCGCCCACTTTAGAAATCGATTAATATTATTATTAGAACTACCGCGATCGTGACCAAATTCTGTATAAAGTAAAGTTAAAGCAGGATAAAGTTTTGGAGAAAAAATCTGGAAGTCTAGTCACGCCCATTCTGGTACCTCCCACACAAATGTATCTTTCCGCCCACTTTAGAGATGGAATAATAATATCAATACACTTGACACGATCGTGCCCAAATTCTGTATTTAGTAAAGCTGTAACAGGATAAAGTTTTGTAGGAAAGATCTGGATGTCTAGACACGCCCCTTCTGGTACCTCCCATACAAATGTACCACGCCGCCCACTTCAGAGATGGAGTAATAATATCAATATTCTCGACACGTTCGTGTCCCGATTCTGTATTTTATTAAGTTATAACAGGATAAAGTTTTGGAGAAAAAATTGGAAGTCTAGCGGAGCCCCTTATAGGACCTCCCATACAAATGTACCTTTCCGCCCACTTCAGAGATGAAGTAATAATATCAATACATCCAACGCTATCGTACCCAAACTCTGTATTTAGTAAAGCTATAACAGGATAAAGTTTTGGAGGATAAACCTAGAAGTCTAGACACGCCCCTTCTGTTACCTCCCATACAAATTTATCACTCCACCCACTTTAGAAATAGGGTAATCATATCAATACACTCGACACGATCGTGCCCAAATTCTGAATTTTGTTATGTTATAATAGGACAAAGTTTTGGAGAAAAATTTGGAAGTCTAGACACGCCTCTTATGGTACCTCCCATACAAATGTGCCTTTCCGCCCACTTTAGTGATGTAGTAATAATATCAATACACCCAAACGCAATCGTGCCCAAATTCTGTATTTAGTAAAGCTATAACAGGATAAAGTTATGGAGAATAAATCTGGAAGCCTAGTCACACAACTTCTCGTATTTCCCATACAAATGTACCACTCCGCCCACTTCAGAGTAATAATATCAATATAATAGAAAATTATTTCTTTCACTGAGGGTAAGGGTATATGTAAGTCGGGTTTCCCGACTGAAACTTTCTAACTGGTTTTATTACGAATCGGTTAATTTCAATAACTCAAAACTTAAACAATATCTTACAGTGTTTGATGGCTGATAAATAGTCACTTTATCTGACTGATATTTCTGTACTGGTTTTATAAGAAGGTTGCTCATAAAGATAATCACGATGATAGCTTTACCCATGTGACCGTAGTAAAGAGACCGGTTTTATTAATTCCTTCTGACATTTTTTACCCCCAAAAATACGAAATTCGAAAAACCCCTTCGTGCAGCTCTCAAACTCTATATACATATACATTTTCACGATGATAGCTTTTGACGTTTGGCCTGGTGATGGTACTAGTTTTATCCGTTTTTAGATCTTTTTCACCCCCAAAAGTACTAGTTCAAAAAAAAAACCCTCTCTTGTTGTATAAGAAATTTGCTTATAAATATTTTTACGATGATAGCTTTACCCGTTTGACCTTTTGGACCCGGTCTTTTTTACCTTATGTATGAAATTCGAAAAATCTCATCGTGGAGCTCTCTATTTCTGTTTGACCTATATGATGGTACAAGTTTTATCCCTTTATGAGACTTTTTTACCCCTAATAAAACGAATTTCGAAAAATCTCTTCTAAGCTGGTATCTACTCAATAATCCTAGACTCATCATCATCCTCTACTCATCATCCTATCTATAGCCGCACCATACAAAATGTATGGAAATATTAATTTCCTTCATAGTTTTCGTTTTCGGAAATTTGTTGGGTTGTTCTTCTTTTTTGGCCCGAGACCAGTCCGATTTGGTGCGAATCATCGAAAACGGCGCAGGCGTTCTTCAGTTACAAGCGTAGTAAATAACCCGTCTCTACATGTCATTATGTCATCGTACAAGAGTTGACAGAATGCAAAAACTTAAAATGTCAGTACGCATTCAATATTAAGTTAATTTAAAAAAATAAATTTTAAGTTCATTAATTCTACAAAGAATCAACGCTACATTTAATACTGACGCAAGTCTCATGTCATATATTAAATAATATATACGATATTATTTAATAAAACGCTTGTTTTGTAACGCTTAGGACTATTAAAATCAATTACATGTTTATTTTACAAACAATTTAGTAAAAAGATGTTAATTAAAAAATACCTTAAATGTCACACAACTTTATTTCCACAATGAATTATAACTGCCACATTACAAAAGAGAACCGTCTCCTATCAAATACTCTATTGAATGAATTGATCAAATACCTGCTTAAGGTGTGGTGGTATCTATGCATCAGACAATTGTGATTCTTAACAGTGTATGCGTTTGACATAGAAAAGTTTGGTTGGAAACAGTGGAAATGGAAAATCAAGTTGCGATATAAATTTCAACCAAGAGTTTGTAAAATATATAAAACAAAACAACGAACTGATCCGAACTGATGATGTGCTACACAGTAGCACATTTTCCAACTTCAAACTCTTGAACCAATTGAAACCCACAAAATCTAAATGCTTATGATAATAGAAGTAAAACCCTAACTAGGTTTTGAAGTACACTACTTTACAAATAATTATTTTTTCTCTGGTCTTTGAACACCACTATTTTTTATAATAGAGGACGGGTTTCTGATTAAGAAAAAAATGGAGTGGATTTATAAAAAAAAAAAAATTTTTTTTAATTTTTTTCTTTGTCGACGGTGCCTTTGGATTTTAACCTATATTTCAAGTTCTAGACGGGCGATCAGGACAAACGAGGTACTGAATTTATTAGAATCAAATGGCCAACAAGAATTATGCCACTTTAAGTCAACAAATTGCTTTATTTTGTAATACTGGCTGAAGGGGACCCTTTTTTGACTCCCTAGGTCCCCAAAAATTACACCATTGGATTCGTCTCGAAAATATCTTTCATTTGAGTACCCGCACATAGGCGGTCATATTAGAATCTAAGGAGCCCCTTTCTTGACCCCACCAAGTGCATCATGGGCCTCGGCTTCCATTTTGACCTACTATTTCGATGTTATGGGACCAAGACGAAGTGAATTGTATATTTTTGTAGTTGTTTGGGCTTTCGGACCATATTCTGCAGTTCAGACAAATGCAAAAATGCAAATATTTATAAAAACATAATTTCTGTATGCCAACTTTCAGAGGCCATTACTTTTTAACTAGTCCATAGATTCTCTTCTGTATTACTACATTTGTTTGCTAAGGAGTTCATTATACGCAGAAGGTTTCAAAAAAATGTTATCTCGAGTTTTTGATTTTTCATTATTTAAAAACTAAAAAAGGAGACGCTATTTTTCATGAAAAAAGCTTAATTTTTCAAATAAATTCAGCCAGTACGGCAAAATATAGCAACTTGTTGACTTTTGAAGTTTTCGACTGAGAGGAGGATTTTAGTAGTCTATATCTCGTGAACTATTCCAAACATGGCTTTTTCGGCAAATTTTTAGCTCTTGATCGGATCTAAAAATTGTAACTTGAGATAAAATCAAGAAAACAACAACATCTTACTCAAATCAGCGAAACTGTAAAAAAATGGTAGATTTTCGTTGTATAAAAAATAGAAATAAATAAAAACCAGTACAGAAATTTCAGTCAGATAAACTGACTGATAAATACCATCACCCAATATAAGATGTTGTTGAAGTGTTAATTTATTAAAATTCACCGATATGCCTGCTTGTGGAGCGTGAAAGGTTGTAGATAGGACTTTCGGTCAGTTATTTACATGGGAGTTACCAGAAGGGGTGTGTCAAAAAGTTAGGATTTCTGAGGTTTTGCCTCCTATTACAAATTAAATTAACCCAGGTGCCTGTTTGGAAATAATGGGAAAAATCTAAGTTTTTTTTTAAATACGTAATTTTGTATGGGTGGTACCAGCAGGGGTCAACAGACTTAGTCCATATTCATTCCTGAGACTTACAAAAAAGATGTGTATTTTAAACTATGAGGATAAATTCGGTCATTTGAATGGGAGTTACCTGAAGGGGTTTGTCAAATAGTTAGATTTTCAGAGGTTTAGCCTCCTATCACTATAAAAAGTAGCCGACCAATTTTCATTACTTTCCAAGGGTCCGTTTGGAAGTTATGGGAGAAATATTAGATTTCCAAAAATAGGTCATTTTGTATGGGAGGTACCAGAAGGCGTAAACCGATATAGTCCATGTGCATTCCTGATTTAAATCTTCATAACCGTACACCTTACGCAAAATTTTACTGAATTCAGTGTACTTTAAAAAAAAGATATGTACGTGAGATTATGGGGGTGGATTCGGTCATTTGTATAGGAGGTTGTGTGAAATAGTTAGGCTCTCTGAGGTTTTGCCTCCTATTACAAGATAAATTAACCGACCAACTTTCATTACCCCACAAGTATCCGTTTAGAAGTTATGGGAGAAATATTAATTTTCCAAAAATAGGTAATTTGTATGGGAGGTACCAGAAGGCGTGAACCGATATAGTACATATTCATACCTGAGTCTAATTTTTATAAGCGAACATCATACGCAAAATTTGAATGAATTCAATTTACTTACAAAAAAGGTAAATATGTAAGATTATGGGGGTGAGTTCCGTCATTTGTATGGGAGGTACCAGAAGGGGTGTGTGAAATAGTTAGGCTCTCTGAGGTTTCGCCTCCTATCACAACATTAATTTATCGACCAATTTTCATAACCCCCCAAGTGTCCGTTTGGAAGTTATGGAAGAAATATTAATTTTCCAAAAATAGGTCATTTTGTATGGGAGGTACCAGAAGGGGTGTGTGAAATAGTTAGGCTCTCTGAGGTTTCGCCTCCTATCACAACATTAATTTATCGACTAATTTTCATAACCCCCCAAGTGTCCGTTTGGAAATTATGGGATAAATGTTAATTTTTCAAAAATAGGTAATTTTGTATGGGAGGTACCAGAAGGGGTGATCCGATATAATCCATATTCATTCCTGATTCAAATTTTCATAACTGTACAAGTTACGCCGAATATGACTGAATTAATTGTACTTACAAAAAAAGATATGTATGTAGGACTATGAGGGTGAATTCGGGAATTTGTATGGGAGGTACCAGAAGGGGTGCGTCAAATAGTAAGGTTTTCTGAGGTTTTGCTTACTATCGCAAGACCATTTGTCATTATCCTTCAAGTGCCCGTTTAGAAGCTATGGGAGAAATATTAAATTTGCAAAAAATAGGTAATTTTGTATGGGAGGTACCAGAAGGGGTGTGGCAAATGTTTCGGTTTTCGTAGTGTTTGTCGACTTTTGCAAGATAAATAAACTGACTAAATTTAAATATCCTACGATTGTCCGTTGGGAATTTATGAAAGAAATATAAATTATCCAAAAGTAGGTAATTTTGTATGGGAGGTACCAGAAGGGGTGGGGCTATTCTGCCCATTATCAATCCCATAAGTTCGTTTTGAAAAATATTAATACTGGTAAATTTTCATACTGATCCGTTAAGGTTTACTCAAGTTATCCTGCTGACCAGCCATCCAGCCAGCCAGACAGACGGACATAGCTCAATCGTCTTAAAAAGTCCTGAAACGAATTTGGTCTTAAGATACTTGGGGTCTAACTCGTCTCCTTTAATGCGTTACACTTTTTTTCGTATCAAATGGTATATACCCTCATCCCTAAGGGTGATGGTATAAAAACAGCAAAAATATATGATGAAATTTTGAGTAGAATTTTGTTGGTTTTTGATTTTGTCTGGAGGTTAAATTTTTAGATCTGATTAAGAGCTAAAAATTTGCCGAAGAGAGATATCAAAATTTCGAATAGTTCAGGAGACATAGCCTTAAGAATCAGAACATGATTTTCAAAAATTTCTAAAATGAATTAAAAAAAAACCTTAGCTAATAATTCAAAACCCAGCTAGGGGTTTGCTTCTACCATCATAAGCTTTCAGATTGCTGCACTGTCTAATAATAGTAGATCCACAATAATAAAAAATTTAAAACGGAAAAAAGTTTCAAGCCTTACTACTTACTAGTTTCAAGTCTTACTATTTTCACGTAATGTCACTAGAGTTTCTCTCCCGGGATTTCCCGGGCGAGAATTCCCGGGATTCCCGGGAAATTAAAACACCTTTGGCAGAGCAAATTTTAAAAGCTTTAAAGAAGCGAATAGAAGAGAGAAGGGGCAAGCGACTTTATACTTTAATGAAGTATCTTAAAGATCCAACAGTATTTGATAAGAATGCTAATAACTTATTTCAAACTGCTTCAAAACAAAATGTGATCGCGTACGCTGAACAAATTTATACTCGACATTATAAAGAAGACGTTATCGACGAAATTCTGGAATCGGGCGAAATTCCTATTTGTGACAGTAGTACCGAAAGACCATTTGAGAATATTTTAACCGATGCCATAACAAATGCAAATGTTGCATAAAGTAATAGACTACTTACTAACTCGATAAAAAAGGATTTACAATTTTACGAAGCAAGTGGAAAAGCAACGGAAAATGTCACCATTTTATTGAATACTCTTCTGACAATAAGGCCAACACCAGTTGAAAGCGAGAGAATATTTTCAACAACAGGGCAATTTGTAAATAGAATTAGAAACAGACTGTCTGATGAAACTATTACCGCTCTTTCTCTTTTAAAAACGTATTTTCAAAATGACAAGTTATCTTTTATTGTTTATCTAATATTTTTATATACATATACATTAAAATGAATGTTTTTCGTTTGTCATGTTTTAGTTTTAATGTTTTTGTTTTACTTGCAGCTTGTACTATATAATATCATACTGCAAAATTGAAAAAAATTAACATAGTTTGTCTTGTCTTTTTACTGCGCTAAAATTCCTGGGAATTCCCGGGATCCCGGAAAAGGCGAAAATTTTTCCCGGTTTCCCGGGAAATGAAAAGTCCGGGAAAAAGAGAAACTCTAAATGTCACATAACCTATGAACAAAATGAGACATAGATCATGAACATCTATAAACGCATTTAGTTTTTACTCACAATTAAGTAAAGTTATCTTTGTTTTATACAATGAATATGGATAATCGTACAGCTCATACAGCTCATGGTTCATCCGATAACGAAACTTGCTTTCGACACAAATAGGTCCATATATTTTTCGGAGTACTTTTTTCTCGAATACTCCCAGGTTTTGTATGTCCGTTGTAGTAAGCACCCATGATTCGGCAGCATACAACAGAACATGTAATATAAGCACCTGGTAAAGCTGTTTCTTAGTATTCCGAGATAAGGTAGTGTTACTAAAGTGTTGCCGAATTCCGTAGAAACATCTATTGGCTAGTACTATTCTCCGTTTAATTTCTTGGCTGACATTATTTTTCTTGTTGACGGAAGATCCAAGATAGATCAACTCATCTACTACCTCAAAACATTATTTTCAACGTTGACGTAGTTAGTCGAAATCATTATGGCCAATGATGTCTATATCATCGGCATAGGCTAGTGGCATGTGGCTCTTGTGGAATATGGTTCCAGGCATGTTGACACCAGCCTTTCTCATCCTCTCCACCTGATTTAAACAATTCAGCCGGCAGACCATCGCCTCCAGCTGCTTAACTATTTTTAAGGCGTGATATTGCCACACGTATCTCACTCTGGCTCGAAGGTGGACAGTTAAAACCATCGTCATGGATTGGAGCGGGATCTTCTGGAGTGAAGTCCGTATTCAGTAAATTTCTGAAATGATCCTTCCAACTCTTCAGAACGTTATCTGTCACTAGCTGGGCATCGCTGTCCTTGCAGGAGGAAAACCCTGTTTTACGCATTCTCGCCTTAAACCTCTGGTAGAATTGTCGGACTTTCCCTCTACTTCGGAGTAACTCTGTGCACTTATCCTGTCTCTTACTCAGCTCCTTCTTTTTCCGTCTAAAAAGACGAGTTGCCTTTCGTCTCTTCTCCCTGTGGCGTGTACGTATAGCTCGCGTTGTCATTGGCTGTAGTTTCGCCATGTATGCAGTATCCGTCTCTCTCGTGGCACTGCGACATTCATCATTTGGTGTGCAGACTGAATTTTCCGATTGTAGGCTCAAATGCGGTCTCCCTGCTATTTTAGCATTAAAATCGCCTAGTAAAATCTTGACGTCATGACGGCTACGGTCATATACATTTCTAGGCTCTCGTAGAATAAAATATAGTTGTGTATTTCATACAGTGTTGTTTGTTAGTGTTTGTCGATTGTTTGGTAGTGTTAGTTGGTTAGTTATTACTAGGGCGACCATTTTTCAGCACGAAAAAAACGGTTTTCAGTACTTAAAACAGCATGAAAAACCCTTGAAATAAGCACTATAGATTTTATATTTAGCATTTATAATTTTTTTTATTTATAGAAAAACAAAGAAAAAACCATTTCACATCTATTAAAGAAGTAATAAAAAACAATAAGTAAATCAACCAAATTATTCAATCGTGTATTCATACAAAGAAAGTAATTTTTAAACCAAAAAAAAAATGTCTTAAAGTGAGATTATACCTTGGTCAATGTCACGATTACAATTAAGCACTAAGTGCATTTTTAAATTTTCCAAGGTGAAACTTTTACGCTGGTTTGTAAAAAAATTTCCATATGTAGAAAAAACGCGTTCCACGTCACACGATGAAACGGGAGCGTATTTAAAAAATGTTGATTTAGTGGGCGAATAATTTCCCATAAACGCACTTGTTGTTTTGGATTTTTTAAAAATAATCGGCCTTATTCCCGTAGTCGTCGTCGACGCAAAACGACGTCGTCTTGGGACGACACTGTAAAATCGGTATTCTGGTAGTCGTTTTCGATAACTATCGGTTACTATTGACACAGATTTGGTATTCTGTAAGGAACTGTGACGACGACGTTGAATCGAAACGACTCTGAATCTGTCGTCACAGTTGTTAGTAACGACTTGAAACAATTTGAAGGAATAACTTTAGTTTTTGTAAATTTAAAAAAGGTTTTGTTTAATGACGTCAAGAATAACAATCGGCCTTATTCCCGTAGTCGTCGTCGACGCAAAACGACGTCGTCTTGTGACGACACTGTAAAATCGGTATTCTGGTAGTCGTTTTCGATAACTATCGGTTACTATTGACACAAATTTGGTATTCTGTAAGGAAATGTGACGACGACGTTGAATCGAAACGACTCTGAATCTGTCGTCACAGTTGTTAGTAACGACTTGAAACAATTTGAAAGAATAACTTTAGTTTTTGTAAATTTAAAAAAAGGTTTTGTTTAATGACGTCAAGAATAACAATGTCGAGTAACAAATAGGGGCTTGGAAACAAAATCCCTCATAGGTACAAGGATTTTATCTAATTTTAAGGGGTTATGTGAGAAAATTGGTGAAAAACAACTTAATTCCTTTGGAGCGCCTTTAAGAATCCTTTGCGGTTGTAGTTACGAATCTGGTCTTCTTTATTTGTAGCAAAAATTTTGATATGGTTTCCATCGACATATCCAATTACTCCAGTAAATCCTGTTTTGTTAAAAAAATTTAGTTTATGCTTCCGATTTGTCATCTTCAATTACTTCCAATTGTATCCAAGGTGGACAAATCACCTCTCTAATGCATTCAGGGTTTCGACAGGAATCTTGCAACTACTGGCTGCACTTACACTTAGGTTGTAAGGCCCCTGTCCAAAGGACCTCAATGTTGCTGACAACTTAATTATGACTGAAACATATGTCCTGACATATGTCACTTTTCATGATAGGAACTATTTCTATAGGAACTATTACGTAATTAAATGCTGCCTTATTAAGACTTAAGTAGTTCTCGAATCCAAAAAAAGTTGGAAGGCCGGCCAACAGATAACCTCAAATTACGATTTTAACACCGATGAACATACTCGTTATTTGGCAAGTTTAAGATCACCGGATCATAGTCGAAGTATTATTCTTTCCAGTATAAGATATTTCTTGCTTTCCTCATCGCTTAAATTTGATTTGGGCACAAAAATATTTTTTCACGAAACACAATAAAAATCAAAATAAATCAGCTGATGTAAAAAAGTTACATCAGCTGTTGTCATTTCTTTCATGTTATCGATTACCAGTCGACGTCGTCTCATTGTAGTTACAGAATACCGAAATAGCATTGATGTGACGACGATGTTGAATCGAAGTGACATTGACATAAAAACGACGACGATGTCGACGACGACTACGGGAATAGGGGTGAATATTGTTGATTTCCACAAAGCCAGGATTTCGCGCAAGAATGGCAGTCATTATTTTAAAATAATTTTTATCAGATGTTTTTCTATAGCATGTTGAATTGATTTTACTGTTTTCAAGCTTTCATTCAATGACAATCCGCTTGACTCAATTTTTGTGATGGCATGTCAGATGCTCTTAAAGTTTATTTTTATGAAGGAAAAGTCGGATTAAAAATTTTCATTAGAAAGAACCTCTTTGCTTTATAGCAATGCTTCAGAATCATTTTCGTTAAACTCTTGAATGACTTCCCTAATGTCTTCTAAATAATTTGTATAATACTCTGCTGCTTCCAACCACGTTCCTCGTCGTGTCGTTATTGGTTTAGGTTGTACAGGCACATTAGGTTTCATTAGTTAAAATTTTTGTTTTCGATAAGGCGCCTGAAAACTATAATAATATATGACGAATAGAACGATCTAAGCTATCGATAAAAATAGGGCTACTACAAAATCTTGAACACAGGCTATGTGTAAAATAAGAGGATAGTTTGCAAATTGAATTCTAACTGTCATATTTTTATGAACCGCAAGGGCTTGTGATATTGTAAAAATTTTCAATTGATAGAAACATATCTTATCAAAATGTATCAAAAATTTAAATAAGGGCAAAAACAGCATGAAAAAGCACAAACCTTTTAAATAAGCAAAATCGCTTGAAATCGTTAAATTAAGCAGCATTAGCAATATTCAGCATGTGCTGAAAATTGGTCGCCCTAGTTATTACCCTGCAATTGGCGAAACTAGTGAATGACTAGCGATATGATTAATCACTGAGAATTGTCACGCATGATTTGCCAAACTACCATCAATGCTTTTGACTGATGTAAATGTAAGTTGACGACATTAAGGAAGACATGAACATATTCATCGTTAGACTACGTTTGTATAACAAAATCGTTAATGAGTAAAATACCTCGAAAGGCTTTTTTGAAGTTCCATGGGAGCAAGAATAAATAATCTTTTGTTTGATTGTATCAAATCATGTAACCTATACATTATTTTTAGTGAATTCGTTAGTCAGAATGTGTATCGTAAGAAAAGGCGAATTGTTGGATAAACTGTAGTAACTAGTCGATTTTTCGTTAACCAAATACCTAACGATTTTGAGTCAATTTCTACTTTTAAAACCGCAGGGCAATTTTGTGTTAATGTATCAAATGATACTTCAAGTTGGCTAAACGATCTGAAAAGTGTTTTATTATTTGATATTAATTTTCAAATTCAGTGTCACGCACTAGTATGACGCGTTTCGAACTCCATGACGAGTTCATCTTCAGACCCCTTTGTGACGAACTGATGCTCTATGGTGCATCATCAGCTGTATATATACCTATCGTTATGTCAAACATGTACATGCGAAGTAGATATCAACCGGAAATGTCCAGCACCAATATTTTAAATTTGACAATTAATATTCAAACATTAGAATGGAAAAAAAATGTTTGTATGTATGTAGTGTTTCTTACTAGTTTCTATTTTTTGTACAAGGTCCGCAGCGTCGCTCCCAGAACATGTAGACAACATATGTACTGATTTTGTGTTCATTCACTGTCAGTTGAAACTGATTGTCGGACTTTAGTTTTAATCCTATTTTCATTACAGTTCCGCTTAACAGAAATCCAGCTTAATTGTACAAACAAATAACTGTGGAACATTCAAAAGTTGTCTGATGCATCACAATGCATTGCTGGACGAATATGATAAAACCGAACTGAACCAGGTAGTTGTGTTTTTTTATTGTGCTATTTTATTTCCAAGTGTAACCTAACGTTAAGCTATTATCTGATATAACCTGCTTTAACCACCACTAATATCTCATTATATCCCACTGTGCAACCAATGTACGTACGTTTTTCCCAATCTCAACAATACTTAGGCGGAATTTCATAGAGACAACAAAGCCACTATAATCTCTAGTCTCTAGCGCCAATTAGCACTTCAGCTCATGGATTCATTTAGTATGAACGTGTAGCTACAACAAAAGGTGGCAATTAAACGCATTTTTCATATTTAGCATTAATAGCGTTTTTGTTATTCGCTTTGAATGGGGATTGGTAAGTGCGAATAAATAAGAGTGTCGATGCCATAACTAATTTGCCACATTTGTTATAAATAAATTTTCTTATTTCATTGCGATTAATTAATATCTCAACTTTATGCAAACCAGAAATATAATTGCGGATTAGCCATGTTGGAAAGTACTTAGATAAGTGTGAATAATTGATTAAATGACATTTGATTTGGTTTCGGTACAAAATAAACTGCACAACTATAAATAATCTTAGGAATTTTTTAACAAGAATTGTGCCGAGAGGTGCAAATGACAGATAGAGATCGAAAGTTAAATTAGTGTTCAAAGAATTAGTGTTGACAATAAATCACTTGTGCGCTGTGCGCTGGGTAACAATGACACATTTATTCATTAATTAAGTGAGACAATTTTAAATTCTCAACGGACCATTAGACTAACTTAAACTGAGATTTAGATAATCTCACTAACTTCTTCTAAGTTGTGGTTTTTAACTTCCACTGTCTGATCGACAGGTATCTGCTTTTCTTAGGTCTTCTCCAGAGTTTGGCGTATTGTGAATATCTGGTCGATAGTGTATTTGCTAGGTCTAAAGCCGCAATTATTTCGCCGACCTTAGATTTTAATCTCTCACACAATACGCTCGATAGGAAAGAAGACTTATTCCACTGTAGTTGGAACATACTGTCATGTCTCCTTTCTTGTGCACTGGACATAGTACGCTGAGGTTCCAATCATCGGTTACGCTTTCTTATAGCCAGATTTTTCAAATAAGGTGATGCATTTGTCTTATCAGCGTGTCTTATCGTACGTCCAACACACTGGATGAGGGCCTTACGTTTATTTCAGCATGTTCAATTTGTTTTCTCGTTGTTTGATCTGGTGACAGCCATGTGGCTTTATGTATATCGAGGTGTCGAAATTTGACGCTGCTTGCTATCATGTTTTTTGGCCGCCATAAAGTCTGCTAGCCTCATTCCGTAGTCGGTTCTTTCCTCATGGATGATTAACTTTCCCACTGGATATTCCAGGTCCAGATTCGCAGATAATGGTCCTTTAAACATTTGTGGACGTCGTGCGAAGTACAGATATCAAAAAAAGATTACAAATAGTGGGCTGAGAGTAAGGAAAGACCATTGGTATCCGGTAGTAGCGGTGACGAATGCACCCAGAACAAATTCCCAACGAAGATATTGAGTGTTTATCGCGTAGCCAGAATAAGGTCCAATAAGCAATAACCCGGCTAAAGAATAATAAGGCAGCAGAATTCGACACCCCAATCCATTTTTTCGTTATTTGGGCGAAAGCAAGGCACATGTTAGCTCAATACCTTCAGCAGGTGTCAGTGTCTACAGTTGAGATGAAGGAGGGACCCAAATTAGTCTGAGTTTTGCCAAGTTTAAACCGATCAAGCCGTTGATTCCCAGCAACGGAAGGAAGGACCTGGTATAAAAAGTGTAACGCATTGAAGGGGTGCCCAAGACCTAATTCGTTTCAGGACTTTTTAAGACGAATGAGCTATTTCCGTCTGTCTGGCTGGCTGGATGGCTGTTCAGCAGGATAACTCGAGTAAACCTTAGCGGATCGGTATGAAAATTTACCAGTATTAATAATTTTCAAAACGAGCCCATACAAAATTACCTATTTTTGGATAACACTACGACACAATTTGATGGTCATTGTCTCGGGGGTGAACCAAACCAATATCAAACGATAGCATTTGACCTCAGTAACAAAACCCTTAACTCCATTTTGATCCACTACGTCACAAATTTTTTTTACAGTGGTTTGAAGTTTGATTTTTTTGGTCAAAAGTTGAATCAATGAATATGAAAAATCTTCTGTAAAAATACGTTTGGGGTATTTCATGTCTTCGGAGACCTATGTTAAAACAATCAGGGGAATTTTTTCTCGGAACATTTTAACCCTCTAGATCCCACCCGTATGGGACATTTTTGGCCCAATTTTGAAAAACTGTTTAAAAGTCAACTTTGGACGGAGGTCAAGGATTAGAATCTTCGATAGAAATATTCTCCAGAAAATTTCACTAAGAGTCACCGAAGACAAATAACCTCTACGAGTCAAAGGTTCCAAAATAAAATCAAAATGAAATGTTAAAAAGTCTATTTTTGAGCAAACAGTGCAACGCACTTTTTCGGGAGTGAATTAAACCAATATCAAACGATAGCATTTGACCTCTGTAATAAAACCCTAAACTCCATTTTGCTGCACTACGTCACAATTTTTGTATACAGTGGGTTAAAGTTGGATTTTTTTTAGACAAAAGTCAAATAAAAGATAATGAAAAATCTGTGACGTAGTGGAGCAAAATGGAGTTTAGGGTTTTGTTACTGAGGTCAAATGCTATCTTTTGATATTGGTTTGGTTCACCCCCGAAAGAGTGTGTTGCACTGTGTAATCAATATATATAACTTTCAAACGGACGACCGGAGGATATTTAAATTTGATCAGATTTGTTATCTTGCAAAAGTAGACAAACCCATAGAAATCCATACCCCTTCTGGTACCTCCCATACAAATGATCGAATTGACCCTCATAGCTTTATTTAATTATCTTTTTTGAAAGTACACTGAAATCACTCAAATTTTGAGTATGATGTTCGCTTATAAAAATTTAACTCAGGAATGAATATGGACTATATTGGTTCACGCCTTCTGGTACCTCCCATACAAAATGACCTTTTTTTAATTAATTAATTATTTTAATTAAAAATCTATTGCACTAACTCAAGACTTAAACAATATCATATATTGGGTGATGTTATTTATCAGTCAGTTTACCTGACTGAAATTTCTGTACTAGTTTATTTAGGCCTTAGCTTCAATTCTGCTAAAGAATGAAATGAGAAGTCACCAATGGTTCATGAGTTTTAGCTGAAAAACTAGGCGAATAAACATCAAGATAAGAAAAATATTATATATAAAAGATCATAAAAAAGTTTTGCCTGCCCCACTACATTCACCCTGACTTGAATTTTTCTCGCTGTTGCACTGTATTAAATGTGTATGTAGAAATTATTTTATATAGAAAATAGAATATACGCACCTGAAATTATAATCTTATCCCGACAGTGGCGCTTATTTCACATAACCAACAAAATTTGCATATTTCTTTTATACAAATCATTTACCATAACATAGAACAATAAAAAAAATTCTTACGTTTTTGCAAATATTTTTTACCTTGAAAATTGGGTGGGTCCAAACTCATGAATTGTAGACTTTATTTCATTCATTTTCACTGTTAATTATTACATGAGTTTGTTTTTTATAGATATTGTATTTATTTTACTTGCCGTTTTGTTTAGTTTCATTTCGTTGAACAATCAATTTTCAATCATTGTATAAAAACTGCATTCAAAATTTAAAATTAATTGTGAACACCAAAGGTCAAAATCATGTCTGAAATGTTTAATTTAAAATAAATTATACACGATTTTATTGATTGGTTCTAAACGTTTTTTGGCAATAATCCTAACTGGGAGTTCAATAACGCATTTTTATTCAAATGTTCGGCTGTCATGACATTTCCGAAAATTATGACATTCAGCCAATACAACAAAAGACCAACAACAAAGAACTGAATTGTTCTGCAATCGAAACAAAAATGTGTAATTGACATCCACCAAATTCGTATGAACATTGATGTTGTCACTTTTCGTTATTTGGTATGTCCAGCAAAATATGTGAGATGTGAGCAAGTCGTATAAATATAATCAATAGAATATTATTAGTTTTTCGTTTGCCAGTAACACAACATATTGTTAAAGTTAATGCAAAATGCTGAAGAAGCAAAATTAATGGGGAATTTTTAATTTTTACTGAAAACATATTTGGACATATTCATAAATTATAACGCTTTACCTTGTAATACTATTGCTAATATATTTAACCCATTAGTGACGACTGTTACCATATGGTAACGTCGACAGCGTTAGATATTGCACGCAATAAAATAACATAAGAATACATGTCAAGAATTTTCTTTTTTGATTTCATCAAAGCATGCTTTCATTCTTGATTTACCGCTATGCGACCAGACGTCAGTAACGAGCGTGGGGGATCATTTAAAATAGGTGTTTTTCTCATATGCACAAAAGTCACTCCATATTAAGAATATTTTTTGGTTGTTTAAAAACTTATATGTTAAAGACATTTAGTTTTTGTTATTTGAGAAGAATAGAAATATCATAAAAACTTATTGCATGAATTATTTTGTACTTGGTTCTTTTTATTAACCTGTTTTAAAGCTGTTACCATATGGTCAAAGTCGTCATAACGGTAGTAAATATGGATATTTTTCTGAAATTTTTCGACATACTTTTTATATGTAAAATTAGTTTTTTAACTAATTTGTATGTAGTACTGACAAAATCTTTAAAAAAATTTCTATTATTTCGCTCTCGTCATTAAAGGATTAAGATAATTTTGCAATAGCGTTATATAATGGAAAATTAAGAATTTTTTTCGAATGATTCAACACAATCGTTTGCTGGGTTATTAACACCCATAATTTTATAAAAATGATTCATATGAATTGGATAATCACGTTCACACCAACCACTCTAGGTGGCAATATTCCTGCTGCCTGTCTGTCGCATTTTGAGTTATTATGTGTGTCCATGCAAATCTCAGTTTAGATGCCATTGTCTCATATGCAACATCATAGGTGGGAGTGAAGCTTAACACTTTGATCGTTGGACTTTGCCTAACCGAGCATTCGAGCACTCGCATAAACTTTATGATTTTTCTGTGAGGTATATTTGAACGCCTTCACGCGTCTCCAGCCAAACTTTCCGCTTAGATTCCAATGCGGTCATGTAGCTACAATGCACACGCTTAGTCGTACATATGAACCGTACACAAATATATTTGGTTACGCTCTTTGGAATGTTGGCTTTATGTTGCAATTGAACTCAACCGAAATTGTTGTGCACTGACAAATGAACGGGCCACAGAAACAGAAAAGCGGACACACACATTAGACGTAAAATTCGTAGCTTAACTAGAATTTAGTTTTAAATGCCAAAGGTTATCGGATACATCAATACAAACATTGTGATATTCCTGCACAACGCTCACACTCTTGCACTCTGGTTTGAAATTAAAAAGGGGTGTATGTATCGTTGTCGAGGGTGGCCGTATGGTCAATCTACTTGTTCGCTTTATTGGTTTTTTCGGTTCCATTTAGATGACTTGTGTGTTTGTGTACATATAATAAAAAAAAGTTTAAAACCAATGACAACACATGCCTATGTTGCTGGTAAATTTACCTATGATTCACTCTTGTATTCAATGATGATGGTGTGGCCGTGACATATTCATGGTTTTCATTTTAATGTGGCTTATGACAGGGGTTCTGGTTTACATATGGCATGTGAGACGACATTTACTCACAGTCAATTAATGATTTTGAAATTGTTTAATTGCTTGTGTTTGCACTTGATTGATTAAGTTTTCGATAGGTGTGTGTTATAGAGTTGAACTTGAACTTGCTTTGTTGTAATTTCGAAAGTCGTAATTCGTATGGAAATAATATTAATATTTCTATATTTTGGTACCACAGAGTACCTCTCATTATACAAAAGATTATTATTTCAACTACAAAAGATTATTATTTCAATTACCAGAATTTGAATCACATTTCAGAATACTATTTGCACGTGGTACATTCTGCTCCAACAAACGAGACTCTGTTGGAAGATCTTAGGCGAAATTACCCTAAGAAGACAGTGACTAAATCCGGCGCTGCTGGCAGATCCATCTAAAGGATCGGACCTGTAGTCCAATCAGACAAACAAATGATGAAGATCTTTAACTTCATGAAATGGACACGATTTTAAACATGGAATGTGCGCACGCTACTTGACGCAACTCGATTGGAATGGGTCTGTAACGAGTTTTTAAGATACAAACTGCTCATCTTGGGACTCTGCGAAACACGATTGTCGGAAAACGCAAAGTATACAACATGCAATCATACAACCCCCTGCACAACCAACAATGGGAGTTGTGGGGATCTTGTTATCCAAAGCCGCGAAAAACTTTCTCATAGTGTGAAGTCACGCTCCGATAGAATAATTGCGGCTCGATTCAGAAGATGCGCCAGAAATTTGACAGTTAATCGATGCTATGCCCCTACATAATCGGAAGATATGTTCATTAAGAAGAACTTCTTCGACTTCCCGACGACTATCATTGCATCACATTAAACGCGGAGATATTATTCTGCTAATGGGTGAGTATAACACACAAGTCGGCTCGGTTGGAAGTTGTGCATGTGTCCACCACCTACTCATAAGCATTATTCAACTTAAAGTTGCGGCTGTAAAGAGCCAGTCAAGAGACGATTCTTTGTGGATAAACTGCAGTTTCCAACCACTAAGTCCGTATACATTGGTGCTTTACAGTATTTACTGCAGATACTAGCCATTTCCCCAGCCCTGGGATACCGGTAAAAATTGCTTCGTAAAAGCTGGCGATGACATCGGGGACATAGGGTAAAAGAAGCAGAGAGTAGTGGATTAACATTGGATATGGAAACAAGAGAAAATAACTAAAAGACCGTATATAAACGGCCAAAAACCGGGGCGATAAGTCTAGACTACGCAAGGAGAACAATGCACTTGAAATGCAAGTTGGTAAAAGTGCTAGAAATCATTTTACTAACTAGTAAAAGAAGTTGATTCAAAAATTTGCAAAAAAAAAGCAGAAGTATCTCCTGCGAACAACAAAACAAGAAACTATCGCAAATTTACAAAACAACTTAAAAACAAAGCTGTACTTTGCAAAGGTAGTGGAAAAGATACATATCTTCAAAAGTGAACAGACGGACAATCATCAAATCATCATCAAACGCCTCGCATGCCATTAATTTTGTTCTCCTCAACGAACAAGCTGTCTTCCGTTCACAAATATCCTGCACATATCACATAAACAACCTATGAATCATCATCGAATAAACCGTGGAGGAAGCAAAAACCTTCATGATGGAACGACGAGATTTCAAAATCGGGTAATTTTTTAAAAAACTGAGAATGAAGTGGTAGAAAAATCCCCGGAGATAAGTGGAAAAGTGTTATCCTCAACGATCCAGGATAGAAAAGTATGGAACCTGGCCTGAATCTTTAGAAGTGCTGACTGACACTCACTTCCCAAGTGGAGATTGAAACTTTGCAAACGTCAAATTTACCAATTTCTGCGACCAAACACCGACATTGACGAGGACGTGATCGAAGAAGCCATCGACAGCTTTGATCCGTATAAATTCACCGGCCCTGATTATGTTATACCCGCCGAACTTCCATAAACCTTAGAAATATTATTTTCGTGACTGAAAGCAATCATCAACGGCTATGTAAGACTGTCCTACCTGCCAATAATATGGAGAACGGCTAAGATGGTCTTCATCAAAAAAACAGGAAAACTTCACACACCAAATTAAAGGACTATAAAACAATAATACTCGCATAATAACTTCTAAAAACATTTGAGAGGATCATAGACGATATCATCGAGATGTTCAATATACCCGAATCTCCTATAGAATGGCCAACACGCAAAAGCTCCGCAGGAACCGCACACCATGCATTGCTGTATCCCATAAAGAAATCATTAGAGAGAAAAGAAGTATCTCTAGTAGAGAGAGCGTACAACAATATCGAATACCTCTGAATAATGGCAACTGCCTACAGACCAACTCACACAACAAACTGATTTGCAGCATGCTGCTGAAGGGGATTATCACCTCCAAGCTTAAAAATCACATCCTTACTTGAAGGGTAACAAGAGGTACCACAAATGTATTATTACCGCCACTGGGGAACCTAAAAGTTGTTACCTATCAATATTTCATCGCTTGTCACTGAGGGCTTAATAAAAGTATTTAATTGATGCCAAATTACATTGGGGACCACTCTATCACTAATTGCCCTCGACGCACAGAGGGGCAGAATCGCAAAAAATGGAGATTAATTAAAAAATTAAAATTTGATTTTTAGAAAAATACTTAGTATCCGATTAAAGTATATAAAATTCTACATCACTACTGAAAATTTCAATGACATACGTTGTTTACTTGTCAAGCTGCATTGTATTAAAGTTAAGAAATTTTTGAGCTATCCGCGCACAATAGTGTTAATTAAAATTCGGTATATTTCAACGCTTAATATAAAGTTTTTCGCAAGCCAAAAGTAATACTTTTACTATGGAACCTTCAACCTCAGGTATTTTAGCGTTGTTCTAAAAATAATTGTTTTAGCAAAAGTTGTGTAGAAATATTTTTAAAAATTTTTTTAAAATGTGTCTAAATTTTGGCTATTTTCAAAATATTTGTGGATTTTTAAATATGAATGGCGTTAGATGGCGTTAGGATATTATTATTTTAAGAAGCATCAGTTCATAAGCTTTCATATTCAGTTATAACATGTTGCGCGTTTTTGCGCGAATTTTTTTTATTAAATTTATTGTGAAAATAGTCACTCCAGCAAAGAACATCAGTTCTTGTCTTTTGTTTACTTTGTCTTCGTTGTTATGATTGTTGTTTTTGTGTTACAATGACAATAGTATTTAGAGTATTTGATTTAAAGTATTTGCTGAGAATACAGCTCGACTTTTTGTTAAGAAGTATCAGTGGTATAACATGCCACCAACTTTGCATAAGTTTTTAATACATGGCCCAGAAATCATTTCACACGCGCTATTACCGATCGGTGAACTGTCTGAGGAAGCCCAGGAAGCCCAAAACAAAGATTTTAAAAACTACAGAGAACGTTTTTCTCGTAAATGTAGTCGGGAGGATTGCAATTGAGATATTTTAAATAGGTTCCTACTAAGTTCAGATCCATTCATATCTGACAAAACGAAATTGCCAAAAAAAAGTTCACCAACTGTCAAAATCTGTACTAGATCTATTAGTTTCGCCTTCAGTTTTAACGAACGTGGCACCAGAAGGCAAAAATCATGATACAGATGATGACGATGATTATATCGAGGGCGATGCATTGGAGTATGATGACTTTGGGCATATTTTTTAAAATAGCAGGTCAAAAACACATGTCCTATAATAAATATATACATATATATGAAAACTTATGTATAATTTTTTTTCCTTTTTTGTAGACATGAAGGAAGAAGCTATTTATATTTTTGAACAAAATACTCACCAGACACATCCGTACACGATCGAACAATATTAATATCTGCTTTGAGTCCCGTAATTGTATTAAATAATATGAAAAATAATTGAACTATATAAAAATTATATTACTTTTTCCCAAAAAAAAATTCCGGTGAGCCAGAGACATTTTTTAAAAGGGGGCGTGGTACCCCCTATTCCACCTTGGATGTAATTCATACTGTACGATCAACATATATACCAAATCTCACCTTCATACCTCTGATAGTTCATGAGATATATCCATTCTAAGTTTCAGGTTATATGGGCGGTGCCACGCCCCTTTATCCAATCATAACCAAGTATAGCCATGGACTATTAGCAGGCCAACAGTACAACATTGGGAAAGTTTCATGACAATCGGTCTATTATTATGGCCGCTAGAGCGATTTTTTTTAAAAAGGGGGAGTGGCACCGCCCACTTTTCCAAAAGACGTGTAGCTTATGTCACTCAGTGATAACGTAGCATTCTAATAGTGAAAGAATTTTTAAAATCGGACAAGTAGTTTAATAAATCTCCATTTTTTGCGATTCTGCCCCTCTGTGCGACGTTGCCAAAAGAAAAAAGTTATACATCCGTATATTGAAAATTGCTACAATTGATTATAATCAATTACCGTTGTTATAAGTAATATCTGAGAGTAATTTAGTATTAGTTATTGCCAATGGCTAGTTTCGATGCAACAATAAAGATTCTTCAAGCAAAAGAAGCCAACAAGCTCAGTGTGTAACTGATTTTACTCGCATGATTCGTTTGCAGGATCCTCAGTTCCAGCAACCACATACAACTACATCTGACTTATCAAAACCAACGTCTTGAAGGATAGGCTAGCTATAATGAAGAACCTCACAAAACTATAAGATACGGCAAAACCAAACATTGGCTTAAATAAAGGCTCAAAAGGAGATGTAGCACGACAGTGGCATAAAAGATGATCCGTTAACAATTCCTAATCGTTGCAGCTTCTACAAAAGTTGTTGTAGGGAAGTTTCGACCTCTTAGCGTGTTACAGCTATGATGTGCCTCAGATGAACTCTAGACAGCGCAAATCCTGCCCTCTGTATATAAATGCTAGGTCAAGTCCTAGTATGAGGCCGGTTGTGATACCATTTCCAAATGATCGCAACAAATATTCCTATTCTGTTCGGTCAACATTGCTCTCAAGCCATTTCGTTGCTTTGATGAAGGCATGGATGTTCCTTAAATCGCCTACTGATATACGGGTATTGTCCAGATGTGTCCGGTGACCAAGGTTTTCATATCTCAGGTCACTAAAAGCAGAGTAGTGACGTAGAAGGCGCTTCGTAGTCTTCTCATGTTCCTCATTATTGCAGCTTCTACAAAAGTCGCGGTATAGATGTTTCAACCTCTTAGCGTGTTTACCAACCGACCAGTGACCTGTTATTACAGCTAAGATGTTTCTCAGCTAGACTCTGGACAGGTTCAGCACAAATCGTGTCATCTGTCTATCCATTGTAGGACAAATTGGTTTGGTCGCCATGTAAGTGGGTTCTCTCACCCATCTCTCCTTAGCAATGAGGTTCAGTTTTCCCCAATTACCAGTTTCCCCCTTACGAGAAGGCCACCTAAAAAAATTGATTTCCCTTTACACCCCACGAATGTGGTATGGGATAGCTTCTCTAGTTTTTTTTTATTTAACACGCTTTCTATTTTTAGGTTCATACTGATTGAGGAGCTTTTACTAGACATGCCGATTGACTCTCTATACTGCAAAGTTGCTGTCGACAACATCGACGGGGCAGGCAATGAAAGAAATATGTAGATGACTGATGGCGCGACTCGAACCCGGAATCCCCCGCATGATAGTTTAAAGTGACACAATACAACTTACGAACCTGGTTCATGAATTAGGGGCCTGAAGTACTAAAGAATTCCACACGCTTAGGTCTTCTGCGTACGTTCTCCAGCTAGTCCTACCAAATGGTGGCTCGTCGCCAACTACTTGGTCCTTCCAACGAAGTTTGGGTCTCTCTGCTCTGCGTCGTCCTTCAGGTTCGCCTTCAAACACCTTTCTTGCTGGAGCATTTACATCCTTACTGGCAATATGTCCCAGCCCTCGTAGTCGTTGTATTCTGGCTCTCATTGCTACGTCGATGTCGTGGCAAAGCTCATACAGCTCTTGGTTCATCCGATGACGAAACTTGCCGTCGACACAGATAGGTCCATAAATTTTTCAGAGTACTTTTCTCTCGAATACTCCCAGGTTTTGTATGTCCGTTGTCGTAAGCACCCATGATTCGGCAGCTTACAAAAGAACGGGTAAGATTAGCACCTGGTAAAGCTGTTTCTTAGTATTCCGGGATAAGGTAGTATTATTAAAGTGCTGCCGAAGTTCGTAAAAACATCTATTGGCTAGCACTATTCTCCGCTTAATTTCTTGGCTGACATTTTTTTCTTATTGACGGAAGATCCGAGGTAGGTAAACTCATCTACTACCTCAAAACAATAATTTTCAACGTTGACGCTGCGTCCCCATCGAGAGGACTGGTCGACGAAATCATTATTTTTGTTTTGTCCTCGTTGACCGCTAAACCCATTTTAGCTGACTTCTTTTCAAGTGATGAGAAAACTGCAGTAACATCCCGCAGATTTCGGCCAATGATGTCTTTATCATCGGCATAGGCTAGTGGCTTTTGTGGAATATGGTGCCAGACATGTTGACACCAGCCTTTCTCATCACCTTCTCCATAACTACATTAAATAGTGTACAGGACAGGCTATCACCCTGCCTGAGACTTCTTTCTGTATTGAATGGTTCAGAGTGATCCTAACCAATCGTAACCGAGAATTACAGATCGTACTTCCGACCGCCGACAAGCTAACGTACATATCTATTAAGAGCATAACATAAACAATTTATCATTCAACAACATTTATGATAATAAACTTATTTATTTATTGGCAGCTGCAACATTCACTTTATGCTGGTGACAAATAAAGTCGCACGATTCGCATTGAAATCAATTAAAAACCAATAAGTCAAATCGTTGTCAAAACAAATCAATGTCACTACCAACAACATAATGTCCACCATGTGACATTTAACACCCCTCAGTACAACACCAAGAACAACTTGCCAACAACGAGGCTTTAAAATTCGACGTCCGTCTATTTGTCGTATCTTAAACGATTCTTAAGGGTGTAAGACCCGATGCTGAGAAATCTTGTGTGGTATTCATAAAACGGCAAAACAACTTTTTTGTGCCAAGTGACCATAAAAAAAATACAGCCATCAACGGCAACTCAAGTCATAAATTTATTTCATTACCACAAGCAGAAAGTGGAAAACAACGGCCACAGCTAATGGACATGTACAGAAACGCCCGGTACCAGAACAGAGGTACAAACTGAACTTCACTGAAAACAGCCGGTAATAACAGACAAACAACATCATAAAGTGACTAAAATACGAAATTGCTAAGAAAAAAAAATAAACCGCCCAGTTATAAATGATGTTTATGTCTGGTGGGGTGGTACGAAAGTGTTTAGCAACAGCAATGCGTTGGGCGTATCTTAAGTTTGTCATTGTCTAGGCAGCCTCTTGGTATATACGTATACGTATCTATGTTGCACAATGATATCTCTATTGTTATTTTAAGGAATAAAGGCTTATATTAAGAAAACTGTTTTTCTGTGTTATGACAAAATTTATTCAAAAGTTTCTATTTAAGTCAATCTTAAAACGATCTATACCAGGCGTTGCGCACAGATGTACCGAGAAGACAACTTGGTCGTTCCAAATGATCTTTTAAAATTTCCGTCATGGACAATGTAAATTTAGCAAAGTTCCAAACTTATGTATATCACATACATCGCAAATGTAAACCACCTTTTACTACAGCTTAAATATGAATCTATTGCGAAGGTCAAGGAGCCACTTAACAAGGTCACTTGTCTTAATTTAGAATCATGAATTTTGTATACAGCCTACGCATTTGTTTTATTGAGTCAAAAGCAATGCAGTTGTTATTGCTGTCATTGCGTATACGCAAGATCAAGTGTAAATGCATCTAAGCCGTCAAGTTCGCGTACGTATGTATGAACACACACGTACGTATGTAAAAGGCCTCAAGCAATTAATGGCCACAGTTAATGTTCGTTACTGCCACAAAAAAACCTTGTTGGTTTCGTTGTTGTTGCTGTTAATGGCGTACTGAAAATCAGTGAACAATTTGCTGCGGTAAATACGACATTCAAACTTATAAATTGGAAACCAGTACAAAAATTACGCGTTTACAAGGTGTCACGCGCTCATGGCGCTTGTTGCAGAAATAGACTTTTGAATACGCACATTTGCACTTTATTCAATCGCATGTAAAGACTGATAAGCTTGAACGTACGTACACACATTCGTAGCCATTGGAACTTTTATGGGTAAATATAAACTGCATGTGCGACATATGGAGGTACGCGTGCTACCAATCCAGGTTGCATGTGCCTATGGCTGTCACTTGCCGGCAACGAACAAAAACACTAAGCCGACTTAAACAAGAAACGAGTTTCATATGCTATTACAGCCGCAAATATGCGTGTTGTAAACGTTTTGTTATGATAGCAATTTTTTTCTTCATGTTCGTTTAAATGTTTCCGATCATTGCTCCGTCACCGTCAGTTGTGAGAATTTCACACCTTCTGTGGTAAAAGACATGGTGTTGGAATTCACAGTGTCGTGATTTTGACCGACATTTGGATCTTGATTAAGAAAAAGTTGGAATGAAATACAAATATCTGCTGTTGTACCAAATATAAAAAATCTGTATTACAATATTAGAAATGAAAAGCTGCTTGCTAAAAAGTAAGTGAGGATTGGCTAGACTGGTTGTGATAACCTTTTCACCAAAGTTTCCTATGAAATAAAACCAGAACAGAAATTTTAGGCAGGTACTCTGACTGCTAAACACCCCCACCCTTTTGTATGATATAGTTTAAGTTTTGAGTTATTGAATATGTATCTATATTATTATTATTTGGCTGCTTGTTGAGCCTAAATGGTTGAAGATAGGAGTTTCGGTCCTGCAGACATGTTGTTAAATTGTAAAAAAGGTAACAGTGCAGAAAGTTTTATTAAATTTGTCACGTACATGGCGGTACTAGAATTAAATCCATATGATATTTAGCCCTAATCTTCAAAGGAAGCGTGTATAAATTTGACAGCTGTCGGATAATTAGTTTTTGAAAAAAAACATTAAAAAGGAATTTCGCGTGTTGATAAAATATTGCTTTTTGAAGGCAAAAAATAAAGTTGAAGGATTGTTATGCTAAGTTTAGACGTGGTGAAATATGCAATGAAGACGGTGAACGCAGTGGACGCCCAAAAGAGGTTGTTACAGACGAAAACATTAAAGAAATCTACTAAATGATTTTGAATGACCGTAAATTAAATTTTAATGAAATAGCAGGCACTCTAAAGATGTTAACTGAACGTGTACATCTATGGGAATGAGGAAGCTCTGTGGAAATGGTTGCAGCGCGAGGTTACTTTTGACCAAAAACCATAGCTCGCTTTTGACCGAGTTTTTGCGTCGGTATGTGACAATGGACGAAACGTGGCTCCATCGTTTCACTCCGAAGTCCAATCGATAGTCATCCGAGTGGACTGCACACGATGAACCCGCTCCAAAGCGCAACAGTCGGCTGTCAAAGTTATGGCGTCTTGCAAAACGAAGGACCATCAACAGTGACTATTACATAGCGTTAGTGGGCCGATTAAAGGACGAAATCACCGAAAAACGACCGCATTTGAAGAAAATGAATGTGCTGCTTTACCAAGATAATGCAGCGTGTCACAAGTCAGTAAAAACAATGGCAAAAATCCATGAATTGGGCTTCGAATTGCATTCACATCCACTGTTCTCAGATCTCAAAAGAATGCTCGCTGGGAAGAAATTTTCGTCGAATAAAGAGGTGTTCGCCGGAACTGAGGCCTTTTTTGAAACAAAGGACAAATCGTATGGTACAAATGATATCGAAAAGTTGGAGGGTCGCTATAATCCGTGTATCACCCTAGAAGGGAATTATGTTAAATAAAAAAAAACGAATTTTAACAAAAAAACTAGTAAGGCGGTTATCTTCGGCTATGCCGAAGCTCAGATACCCTTCACCATTTGTAAAAATGGTGGCAAAACTGGTTATTTGCACTACAACTATATTTTGTTAAACTTTGTACCACAAAACAGGGGTGTTGGTGAGAAGTGGACGTTACTTTTAGCTTCACACATCCATTTTGTCAGTAATTTTGTATTGATTTTATTCGATTTACCGATAAGTTTATGAGTCCCCAAAAATGGGAAGTTGTGTGGGATGTAGGAGTATTTTAAATCCGATCATGCTTATCTTAGAACTTAACCTCTGCTTCTGGACAGAAGCTTACATACCAAATTTCAGCCTGAAAGCTCATAAACTATAGGGACATACAGACGGACACCCCCAAAAAGGGGGAGTTTGTATGGAAGGTGGGAGAAGTATTCGTCCGATATTGCTCATCTTACAACGTAAGCTCCTATTATAGGATTAAAGCTTGCATATCAAATTTCACTTCAATATTTCCTAATCTACGGCTATAATCGCGGGGCAGTTACGCGTACACCCCAAAAAAGGTAGTTTGACTGGGAGGTGGGAGTTGTTTTTTACCGACATTGCTTATTCTAGAAAGTAGCCCCCGCTTAGATATTGAATCTTGCGTACAAAATGTCAGCTATATACCTCTTAAAATACGGCTGCAATCGCAGGGACAAACCCAAAAAAGGGAGAGTTTGTATGGAAGGTGAGAGTAGTTTTTGACCGATCGGTCTCATTTTAATACTTAACCTCCGTTTAGAGCAGAAAAGCTTTCATACAATATTTCAGCTTGATTGCTTTTAAATTACTACTGTAATCGCGGGGACTGACATATGGACTCCCCCAAAAAGAGGGATTTTGTATGGGAGGTGAGAGTAGTTTTTGACCGATCGGTCTCATCTTACTACTCAGCCTCCGCTTAGTGTAGGGAAGCTCACATATTTCAGCTTCATTGCCCTTAAACTACGGCTGTAATCGCAGGGACAGACCCCAAAATGGGGGTGTTTGTATGGGAGGTGGGAGTAGTTTTTGACCGATCGGGCTCATCTTATAACTTAACCTCCGCTTTGAGGATAGAAGCTTGCATTCCAAATTTTAGCTCGATATCTCTTAAACTGCGGCTGTAATCGCGGGACAGACAGACGGTCACCTTTAAATCGACTCAGATTTCGATGCTGATATATATATATTGTATATATATATATATATATATTATATATATATATATTGTCATATATATATATATGATATATATATATTGTCAATATATATATATTGTCATACCTACCACGCCTCCTTGTGGGCGTTACAAATGGAAGAACAAAATGAATACACCCTTCACTCCGTTCATGCGCATGGTGAATGGTATAAAAAATGTGTTTTATTATATTATGGTTGGCCGGGGTCTTTTCCATTTCCCTGTTACCAACTGAGAACTAAGGAAAACGTCACTTATTAATTTGAACATAAATCTTAAAACAAATCATAACTATAAATGGGTGGAGTAAACTTAACGCTTTTTATACTATCACCCTTAGGGATGAGGGTATATATCAATTGATACGAAAACCAGTACAGAAATTTCAGTCAGGTAAACTGACTGATAAATACCATCACCCAATATAAGGTATTGTTTAAGTCTTGAGTAATTGAAATTTATAGATTTTTAAAATAAAATTACTTATGTATTCTGTCTGCATGTAGATCAAAAACATACAAAATTTGACCTATTTGTACAGAAGGTACAATTAGGGGCAGCACAACGTGTCTTATTTTTTTTTGTAAGTCAACGTTCAATGATCGCTTACCTTGGCAAAATTTGTCTGAATTTAGTGTACATACAAAAATGATACGTATGTTAAGGGGAAATATTTCATATGTTTATATGTGACGTACCAGAAGGGGTGTGCCAAATAGTTAGGGTTGCTGAGGCTTTGCCTCCTATTACAAGATAAATTAACTGACCAAATTTGATTATGCCGGTTTAGAAGTTATGGGAGAAATATAAATTTTCCAATCAAACTCATTTTGTATGGGAGGTAACAGAAGGGTGATCCGATATAGTCCATATTAATTTCTGAGTAAAATCTTCATAACCGTACACCTTACGCACAATTTTTCTGAATTCAGTGTACTTACAAAAAAGATATGTATGTGCGACTATGGGGGTGGGTTCGGTCATTTGTATGGGAGGTATCAACAGAGGTGTGTCAATAGGTTTTCTGAGGTTTTGCCTTCTATAAGAAGATAAATTTACCGATCAATTTTCATTACCCCCCAAGTGTCCGTTTGGAAGTTATGGGAGAAATATTAATTTTCCAAAAATAGGTAATTTTGTATGGGAGGTACCAGAAGGCGTGAACCGATATAGTCCATGTTCATTCCTGAGTCTAATTTTCACAAGCGAACATTATACGCAAAATTTGAGAGAATTCACTTTACTTACCAAAAAGATATGTATGTGAGACTATGGGGGTGGGTTTGGTCATTTGTATGGAAGGTACCAGAAGGGGTGTGTCAAATAGTTAGGCTCTCTGAGGTTTCGCCTCCTATCACAACATAAATTTATCGACAAATATTCATTACCCCCCAAGTGTCCGTTGGGAAGTTATGGGAGAAATATTAATTTTCCAATTTAATCGGTTAATTTATATTGTGATAGGAGGCAAAACAACAGAAACAGAAAACCTATCTAAGCTGTACGGTTATCAAAATTTAAATCAGGAATAAATATGGACCTTCTAGTATCTCCCATACATAACCTTGTTTGGAAATTTAATATTTCTCCCATAGCTTCTAAACCGACCCTGGCAGCAGTAGCCGCACATACAAAAGTATTCCAAGCGCTCCGGTCTTTTGCGCTCCGTAGATAGTTCGTCACACCAAGTTTGTATAAAAGCTCTTTCACCTGGTCCATCCAACGGTGTTTTGGTCGCCCACTCCTGGGCCTGCTGTCGAGTTTTTTGCCAAAGACCTTTCGAGCCGGAGCGTTTTCGTCCATTCGTACAACATTTCCAAGCCAGCGCATTTGTCCATTTCAACGCGCCTGACTACGTTGATATCTATGTACAGCTCGTGGTTCATTCGACGACGATACTCGCCGTTAACGATGATGGTTCCAAATATTTTGCGAAGTGTTTTTCTCTCGAGCACTCCCTGAATAGATTGATTAGCTTGTGTCATTACCCAGGATTCTGCGCTGTAGACCAAGACAGTTAGGATCAGAGTCTGGTAAACTTGGATCTATGTTCTTCGAGAGAGCGCTTGTCATTAAATCGTTATAGTTGTTCATAGTTATAGTTGTTAACGTTCACGCAGTGTCCCAAACGAGTAAACTCTTTGTTCGTTGACTTCTTTTATCACCAGACCAACTTCCGCCGACCGTTTTTCAATGCTCGAAAAAGCCGCAGTTATATCCCGCAATCTATGGCCAATGATATCTATATCATCGGCATACGCGAAAACATGTGACTTTTGTTGAAGATGGTACCATTCCTGTTTACTGCAGCCTTGCGCATGATCATCTCCATCACGATGTTTAAAACATCGCAGGACAGGCCATCACCTTGTCTAAAGCCTCGCTTGGTAGAAAATGGCTCCGTTAGATTTTTGCTAATTTTCACTCAAGACTTCGTGTCAGCCAGTGTCATCCCGTAAAGTCGTATTAGCTTTGCGGGGATACCAAACTCAGCCATAGTTTCTGTCGTATCGAATGCAGCTTTGTAGTCGATAAACAGATGGTATGTGTAGATCTGCATTTCTTTTGTCTTCTCCAAGATTTGTCGTTGTGTGAATATCTGGTCGTTCGTGGATATACCAGTTCTAAGGGCACACTGATAAGGTCCAATCAGTTTCGCCAGAATGGGTTTTAGTCTTTCACACGACACACAAGACAGGACCTTGTATGCGATGAGTTAAAAGCTATTCCCGCGATAGTTGGTACACACAGATTCAATAATCTGACATGCGTTCCTAGAGCAAAATCGTGTTTCTGAGCTGATGTATGCATGTTACCAGCTCATCGCCGGCGGCTCCCGCAGCTTCATTATTTTTAAGCCTTGCGATCGCCGTGCTGATCTCGTTTTGGCTCGGTGGTGGACAATCTACTCCTTCGTCTATGATTGGTGTAACTGCACCACATATGCTGCATTCGGGAACTAGGAGAGATCGTGACCAGATTTCCTGGTCCAAAATCTTTGCTTTTAACCTTTTGGTAGAACTTTCGCGCCTCACCTCTATCCCTGTAGTTTTCGATATCCTGGCCTTCTCTTTTCATTCACAGCCGCTATTTCCGCCTGAACATGCGTTACATCTCCCCCCTTTTCTTAATATAATGCTCCGTCACCGCACGCGTCGCCATTGGCTGCAGTTTTGCCCTGTATGCAGCATCCTTATCTTCAGACATTTCGCGACATTCCTCAACGTAAACCCTGGTACGTCTGAGTGTGGTTTTTTATAACCAAGTACGATCGTTGCGGCAGTGGTCATAGAATTCGCTATATGTTGCCACTGTGTGTCGATATCATAAGAATAAGGGGGTTGCTGTTGTTGTTTGAAGAAGTTGAAGGAGTTGGTTGGAGTGGGCATTAGCTATCTCGGTGGCACGCTGCTTTGTGACGTCTAGCTCCTCTTGCATTTGGTTACGAGCATTTTTAACACTTCTTAACTTAATATCGTAAGAATCTTGGCAGCAACTGGGTGGTGATCGAGTCAATATTTGCACCGCTCATCACACGCACGTCCTTAACGCTTGAGACATGCCTTCCATCGATTACCACGTGATCAACCTGGTTTCTTGTCTTTGGATCAGGTGATGTCCAGGTTAGCTTATGGGTATCTTTATGCGAAGATCTGGTTCCACTCACTACTCATAACATGTTTCTTTTCGACGCAAAGCTAATCACTTTAAATCCGTTGTGAAGGTTTTGTTGTGTAGACTGAATTTTTCATCTGCTGAACCAAGAGCTTTTCCCTTTCTATTTTATCATTATTATCTTTCAGAACAGTATTAATGTCATGGGCAGGGCAGGGATCTACTTGATGCGCATAATGGCTATTCGGTCACTTACATAATTAAACTGCGAGACCAGATGTTAAAGTCTCTTCGTATCTTTTCGCATGGCAGCTGTAAAAAAAATGTCTCAGTTCTTGCGTCATGTGCATCCCTGTCCCGTCCATCGCTTTTCTGTTTTGCGATAATGACAACCTTGTATTTGTCGAGGACATTCGCCACATAGATAGAGGCACCATCACTGTAGAGAGTTGGGTCATTCAAGTTGCAGAACCTTAAAACATGGTCCTTATAACGTCTGCGGTGGTCGCCAACATATGGAGGAAAGTGACATATCAGGCCACTGCATCGGGTTCCAGTTTATTGTGCCTGCCAAAGCCAATAAGATAGTCTTTGTGTTAAGCTTTAGTAACTTCTGTTACCTACTCCCGCATGCCATTTGGGTTGCTCAACATTGCGCCTTCTCAAATTTTTAAAATCTTTTATTATTTACTAAAACGAATTTTACTAAAGCGAATCTTCATATCTATCAGTTTAACATTTTTTAATTTTAGAGCAATCAAGAATTCTTAAGCGCTTGAGTTCACAGGTTAATAAATATTACAAAACAATTAAGCCAGATTTGTAGCTTTAAACAATATACATACACACCAATCTATCCATTCTAAGTCAATCATGGTCAGGCGGATCTTATAATTTGCGCGCATTATTTGTATGTGGGAAATGGGTTTGTCGATTATGAGGCCCATCCCGTTTTTGTTTTTATTCGCCTCTCTAAGCAAATTGTTTTTTTTTCGTTTCGTTTACAAATATTTTGTTATATTTGGTTTATGACCACTTGACCACTTTTGTTGCCCACAAATTGTGTTTACTTTTGCAATTGTTCGTCTAGTGTACGATGCATAATTCACTCTTTAATCTCTTCAGATTCGATTTCAGTGGAGTTTTATTTCTGTGCAGCAGTATTTTTGTTTTCGCTGCCACACAGCTATTATTGCCCCATATTTGGTTTCTTGATTTAGTTTCGGAATTTGTACAATGTTTTTTTTCCTCGTTTGCACTTGCAACATATTTTCTTGGTGTGTTTTTCTATTTTAATGCCTCGAGCGGTCTTGATCTGTATTCTGTGGCCAGAGAGTTGTGGCTGTTGCAACGTTCAACACTATGTGGTGGGTCTCGTTTACATGATGGTTAATTGTTACAATTCTTGTTGCCGTTTTTTTGTTGCTGCTTCGCCTATTTTGCTATCGATCTGTAATTGGTGGTGGCAGTACGAGAGTATTAAGAAATAATCATTGAAATATGCAAAAAATGCTTGCATGGATTAAAAACAAATTGAAATGGGTTTACTCCGAAGCAATTTCATTCGTTTTACTTAAGTAACTTGTTGGAGAACAACATTCGAGTAATTTGTTAATGATCCTGATTGTTTTCTGCGTTTTACAAAAAAATGCAAATAAAAGGTTTCCTTTGGTAATGAACAAATTGTCTCATGGTATCATTATACATAGTACATAGTACACCGATACATAGTACAAATATGTATTGTGTGATCCTTTACGAGGCTCTCATTAGATCCATACTAATGGATACGAGGGATTCGGCTAATTAAGTTATATTAAAGTTTATAATGGTCGTCACTTGAAATAAAATATTCATGTGCGGATAGTTACACATACAAATTTCTTGACAATTTTCAACTTTGAGAAAAATCGTTATGCCACATATTCAAGGCGTACTTTGATGTAATGAAATAGTTAAAATTAAATTTAACCAGTACAGAAATTTTAGACAGATCAAGTGACTGATTGTAACCTTGTTTAGCTCTGTTTTAATTAGTTTATCGGATAAATCCTTTCACATGCTAACTCAATATGGAATTGCTGGATTTGACTAATACTTGTACGCGATATGAAATTATATAATATATGCTAAATACAAGAATTTAATATCGGCATAAAAATGGAGTTGCAAGGTTTTGGCACCGAGGTCTTTAATTTACATGCACCTATTAAAAGTGTAGAAATGGTTACAGTGTCGGAAGTTTTAATTAATTTGCCAACCAAGACTAAATTCTTTTCAAGACTTTTTAAAACGATTGAGCCATGTCCATCTGTCTTGCCGGCTGAATCGACCTACTTGGTACCGACTCGACATACATATCTTTTTTGATAGTACACTGAATTTAGACACATTTTGTATAAATTTTACGCTTGTGAGGTATTGACTCAAGATAGAATAAGGACTATATCGGCCTAACCATTCTGATACTTTTCACACAAAATGACATCTTTGTAGAAAGTAAAATTTGAAAATTGTTTTAATATTAGTTGCCTTCTTATCTTGCACAAAATATAATATACTTCCTAACCGCTGTACCTAGGAGAACATATAATTTTAGAAAGGTAACAAGGGGAAAAAATAAATAATCCAAATAAGGTACATGAGTCGTTTGTGTTTTACATCTAGTATCGTCGCGTGGACCTGACCAGATGGTGGGCTCCACCCCACTAGAACATACTTTAAGCCGCTGTTAAGGCCCGGATCTAATTTCAAAACGCCACGAAATATTCAAACCGACCATTACTCTTATGTGGGGGTACCAGACCGACTGACAAGTACAAGCTCGAGGCTTGCACTCCGTCCAATCTGGCCCCCCACTATTTATTATTTGCTACTTGATGTCATTATTTATATCTATAACTAGCTGACCCGGCAAACGTTGTTCTGCCATACAACTTCGGACAAGGGCGTAGCCAGGTAGGAGCAGGGGGGGGGGGCAGCTGCCCCCCCCCCTAGAGCATGGAAAATCTGTCAAAATCCCAGAAAATATAAAAATCAATTTAAAACAGTACAGAAATTTTACTAAGTTGAACTGACAGGTTAAAACTTTAATCCTATGTTCATTCTGCAAAATTTTAGTGGATATTCTGAGTCAATGAAATTTACTGATTTGTAAGAAAAAATATTTATGTCTTATTATTGCCCTGCTTGTGCAGTTGAAACTGTTGGCCATACGTTTACAGGCATGTATCAAAGCTGTAGAAATGATTACAGTTTAGAAAGTGCTAAAGAATTCACAAAATATTAAGAGTTCCTCCTTAAAATTACTGGGAAAATGTAGACTTCCTTGTATTGGAAGTACTAGTATGCAGAACGAGGCCCTTTTTTATTCGTAAGTTAACGTTCAATAAGCGACAAGATTGTGAAAAATTTTAACTGTATTTAGTGCACTTGCAAGAAAGATACTTAGTATGTAAGTAAATGTACCAAATTCAAATATCTTCCAGTTTTTCATTAAGAAGTTATGTTTTTATTTAGGAAGTTGAAACTAAGTTTTGAAAAATATGAAACTGTTAAATCTATAAAAGGATGAGTAAAGTTTACTCGAGTTCTCCTGTACAGCTGCCAAACGCCCAGACAGACGAACTCTTTTCCAGAATTGAATTCGTTTTTTAGATACTTAAAGTCCAACGTGTCTACTTTAACACGTTACACTTTAGCTCGTGTCAAATGATATAGAAGGTGGACCAAAAACAAGTTAACTTCAATATCATAGTGAGCTACAGCCCGAAGGCATTAAAAAGTTCTTGGAAAATTGGAATGACAGAATGAGGTACTTTGATGCGAGCCGGATACAGCCAATTGAACGAACACAGTAAAAATATTAAAAAAAAACATTCTTTTAACAAGACATGAGACTAAATTAATTAGTTCTTTGGATTTGTAGATTACATTCAGTGAAAAAGAACACTGTGGTAGTCGAAAAAAAGACAAGACCGGACTCGACGGTTTTAACCTAATTCGGAATCGTACTACATCATAAGATTTTTGAGTTACAATGATGGTTACGTACAAAATTTTTGTTTTAAGGTTTGGTTACTTTGAGTAGTGCTTTAAGGGGTTGAATAGACTTTCGACAAGCTATAGTTGGGAAATCGAAAATCGATTTGAGCCCATAAGCCCCAAAAAATATATGAAATTAAAGTCAAAAATTATTATTTCATCGACTTTGACACATTTAAAAAAAATAACGATAAGGAATTCAGAATGAAAAAACGTTCATTCTGCGCACAATAACACAAAATAAAAATTTTTAAATCTATCAAGAATTGCGGCTTAAATTTTCATATGTCAAAAAAAAAACAAATCAACTGAGATCAATAAAAATTAATTTTTTGGAATTCGATGACCTACAATTTTTTTAAAAAATTTTGGTCTACCATTGCTTGATAAAATATTGCCAAACAATGAGTATTGATTTTTCGTTAGGTGCTTTATTTACAATTTTTTTTTTGTAAACATAATTTTAACACGAAATGTAAAACCGACTGCCCCCCCCCCCTACATTAGATCCTGGCTACGCCCTTGACTTCGGACCCGGCAAACTTCGTCTCGCTCCTAAGTTAACGCCTTCTATAAGCTCCAGAGTAATATTAAAACACAGACAGTTCAAATTTTAATTTAACTTATTTGAATTGAATCTAAATCAGTGAAGAGCGATCTGATAAACAATGTTTTTCGACTTGTTTTCCGGCGCAAAAACAAACAATGGAGACGATTTGCCGACACGCGATCGTACAGCTGACCGTGCGAAATCAGGATAATTCGGGATTGATCTCACAAACTTTCAACGATGCGCCAATCGAATGTTGAATTAAATTCGCTAGAATTAGAATGGACGATCGGTTGGAATAATAGGAATACGTGGAATAAGGAATAATAAATTTGCCCTTGATATTCATCGCTTTAATCACATTGTTTATCAGTTTCTTAACGGACAACCGAGTACCGTTGAACAATTTCGGATGATTCAGATTTCGCAACATGATTATGATCCCACCTTCAGCTGACACATCTAGGGAGTTCAAAAATTCTGTCGCATAGTTGGTCGCCTCATTCTCGTCGGTCACGAACGATTTAACGCTGGTATTCCCAATTTCAAAATCGAAATACGATGTTGTCGTGCGAGCTCTGTGCAAACTGTCGTTAGTTATCTCGTCCTTGTATTTGTTCCACAATGCTCTCGGTTTCGACGGTTGACACGTGGCTATGATGATCTCATACAATGTACGAATTTGATTCGCTGGAGCAGAAACAGTTGCTTCGGCGAGCGATTAAAACGAATAAAATTGAGACGCTCATTTTCGACCTTGTCGTACATGTCAACGCATTACTGTTGATATAACCGGGGATATCTTTACAGACGATTGTCACCATCTTGCCGAATCATCAATCGATAGGCATACAAATTCATTAAGCTATCCTTTTAATTCGTTTCTTCTCCTGAAATACGAATTCGAACTTAAATGGAAAATAAAAAGAAGTGATGACTTGTAAAGAAACATTTCGTTGTATTGACCATCTTTAAATTGAGGTGATAGCCATTCTTCCCACGACAGAACATCAACGGGTATTGAAATGCAGTGTTCACCATCCCTAACAATTACCACTGCGACTTTATTAATAGTGGGAGCATTGAATTGTCTTGCATGGCCTCCATTTGAAATTTACTATTCTTGTTGAAGTGAGCTAAGGTTTTACTCAGCTCCAGTAATACTATCAGGCACTCATAACTACGTTTGTGTGGTTTTTCACTGTTCCACTGTGAAATGAGACGCCATTACCTTATAACTCGGATTTTAGCCTGGATAATCAACAACTTCGGCTTCAAATGACGTCATTTGAAAGCATCTGTTATATTTTTGAGTCACGCAAAACGTCTTTTAACATAATAAATTTCACAATAACCCGTCTGTATACTGCACCCTCCTGTATTGCGCGACTCTTTGGGACGTTCCAGTATAGCGCAATAAATTGCAATATTCTAAAAACCCCACATGTAATATCAAGATTAAAAAAAGTTTCAAAAATGTCACATCATAGTGAGACACACAATAAAAATCGTTGGAACCCCGTGATCGCAGCATTTAAGAAGCAATACATGATTGAGATATCCTTCTCATATAAATTTAACCAGAAAATATAAGGGAACCGATGTATTGCTACTATAAACTCCAATAAAACCCACGCCGTTTGCCGTTTGATTTCAAAAGATTGCAGTTTCTAGTTCGGTTAGAATTTGCGATGATAATCAATAAAGCTGAAGGGTACTATATTCAAGTTTCCGGCTTGAATTTAGAAAATCCATGTTTTTTCGCATAAACAGCTTTATGTTTGCATGTTTACGTGATGTCTCGAGTCTTTGCTCTCAAGAAAGAATTCTCATTTTGTTGTGAGATTCTGGTGCATAAGACTTGATTTACAATCATTATACCAAAGTCTGCTGATGAGGATTCGTTGCTGAATCTGAAACAGCTGTACGGACTGCCTGACATTATGAGAATATCATTCTGCAAATACACGTCTTTCAAATACTGGTCTTAAATCAACGCTCAACTAAACAGACCGAATAAAAACAAAAACAACAATAATACTGACCTCAAAATTAGTTTATAAATTTCGATGAGAATATCATTCCACCCAAAAAAGCTACATTTAAGTCAATACTTATTAAGGCAGGACGAAGTTTGCCCGGTCAGCTAGTTATATTATATTAACTAATGTCGAATTATATACCCTATGCTTAAGTCTTTTGCATAAGAAAAATAAATAAATAATAACTCAAAAGTTAAAGAATATCATACAAAGGGTGAGGGTATTTATCGGTCAGTTAACCTTTTTTTTACTGGTTTTTATTATTTTTCTGGTAATCAGCACTATACACTTAAAAAAACGTTTCTAAGATCCCTGATAGAAGAAAAACCACTGCAGTCTTGTGTTATTCCATAAGAAAAAAGTCTGGAGTCTCATATTGTTCTACAACATTCAAGTGTATTGGCTAAATGATTTTGGACTACCAAGAAAACATCGACGAGATTGAATTTGTTGACGTTAAGAATCAAAACAATTCTTCCGCGTTTTTGTACAGTGTTGCGACCTTGCATTTTGTATCTATTTACTTCACATCTGTCAAAGCAGAAATGACATTTTCACCATAAGCAAAAATGAAGCATACTGTAGTTGGGTTATAACTTTTCAATCACCTTGTACCTATTTAGGGCAGCCGACACTAGCATGACGCGATTATCATGCGGGTCGCCTGTATTCGAGCCATATTACTGTCATATACAACAATTTAATCGTCCGCCTCATCAGTGTTATAAACAGTAACTTGTAAGTAGTCGAATCTATCGGCACTTGTCTAGTAATAGATTTCCATAAAGCTGTCGTTCAAATTTGTCGTTAATAATTCAGCTTCCGTTTGTGTGAATCTAAAAATAGACGTGTGGAAATTAACTTAGTAAAATTGATCTAATAAGAATATACATTTTTCTTAAATTTTGTTTTAAATTCACTAGATTCAAGCTGCGGGAGCCGATGGACTGGCTGGTAACATGCATGCCTCAGCTTATCAACACCATTTGGCTCAGGCAGTGCATGCCCGATGATTGGAATCTGAGTGTCCTATGTCCTGTGCTTAAGAATGGCGATCCAAGTGTGTGTACCAACTATCGCGGGATTAGCCTTTTACACATCGCATGCAAGGTCCTGTCTAGTGTGTTATGTGAAAGACTAAAGCCCATTCTGGCGAAGCCGATTGGTGTCTTTAGACCTGGTAAATCCATGACCGACCAAATATTCACGCTACGACAAATCCTGAAGAAGACCCAAGAAATGCAGATCGACATCTACCATCTGATCATCGACCACAAAGCTGCATTCGACAGTCCGATACGACAGAAATCGTTGGATGCTATGGCTGAGTTTAGTATCCCCGCGAAGTAAGTTCGACCTCTGACTGACACGAAGTCTTCAGTCAAAATTGCCAAAAATTTGACAGAGCCATTTTCTACTAAGCGAGGCTTTAGACAAAGCGATAGTCTGTCGTGCGATCTCTTTAACATCGTAATGGAGATGATCATGCGGAAAGCAGCAGTAAACAGGAATGGCACCATATTTAGCAAAGCCACAAAAACTACGTTGGATAGACCAGTTGAAAGAGCTGCTATCTACACTTGGTATGACTAACTATCTACGTAGCGCAAAAGACCGAAGCGCTTGGAATTCTTTCCTGCGTGCGGCTACTGATAGATGCATTTTTGTTGCTGCTGCCAATTTAGAAGAAGAAGATTCAAGTTCTAACAATGCTATTGTGTAAATACACTTCTAATACTAAATTTTATTTAAGAAAAAATTAGAATTTTTTAAAACTGAAAATGACCAACCGGTAGATCTGAAATTGGTCAATTTACTCAGTATACCATACATTTTAATATCGTTAGCAGAATTAAAATGACCCTAACTAATATTTTGATTAATTCATAGTTGAGACAAAAAAAAACTTTATAATTAAGTGAATACGGTTGATTATGAAGTGCTCCAAAACATCATAATTACTCAAAACATAGATTTGTATTAAGTAGGGCTTTGTGTATTTTAGCTTACGATATAATATTTGCCTTGCCAAAGTATCACTACACAGCACAAAAAGTATTCAACAAATAATAAAGTATTCTTTATTATTTATACCATCACCCGTAGGGATGAAGGTATATATCATTTGATACGACCCAAAAGTGTAACACATAGAAGGAGTCACTTTAGACCCTAGGTTTCTTTGAACCAAATTCGGTTCATGACTTTTTAAGTCGTTTGAGCCATGTCCGTCTGTCTGTCTGTCTGTCTGTCTGTCTGTCTGTCTGTCGGGTGGCTGTCCGGCTGGTTCGCACGATAACTCTCGAAAGACGCAACCAAATGTTTCGAAATTTTGCACGAGTTATTATTTTCTCAAAACTACTTACGGTATTGCAAATGGGCTACATGGCCCCGCCCCTTCTGGTACCTCCCATACAAAGCCATCATTCCGCCCACTTTAGAAATCGAGTAATAATATAAATACACCCTAAGGGATCGTCCCCAAATTCTGTATTTAGTAAAGCTATAACAGGATAAAGTTTTGGAAAAAATTTTGAAAGCCTAGCCACGCCCCTTCTGGTACCTCCCATACAAATCTACCTTTCCGCCCACTATAGAGATGGATAAATAATATCAATAAATTAAACGTGATCGTACCCAAATTCTATTTTGAGTAAAGCTATAACAAGATAAAGTTTTAGAGAAAAAAATTGGAAGTCTATTCACGCCCCATCTGGTACCTCCCATACACATCTGGTACCGCCCACTTTAGAAATCGATTAATATTATTAAAAGACCTAACGCGATCGTGCCCAAATTCTGTATTTGGTAAAGTTTAAGCAGGATAAAGTTTTGGAGAAAAAATCTGGAAGTCTAGACACGCCCCTTCTGGTACCTCCCATACAAATGTACCACTCCGCCCACTTTAGAAATAGGGTAATAATATCAATACACTCGACACGATCGTGCCCAAATTCTGTATTTTGTTATGTTATAACAGGACAAAGTTTTGGAGAAAAAATTGGAAGTCTAGACACGCCCCTTATGGTACCTTCCATACAAATGTACCTTTCCGCCCACTTTTGGGATGTAGTAATAATATCAGTATACCCAACGCAATCGTGCCCAAATTCTGTATTTAGTAAAGCTATAACAGGATAAAGTTATGGAGAATAAATCTGGAGCCTAAACACACCCCTTCACGTACCTCCCATATAAATGTACCACTCCGCCCAATTTCGAAATCGAGTAATAATATCAATAAAATAGAAAATTATTTGTTTTACTGAGGGTAAGGGTAAATGTAAGTCGGGTTGCCCGACTGAAACTTTCTAACTGGTTTTAATTACAAATCGATTATTTTCAATAACTCAAGACTTAAACAATATATTATATTGGGTGATGGTATTTATCAGTCAGTTTAACTGACTGAAATTTCTGTACTGGTTTTTTAGTAATTTACTTATTTTAGCTTCGATATTTTTTTGTAGTGTTTAGTATCATCAAGCTCTAATTTGAATTGTGATTTAATATTTTACTATTTTTATTCTGCTTTCTTCCGACGACGTTCATTGAATCTACTCCAATGACCAATTTGTGTTAGTACCACTGATGATTTTACTTATTTTGCATTTCATTAGAAACTGGTGATTGCATCTGCAATAACAATTAGAAAAACATTTTAAATACATACATACAATAAAAATTAGAGCAATTGTTCCCTCCTGCAACCAGCATAACGATAGAGTTGTTGTGCAATTTTCACATAAAGACCAAATGTTATGAATTTGTGCACTTTATCTCTGGTGGACTGTAGAAAACTGCAAATGCCGAGGATCATTACTGCCCGTCGTCATCCTTAGTCTGGCGACTTCTATTATTTAGTGTAATTCATTAAATCTTGATTAAAACCGGCCACGAAAAAGCCACAAAAATATATGTCGTATCAAAAAAAAAATCAACAACTGACCAATATTTCCTAACCCAAAAAGCTAACGACGGCCAACACCAAACATCTAAACAACACCTTCGCGCATGCGCAATGTTTGTAAAGTAAATGAACTTTTTTGTTTGTGTCTCAAATAGCAAACTCACTCCCCGGCTAATTCTCATGTTAATGGTGGAATGAAATGCAACACAAGAAGGTGTTAATGCTGGCCGGAGCTGGCTCTTGCACTACCAGTTTAAAGAATTTTTATGGTGGAACTTTGCTTGAGTGCATTGAAAGGCTGTACACACTAGCAGCTCTGTTGCCGTATATAAGTATATACGGCATATACATTAGACCATTTCATTTTACCAATTTTTTCGAAAAGTCATTGGGATAATATATTTTCTAATTCTACTTAAAAAAACAAAATTTTTGGTATATAAAACTTGAAAATTGATCAACGTTTAGGGGTCGCGCAAAATCGTTTAAGGTTTTTGGCTGCAAAAAGGCATGTTTCAAAAATACTGATTTACTTATATGATTAAAAGTTTTGATACGCTTGACCGATTTTAATCAGATTAGACTAGTTTTAAAGGTAATAATATTTCGCACATTTTCTGTGAAGACATCAAAACATTTTAGAAACTCAAACTTTTGTTAAACTCAAACTATAGTTTAACAACCTTTCAAACCTAAAAATTTTTAAATTTTATTTCAAAATTTACCTACTTTGGCCAATTAAAAATTTTTTTTTTGAGTTTTGGGTCTAATTTTATTATATCTTTAAATGCATAATTGACAAACATTTTCTAACGATACTTTTGATGTATGGCAGGACCATGCAAATGACATATGTTCAGCAGCAGCAATAATAATCAATAGTGATAAAAATAAAACGAAAACTGTGTACTATGTATATTTTTAGTAAGGAAAACGATTTAGGTAATTAAAAAGAAGACTTTTTTTCAAATTGGATACGATAACACCTTTTGTGTTCTTTTTGTATGTTTTATTGCGTTTTTAGATGACTTGTACTAATTAGTTTTGCTGGTTATTATCCTTCGTCAAAGTGTTGTTCACAGTTTTAATAAACCCAATAGCAATCGTTGGCAACGCTGATGTTTTTCACAATTTCTTTAATCCGTTTAAAATTCTCATTCTTGGGCCAATTTGACGGGTGGATAGCAAGAAAACTGCTGTCTACTCCAATAATATTGAAGAATTTCATAGTATTTTCTGAAATCATTTTTGTAACAATTCCTCCGCAATCTTGGTCACCAGGATGCTTCAATGCAGATGTAATTTTAATTAAAGTTCCTTCGATATGAGTGGGGTCGAAAAGAAAAAAGCCGAACGCGATGTCACTTATATACCATAAATGCCACACAAAAGTTTTGAGTGCAACATTTGCTATCATTTCATTTGATTTGCGGTATTTTTTTAAGATTCTATCAACAAAATGTCGTTTAATGGGGCTTGTGTTGCAAGAGGACACTTAAAACAAGTTTTGAACGTAAATTTTTACCACAAAAATGTTGATTTGAATTAATCCATGATGAGCTACACTAGCGAAATAGTAAAAATTTCAGCAACAATTAAAAATTCTATTCATTATATTATACATCAAAAGTATCGTTAGGAAGTGTTTGTCAATTGTGCATTTAAAGATATACAAAAACTAGACCCAAAACTAAAAAAAAAAATTTTTTAATGGGCAAAAGTAGGTAAATTTTGAATTAAAATTTTAAAATTTTTAGGTTTGAAGGGTTCTTAAACTCAAACTACTATCTGAAATGTTTTGATGTCTTCACAGAAAATGTGTGAAATATTATTACCTTTAAAACAAGTCATATAAGTAAATCAGTATTTTTGAAACATGCCTTTTTGCAGCCAAAAACCTTAAACGATTTTGCGCGACCCCTAAACGTTGATCAATTTTCAAGTTTTATATACCAAAATTTTTGTTTTTTTAAGTAGAATTAGAAAATATATTATCCCAATGACTTTTCGAAAAAATTGGTAAAATGAAATGGTCTAATATACATACTTACCTGGAGTAAGGCACCGTAAAGTTTATTAACCTTCTATGAAACTACTTTACAGTAAATACGAATAAATCGAAACAGCTTACTAAAGAGACTGACTACAAATACTTTTAGCTAAAGTAGTAAATAAGTGTATTGTAATTTGAAAGGCTATTAATAGATATACAAAATAAATACTTAATGCGCTAAATTTATTCAATCATGAATTCGATATAATTAGATAGGGGAAGTAGAGAAACGCTTAAACTTCGGCTTTTTCGTACAATCCTTGTCCTTTTTATACTAAAAACTAGCTGACCCGGCAAACGTTGTTCTGCCATACAACTTTGGACCCGGCAAACTTCGTCTCGCTCCTAAGGTAACGCCTTCATTAAAACACTGATAGTTCAAGTTTTAATATGATTTACTTGAATTTAATCGAAATCTGTGAATAGCGATCTGATATACAATGGCTTCCGATTTGTTTCCGGCGTAAAAACAAACAATGAAGACTGTTTGCCAACACGCAAACAGACAACGCAACGCTGACCGTGTGAAAAGCAGGGAAATTCGAGGTTGATTCCACAAATTTCCAACGATTGGCCTTACGATTTATTGATTGTTATCGCAAATACCAATCGAATGGGGAGTTGAATTTGCTTGAATTGGAAGGGAAGATCGGTTGGAATAATAGAAATTCGAGGGATAAGAACTTCCTCTCCTTTGAAATAGCCCTTGATGATCGTCGCTTTAATTACAATTTCGGATGATTAGATTCCGCAGAGTGATCATGATCAATCTCACCTTCAGCTGCGAATTATGCGTCGAAGTTTCTGGCACATCTAGAGAGTTCAAAAATTCTGTCGAATAGTTGGTCGCCTCATTCTAGTTAAATCACCTTGAAACTTATTCATCGTTCGGTCATCTGCCTCCAAAGCTCGTTTACGCGTCATTGTGCATTCATTCCAAATAATGATTTAGCATTCTCGCAACATTTTCGCTACACGTTGGCTTGTCAACCGTGAGAAGAAAGCGGAATCTGCAGTTCGACCACCTTTCAACAATATGGAAGCAATACCAGAGGATGCAACAGCTAACTCAATTGCAATCTTGACCGAATTGTTGCCAGAATCAAAAAAATTACGAATATCTTGCCTGTATCACCGGGATCATCGAGAAAGTAAATGCCTTCCGTTCCATCGTCAACAACCTTTATCAGCGAATCGTACACGTTCGTTTGCTCGGCATTTAAGGGCGGAACATTTGTTCGGACTCCTTCAGTCAGCTTAACTCGATCAAAGTCTTGCAATTCTCGATTGAATGCATCATGTATCGAACGATTTGGCGCTGGTATTCCCAATTTCGACAGTTGACTGCCGCACATTAGCACGCACATGTCTTTGATCAGAAGATAATTTCAAGATCGGAATTGGATGTTGTCGTGCGAACTCTGTGCAAATGTCGTCTGCCATCTCGTCCTTTAATATGTCCTACAATGCGCTCGGCTATGATGATCGCAAACAATTTACGAATTTGATTCGCTGGAGCGGAAACAGTTGTTGGCGAGATTCTCGAAGTGTGGCGACTGATTGAAACTTATAAAATTGAGATGCTCCGTTTCGACCTTGACGTTCATGTCATCGCAGTACTGTTCAAATTAACGGCGATATCTTAACAGATGATTGTCAACATCTTGTGAGCTAAACATTTTATTCGCTTATACCCCGTAAATGCGAATTCGAACTTAAAGCGATAATAAAAAAGAACTGATGACTTGTAAACAAATCTTTCGTTCTATTGACCAACTTTAAATTGTGGTGATAGGTGATAGCCATACTTTCCACAGAACATCAACGGGTATTGAAGTGAATCACTTGTCCACCATCCCGAAACTTGAGAACAATATCGCGAGATTCCGCATTCTCCCCACCAATCACCACTGCGACTTCATTTATAGTGGGAGCATTGAGTTATTTTAAATGACATCCAGAGGGTATTTTATCTGCTCTGATAAAGATTTTGTGGACGTCATAATGCATTGTATTCAATGCGGTTTTCAATAATCGGACCAATGCATTATTCTTATGCAGAAGATTTTAAAATTGTTCGACCATTTCGCATTTAATCTTTTAACAGAATAAATTTCACAATATTCCGAAATTTTTCAAGCATCATAACGAATTTTCTATCCTAACGTCGTCTTAAATCATCAAATCAAGCGATACAATGAAAAATTTCGTCGAAAAAATTCAAAATTTTCCGAGTTTTCCACCAAGAATTTTTCTATTTTTCCATTCGAAAAATCATTTCGGAATGATTACCCGAAATTTTTCACATTTACATTATTCAAAATTATCAAAACATAAAAAAATGTAAAATTTCGTCGAAAAAAATTAAATTTTGGGAATTTTTCCATAATTTTCCAACCCGAAATTTTTCACATTTACATTATTCAAAATTATCAAAACATAAAAAAATGTAAAATTTCGTCGAAAAAAATTAAATTTTGGGAATTTTTCCATAATTTTCCAACCAAAATTTACTATTTTTCCAACTGAAAAGCCACAACGAACAATTACACACAAAATGTAATACAAAAATTCAATTTGCTGTGCAAAATGTTTCCGAAAAAATCCAAATTTTCGAGTTTTTCCTGAATTTTCCGAGTTTTCCACCGACAATTTTTCTATTTTTCCACTCGGAAAGTCATTTCGGAATAATTACCCGAAATGTTACACGGTCACATCGTATCAAATCATACGATAATCTGCAAAATTTCTAAAAAAAAAATATAAATTTTTTCAAATTTTTCTGGAATTTTCCAAATTTTTCAACAAAATTTTTCTTTTTTTCCATTCGAAAAGCCATTCGTAACAATTGCAAACAAAAGTCCATACAAAAAAGCAATTTTCGATTTTTCCAATTTCCCGACTTTTCCGGAGCATTTTCCCAAAATTTTCTTTTACATAAACCTTCTCCTGGCAATTACGAACAACTGAAAAAAAATTTGAGCAAAATCGGTCCAGCCGTTCTCAATTGATGAATTACTATACATTTTTGCCACCATTTTTATGCCATCACCCTTAGGGATGAGGGTATATATCATTTGATACGACCCAAAAGTGTAACACATAGAAGGAGTGACTTTAGACCCTAGGTTTCTTTGAACCAAATTCGATTCATGCTTTTTTAAGTCGTTTAAGCCATGTCCGTCTGTCTGTCTGTCTGTCTGTCTGTCTGTCTGGTGGCTGTCCGGCTGGTTCGCACGATAACTTTCGAAAGACGCAACCAAATGTTTTGAAATTTTGCACGAGTTATTATTTTCTCAAAACTACTTACAGTATTGCAAATGGGCTACATGGCCCCGCCCCTTCTGGTACCTCCCATACAAATACATCATTCCGCCCACTTTAGAAATCGAGTAATAATATCAATACACCCTAGGGGATCGTCCCCAAATTCTGTATTTAGTAAAGCTATAACAGGATAAAGTTTTGGAAAAAATTTTGAAAGCCTAGCCACGCCCCTTCTGGTACCTCCCATACAATTCTACCTTTCCGCCCACTTTAGAGATGGAGAAATAATATCAATAAATTAAACGTGATCGTATCCAAATTCTATTTTTAGTAAAGCTATAACAAAATAAAGTTTTGGAGAAAAAAATTGGAAGTCTATTCACGCCCCATCTGGTACCTCCCATACACATCTGGTACCGCCCACTTTAGAAATCGATTAATATTATTAATATACCTAACGCGATCGTGCCCAAATTCTGTATTTGGTAAAGTTTAAGCAGGATAAAGTTTTGGAGAAAAAATCTGGAAGTCTAGACACGCCCCTTCTTGTACCTCCCATATAAATGTACCACTCCGCCCACTTTAGAAATAGGGTAACAATATCAATACACTCGACACGATCGTGCCCAAATTCTGTATTTTGTTATGTTATAACAGGACAAAATTTTGGAGAAAAAATTGGAAGTCTAGCGACGCCCCTTATGGTACCTCCCATACAAATGTACCTTTCCGCCCACTTTAGGGATGTAGTAATAATATCAATACACCCAACGGAATCGTGCCCAAATTCTGTATTTAGTAAAGCTATAACAGGATAAAGTAATGGAGAATAAATCTGGAAGCCTAACCACACCCCTTCTCGTACCTCCCATACAAATGTACCACTCCGCCCACTTTAGAAATCGAGTAATAATATCAATATAATAGAAAATTATTTGTTTTACTGAAGGGTAAATGTAAGTTGGGTTGCCCGCTTGAAACTTTCTAACTGGTTTTAATTACAAATCGGTTAATTTCAATAACTCAAGACTTAAACAATATCTTATATTGGGTGATGGTATTTATCAGTCAGTTTAACTGACTGAAATTTCTGTACTGGTTATATATATAGATATACTTGGAATTGTAAGAAAAGTTGCGATATAATTTCGTGAGGAACTATGTAAGTATTAAGTTGTAAATTGTAAAATTATTGTATGCAATACTAGCTTCCCCGGCTCGCGTTGCTTCACCCGTACTTACAATGAACCTTCTTATGACTTTAAGCAGTACACGTAAAATGCCAACGCTTCATATGACGAACGAATACCCCATTTATGTGATTGTAACTTTATCCTATTGGTCTGAGTGATTGTATTGCTCTAGTCCCTTTTTATCCCTAAAAGTACGAATTTTAAAAGATATATTCGTATCACACAACTAAAATGGAATTTTGAAAAACCCCATTTGACAGTTCTCTAATTCTATAGGGAGCAATTCTTTATACATTTTCGTAGATCTACCTTTAGGTATTTGATCTGGGTGATATCAACAGTTTTATCCCTTTTTCGGTATTTTTACAACTTATGAACGAATTTTAAAATTACTTCACATCGCACAATTTTTGAGACTATTCCTTTAGCCTTTTGTTACCAGTTTTATCCCTTTTCAGTCCTTTTTACCCCTAAAAGGTAAGAATTTCGAAAACCCTCCTTGCTTCGTTCTAGCAAGCCTTTATAACTTATCATGATTACATCATTAACCGATTGGTGTTGGCGATAGTAACATTTGTATCCCTTTTTCGTTTTTTTTTTACCCAGAAACATCGGATTTAAAAAAATACTTTAATCCAATTTGATCGTAAGCATTTCCATATCAATTTTTGTGAATATACCATTAGCCGATTGGTTTAGGTGACGGTACAACTTTTATCCCCTGTTGGTAATTTTGAACCCATAAAAGTACGAGTTTCCAAAAATCCGATCTTAGATGACGTTTTCTCGAAAAGAGAAACAACCATCCCAAATTTAATCATCCTATCTACAGACAGTAGACAATTTAAATATATTGATTATGATAATGTTATTACAATCGTTCTATTAATATGACCGATCTAACAATTGTTTCAAAAGGGGCGTGGCACTGCTCATTTCCCGGCGAGACGTAATCCCCCATATACCATTTACATATGTGGCAAATCTCATCTTCATACCTTTAATTGCTTGGAAATATGACCGATTGAAATTTTAGTTTGTGTGGGCGGTGCCACGCCCCTTTGTCTTAGTATGTTTACATGTAGCCTATAATATAGACCTTAGGGATAGTACTACAAAGTAAAAATTTCATTGCAATCGGTTCATTTATTTCGCCCAGATAACGATTTTTTCAAAAGCGGCGTGGCACCGCCCATTTTCCAGCGAGACGATATCCTCTTTATATCAGTAACATATGTAGCAAATCTCATCTTCATACCTCTAATGGCTCTTGAGATAAGACAAGACCGATTGAAATTTTGGTTTGTGTGGGCGGTGCCAGGCCCCTTTGTCTAGTTATGTTTACATGTAGCCTATGATATAGGCCCTATGGACAGTATCAAACAAAGAAAATTCAATTGCAATCGGTCTATTTATTTGGCCAATATAACTATTTTTATACCATCACCCTTAGGGATGAAGGTATATATCATTTGATACGACCCAAAAGTGTAACACATAGAAGGAGTGACTTTAGACCCTAGGTTTCTTTGAACCAAATTCGATTCATGACTTTTTAAGTCGTTTGAGCCATGTCCGTCTGTCTGTCTGTTCGTCTGTCTGTCTGTCTGTCTGTCTGTCTGTCTGTCTGTCTGTCTGTCTGTCTGTCTGTCTGTCTGTCTGTCTGTCTGTCTGTCTGTCTGTCTGTCTGTCTGTCTGGTGGCTGTCCGGCTGGTTCGCACGACAACTTTCGAAAGACGCAACCAAATGTCTTAAAATTTTGCACGAGTTAATATTTCCCTAAAACTACTTACGGTATTGCAAATGGGCTACATGGCTCCGCCCCTTCTGGTACCTCCCATACAAATGCATCATTCCGCCCACTTTAGAAATCGAGTTATAATATCAATACACCCAACGGGATCGTACCCAAATTCTGTACTTAGTAAAGCTATTACAGGATAAAGTTTTGGAAAAAAAATTGAAAGTCTAGCCACGCCACTTCTGGTACCTCCCATACAAATTCACCTTTCCGCCCACTTTAGATATGGAGTAATGATATCAATAAATCCATCGCGCTCGTACCCTAATTCTTAATTTAGTAAAGCTATAGCAGGATACAGTTTTTGAGAAAAAAAACCGAAGTCTACCAACGCCCCATCTGGTACCTCCCACACACATCTGGTACCGCCCACTTTAGAAATCGATTAATATTATTATTAGAACTACCGCGATCATGACCAAATTCTGTATTTAGTAAAGTTCAAGCAGAATAAAGGTTTGAAGAAAAAAATCTGGAAGTCTAGACACGCCCATTATGGTACCTCCAATACAAATGTACCTTTCCGCCCACTTTAGAGATGGAATAATAATATCAATACACTTGACACGATCGTGCCCAAATTCTGTATTTAGTAAAGCTATAACAGGATAAAGTTTTGGAGAAAATATCTGGATGTCTAGACACGCCCCTTCTGGTACCTCCCATACAAATGTACCACGCCGCCCACTTTAGAGATGGAGTAATAATATCAATATTCTAGACACGATCGTGCCCCAATTCTGTATTTTATTAAGTTATAACAGGATAAAGTTTTGGAGAAAAAATTGGAAGTCTAGCGGCGCCCCTTACGGGACCTGCAATACAAATGTACCTTTCCGCCCACTTCAGAGATGGAGTAATAATATCAATACATCCAACACTATCGTGCCCAAACTCTGTATTTAGTAAAGCTAAAACAGGATAAAGTTTTGGAGGATTAACCTAGAAGTCTAGACACGCCCCTTCTAGTACCTCCCATACAAATTTACCACTCCACCCACTTTAGAAATCGAGTAATAATATCAAATTAATAGCAATTTTTTTTATTATACTGAGGGTGATGGTATATGTAAGTCGGGTCGCCCGACTGAAACTTTCTTACTGGTTTAAATATGTGTGTGTCACCGCCCATTTTCCACAAAAAAAAAAGGTTTTTTTTATACGACCGATATACGTACCAAATCTAAACTTCGTACCTATAATGGTTTAAAAGATACAGCCATTTTAAAATTCCATGGGCTGTGTTGTTGTTTGGGGCGGTGCTACACCCATTATAACCCGTTGCAGTCCGAATTTCCAAAAATCCCTTCTTAGTGCGCGCCTACTTCATAAAAGAAACCTACATTCTAAATTTTTCTAGCTTTAGCCGTTTGGGCTGGGGAGTGATTAGTCAGTCACCCAAGCCTTTTATATATATAGATAAAAGAATTATAAAGTTGGCAGTAAATACTTACAGTGCAGTTCTGGTGTCGTTAGGATGCCTAAAAACAAACCAGCCAATGGCCGTGTGTATGTAGCTCGAATTAAAAATCTTCTTGTTGTTCTGGAATTGCTCCTTCAAAGTAAGTGCGCATGGAGACCTACCAACGACCCATTTTGATTTTAGCATATAATTTTTTAAATAACACTAAGCGACAGCCAAAATCGGGATGGGAAAAGTTATACGTGTCCCTGCATTTTCCTAGGAATCGAGATATATAGAGTTAAAGTTAGTAAGTATCGTATATTGGAATTTGTCACGTTTTAGGCTCTTTTGTTTGACATAACTCAAGACCGACTAGTCCAATGTTGATAAAACAAAAATCCGAAATTTAATATTTATATATGATTTCTTGGCATAGTCAACAGTTACGCAGTTATAAATACATTTACGAAAAAAAAATTAAAATTTGCCTAAAAAATTCTATTTAAAAAATAATAAAAAATCCAAAACGGAAAAAAGTGGCTTGTTTTACTAAAGTCACGTAATGTCTCATAGCCTATGAACAAAATAAGACATAGATCATGAAAATCGATTATCGCTTTTCGCTTTTATTCACAATTGAGTGAATGTATCTCATTTTGTAAAATATAAGTTTTTTCCGTTAAGGATATATGAGAGGTGGGCGTGTCCTTCGAGATAATTTGATATAATTCAACACATTGTCACTAATATATCAGAGACAAATTTGGTTCAATACCAACAACAATTTTGAAAAATTTAAGATTTTTCGATTTTAATATGTATGGGAGGTGTGCGTGTCCTATAAGATAATTTGATATAATTCATTGAATGATATAAGCATATGCAACTAGAATGTCCAGCCTCTATATAGAGAAGGTGCCACTAACAGACTATCAGATGTCCAGGACAAATAAAGGCTGGCACCCATTGCCACCCAGAAAATAATTAACACATTACTACTTTTTCCTAATTATTGTAATGCCGCAAAGTCAAAAGATAAACACTGAGTCTATACTACTGATGCTTCTACATTCTTATCTGTTGGTATTTGCAATATTTATACCCTTCGCCACGCGCATGAACAGTGTGAAGGGTATATTAATTTTGTTCTTCCATTTGTAACGCCCATAAGGAGGCGTGGTAGGTATGACAATATATATATATATATACTAGCGGACCCGGGAACTTTGTTTCGCCGCAATTTTATTTAATTAAATTTAATGCCTTCAGATAAACTCAGTAGAGAGTGGTATGATAAACAATGTTTTCCGATTAGTTTTCCGCCGCAAAAACAAACAACGAAGGCGGTTCTCCAAAACGCGAAACGGCAACGTTCAGCTGGTCCGCATAAAAAACATAGAAATTCGAGGTTAATCCCACATACTTTCAACGATTGGCCTTGCGTGATCGTCGGTTAAATCACATTATTTATCAGATTCTTGACGGACAACCGCATAATGTTGCCCAATTTCGGTTGATTAAGATTCCGCAATACGATTATGATCGATCCCACCTTCTGTAAATTATGCGGCGCATTAAGCGATTTGAAAAATTCGCTCGGATTATTGGTCGCTTCATCCTCGTCGGCCAAGCTGTAAACAGATTTGTATGAATGCAGTTCTCCAGCGATTTGACTATCTAAAATGAAATTCAAGCTATCGATGTCTTTTTTCTTCGCTGCGAGTACTGCCCGTTAATTAATCCAATCGAGATTTTTATAATTGTAAGCAATGCGATGTCTGTCTGTCTGTCTGTCTGTCTGTCTGACTTACTTCAAATTCTTTATTTAGAAATGCTTTAACAGGATAAAGTTTTTGAGAAAACAAGAAGGCTAGCCACGCCCCATCTGGTACCTCTCATACCCATCTGGTACCGCCCACTTTAGAAATCGATTAATATTAATTATATACCTAACGCGATCGTGCCCAAATTCTGTATAGGATAAAATTTTGGGAAAAAAATTTGAAGTCTAGCCAAGTCCCTTTTGGCACCTCCCATACAAATGTAACTTTCCGCTCACTATAGAGATGGAGTAATAATACCAATAAATCCAACGTGAGAGTACCCAAATTCTTTATTTATGAAAGCTTTAATAGCATAAAGTTTTTGAGAAAACAATTGGAAGTCTAGCCACGCCCCATCTGGTACCTCCCACACCAATCTGGTACCGCATACTTTAGAAATCGATTAATATTATTAATAGACCTAACGCGATCGTGCTCAAATTCTGTAGTTAGTAAAGTTCAAGCAGGATAAAGTTTTAGAGAAGAAATCTGGAAGTTTAGACACGCCCCTTCTGGTACCTCCCATATAAATCGAGAATCGAGTAATAATATTAGTATAATAGAAAATTTTTTGTTGTACTGAGGGTGATGGTATATGTAAGTCGGGTTGGCCGACTGAAACTTTCTTACTGGTTTATTTTTCCTTTCGAAAAGCCTTTCGTAACAATTGCACAAATTCCATACAAAAAACAATTTTCGATTTTTCCAATTTCCCGACTTTTCTATAGGAATTTCCACAAATTTTCCTTCACAGAAAACTCCTGGCAATTACGAACAACTAAAAAAAAATTCAGCATAATCGAAACATTTCCGAAAAAAATATTGACAAAAAATGGATGTGTGAAGCTAAAAGTAACGTTCACCTCTAACCAACTTCACTGTTTGTTTAGTGGTACAAAGCTTAATAAAAATAAAGTTATAGTGCAAATAACCAGTTTTATCACCATTTTTACAAATGGTGAAGGGTATCTAAGATATTAGTATCCTACTAGTTTTATCATAAAAATTTTGATTGTTCTTCTGCATTAAGGGCAAATATTTAAAGAATAAACTAGGGCGACCAGCGACAGACAACATATTCGAATGGTGTAGATTTATTCGAGGCGACCAAACATAAAGACTTACAAACAAAAAAACAACAAAAACACCAATTCACTTGTTTTATTTCATATCTGAATTATTTTTTTTTTTTTTTTGTACCTTAGACATTAGGTGGGGTCCCAACAATGCACCCCCGATAAATCATAATAATTGTAACATGATATGTATTGTTTGTTGCATGTAAAGTCGAACCATGTATTTAGACTTATGAATTGTTGTAACATAACCATAATGCTATCCCATTCATTTGTAAATGGTGTTCGTGTTATTGTCGTTAAAATTGAAAACAATTAATTTATGGAAAATAAATGCGTAGAATAAAATATCAGCCAGGCAAAAAAGTTAAATGAATATTATAACTTCAACATATGTACATATATAGCCAGGGCGAAATCTGTCATAACTATCATATCGAGGCAGAACTATGTTGCATATAAATATCTGTTTCAAATGCGATTGCAGGCAGATGTTGTGCATGTGCCCATTGTATCGAAATAGTTACATTAATTGTTCGCATTTCAATTGATTGATTTTGTTGTCAATATTACTACAGCTGCCGAACGAAGTGCCGTTTAACGCTTTGCCCGTCTTCACATCTTGACGCATTGATGTCAATATTTTGTTGCTGCGTTCAAAATACATAAAAATTCATTGAAATCGATAATAAAGTGTTGTGATTGGCTTCTTGTACATGGCATTATACTGAATCAAACAGGGTGTGTTTTGCATATGGAGTTAGAGGTGTTAAGGTATTTTAGATTGCACTATACGTATTTATTCCCGTCGTTAAAATGTGAAACATAGGGCCATAAATAAACTTACTTAACAAAAAAAATATCACATACCGCTTCTCCAGACCCTTCCGAGCTAAAAAAATATGCATATAAAAGATGTTAGTTTCGCTGTTTTTGAACATTTACATATATTTTTACCACGGGCCCTACCGGAAAACCATTAAGATCGTGTAACTGACCATTAATTTTCGATCTATCCGTCCAAAAATTGCCGTATCCCTTTTTTATTTCAGGAGTTTGTGGATGTAACATATAAGGGTATTTCCTATAGAATATTTATCGTTTTCAAACAGTCTACATATGCTGCAATGTCCACATTGACTTCGACCACTGTTTCATGATCAACATGCCCTTATCCCTATTGCGAGAGTTGCCGAAGCTACAATGTCCGCAAGCAATAGGTATGAAATGATATTAGCGATATCTTCATAATCCATAAGTTTGTTTCCGTAAATTTATACCCTCACCCTAGGGGTAGACATAGATGGAGTCACTTTAGACCCTAGGTTTTATTGAACCAAATTTGATTCATGGTTTTTTAAGTCGTTTAAGCCATGTCCGTCTGTCCATCTGTCTGTCTGGCTATCCGGCTTTTGAAAGACGCAACCAAACGTTTTGAAACTTTGCACTAATTAGTATTTCCTCCAAACTACTTACGATATTGCAAATGGACTTCATTGCCACGCCCCTTCTAGTACCTCCCACACAAAAATAACCACTCCGCCCACTGTTAATACACTCGCCCACTTTTAATACACTCGATACGATCGTGCCAAAATTTTGTATTTTGTTAAGCTATAACAGAAAATTCAACAATTTCTGTATTTAGCACAGCTAAATCAGAGAAACTGGATGTCTAGTCACGCCCCTTCTGGTACCTCCCCTCAAATATACCACTCCTCCCACTTTAGAAATCGAGTAATAATATCAATATACAAAAAAAATTATGTTTTATTTAGGACTAGCTGGCCCGGCAGACTTCGTCCTGCCTCCAAATTTTTGTAAAATATGTTGAGTAGATTTGAAATCTAATAACGATTAGTTTATTTCTTTGACCTCTAAAATATGTCAATTATAAGGGCGAGGTTTCCCCGGACAAATTCTGTTTTTCATATATTTTAAAGATTATTATAAGAATTGCTAAAACGGATCAGCAGTGTCTTCCATTATGTGATGAAAACTAACTTAATCATAGGCATATATTTTAAACCACAGTTTTAAGCAAATTGACTGACATATAACTTTCTGCGTTGGTGTACTGGTTGATTGTACCTTTTTATCCTAAGGAGTACGAATTTTCAAAAATGCCTTCATTAGGCTCAGCAACTCCATTAACCGTATGGTCTGGGTGATATCAACAGTTATTCCTATTTTCGTTATTGTCCCCTAAAATTTCGAAATAGGAAAAACTACTTTGTAAAGCTCTCCAACTCTGTAGGAAGTGCGCCATTATAAAAGTTAGTCATTCTTCTTTAAGCCTTTTTGCGGTCTGGGTGACCATCTACAGCCAATCCCCAACTTTCACTGAAATTTTGGGACAAATAGGGTCAACCGTTTTCACAATTAGCGGTGATATCAAAATATACATCTTTTTTATATATATAGACTTCTGAATAACTATGACGTTAAAAAAAGTGACCAAATGGCATTCCAAAAATTAAGTGTATCATAAGCTAAACACCGGCGACTGGTTCCAAACATACATTCAAAATTGTCTCATGCCAAAAAAATCATATATTTTAAGTTTAAGTAAAATCGGACAATCGATATAAATTTTCGAAATAATTCAACCCCAGCTAAATCAACTGCGGGTCCATATATACAAATAAAATTCTCATAATAAAACAAATATACATTCTAAATTTCAGTCAAATTGTTTAATTCGTTAAAATTTACATTATAATTCCACCCTAGCGACACCTACCAGGTAAATTTTAAAAAAAAAAAATTTCTCAAGGTTCCACAAACATAAATACTAAATTTCAGTTAAATTGGTACATGCATTCAAATTTTCGATATAAATTCACCCTAGCGCCATCTACCGGGTCCATTTGTACATACGATTTTCTCTGATGATCAAACAAACATAGATTCTGAATTTCAGTTAAATTGGCCCATTTGTTAAAATTTTGATTGTAAACCGACCCCAGCGCCACCTACCGGGTCCATTTGTACATAAAATGTTTTCTCATGATCAAACGAATATCCATTCTAAATTTCGGTTGAATTGGTACATGCATTCAAATTTTCGATATAAATCCACTCTAGCGCCATCTGGATTTGATTTTTTTCCAACACAACACAAACAATCTACGGAAAATTTCGAATCGAATAAAAAAAAAGTGATGGTATTACATACGTGGACCATTTCATTTTTATATATATAGATAAGGGTATATGTTAGTCAAGTTTCCCGACAAAAGCTTTCTTGCAGGTTTATTCAAAGAGTATGTGAAAGACAAAATTTAAAAGTAATGTCAGTTATGTTTCGAAATTTGGCGCAAACAGCTATGTTTATTAGGACGGCAACTAAATGTATAGACGATTTTTTTCTTTTTCGGAGATTTAAAAATATTCGACCAAATATCATCTTTATACCTCTTATAGTTCATGAGATACAGTCGTTTCATGTTTCATACCACGACCACTGAGAAGATCCCATCCATTTTTTGTTGGATCGAAAAATTTGCTGCCAAATGCATCCACACAAATTGTCGAGGCCATTGGAGATATTGCAGATATTGTGGTTTCAAAAATAGGGACCAATGGGCGAGGCCATGCCCACTTGATATATCAAAACTGAAGGTACCCTATTTTCACCACCGACCACACTGCAGTAAACCCTTCTCAAACAGTGACTTTCGCATTCGTCGATAAACAAGTAGGTGTCGTTTGTTGTGAATCTAAAATAGAAAGCGTTTAAATTAACAACAACACGAGAACCTGTCCCATACCTCAGTCATGGGGTGTAAAGGAAAATTAAGTTTTTTTAAGCTCTAAGCGCTTTAATCTCTTTTAATTCAATAAAGTTTCAATTTCAAAAGATACATTTGTATCGCACAAGTAAAATGGACTTGTAACCACCTCTAATTCTATGCTCATATACGATTATAGCTTTAGTTGTTTGGTATGGGTGATGGTGCCAGTTTGATTCCCTTTCGGCCTTTTTTACCCCTAAATGTTTTTACCGCTATTTCTGTAGGGGACAATGCATTTTCGAACTTCTACCTTTAGGCATTTGGTCTGGGAGATAGTACCAGTTTTATTTATATTTCGGTATTTTTACATCTTAAGAACGAATTTCGAAAAAATACTTCATAGCGCACAATTAAAATTTCACTTCACTTTCCGACTATGCCTGTAGCCGTTTAGTACCAGTTTTATCCCTTTACGGCTTTTTTTATACCTAAAAATTACGAATTTTGAAAACCGACCTTGCTTCGAGAGGGCGCAAGCCCAAAGCAATTATCATGATTTTATTCCTTTTCAATTTTTTTACCCAGAAATATCGGATTTCGACAAAATCTTTAATATAATTTGATAGTGAGCATGCCCATATCAATTTTCGCGATTATAGTTTTAGCCGATACCATCACCCAGTACAAGTTTTATCTCTTATTGGTCAATTTAGCACCTAATACGAATTTCTAAAAATTAATTCTTAGCTGACGTTTACACAAAAAGGGAGAACAACCACTCTCAAATTTCATCATCCTCCCTACAGCCATTTCACCCAATTAGTCAAGCAATTATTTTATATATATATTATGAAAATTACAATCGTTCTATTAGTATGATCGACATAACTATTTTTCCAAATGGGGCGTGGCACCGCCCATTTTCCAGCGTGAAGTAATCCCCCATGTACCATTTACATATGAAGCAAATCTTATCTTCATACCTTTATTAGCTCGCAAAACATGACCTATTGAAATGTTAGTTTGTGTGGGCGGTGCTATGCCCCTTTGTCTAATTAGGGTTTCATGTAGCCTATAAAAGAGGCTCTACAGGTAGTACTTCACAGAGAAAATTTCATTGCAATCGGTCCACTTTTTTTTCGCCCGGATACACATTTTTTTAGAAAGGGGCTTGGCACCGCCCATTTTCCAGCGTATTCCTCTATAAATCAGTAACGTATGTAGCAAATCTCATATTAATACCTCTAATAGCTCTTGAAATATGACCGATTGAAATTTCAGTTTATGTGGGTGGTGCCACGCCCCTTTGTCTAATTATGTTTTCATGTATAAGGCTCTATTGGCAGTATCACACAAAGAAACTATAATTGCAATCGGTCCATTTATTTGGCCAAGATAACTGTTTTTAAAAAAGAGGGCGTGGAACCGCCCACTTTCCACAAAAAAGTATTTTTTCTTGTACGACATATCTACCAAATCTCGACTTCGTAACTATAATGATTAATGAGATTCAACCATTTTAAATTGTATGGGGCGTTGCCCCTCCCTCTTGACCCCCTTGCAGTCCGCATTTCCAAAAAGCCTTTCTTATTGCGCGCCTACGTCATAAAAGTTCTAGCTTTAGCCGTTTGGACTGGAGAGTGATCAGTCACGCAAGCCTTTTATATATATAGATAGACAGATTTGACCTTTGACCTCTTTGGGGTACGACTTAAAGTTGTCCGATTTTACTATTCAATAATAACTGACACAATATTTCTTTTGAACATTACCAGCAATCTAGTTGAATTTTCGGTGCCACCCTATAGTACATAGACAGTCGGACTTCTTTATAATGTATTCACTATGGATCGCAGTTTTAGAAAAAATTCGTTGAAGGGAGGTACAAATTTGTAAAAACGTTAGTAAAATACTGTGTGTTTAATCGTTATAGAAAGTTCGTTTTGAAACGAACTGTTCTTTACAAAGATAAATTTTCCTTAGAGAAAACAGATATCTAGCATGTCCCAGACACATGTTCGTATTTCTAAAGAAATTTTAAAGAAAGTATCCTTTGAGATTTGGCCAGAGGAAATTGTATAAGCATAAAACACCTTTTATATACTGGTTTGCCCAGATCTCTCCTGGGAATATTCAATGGACATAGTCGCAATCAATGTACATGTGAGTTTTCAATTGATGAAGTATCATACATTTTGTATTGTACTACATTTCGTAGACACTTTCACAGTAACTACACCTATTTATATATTGATTTACCCCTTTTTTCATAAAACCGGTTAACGGACATAAAAAACCTTGTTAAAACGGATATTCGAAAATGGCATATTTCAAATATGGGATTGGACATTTATCTTGGTTAGACGGTTTTCGGTTATGAACACTTGTATTATTAACTATGCCAACGGTTCCGGTTGAAAGTACTGAATGTAATAACAAATTGTTTTCGTTCTATTTATTTTCATACAGTCGAGTCGATCTACATGATATTATTTTTCTAATTGATATGTCAAATGTATGAACAGTTCACAGCAGTTGTCACAATTAATGTGTAAGCATATAAATTAATTAAAAAGTACAAATATTTTTTCCTGCACATATTTAAATAAATATCTTAATAAATTCATAATAATTTAAAAAGCGTTGTCAGCATTAATTAAAACAAATTAACGCAGTAAACGTAGTAGATACTAATGAAAGTATAGTTATTTTTTATACTTGCATACAATTAAAGTGATAAATGTGTTGCTTAACACCCGCAGACAAACTTGTACACATAACATCGCCCGCCAAGGCCAAATCGTTGCTACATCCTAGTACACCTTCCACATGTTTGTAGATAATGCGTGTTAACCATTGCTCTATACATATGTATATGTATAGTTACTTAATCATCTAAGAAGCTCTTCTGCTGTCAGAATTGTAATTATACTAAGACGATAAACAAATATTATTGGGAATGCAATTTCTACAGTAAATTGATAAATACCCTCACCCTATGAAGAATAATGATAACTCTCGAGTTATTGAAATTAGCCGATTTTTAAATGAGATTTATTCGCACAAATATCTCAAAATAAATTATGTATTCTAATGGATGGTATAAACCTCCCGTGTTGCTACGTTTCACTTATAAATACACTAATTGTTTTTTATTATTAATTTTTGAGAACTGGGCTTATTTCCATAGGAGGTGCCAATAGGGACAGCGCTTGGTGTCCCATTTTTATTTGCATGTCAATGTTCATCAAACAGTTTTGGGGAAATATTTCTTAAACATAGTGTCCCTTTACACCCCATGAATAAGGCATGGAATAGCTTCACGCGTTGTTGTGAACTAACACGCTTTCTATTTTTTTATTCACAACAAACGGCACCCGCTTGTTTATCGACGAATGCTAACTTCACTGTTTGAGAAGCTCTTACTAGACATGCCGATTGACTCGACACTGATACTGCGAAGTTGCTGATGAAAGAAATGTTGTTCTTTTAAGATGACTGGAGCCAGGTGTTTGATCTCCCGCATGGTAGTCGCGTGTTCTAACCATCATCCTACGGCCGGTCCCAATTTGAGCCTACCATCGGAAAATTCAGTCGGCACACCGAAACGTCGAACAATGGCAACAGACTGATTTATTTCTCTGCGGCAAAAAATATGGTAGTTAGCAGCACAAGATTTGACCACCGACATTTTCATAAGGCAACATGGTTATTTCCAGATCAAGTGACAAGGAATCCGAAATATCACGTGGTAGTCGATGGAAGGCACGCATCGATTGTTCTGGACGTATGAGAGATCAAGGGTGAGAACACTGACTCCGATCACTTCCGTACCGCAGTTAAGGTACTCACAAGGTTAAGCTTGGCCAAAAACGTATGTTACCAGGCACAACGAAAGCTGGACATCGGTAAACTGCGGACCACAGAGGTAGCGGATGCCTACTCCAACCACCTAACTCAACTGCTACGAAATGCTCCAACCCCTGATAATATTACCTCGCAGTGGCAATATATAGCCGGCTCCATAGAACGGACTGCGAGAAGCGTACTTGGGTACTTAAAGCCTTTTCTAAAAGATACCTGGTACGATGATGAATGTCGCATTGCCACAAAAGAGACGGATGCTGCATATAGGGCAAAACTGCAGCCAATTGCAACGCGAGCTGTTCGTGAACGGCACAGGGAGGGGACGAGCAGCAACTCGTCCTTTTAGACGAAAAATGAAAGAGCTGAATAAGAAATAAGTCGAGTGCACAGAGTTGTTCTGATGTAGAGAGAAACCCCAAAAACTCTAAGGCGAGAATGCGTGGAACAGGTTTTCCCTCCTGCAAGGATAGCAATGGCTGGCTAGTGGCGGACCCGGATAACGTTCTGAAGATATGAAGATAACATTTCAGAAATCTGCAGGATACGGACTCCAGAAGACCCAACTCCAATCCATGACGATAATATTAACTACCCACCTCCGAGCCAGAGTGAGATACGTGTGGCAATATCCCGCCTTAAAATAGCAAAGGAGCTGGAGCAGAGGGTCTGCCGGCTGAATTGTTGAAGGCAGGTGGAGAGGAGTTGATTAGGAGCATGTATCAGCTCATGGAGAACATCTGGCTAGAGGAGAGCATGCCGGGGGATTGGAGTCTCAGTCTGTTATGTCCATATACAAGGAAGGAGATCGTACTGAGTGTAAGAACTCCCGTAGAAAAAGCCTATTGGCAATTGCGTACAAGGTCCTTTCGAGCATATTGTGTTAACTTCTAAAGCCAATTGCAGAAAAACTAATTGGACCTTATCAGTGCATCTTTAGATATAATATTCACGTTACCATAAACCCTGGAAAAAACTCATGAAAAGCTGATCGACACCTACCACCTCTTTGTCGACTACAAAGCTGCCTTCGACTCTGCGACAAGGAATAAAGCCGGTGCCGGGACATAAAACCCCACGGACATAATCCCCTAAACTATTTTGGGGCTTATGTCCGCCACGCTCTGCGGACTTAATCCCCAATTTGTATTTGGAATAATGTCCGCGAAGCATAGCGGACATAAGCCCCAACAAAATATAACGGTCACAACACCCAAACTAATTTTGCGACTTGAAGTGGGGGGCGTCGGTATTATATATCACCGCATTCGTCTCTCGCTGCAATAACAATCTTTCAAATTGTTCTCTTCATTTGTTGAAATACTAAATACAACAACAAAATCGGCCATAATCCCCATTGGGGCTTATGTCTACAGAGTAGTATCGGACATAATCCCCAAAATTGTCTTATACACTTTTTAATATAGTTGTGGAGAAGGTACTGACATAGGCTGGTATCAACATGTCTGGCACCATATTCCACATGCCAGTTGCCTATGCCTATATTATAAACAAAATTGGCCGAAATCTCCGGGATGTTACTGCAGTTTACTCATCACTAGAAAAGGAGTCAACAAAAATGAGCTTAGCGGCCAACGAGGATAATACAAAAATAATGATTTCGATGAACAAGAGTCCTCTCGATGGGGCTTGATCCAACGACTTCAAAGGCTGGGACATGGACCAAGTGGTAGGCGACGTGCCACCATCTGGTAGGACTAACTGGAGAACGCACGCAGAAGACAGAAGCGTGTGGAATTCTTTAATACTTCAGGCTTCATTTATAATCCACGTTCATATGTTGTAATGGGCCTCTTAAGTAAGTAAATACTTAGAAGTATGTTATGAGTCTGTATTGTCGTTATTTTATATCACTATTAACGTATGTGATATATTTTTTATCGCACGATATTTTATTGCAAAATACATTTCCAATCAATGCATATCTTCAGGGTCTATATCTCCGCACTACTGTTCTTAGCAGTGTAATTAGATTTTTCTGTTGTTTTTCTTTTAACTGTAACAGTTGCAAGCTTATTTTTTTTATTTCATATTAATCCATAAATACAACAGGCAAAATTTACTTTGTAACTATGCCCAAAGACATCGTTGAAAGTCAAAAGATAAAAAATTCTATTAATATTAAGTTAATTTCCCGGACCCCCCTTTTATGTCTCCCCTACACCGTATTTCTGTAGTGATTTACAGTAAAAGCAAATATTGAGCCTTGTTAGAGTACTCATAAATTATATGGACCGTAGAACTTATTAAAACTCTAATCCAACGGCTCAAATGTATTTACAATCAAGTTAAATTACATACATAAAAAATCAAACTTCCGGCATTCACATTTCCGATACGCTTCAGTTCTTAACAACGGAACCCTAACAAATAAAAAGTCAACGACATTCGACATCATATAATTCAAAAAATAACGTAATAATTATTGACATGAAAAGTAATTTTACGCCAAAAAATAAAGAATACATGTGATAACATTAGTCAATTTGTGGAAATACAACCAAACAACAAATTAACAACGTCTCACGTTTCACGAAGAGAGAATCACCAGCGGTAAGTTCATATTTTGTCTTAAACGTCATATGAAAAAGTGCTAATGAAATTTTGCTGCCAATAATTATAAGTTAACGATCATTAATTAATACCTTTGGAATTTAAGTGAGTAACGACATCACCGGTAAAAAATCACATTCTGTATGATTTGTTTATTTCTAATAACCATTGTTTAATTAAAATTTCAACGGCAGGCATTCACAGATCTCTCGATTGTTCTCTCTCTCTATCGCTCTCTTGGCACATTGTTGCACAATGGGGAAGTATCTAAAGTGAAGAGAAATTAGAACTGGTAACTCCTATACATATAAGTTAATCAATTTGCTAAAAATTTATATTTTCTCAAAGAAACTTAAGAAACAAATAGTTTTATCCCAACTTTTTCAAAATTTTTGCGAATTAATAAGAGAATTTTTTTAGGTCTCGGTTGGTACCGCGGAAGACACTTCCGGTAATCCCATACAAAATGACTATAATCCCAGAGATATTAAACTATTGTAGGCTGCAAACTTTTCTACAGTTACTACACGATTGCAAATGTCTGGAGAAGTCTTATCTCAAACCGTCTACTTTCCACAAGCAGGAAAATAGTAAAAAAATATGTAATTTCATTTCAAAATCTGTTAATTTTAATAACTCGAGACTTAAGCAATATCATACATAGGGTGAGGCTATTTGTCAGTCAGGTGATCTGACTGTACTGTACTGGGTTTTTAATGCAATGGTTAGTTCGTTATTGGTGCGGAAGTTAGCAACATAGATGGGGTAATTGTCGACATAAAAATATTGTAGGTAACTGAATTTTTTCATTTCAAAAATTTTGCGGAATTTAAGAGTATTTCTATCTGATATTTGATCCAGCAAACGCTACCTTCTAAGTGTAACATTATTTTTGTAGCAATTAAATATAACTCGCTCACTGACCAACGGTCATTTTCCCCCACTGTGTATCACAGCCAAACCAGCCATTACAGATTGTAATCTGACTGTTAAGTGGGAAAACGTTAGGCATCATCATCATCTTCATTTTCATTATGAAAATGTCAATAGCATCAACCACTCACTCTGGGAGCAGATCCACTTGCAAAGATATTTGCATTCTCATCGCTGGAATAGGTAGTCATTAATTCACTTCGTTTCAATCCAGTACAAGTACAAGTGTTTTATCATGCCAGCCAGCCATTCCGTAATTTAGCGTCAGTTACAAATCACTATCACGTAAGGGATGTTCATTATCACCATAACTTATAGCTAAAGAGTCATACTGCGGAGAATGACAATTGAACTGAATCGTTTTTTTTTTGTAATTGAAATCGAAGAAAACTCTTGCTAAAGAAATCCCTACAGTTGATGTTGAAGAGTCATCAAAGCAGTAAAAGAGGTGCGTATAAAGAATTGCACATTTAAAAGAAAAAGTTAAAAAAAAAACATTGTCTGCACAGTGTTGTTAATGTCTGCGTATATCATAGTCAGCTTGTCGATTAACAATAACTCGTTGGTCTAACGCAAAATAATCCCAATGAAAATTGTTGGCATTTTTTGCCTTTAAGCAATGTATTAACTGCCTTATAATGCTTAATGATATAATTTTATCATTTAATAGTGCAAAATTGATGTATAACATGTGACAAAGCTATTTCTGGATAAAATAATGCATGGCACATAGTGCAGTTAAGTGGAGGGAAAACTACTCAGAAGTGTCAAAAATTTGTGAAAAATATATGTTTTTGTGCGGGTGTACGTGAATACTGAATTCTTGTGAAATTTTGTGTATAAACTGTCTGAAATCAACCGTACATGGTTAGCGTCATCATATACAATCGACTATTAACCGGTTTTAGCATTTCACTGAAAATTTTAATATAAAAGTGAATTTTATTATGATTATTCCTCTGGTCTCTGTTTGTAAAATGTCTGCAGAGATAATTGTTAATGTTTACATGACAATACAGAGTATAAAGAGAATTTAAATGAATATTTCTATGGTTTTTAAAAACGCTTATTATACGAAATTAAAATTGCGTTCGTCGTAAAGGCAGGAACTTAGTTCAACGTTGACTAAGCAGTACTAAGTTGTTCGCACGAAAAGTTAAAAATAGTCCCAGCAACATTTTAATTTTCATACGAAACTAGCTGACCGTGCAGACTTCGTCCTGCCTAAAGAAGTTTTAACTTACATTTAACTTTTTTGGGTGTAATATATCTTCGGGTGCGTTAGATGTTATGGTTTATTAAATTTATAGCAATGCTTTTGCTAAAACATCGTGTATGGGAGAACCAAAGGAGTGGAAATATTTTAATCAGTGGGTCATTACACACGTGAACATGCAACATAAAGCTGTTCATGCGAAAAACATAGATTTTACAAATTCAAGCTTTAAACTTGAATAGACTGTCCTTCAGCTTTATTGATTGTCATCGCAAACTCTAATCGAACTGGAAACTGTAATTATTTAAAATCAAACGCAAATCCGTGGTTATCATTAGCAATTAGTGCTCTAGACTTGTACCGGGATCCCGGGAATCCCGGGAACGGGTTTCATCCCGGGAATCCCGGGAAATAGAATTTTCCCGGTGTAACCGGGAATCCCGGGATTCCCGGGAAATAAAAAATTGATTTTTTCTTCGGTTTCTTAAGCAAAGATGCATAGAATGGCTTGAAATTTTGCAGAAATCATAAACGGAGACTTGGTTATATTCTCCCAAAAAATTATGGCATTAGATGGAACGCTGTCCAAACGCCGGTCCGGGAACGAAAAAATTTCTATTATTTTCATACATTTGTATGACTATTTTCGGTTTTCCCGTCTATCCCGGACCGGCGTTTCTAAAGTACTTTTTCAAATAGATCGCGAGTCGGCAGTATTGAAGAACGACATTAGTACAACATTTCCACGGATTTTTGTGACGTTGCTAAACAACTACGGAAACGCCGGTCCGGGATAGACAAAAAACAGTAATTTTTTCATAAAAGTATATATATGGAGCTTCGGTTTGTTAAACAAAGATGCACAGAATGGCTTGAAATTTTGCAGATATCATAAACAGAGACTTCGTTATATTTTGCCAAAAAATTATGCAATTCGATGAAACGCTGTTGGAACGCCTGTCCGGGAACGAAGAAATTTGTATTATTTTCATACATTTGTATGAAATTTTTCAGTTTTCCGTCTATCCCGGACCGGCGTTTCTAAAATACTTTTTCAAATGGGTCGCGAGTTGCCAATATTGAAGAACTGCATTAGTAGAGCATATCCACGAATTTCTTCCGGGAGCGAAGAAGTTTCCATAATTTTTCCAATTTTCACGTCTATCCCGGACCGGCATTTCCGCAGATTTTCATCAAATATCGCAGATTCCCGGGAAATATAACAATCCCGGTTTCCCGGGAAAGGACCGGGAAACCCGGGAATACCGTTTCCCGGGAAATGGGGAGCACTATTAGCAATACATCGGTTCCCTTATATTTTCTGTTTAAATTAATTTAAGAACAATACCACAATCATGTATTGCTTCCTAAATTATGAAATGCGCGATCAAGGGGTTAAATCAATTTTTTGTGTGCCATAGTACACTTCTCCCTCACTATTATATGACATGTTTGCAACTTTTATTATCTCGATATTGCGGGGATCTCAGAAAATTTGCAATTTATTGCCCTGTTGTGCATCGTGCAAAAGAGTTGCGCAGTACAGGAGGATGCAGTAACCAACGCCATAAGTTTTGCGATCAAACATTTGCCAAAATCAACGATATCAAGACCGATGAATGCATCAAGGAAATAAAATCCTCCACACTCATTCGTAATTGCTTATAAATTTGTATTACAATGTTGTGTGTTGTTTCGTTATTCTACTTGTAATAAATGCAGATTAGGGAAATGTTTAAAATTCGTGGATATTCACATGCACCACTGGTCTCAAATAATTCAATATCAAATATCAATATATTCCCCCAGCTATTGCGTTTGGAAGACAAAATTGGGCAGGGCCACCCATTTTTGGCTAGATCACTCATATTCGTGTTTATTGCACACCCTATTTTAAATCCCGCCCTTTTCCTTTAAAGTACGTATACTTATCTTAATTGAATACACACCAAATTTCATGGTCATTCGCAAAATGACCAGTTACCGCACTTTAACAAACCATCTCCAATAGGCGGGGCCACGCCTATTAATCAAATCACGAAATTTTTTGACCTTATCATATTGTATCCACTCCTAATTTAAAGTCACTTATTGTATTAGTAAGACAGATATTGCATTTCTGGTAATGGGGTGGAATGGGTGGACCACACCTGAAGAACATTGGTTGAATGCTGTACCATCCTATAAGTTTCAAATTTTATATACATGATGAATTTCATATCAAAACCGATATTCATTGAATCCGACCCTCTCAGATTTTAATGAGATTTTGCATACAGCTAGATTTTAACTATAGAAACACAACCTCATTTTTAGAAATTGCATTTTTTAAAATATGTGGGCGTGGCAAGGTATCGAAAAAAATTAAGAAAAACCCCATTTTAGTTTTTAGTTATGTTATATATATTAAATAGACCAATCTAAAAATATTTTTTTTTCGAACAAAAGACTTGATCTTCGAAGTTTTCCAGGCTTAAACTTTTATTTTTGCCAAAATTTTTTAATCAGTATAATAAAATTTTTACAGTGTATGTTTTCTTTTTCCATAGTAATCGCAGCTTAAAAGTACCTATTACCGTAATTTTTCAAATATTTCGATACCGTGCCACGTCCACATTTTTTCAAAAATGCAATTTCTAAAAATGAGGCTGTGTTTCTGTAGGTAAAGTTTAGCTGTATGCAAAATTTCATTAAAATCTGTGAGGGTCGGGTTCAAAATGTCTCTTTTTTTATGGGTTTTGATATGAAATTCATCACATACATAAATGAAGCATTTGTCAGAGCCCATTAAATATTTCAATATTTAAATCTTCACAATTTAAAAATGTGGATAATTTTTGTATGGGAAAATTCGAAAATTGACTCATTAAATGGACCAAATGTGTCAAATGCAATGTTTAAATAGCCTATAACCACCCTCGGAAGATTGCCTTTCTAATGAATCCGGTTTGTTGCACATCGGTTCGGTAGTTTTCAAGTCTATGCTTCGAAAATATTTGAAATGTTGAAAATATATATTTGAAAAAACTTTGACACATTATGTAGTGAACAAATCGATGTCGCTCAATAATTTTCGTATGAACGAACTTAGTACTAGCCTAAACACTTGAATAACCTAACCAACTCTTAAGGCTGGTGCTAAGTTCAGTATTTCGAACGAAATGTTGTCAAAACCCATACAAATTATTTAGCTAAGATGTTTGCACGAAAAGTTCCCAGCAACATTTACTTTTTCATATGAAATAATGAGCATGCCTGTTACTTCACAACGAAATTTAAACTTGAGCAAAGAAATATGTGGAAATATAAGAAAAGTGGTTAAAAACATTGCCAATCTTAAAAAATAGTGAGAAAAAATCAAAAAGTTTCGGCTTTAAGATAAAACAGATATAACAAGTTATTTATGTATATATATCAGGGACCGCAACTGTTGTAAGTTTAAAAATAAAAATTGCAAAATAACAATTATTTTTAAATTTTTATTAAAAAGTTATAAAATAACACTTAATTTTATTTTTTCAATTAAAATTTAAAAAAAGTTATTTTTGAATCTTAAAAACAAAAGTTATGGAATAACTCTTATTTGTAACTTTTAAAATAAAAATTAAAAATTACTTTTATTTTTTATTGTAAAAATCAAAAATTACTGTTACTTCGTAACTTTTATTTTTAAAAATCAAAAATAAAAATTGAATATCTTTTGAACCAAGTGACGGATTACTAAAATTTAAAAGTGTCTTGATCTATGATTCATATGATACATCACATATCCTATTGTTTTCTATTATATTCCATTTCTGGATCTGTATTCTGTTTCAGTACTATAAGTGATATTTAGTTGCAAACAAAATACCACCAAATACATAACAAAAAAGTTTATTACTGTTAAAGATGTTGAGTGCTGTTACAATTTGATAACGATTGGTTCATTACTTAGGGCTCTGGTCCACCTTGTATCTGACCCACGTGATATGAAAGATATTGAATCATACATCAAGAATCTTTTAAAATTTTAGTAATCCGTCACTTGGTTTAAAAGATATTAAATTTTAACTTTTTTTTTTTGATTTATAAAAATAAAAGTTACGGAATAACTCTTATTTGTAACTTTTAAAATAAAAATAAAAAATAACTCTTATTTTTTATTTTAAAATAAAAATTATAATTTATTTATTATTTTTAATTTTTATTTTAAAAATAAGATAAAATTAAATAAAAATTTTAAATTTTTTTTATTAAATAAATCGCAAATAGAAGTTTTTGGCTAATATAGCTTATTACGAATAAAAAAAAGGCTTTTTTACCCTAAGTTATGATATTGTGGGTAGGAACTTTGGTATACAGATTCATGTAGTACTTGACCTACAACACGTTCTAGGTAAATATCCAAGTTCCTTACAATTTTTCCAAATTATACAATTTCCCATCTTTAACTCAAAATTGCTTGTGAAAACCACAGATTTATCGGATAGTATGTTAAAATCCAAAAATCTATCATGTCATGCCAAATTCACATAACACAGTAAAACACATGATTATCGGACTTAATTCTGAGAATTGCACGGGAAAGTAGCCTCAAAAATAAAACAAAAATGAAAAAGTGAAACAGGCCGTTAATCTGTTTTTTTTTTGTAAGGATGCATAAAATGACCTAGTAATTCTGGGTAAAACGTAATTGTGTCGCAATAAGCTATTTATTAAGGTCATAGCATTATATGTGATGATATGAAGCTTACCCATGCTAGAGCGTATGAGATATGTGGAATTTTATTTATTGCTTATACGTAAGTCAGTACATGCGAAAGTAAAGATTAAGGCGCGTTCAGACGCAAGGAATCTGTCGAAAAAATTGTCAGTCAGGAATTGATATGACCTTCTAGTTACCGGCAACTGTTCACACACAAAATGCTCCCACACCGCAAAAGACATAAGTTGCCGCATTTCATTTACGATTCGTGTGTATGAAGTTTTATTTTCTATGAAATAAACGCAATCACGTTTTCGTTCTTATAAAGGCAACACTAACTGCACTTATCAAAAAATAAGGTCATAAATCTCAAACACAAGCTCAAAATTGAATATCATTAAGAGGTAAACCTGGGATCATGTCCTTAAGCCTATAGGTTAATGGTAAAAAATTTAAATTTTTGCGACTTTTAAGGCACTGAATGCACTTTTTTCGGGTATGTTTGTTTCGCATTTGTTCTCCTTTTTGATATCAACAATTTTAATTCAGTCACAAAAGAGATATCCCGTACGGTATACCGAGATATAATCGTGTTAAAATATAGAAAAAGTGCTAAAAATCCACCTTAAGTAAAAAAATTCGTATGACCATTAAATTATTAATGCAGCCAACTTTACAAAACGAATGATGCAGAAGTTCATAATTTTGGGGCAACTTTCGCGTGCAATTTTTAGAATTAAGTCCCAAATGTTGTACTGTGTTCTTAACCTTCTTTCAAAATGTGGTTACCCTTAGAAATATGTTTGTATGTGTTACTAAATATCTACAATGATCAGGAAGTGCATTGATTACTGTTCTGATATCGACTTTTTACTGGCTGGGCTAAAGTCTAACGCATTCATTCTTCTTTTTCTTCTTATTTGGCATCAGCAATTGAAATTCATCCATCGGTAGCAACAGATAGAATAGAATTTCAAGCGCTTTGATCTTTTGCGCTCCGTACATAATTTTTCACACCAAGTTTAGATAATAGCTCTTTCACCTGTTCCATCCAACGAAGTATTTCCCGCCCTCCTTTGCGCCACCCATCGACTTTGCTGAAAACTTTTTTAGCTGAAGAATTTTCATCTATTGTACAACGTGTTCCAGCATTCGGTCTGTTAAAATGCTATGACTACATCGATGTCGTTTTGGGTCCAAATGGGTCTTCTATCAAAGACTTCCAGAATTGATAGATCCTTTGTCTCAATACCCAGGAAATTTGACAGTAGAGCAATACATGTAGGATCAGTGTCTGGTAGAGTTGAATATTTGTTTACCGAAAGAGGACTTTGTCATTAAATAGCTCGTTTAGCTCATAGTAGCAGCGGTTAATGAACAAAACTCGTATATTGATTTCCAGGCTGACATTATTATCTCTGTTTACCGGTCTGTTTTTGTTTATTTTCACTGAAGACTACGTGTTAAGTCAGTTTTATCCCGCAAAGTCGTTTTAGCTTTGCTGGGATACCAATCTCAGCCAGCAGCTTTGCAATCGACAAACAGATGGCAGGTGGCGATTTGTGTTCCGTAGGTCTTCTCCAGGATTTGTGAATATCTGGTCTATCGTAGGTTTAACTTTTTCACATAACTCACTAAACAGGACGCGATAGTTGTTAAACACACTTGGATCGTTTTTCTTAAGCACTTGACATAGAACACTCAAATTCGAATCATTGGGCAAACATTCCTTTGTGTTTATGAGCTGGTGCATACACGTATCCAGCTCATCGCCGCTGGCTTTAGAAAGCCCTGACGGCAGTCCACTCTGAATGTCCATAACCAGATTCCAGTTTCTGCCCTTACAAGTGGGGAGTATTCGATATTCTGGCTCTCTATCTTTCACTCTATAGATCCGTCACAGCACGCTTTGCTTTTGGCTGCAGTTATGCCCTGTATGCAGCATCCTTTTTATACCATCACCCTAAGGGATGGGTATATATCATAGGGTTTATATCATTTGATACGACCCAAAAGTGTAACATATAGAAGGAGTCACTTTAGACCCTAGGTTTCTTTGAACCAAATTCGATTCATGACTTTTTAACGCGATCGTATCCAAATTCTTTATTTAGTAAAGCTTTATCAGGATACAGTTTTTGAGAAAAAACTGCTTCCACGCCCCATCTGGAACCTCCCATAGTCATCTGGTACCGCCTTCTTTAGAAATCGATTAATATTATTAATAGACACAACGTAATCGTGCCAAAATTCTGTATTTAGTAAAGCTATAACAGGATAAAGTTTTGGAGAAAAAATCTGTAAGTCTTAACACGCCCCTTCTAGTACCTCACATACAAATGTGCCACTCCGTCCACTTTAGAGATGGAGTAATAATATGAATGCACTAGACGCGATCGTTTCCAAATCCTGCTTTTTGATAAGTTATAACACGATAATGTTTTAGAGGAAAATTTTAAGACTAGCGACGCCCTTATGGTACCTCCTATACAAATGTACCACTCCGCCCACTTTAGAAATGAAGCAATAATATCAATACACCCATGAAATCCGATAATGGTGTTCATATAAGGTTTAGAGAGAGAAAATAGATAGAGGGAGTAAAAAAAGTTAATTAAAATTGGGGTTAAAATTCTCAATTTTGTTGGTGTAATTGCATATTCATATTATATTTATATTCCTGCAGATATTCCAAAGGCTTCGCGCAATATTTTGTCAACAAATTGTTAGATGTTTTTCTAAAACCAGTAAGAAAGTTTCATTCGGGCAACCCGACTTAGATATACATACCCTCACTCTCAGTAAAACAAAAAATTTTCTATGGTACATTTGTATGGGAGGTACCAGAAGAGGCGTGCCTATCCTGTTATTGCTTTACTAAATACAGAATTTGGGCAATATCGCGTTGGGTGTATTGATATTATTACTCCATTTCTAAAGAGGGCGGAGTTGTTAGTTTGTATGGGAGGTACTATAAGGGGCGTCGCACAGTGGAAAATCGTAGAGTAAGACCAGCCCATAATTCATTTTTAAAAATGTTCGAATTACACCATAATTTTTTTTTTATCGGAAAGCTAAGATTTCGAACTTAATAATTTGAGTAAAATATTTGATGTTTGGTCAACAGTAAAGTGCGGAAATATGGACCATATTCACATCTTTTTACGACAACGATTTATTACTATATTTCAGAGCATATTTCTAATATTATTCACATTACAATCAAGGAGTTATACATACCTTATTGGAAAGGTAATTTGATCTAGATCCCGATTAATAGCGGATCAGGTTTAATTGAAAACATTTGAAATTTTAGCTTCTGAATGATGTAATGTTGTTTTGGCTGCATGCAAAAACTTTGGTAAGACTTTTAATTAGGAGCTGTGTTTAGCTATGCGCTCATATGTAAAAAATTTTAAAGCTTAATATATTAATAAAATACTACGAAAATTTTAGCTGCATATTCGTGAATAAACAGAAGTTACATTCAATAGTGTTAAAAAACTCAGTTATTTACTTGTAAAGAACAAAGTTTTTGACTATAAATTCTTCACTCTAGACTAGTGATGATCAAAAATTGAAAAACCTACCACTTGTGCCGACAAACCAATACAAGGTAAACTGACTGATAAATACCATCACCCAATATACGATTTTGTTTAAGTCTTGGGAGATAGCAGAATGGGTGTGACAAATAGTTAGGTTTTCTGAGGTTTTGCCTCATTACAATATAAATTAACTGACCAAATTTCATTATCCCCCAGTTGACCGTTTGGAAGTTATGGGGGAAATATTAATTTTCCAAAAATAGATCATTTTGTTTGGGTGGTACCAAAAGGGGTTTAATGATATAGTCCATATGCATTCTAGATTTAAATTTTTATAACCGTACAAATAACGCAAAATTTGACTGAATTCAGTGTTCTTACAAAAAAGATATGCATATAAGAATAATAGGGTGAATTCGGTCATTTGTATGGGAGGCCCCAAAAGGGGTGTGTCAAACAGTTAGGTTTTTTGACGCTTTGCCTCCTATTACAGGATAAATTAGCCGACCAATTTTCATTACCCTCCTAGTGTCCGTTTGGAAGTTATGGGAGAAATAGTAATTTTCCGAAAATAGGTCATTTTGTATGGGAGGTACTAGAAGGCGTGAACCGATATAGTCCGTATTCATTCTTGAGTCCAATTTTATATGCGAAACCTTACCCAACATATTACTTAATTTAGTGTACTTACAAAAAAGATATGTATGTAACACTATGAGGGTCAATTTTGTCTTTTGTATGGGAGTACCAGAAGGGGCGTGGCAAAAGTTACGGTTTTCTTAGGGTTTGTCTCCTTTTTAAGATAAATAAACTGACGAAATTCAAATATTCTCCGGTCGTCCATTTGGAAGTTATAAAAAAAATATTAATTATCCAAAAATAGGTAATTTTGAATGGGAGGTACCAGAAAGGGCAGGGATAGACAGACGGACATAGCTCAATCGTCTTAAAAAGTGCTGAAACGAATTTAGTCTTAAGATACTTGGCGTCTAACTCATCTCCTATATTGCGTTACACTTTTTCGTATCAAAAACTGTACCAAATACATGTACATGTCATCTCTATATGCTAAAAATAAACTTCTTACCTTTAATCTGAAATAAGTTCTGGTTTAATTTGAATCATATTTTATAGAATTATACCAAATATAATTAAGATTATGCGTGCAAAATTTCAGAACTCTATCTCTAAGAACAAAAAAGTTACAGATTTTTGATCCGATAAGGACTAAAATTTTCCACTCTGCGTCGCTATAGTCGTCGTTATAGCATTACTAACGTTAGGTCTATTAATAATATTTATCGATTTCTAAAGTGGGCGGTTCCAGATGTGTATGGGAGGTTCCAGATGGGGCGTGGCTAGACTTCCAGTTTTTTCTCAAAAACTATATCCTGCTATAGCTTTACTAACTAAAGAATTAGGGTACGATCGCGTTGGATTTATTAATATTATTACTCCATATTTAAAGTGGGCGGAAAGGTACATTTGTATAGGAGGTACTAGAAGGGGCGTGGTTAGGCTTCCAGTTTTTTGTCCAAAACTTTATCCTGTTATAGCTTTACTAAATACAACATTTGGGTTCGATCCCGTTGGGTATATTGATATTATTACTCGATTTCTAAAGTGGGCGGAATGATGTATTTGTACGGGAGGTACCAGAAGGGGCGGGTCCATGTAGCCCATTTGCAATACCATAAGTAGTTTTGGGGAAATATTAACTCATGCTAAATTTCAAAACATTTAGTTGCGTCTTTCGAAAGTTATCGTGCATACCAGCCGGATAGCCAGACAGTCAGACAGACAGACTGACATGGCTTAAACGACTATAAAAGTAATGAATCGAATTTGGTTCAAAGAAACCTAGGGTCAAAAATGATTCCTTCCATGTGTAACACTTTTGGGTCGTATCAAATGATATATACCCTCATCCCTTAGGGTGATGGTATAAAAATTTTATTTAAATTTTTTTGTTTTTGTAAAACACAATATAATTAATCAATTCGATCAAAAATATACTAAAATAAAATGAAAAACAATGCATTACCCATATTAAATGCTTTTTCCATTGAATTTTTCCCAAGTCATGTTCTAAGAATGAAAATGCGTTCAAATGCCACTAAGCTTTTAATACTTTACATACAAAATTATTTGTTTTTATTTAAGAAATACAATAAACTTTAATATCATTTCATTCTTCATATATCGATAAAACAAAGAACATCCCTTAATCAAGATAAAATATATATTTTTTTTAAAAATCCAGTTATTTTCGGATTCAATTTCATAAAATTACAACCATCATCTAATCATAACACACAAATAGAAACCAATTTGATCCCATCTCCCTCGGTGACAAAACATTTAACTTTGTCGGGAAAATCGCATTAAAATCATGTACTAATCTGTTGTTTACATTTTCTTATAACAACAACGTATAAATTTATTAGCGCGAATATAACATGTAGAAGAGACAGCGGCGGTGATAAAGTCAGCGTAACCAATCGTATTCAAATTGAAATTTAAATTAGTATCGTACAGTTAAAATACTACAGTGTCACTGCCACTTAAATTAACTTGTACTGGCTGGCTGACTGTTATGTCTGTCCGTTGGGCTAGCGGACATGCCGATGGCAGTCGAATACGATGGACTGTCACTACATATATACATATACTATATGGGTGTCTGACGACATGAGTGGTTTAGAGCTATGAACATAGAATATAGTTATTCTATTTCAATTTCTACAAAACGAGCAAACAATAATCACAATAAACAAATAATAAACCTGTGCATAACAGTGGGTCAGTGAATGAAATTTAAGAAACAGAAATAAAAAAGAAAAATAACTTCTTTTAAATCGTATAAAGTTCGGATACATTTTTTTAAGACATAATTAGACAAGCTTTAAGGAAAAATAAAAACATGCAACCTTAAAAAAAATCCTCTATATAGACTACATGACAGAACCAGAACTATGGTGATCTTTGACACATTTCTCTGAAATACATAAGGAATCGCGCTCACGGTTGCTGTAACTTTGCTGGCTGCACTAATTCTATAGTCAAACATTGTGATACCTGAAATAAAAAAAAAACACTGAAGATCACTAACATCGGTGTAGAATGGAGGAATTTATATATTTCACTTTAGATCTATCACTTAGATCACTTTAGTTCCAACGTAGGGAGATTGAGACTATAACAAATCCTTAAAGCTGTGTCTTGAAGGAATTTTTGACTTTTTTCAAAACATATAATATTATACATAGTACCCGAGTACTATGTTCTTATATAATACTGTCCCGCCACTGTACTCGTTACGTATACGTTATGTAGTTTCATACACTTATGTTGAACTGAACTGTCCTGCAGACTCAACGTAAAAAAACGGTTAAGGTAGGTCAATGTTGCCTTATATTCCTGTTTAGTTAGGGAATATCTCCAAAAATTGCCCATTGTGCTTATATTGCAGTAGTATAATATTTTCAATACTGCTATACGGCATCGTGGTTTGGTGGTCTGGGTGCAACCAGATCGGTATAACGATTGAATTGTCTATCACTGTGGGGATGCAAAGATTTTAGACACATTAGGATAACAAGATAAGGTGTAATGGTAACCGACCGAGTGGTCTACATACCACAAGTATACGCCTTGGAAAGAAACTTTACCACCAACATTATTACCAGTGAGGGTGGCAGAGTTATAAACTTCTATACAGACGGTTAGAATTGAAAGATGGGAAGGCGATTTTCGGATTACACTGTAAAATAGATTACCGGATACTTGCTGTATATATCAGACTGAAATAAGACTGTCGGACAACCATGATACCATCAAATCTCCAGATGATCCAACCAAATAAACAGACGTCTCTACGAATGTCGTTCAAAGCTGCAGCATACGAGGAGCGATCCAATAGATCCTGCACATAGTTGCGTATGTTATCCTCGTATACTCGAAGGTGCTTCCTGACATGCCTCGGGGGAATATCCAACTGTGTGATATTCCCCCGACGACTTCCGAGGAGGAGCTTTTTGGTCAACATGACATTATGTTCATTGACTGAGAGGACCTTCGTTTCTTTGCCGGTGAAAGTTTCAAGTTGCGTCCAGTGAAGAAATAGTGTAATACTCCGAGATATCCATTCACACAACAATGGTTTGACCTGTCGTCATAATAGTACAGTCGTCCGCGTATGATATCACATCTTCACCTTGTGGTAAACAAAAGGGAGGGATAAAACGCCATGCTGTAGTACTCCTTGTTTAACTCTACAGGGCTTTGAGCACTTGTCTTTAAACTCCACGAATGACCGACGACCACTTAGATAGTTCTCACTCCATCTCTTTAAATTATTGGGCAAGGTGGACTACAGGATGTCTTGGAAGAGTGTGGTGTGGCTGACTGTGTCTAGGGCCTTCGACAGGGCCAGTTCCATTAGGAGCGTCCTTTCAAGGAGCCTTTGCTGATTCAAGCCCTGTGAGATCTTAGTGGTTATGGGGGTTAATGCAGTGGTGGTGCTATGAATTTTGCGGAATCCATGCTGGTGATGAGCTACTATTAGGTGGCTAGACAGCTGGGGGAGGTGGAGTGCCTCTAGAGTCTCCGAGACTGGTGACGGGAGGGAAATCGGCCTGTAGGATTGTCCCTCTTTCGTGTCCTTTCCTGGCTGGAGTACCGGGATGACTCTACCCTTTTTTCAGGCATCGGGTATTGTTAGGCTACTCGTTGACAGGTTGAAAACCATTGTCAGATACTCGACTCCCTGCTCGCCAAGATGTTTTAGCATCAGCATGGATATGCCGTCGGGTCCATTCGCCTACGATGGTTTGGCTGCATTGATGGCTTCTGAGACTTCAAAATGGGGTTGTGCTCAATAAACTGCCGGCAAAATGCACGCGAGCACTTTACAGGGTCGGAAATGGTGGTGTCCCAACAACAACATCATACTGTCGTCGTGAGTGTCGGTTCCAACGAAGCATTTCAATGACTTCTGCAAAAACTGTGGGTATGAGGAAGAAGTTGATCGTCACCTTGGTGAGGGGTTTCAAGATGTATAAACAACCTGAGAGCGAGCATAACTAATGGTAGGTCCAACCATGTCGGTATTGTCATAGGATACATGGAAGCAAAGAACGTATCATTGATGACATATTCGGACTCATCAAACTTAATTGATTAACAAAACGGAAAAAGGAACAAAAAATAGCATGCCGAACACGCCGAAACCTTTTGGCACGAAATCTTATATAAGAATAGGACAATGAAATGTAGGAACACTTAGAGAAACATCAAGACTTGCGCAATTGGAAGATCAAATTTCAGCACATAAAATTTAAATATTTGAAATAAGCGAAATGCTGTAGCAGGGAAGCGATCAAAGAACAAGAGCCAACGGCAACATGGTATTAAAAGTGGAAAGGAAAACTGCAGCGAAAGTGGAGTTGGTTTTATCATTACTGGCGCACTTAAACCGTAAATACCTGTTTCGGAAAACAGCGTTGTGTGAGTATAATACAATGCTACGCACCAACCGAGGACGCCGACGAAACCGATTATTACTCTTTTTAGGAACAACTCAATACGACATTGAATAACATAATGGGAAGAAACCAGAGCTCGCAAAATATGCTCAACCAAATTTTACTGCGCGGTCTGCTCACTTAAAAGACCGAAACAAATGAGACGGAATCGCTCAGTGTCCGAACAGCAACCATTTTTTCGTTTTGTTCGTGTTCTTGCTCTCAGGTTTCAGGTTGAACGTAAGACATGAATCGGTCTCTTACTGACCACTCAATACGAACAGAACCTTCCGTCGCTCAGCTACTGAGAATCAGTAAGTGAGCAAAGCAAGCAAAGTGTCCGCACAAAAGGTCTTTAATTTTATTGTTGCTTTGTATTATGTTGTTGCCTTAAAAATTTCTTCATATGCTTTAATGAGTAGAGAAGAAGAAAAGGGGAAAGGAGGATCATTAGTGGAAGGAGGATCATTAGTGTGCAAATGTGTATGCGTACGTTTGCCTATCCACACGCGCAACACACATACATGCTCAAAAGACCGTTTGACGAGTTTTTACGAAGTAAAGGGTCTCGAGAAAACCCATGAGCCGATCTAGTGAACAGAAATGCTCGTCGGTTGAGCAATGAGCAAGCCAAAGAAGAATGAAGTTTAAATAAATATAGGAAGAACCTAGCAGTCATGGCCGCAAATGCAGCTGGAAAAAACAACATGAGAGAATTGCGTCATTGAACATGCTAAACCGAAATTCCTAAGGAAAATAACCAACAATGAATCTAGCCGTTACTACAGAATATCTACGAGCCACCAACTTTGCAAGAAATTTAAAGCGCAATACTAAAGATAAAGAGAAATTAGGCGCCAGATCAAGATTGCATTCCCCCGGAGCTACTTCAAACGGACTCAGGCGCGTTAGCAAAGAAATTTCATCTACACATGAACGAAGCATGGGTAAGGTGACCCTGTCGATCGCGGCTAACGGGACTCATAACAAAAATCACGAAGAAGTATGATATACCGTTATGCGACAACTGGCGGGGAATCAAACTATTAAATACAATCTACAGAATACTGGTGAAAATTATTAAGGCAAATTTACATGACATTGAGAGTAAACTACGTGACAAACAATCATGTTTCTGCCCACACCGTAACTGTATAGATCAACATAATACATTACTTAAGCATCATACAGACGGTAGCCATTTCTTACAGCCATTTCAGAATAAGCATTACATTGTGCAACAACATTGTGTCAGACATCCGATAATTGTGTGAACACATCATATTGCCATTGTCAAATTGTCAAACACTTTTAATTTGCAGATGTGCGAAGTTTATGCCTCTGCCAAATTCACTATTGCCATTCAAATAATTATAATGGCAATTCTGTCCATGTCAGTACATTGCCGGTACATTAGTAGATCTGATAACATTGTAAGATCGGACAGCCCTCTACACATAGCTTTATCATAATAGAACAGTATATTGAATGGAAATCTTTGTCTATTTACTATTCAGACTTTAAAAAATCCTTCGACTCGATACAATCAAACGTAACGCGATATTGAAGGCTTTAGCTAGAAAAGATGTGCCGGTCAAGATATCATTAAGAACATGTACGAAGACAGCAAAATACGAGTACTTCATAATGGAATGCGAACCATGTGGAACTAATGCTGGCGTGAGACAAGGATGCCTGCTATTCCCACTTTGTTTTGCAAATGTCCTTGACGAGATCATGCTTGAAGTTTGGAACAAGAAGTGAGGAATTCAATGAGACATCGACCGCCACAACCGGACAACATTTGTCTCATTTGTCGCATAGGCTAAGATAAAAGGATAAAACCTGTTAGACCGAGTTATCTCCAAACGTCGGACTGAAATGCAATATTAACCAGTACAGAAATTTCAGTCAGTTAAACTGACTGATAAATACCATCACCCAATATAAGATATTGTTCAAGTCTTGAGTTATTGAAATTAATCGATTTGTAATTAAAACCAGTTAGAAAGTTTCAGTCGCGCAACCCGACTTAAATTTACCCTTACCCTCAGTAAAACAAATAATTTTCCATTATATTGATATTATTACTCGATTTCGAAAGTGGGCGGAGTGGTACATTTGTATGGGAGGTACTAGAAGGGGTGTGTTTAGGCTTCCAGATTTATTCTCCATAACTTTATCCTGTTATAGCTTTAATAATTACAGAATTTGGGCACGATTGCGTTGGATGTACTGATATTATTACTACATCCCTAAAATGGACGGAAAGGTACATTTGTATAGGAGGTACCATAAGGGGCGTCGCTAGACTTCCAATTTTTTCTCCAAAACTTTGTCCTGTTATAACATAACAAAATACAGAATTTGGGCACGATCGTGTCGAGTGTACTGATATTATTACCCTATTTCTATAGTGGGCGGAAAGGTAGATTTGTATGGGAGGTACCAGAAAGGGCGTGTCTAGACTTCCAGATTTTTTTCTCTAAAACTTTATCCTGCTTGAACTTTACCAAATACAGAATTTGGGCACGATCGCGTTAGGTCTTTTAATAATATTAATCGATTTCTAAAGTGGGCGGTACCAGATGTGTATGGGAGGTACCAGATGGGGCGTGTATAGACTTCAAATTTTTTTCTCCAAAACTTTATTCTGTTATAGCTTTACTAAAAATAGAATTTGGGTACGATCACGTTTGATTTATTGATATTATTTCTCCATCTCTATAGTGGGCGGAAAGGTAGATTTGAATGGGAGGTACCAGAAGGGGCGTGGCTAGGCTTTCAAAATTTTTTCCAAAACTTTATCCTGTTATAGCTTTACTAAATACAGAATTTGGGTACTATCCCGTTGGGTGTATTGATATTATAACTCGATTTCTTAAGTGGGCGGAATGATGTATTTGTATGGGAGGTACCAGAAGGGGCGGAGACATGTAGCCTATTTGCAATGCCGTAAGTAGTTTTGGGGAAATATTAACTAGTGCAAAATTTCAAGACATTTGGTTTCGTCTTTCGAAAGTTATCGTGCGAACCAGCCGGACAGCCACCAGACAGACAGACGGACAAAGCTCAAATGACTTAAAAAGTCATGAATCGAATTTGGTTCCAAGAAACCTAGGGTCTAGCCTAGGTTCTATGTGTTACACTTTTGGGTCGTATCTCATCCCTAAGGGTGATGGTATAAAAAGACACAAGTGCATCGAATACGTCAACAATTTCCTTTCCTGGCTACATAATGTCAACTAATGGTGGTATAGTAGCCAATAGGCGAATAATAGCCAATAAGAAAGTTTCAATCGGTCAACCCGACTTACATATACCCTTATCCTCAGTAAAACATAAAATTTTCTATTATATTGATATAATTACTCGATTTCTAAAGTGTGCGGAGTGGTATATTTGTATGGGAGGTACACGAAGGGGCATAGGTAGACTTACAATTTTTTTTTCCAAAACGTTATCCTGATTCAGAATTTGGGTACGATCCCGTTGGGTGTATTGATATTAATACTCGACTTTTAAAGTGGGCGGAATGATGAATTTGTACGGGAGGTACCAGAAGGGACGGGGCCATGTAGCCCATTTGCAATACCGTAAGTAGTATGGAGAATTAAAAACTCGTGCAAAATTTCAAAACATTTCGTTGCGTCTTTCGATAGTTATCGTATTTACTGACAGACGGACATGGCTTAAAAGTCATGATTTGAATTTGGTTCAAAGAAACTTAGGGAATAAAGTGACTCCTTCTGTTTGTTACAATTTTGGGTCGTATAAAATGATATATACCCCCCTACCCGTAGGGTGAGGGTATAAAAATGTAATCTACGAATAATTCTAATAAAACTTTCCCAAGAAACTATGGTCTAAAGAAACATGAGAAACATCAAAATTTACATATGATAACTTTTTTAAAAAGCCTTAATTAAAGGTCTATCGAACTAAAGTTTAATATGCAACCTTCTTTACTCTTAGTGGAGGTTAAGTTTTAAGATAAGTAAGACCGTACGAAAACTGCCCCACATCCCATACAAGCTCCCACTCTTTGGCGGTATCTCCTGTCTTCCCCCCTATTAGAGCCGTAGTATAAGAGATGCCATGCTGAAATTAGACATGCAACCTTCTATCACCCATGCAGAGGTTAAGTTATAAGATCGAACTCAAACTACTCTTACGACCCATAAAAACTCCCCCTTTTTTTTGGGGGTGTTTGAATGTCTGCCCCCGAATACAGCCGTAGTTAAGAGAGATTTTGAGCTGAAATTTGGTATGCAACCTTGTATCTCCCAATCGGAGGTTGAGCTGTAAGATGAGCTAGATCGACGAATACTTTACCTACATTCCAATACAAACGGTTTTGTATCCTAAACCTTAAAAATCATAATTTCTCCATTATGAAACCTACAAATAAGAAATAATTTTTCCTTCTTCACCTCACGGTGTTTAGCGGGGCACTTGTTATTTTAATGGTTATGAGTTATTACTGAGCCACTGTGACTCGTCATCATGATGTTGACTGATGGTGTCAGTAAAGATGCTCACAGTAATGCTGCACCCGAGTTGTATATACCTACACATACTTGTTTGTACCTTTATACGAGAACTCAACTACTAAATGTTCTCTACGTTGATAGCAATAAATGTTGCCCGTGTATTTTTTTTTTTGTATTTTAATTTAAATATTTTCTGTTTCTCTTTTTTACAATTCTAAATTTATGCGTTGTAGAGATTCATGTTGTTATTGTTTGTTTGCAAATTTATATTGAATGATGAGAACTTAAGACTATATACAGTTATGTATAGTGTATACGCGTATGACGAAATTTATTTTCGTAGGCCTATGTGTGTGTTTGTGTGTTTGTTGTGTGTATTGCATTTATTTATATTCATTTTGAATTGCAAATATTTTAACCTTAAACCATTTACATAATTGAATTATGACCGAAATTCATTTTGTTTTTAGGTTTTCCATTTTTACTTTGGCTCTTTGCCGTTGCTGTTATTTTTAGAACAAAGCAAAATTAAAAGCGAGATTTGTAACTATGTATATTGAAATGTAGGCATATTCCAAAAATAAATACTATTGTACGAACAACTGATTACAATAGCCGTTGGAAGTGTGCACAACATAAATAGTATAATGTAAAAAACATGAACGCTTCATAGGTTTGTCTAGTATTTCGTTTAGCTTTGCGCTGCTAAATCTTCCGCTGCGATGTTAGCAGCATTTACCGATTACCTTAAAGATGCCGCACAGATCTTGTATAAATACAAATCAAACATTTAAGCAAGCTAGTCTAGTAAAGCTTGTTAATAAAAAAGAAATTAAGTATGATTATAAACCAGAGACCGTAACTGTTACAAGTTCTAAAATAAAAATTGCAATATAACAATTATTTTCAAATTTTTATTAAAAAGTTATAAAATAACACTTATTTTAAATTTTTTCAATTAAAATATAAAAAATATTTTTTAAATAAAAGTTACGAAATAACAAATAATTATTGATGACTTTTATAATAAAAATAAAAAATAAGTTATTTTTGATTTTTATTAAAAAAGTTAAACTTTATTTAATATCTTTTGAACCAAGTGACGGATTAAAATTTAAAAAGATTCTTGATCTATGGTTCAATACCATTTATATAATACATCACATGTCCTTCAGGGACGTCCTATAAGGATCCTAATATTTTCTATTATATTCCATTTAATACTACATGCAAGTTAATACTACATATAATACTGCAACAGGATACAAATGCATAAATGGAATATAATAGAAAATAGTATGATCCTTATAAGTCGTCCTTGAAGGACGTGTGATGTATCATATGAAAGATATTGAAACATAGATCTTTTTAAATTTGAATAATCCGTCACTTGGTTCAATAGATAATAAAGTTTAACTTTTATTTTTAATTTTTGAAAATAAAACTTACGGAATAACTTATTTGTAACTTTTAAAATAAAAATCAAAAATAACTTATTTTTTATTTTTATTGTAAAAATTCAAAATAACTGTTATTTCGTAACTTTTAATTAAAAATTACAATTTAATTATTATTTTTAATTTTTTTTTTTAATAAATGTTAAAAATAAGAATTAAAAATTATTTTTATTATATAAATCGCAAATAGAAGTTTTTGGCTGATATAGCTTATTACGAATACAATACGAATTTTGGTAAACTCCATGTTACCTTTACATACTTCCTTCATATTGATTTATTTTGTTAAAATTTGAACTTATAACTCTTATTTGCGGGCCCTATTATAAACAAATCAATAAAGTTTGAGGAAAACTCCAATTCTAAAAGCACTGTTCTCTTGTTCGATAAAGAGCTATAATGATCGTTAGTGCGCCCTGTGAAATAAGAATGTTCGACTAAAAGCTACACCAGCGCCACCTATTGGGTTCAAAAGCATCCTTAGTTTCTTGGTGAAACCAATCATAAACACAAAACATAATTCGATATAAATCGATCCAGACATTCTCGAGTTGTAAACGGCATAACTAACATGACTTTGTAGTTTTTCGTATATATCTCCACTCCAGCACCAACTATCTGATCAAAAATTTGCCAAAGATTTTATTACGATATTAGACTGTGTTAATTTTAGCCAAATCTGTACATAAATAAGAGGTTTTGGAAATAAGCGTCATCAGCGCTACCTATCAAAAAATTTACGAATTTTCTGTTTTCCTGAACCTTCGCGTAGCAATTACGAATAATCCCGCAGAGGAAGTATCGAATTTGGTACAGCCGTTTTGAAATTTTAAGCAGCCGAACAAACCACGTTTCATATTTTTATTTATTATTTTATATATAAAATAATTGGGTTAATTAACCATATTTATTCTTAAGACAGATAATCATTGGGATATCTCTTCTTCTTATTTCCACCATGTATTCATCAGTAGCCGCACGTAAATAGTTCGTCACACCATCCAACTAAGTTTTAGTCGAAGACTTTTCGAGATTTTCATTTCATTTTCATTCATTCGTACAACGTGTCCAAGCCAGCTCATTCGGTCTATTTGAGGGCGCTCATAGTTCATTCGAAGACGGTACTTGCCGTTAACAATGATTTTGCGATATATTTTTCTCTCAAAGCCTCCCTGAAGAGATTGATCCGCTTGTGTCATTAACTAGGGTTCTGCGCTGTAGAGCAAGTTGGTAGGATCACTGTCTGGTGGAGTTGGATCTTTGTCGAGAGAGGGCCTTATCAGTAAATTTTCAAATTTATAGTTGGCAACGTTTACTCAGCGTTCCAAACGAGTAGACATTTGTTCGTTAAAACAAATTCCTTGGTTTTATCCTCTTTTATCACCAGACCCACATCTGCCGACTGCTTCTCAATGCTCGAAAAGGCCGCAGTAACATCACATGGTCGTTATCATCGGTATACGCGAGCTGTATTAGACTTCTATTAGAGATGGTTTACTGCAGCCTTCCGCATGAACATCTCCATTATGATGTTAAATAGATCTCATGACAGTCTATTGCCTTGTCTCAAGCCTCGCTTGGTCAAAAATGGCTCTGTCAGATTTTTCATTATTTTCACTAAAGACTTCGTGTCAGTCATTGTCATCCCACAAAGTCGTATACGCTTCACGGGAATACCAACTGAGCCTTAACATATAATAATATTCGTCGTATTGTACAGTCGATAGCTTCGTAATCGATAACGAGATGGTGGGTGTCGATCTGCATTTCTTGGGTCTTCTCCAGGACTTGTCGTAGTGTGAGTATCTGGCCGGTCGTGGCTTTATCCGGTAGGATTGGCTTTAGTCTTTCACATGACACATTAGACAAGACCTTGCGTGCGATGTGTAAATGACAGTTCCAGCGATAGTTGGTAAACACTCTTGGGTCACCTTTCTAAAACACAGGACATAGAACACTCAGATTCCAATCTTGGGCAAATTGTATTTATGAGCTAGTGCATGCATGTTGACAGTTCATCGCCACCGGCCTTAAAAAGCTCTACCGGCGATTCATCACGCCGATTTATTGTTTTTAAGCTATGTAATTGATGTGCTTATGTCGTTTCAGCTCGGTTGTGAACAATCTATAAAAGTCGCGTTGCCATTGGTCGCAGTTTGGCCTTGTATGCAGCATCCATTTTCTCTAATATTGCACAACTTTCGTACTAGGGCTTGTATGAGCGTGGTTTTCCATAACCCAGTACGGTCGTTGCGGCAGTGGTCACAGAATTCGCAATATTCTGCCAATGTATGTTGGAAACATCACAATTAGGGGCGTTTGTTTGAAGTAATTAAGAGAGTTGGTTGGAGTATGAATTGGCTATCTCGGTGGTGTGCAGCATTGTGATGTCTAGCTTCCTTTGCGTTTTTTTTATCTTTAGCACTACTTAATCGCGTGCGTACCTTGGCTGCAACTAGGTGGTGATCCGAGTCAATATTTGCACCGCACATCACACACACGTCCATAATGCTTGAGACATCGATCACCTAGATTTTTAGTGTTTGATCAGGGGCTATCCAACTTGTCTTGTGGATATCTTTATACCGGAAAATGGTTCCACTCAACACCATATTTCTTGCCGACGCGAAGCTAACCAGTCTGAATTCGTTAACCTAGGTGTTGTTGAGTAGACTGAATTGTACGAATTTTCTGACTTATCTAAATCGGTGACATCAAGTAGACGAAGCCAATACAACCATATTTTTTGCGATATTTGGTTAAATGTTCAATCCATGGAACCGGCAGTGGCATAATGGTTAGAACACGCGACTACCATGCGGGAGATCCCGGGTTCGATTCCCGCTCCACTCATCTACATTTTTCATTCATTGCCGGCCCCCTCGATGTTGTAGACAGTATTCGTCGATAAACAAGTAGGTGCCGTTAGTTGTGAATTTAGAAATATGAAGCGTGTTAATTTACAACAACGCGAGAAGCTATCCCATACCTCTTTCATGGGGTGTAAAGGGAAATCAAGTTTAAGTTAAGTTAAGTTCAATCCATTAATGGGAAATACTTATAAGTTAACTGCAATTGATTGGAAAACATTACTTTATACGATCTACACCCAAAGGTTAGCCATTGTTCGGCTAATTTTCTTTAAAATCCTCATAGGCAACGCAAATTAAACTTTGCTTAATACAAACCACACGATGTCACACATTTGCCATATGACATCATTATCTTAGAACTTTTTATTAATCCAACGTCTACAAACGTTTTGCTAGATCAGAGAATATGAGTTTAGAATGTAATCCTTTTAGATCATTAAAAAGAGAAGACCAAGCAGATATTTAGTGTTATTTCCGACAACCCCACAATACGAAAATATAAGAGAGAGAAAGAGAGAGAGCGCACGAAAACCTCACATACACGCTCTCCTTCAAAAGCGCTTGTGTTCATTAATTAACAATCACAGTTTTTCATTTTCAATTAAAGATGAGTTCTATTGTGACAATGAGACTTTTGTGTTCAATTGTCATCAAACCTTCCCAAAACTAACTGTAAACATATAGTCCACAAGCGCTTAGTCAGTCAGTTCGAGAACGCGAAGCATAACAAATGGTCAAGCGTGAGCGGAGCTCGGTCGACCGCGAAATTAACCAGATCGAAAAAAATAAATCTTTTATTCGTTGATTCGACACCAGATCCCCGTCCGCATGTCCGCGATAGCAATAACTTTTATGGTTTATATTTCGGAATTATGAGCGCTCGCATTAATTGGCTTTAATTGGAAACGCGAGTTACAATTTCGTTTGTGCGCTACAAATCGGCCCATAGTTAATTAGAACGTTGTGAAAACACGCGAAAACAAAAGCGACGAACATGACCCATCATGAGCGTTTTCATGATGAAATGACACAGAAACGTAATTTCCAATCGCAAGGCCTTGCCCAAGTGCACAGCGGTAGTACCTATAGTTATGGCAGTCGCACTTTCTCGACTTCGTCTTCTCAGAATTTTGGTTCTAAACCAAAATTGGGGTTGGGCGTGAATGCTCAGACCGGTCGTCTGCAGTGGTGTCCTGGCTTTACATGTTGCAAACTTTTGATTATCGTTCCAGTGATTATGCTGCCCATCACGCTGGTGTTGATCCTGCTAATGCGAATGGATGGCATGCTTGTGGCTCTGCAAATGCACCAGCATCACGGTCATCAGTCGCGTGGATATGAACAAGAACCTCTGTACCTAGAAGACTATGAGGGCGTTTTAGAGAATGACCCCTATCAGGATATGATCAGTGAACAGTTGTTGGTGCCGCGAGACAAGAAACGTTTAAGTGATTTGGAACGAATCAAGAGGTGCATTTCCTTTAAGTTCGGTCTAAGCGAGACCATAGATGTTGAGGATCGTGATATAATGAAAGATGCGCGTACTTCATTCTTGCCACGGGATACAACGGTCATTCCCCGTGAATGTTTGGATAATTTGAATGTCAATACGCCTTTAAACTACAATGACTTTGATCTGAATTCTCTGTTGGAATCTTATGGTCGTAGGAGGTTTCGCCGAGAAAAAGCAGAAGAAGATGGTTCAATTAATGAACGTGACAACGATGACGAGAAACTAGAGAACGAAACCACCAAATCTTTAGAAGAGGCACGTTTCCTACACACCACCTCTGCTCTTCAGTCGTTTTGGAATGAACAGGGAACCAAGGAGAGTATACGCGAAGCTCAGGCATGGACCATGAAAAAATACATGGACACATCGGTAGAACCCTGTGATGACTTCTACAAGTATGTTTGCGGCAACTGGGAGAAACATCATCCTATACCCAAAGATAAGGCCGGCTTTGATACATTCGAAATGCTACGGGAAAACCTCGATATAGTACTGCGCGAGTTACTTGAATCAAAAACGACGGAAAAGCCCCATCTTTCGGCCAAGAAAGTGCAACACATCGATTCAAATGCTTATGAGCCAGTTTCCAACACCCAGGCGGATATAATTAAGACCATCGAAGCTGAAAATGATCAAGAAGCCGAGAGGGAAAAACTTCGTCTTCATATAATCGAAGAACGTGATACTTTAAGTCAAATTCTTAGGCGCTACAAGAGGCAAACGCTCTTTACTAACACAAAACGGAAGCGTTTCAGTTCTAACCAAACATCGGAGAGAGTTTTTTCATTACCTCACCATAGTCGCATTGCAGGCTTTACCAAAGCCTCAGATTCATCCCTACCGGACGACCAAACGGGTGTGGATATCGACGCTAATGATGCACAACTCAAAGCACGAAACCTTTATCAGTCATGTACCAACATCAAATTACTGGAGCAGCGAGGCGTACAACCGTTGTTGGATCTAGTCGACAGTTTAGGAGGATGGCCTCTGCTGAATGACAACTGGAGCGCGGAAAATTTCGATTGGCTTAACCTGACGGCGCATCTAAGACGCTATAACAACGATATACTAATAGTTCAGTGGGTGGGACCAGACATAAAAAATTCCGATGAGAATATTATACAATTTGACCAGACCAATTTGGGCCTCCCCACCCGAGAGTACTATCTCCAGGATGTCAATGCTAAGTACTTGCACGCCTATCAGCGTTTCATGTCCGATGTAATGAACAAACTGGGAGCTTCTAAGGCGAAAGCGCTAAAAACTGCCGCAGAGTTGATAAGTTTTGAGACACAACTGGCGTCCATTACAGCCCCTGCCGAGAAGCGTTTAAATGTCACTAAGCTTTATAAGCGTATGGCACTCAGCGATCTTCATGCTCTTATACCGGAAATCGATTGGGTGCGCTATCTTTCGGTCTTGCAACAGAGAAGTGTCCATGAGTCGGAACAAGTGGTAATTTACGCTACCGACTATATGCGCGATCTAGTCAATCTTTTGGATAGCACAGACCCAGAAATAATTGCCAACTATTTAATATGGCGATTTGTACGACACCGCATTAACAACGTAGACGACCGCTTTGATGACACCAAACAAACCTTCTACCATGCCCTTTTCGGTCGTGAGGAAAGTCCCTCGCGCTGGAAGGTATGCATTTCCCAGGTGAACACGAACATGGGTATGGCTCTCGGTTCCATGTTTGTGCGCAAGTACTTTGACGAGAACAGCAAACAGGATACGCTCAAAATGACCCACGAATTGCAACAGGCCTTCAGAGATATACTAAAAACCACCGATTGGCTGGATCCGCAAACGAAACATTTGGCAAAGCTCAAAGTAAATGCTATGTCGTTAAAAATAGGTTATCCCGATTTTATTCTAAATTCCCATGAACTAAATGAGAAGTATGGAGGAATTGAAATCGATCCGGAGAAATATTTCGAGAACACTCTCAACGTTCTACTGCACACGACCCGAACAGAGCAAAACAAATTACACGAACCAGTAAATAAAACAACTTGGCAAACGGCACCAGCTATCGTCAATGCTTATTACAGTCGTAATAAGAATCAAATTATGTTTCCGGCGGGTATTTTGCAGCCTCCGTTTTATCATCGTCATTTTCCCAAATCATTAAATTTCGGTGGCATTGGCGTAGTTATCGGACATGAACTGACTCACGGTTTCGATGACAAGGGCCGACTGTTCGATCGCAATGGAAGTATTCATAAATGGTGGGCGGATTCGTCGATAAAAGGTTTCGATGAACGAGCGAGATGTATTATTGCACAATACGGCAACTATACAGTGGGTGAAGTGGGCATTGCCCTAAATGGCGAAAGTACTCAAGGTAAGAATTAATGAACATTTTATCGAATTGATGGTAGAAAAGGTCCTGATTCGTTTATAGGTTATATTCTAAGAGATTGTAGATACTTATTATAAAATGTTATAAGACTTACAAAAGTTAGATGCTCAGCCTAAACAATTGCGTTAACTTATATGAAAAATTTAATACCAGCGCTATATAATTGATATAATAGAGTTATTCCCTAATTATTTAAATATTCAGTACCGTTAAATTTACTTATATCAAGACAATGTATAAGCAATCTATATATATAAAAATGGTGGCAAAAATGTATAGTTATTCATCAATTGAGAACGGTTGGACCGATTTTGCTGAATTTTTTTTCAGTTGTTCGTAATTGCCAGGAGAAGGTTTATGTAAAAGAAAATTTTGGGAAATTCCTCCGGAAAAGCCGGAAATTTGCTAAAACCGAAAATTGCTTTTTTGTATGGAATTTTGTGTGCAATTGTTATGAATGATTTTTCGAATGGAAAAAAAATTTTTTTTTTGGAAAATTCCGGAAAAAATTCGAAAAATTTCAATACTATTTTTCGATGAAATTTTGCTTTTTGTCGTACGATTTGATAGTATTGAACGATGTAACTTGCGAAAAATTTCGTATAATTATTCCGAAACGACTTTTCGAATGTTAAAATAGATAAATTGTCGGTGGAAAACTCGGAAAATTTCGAAAAAAACGGAAAATTAAATTTTTTTTTTTCGAATGGAAAAATAGAAAAAACTGGAAAAATTCCAGAAAAAATCGAAAGATTTGGATGCCTTCGACGAAATCTTCCATTGTATCGCTTGATTTAATGATTTTAGACGACGTAAAAGAGCAAAATTCGTTGTGTTGCTGAAAAATTTCGGATTATTGTGAAATATATAAATATAAAAATAGTGTGAAAAATTTATAGTAATTTATCAAGAGAGAACGTTGGCCCAGTTTGCTCTATTTTTTTCAATATTGGCAGGAATTTTTTATGCGTCAAAAAAAACCTTAGGAAAATCTTTAGGAAAAGCCGGGAAATTTGAGTGCAATTGTTACGAAATGGCTTTTCGAATGCAAAAATAGAAAATTATTAGGGAAAAACTCGGAAAATTCCGGAAATGCGCAAAAAAATTTGATTTTGTATTTTGCTGAATTTTTTTTCAGTTGTTCGCAATTGCCAGGAGAAGGTTTATGTGAGAGAAAATTTTGGAAAATTGGAATAACCGAAAATAGCTTTTTTGTGTGCAATAATTGCAAATGACTTTTCAAATGGAAAAATATAAAAATTTTGTTGGAAAATACCAGAAAAATTCGAAAATTTTTAATTTTTTATTCGACGAAATTTAGCTTTTCGTCGTATGATTTGATAGTTTTGGACGATGCAACTGCGAAAAATTTTAGATTATTATTCCGACATGACTTTCCAAATGGAAAAATAGATAAATTCTTGGTGGAAAACTCAAAAAATTTGGATTTTTCGAATAGGACATGGTTGTTTTTAGGAAGAGTTATTTACTAGACTAATGCCTCCTATTGGACAATCAAACTTTGCACGACGTACGCGTCGTGCTATAATTAGTCAGAACGTCCGTAATAATCAAACGCAAAAGGAACGTGCCAAAAAAATTAATGAAGTCGTGCCCATATTGCACAGTTTCGCGCTGCACAATCACCACCTCAAATTTGACAGAATGTTTTTAGGAGAAGACCAGTCGTATATATAGACTAGAATCGCGATGCTTTTGAATACGATTCTACAATCTCCTACAAAGATCTTCGCTGCGTTGATATCGGTTCATTGTCTGTCGAATGCCAGCATAGCAATGCACTGAAGTTACAATCGGAAACTCCCGGCTTATGCTGCTACTCATTTCGAGGTGAGATCCCAATCTATTTTAAGATGAGATCCCAACTGTATCCTTTTTGCGATCGAACATTTTTGTTAGGAGATAACTGCATTTAAAGTTGTTGATATAAATATCGACGGCATCACAGCTATAGCAGGGTGAGAATGTGGAATCACACGATATTGTTCTCATGCGTCGGGAGACTCATCGGTCATATGATGCACTTCAATGATGTTCTGCAGTGAAGAGGGTGAATATCACCATAATTTAAAGATGGTCAATACAACGACAGGTTTGTTTACAAGTCATCAGGAAAAGAAACGAATAAAAAGGTTAGCTCAAATAATTTTTATGCGTATCGATCGCAGGAGATTATCGAATTCAATTCCGCATTCGATTGGCTTTTGCGATGACAATCAATAAATCGCAAGGCCAATCATTGGAAGTTTGTGGGAACAACCTCAGTTTTTCGCGTGTCTTCATTGTTTGTTTTAGCGCCGGAAAACAAATCGAAAAACATTGTTTATCAGACCTCTCTTCACTGATTTCGATTAAATTCAAATTAGTCACATTAAGAGCTTATATGAAGGCGTTAACTTGGAGCGAGACGAAGTTCGCCGAGTCAGAAATTGTATGGCAGAACAACGTTTGCCGGGTCAGCTAGTTTAGTATAAAATATCTCAGCAACGATGTAAATGTTGAAGTTAAATAGACCACAATTGGCTTATATGCAGTAGGATAATGAATTTCATGATCTATTGACGTTTGCTTTTCTGAAAAAAATTTAGCTTTGTAAGGTATGAGCATCTCCATTATGATAATATGATTAAAAAGCTTTGCCGGCAGTCCATCGCATCGGCTCCCGCAGCTTTATTGTTTTCTCTCCACTTTTCGATAGCCTGGCTCTCTCTTAGCTTACATAGATGCTTACTTCTTAATATTGTTCCGTCACCAAATGTGTTACCATGGGCTGCAGTTTTGGCTTGTTTTCTGCACCTTTTCCCCCAGGACTTGTTTGAGTGTGGGTTTTCATAACCCAGTACGATCGTTGCGGCAGTGATCATACATTGCGCAATGATCTGCCATTGTGTGTCGGGAACATCCAAATTAGGGGCATTTGTTTGCAGTAATTGAAAGCGTTGTTTGAAGTTGGCATTGGCTACTTCGGTGGTATACAGCTTTGCGATGTCTAGCTTGGTTTGCGTTTGGTCGCGAGCAATTTTTGCACTACCTAATCGTATTCGTACTTTTGCTGCAACTTAGTGGTTCTCTGAGTCAGTATTTGCACAGCGCATAACACACACGTTACACACACTCTTGAGACATACCTCCCAAGATTACCACGAGATCAATCTTATCTATTTTTGGGTAATTAATATTTCTTCCATTACTCCCAAACGGGAAACTTGAGGATATTTAAATATGGTCAGGTTTAATTGTCTTGTAATAGGAGACATTCCCTCAGAAAGCCAAAACCCTTGCCACACATTTTCTGGTACCCCCATGCAAATGATCGAAATTACACTCATATTTATAACTTTTTTTGTAAGTACACTGAAATTTTACGGATTTTGCACAAGGTATGCGTTCATCGATTGTTGATTTACGAATAAAAATGGGACACGTTGTGCTGTCTCTACTGGCACCACCTATACAAGTTGGACAATTTCGAAAAAATTATTATTTTTTCTAATAATTTAAAAAAGAAGCTCCTCAAAACATTGAAAATAGTTTACTCTTGATATTTTGTATTCATAGGTGAAACTTAAGATATCGGGGGTTTACAGCGTCAATTTGGAATGATAACAATGTAAGAAAAATTTCAACTTACGAAATAAAATGAACACAGTGGTATACTTCGTTTTAAAAGATTAGGTAAAAATCAAGAGAAATTCCATTTTTATGTTTGTATATAGTCTCTAAATCAATTTGATGCTTTTTAAGGAAAATACATCAAATAGTTTTTGAAATGACATTAGCTTTTTTTAATTCAAATCTACTGATGATGGACTTCCACAATACATTTATTTTTATGCAATTTGGATAAATTCTATGAATTATTTGTAATATACATATTTCGAATTAAATCAATGATTTTGAGTTGGAATCGATTGGAAGTCATACTATAATATCACCCGAAAATAGAGTTAATTAGATTTAATTATAGAGTTTTTGCAGCCTTTTTCCATATACAGTATAAAAAAAATGGAATATCTCCAGAATTTTGCTATCAGGCATAGTTTTTTGGTTATTTGAAAATAATTTTTGTTTTCCATTAAAAATTTGTATGGAGGCGATTGTTTAAAAAATTTCGTAGAAACAGGTGGCAACATCAGCAACATGCCTTTTCGGCTGCAATTATCGCCCGATTCTATTTTATAATCACCTTATTCTCTTTTTAATATACTAAGTAAAATTGGGATGCAACATGTCCTTGAAAGTGCGTTTTTGCCCTCTTATTTGGATTTCTTTTATTTAAATTCAAATAACTAAAAAACTGTGCCTGATAAAAAAAAATCTGAAAACATATTTGAAATCATGATATTAATAACCATAGTAATCACAATTCAGATACCCAGAAAAATATTCGCTGACTGCTCTGGAACATTATAGGACACTGCAAGGATATTCAGCATAAAATAAATAAAAAAACTCTATTAACTAATAGAAAATACATATTTGTTGTTCTAATTTTTCATGTTTTAAGCTCAACTGGTATCGGTTATTGTATTTAGAAAAGATTCTGTTGGATCAAATAGAGTTTTCATTACATTTATGCAAAATGTATTTTAATGCAACATGAAGAATGCTGAAAAAATTTAAACCCAAATAACTAAAAAATTGTGTCTGATGAAAAAAATCTGAAAACATATTTGAAATCATGATATTAATAACCATAGGAATCACAATATTCAGACACCCAGAAAAAGGATATTTTTTTTTTGTATAACAGTGTAATTCAAGACTAAAACAATATCATACACTGGGTGAGGGTACTTATTAGTTAGTTTAGCTGAATATAATGATTTTGTCGGGACTTCTCTACTTCTCAACACAAACCACAAGAACTCTTCCACCCATAGCAGTCTAATGCTTGTGATTGTTGTCAATTCCACTGCTGGGAATGGCCTTCTGATACATCCCTACGTCATGTCATCAGACCTTATTTTGATATGTCTGAAAACAGGCCTTCTCCTTTCATTCCGAAATATCTTAAGCACAAATTCTCTCCATTCTTAAAAGGCCTCTGCTGAATACATTCTTTAAAAAAGGGAGAATAAATGTCTTTAATGATTTGTTGTTCCTTCTCATAGAAGGAAGATGGAATCTGTAAAATTGTGATTTTATTTTAATGACGTTCTAATGTAACATTCGTGGTCAACAATTTTTGGCATCTTAATTATCCAAAAATAGGTAATTTTGTATGGGAGCTACCAGAAGGGGTGGGTCTATTCTGCCCAATTACAATCCCGTAAGTTCGTTTCGAAAAATATAAATACTGGTAAATTTACATACCGATCCGTTAAGGTTTACTCGAGTTATCCTGCTGACCAGCCATCTAGCTAGCCAGCCAGACAGAAGGACATAGCTCATTCTTCTTAAAAGTTCTGAAACGAATTTGGTCTTAAGATACTTGGGGTCTAACTCGTCTCCTTTAATGCGTTACACTTTTTTCGTATCAAATGATATATACCCTCATCCCTAAGGGTGATGGTATAAAAATGTCACGTTCAACATGTCACATTCGAACCTCTTAAAAATTAAATTTAAAACCAGTACAGAAATTTCAGTCAGATAAACAGACTGATAAATACCATCACCCACTATAAGATATTGTGTGAGTCTTGAGTTGTTGAAATTAACTGATTTGTATTTAAAAAAATTACTTATGTATTATTAGGTAAATATATGCTTGCTTTGGAGCGTAAACGGTTGTAGCTAAGACTTTCGGAACATAATACCAATGGTCTAAAGACATGTAGCAAAACCGCAAAAGTCTGACTTATTTGTTTACGAGGTACCGTTAGGGGCAGCTCAAAGTGTCGGAAGTTTTTTTTTGTAAATTAACGTTCAATTTCCAAAAATAGGTCAATTTGTATGGGAGGTACCAGAAGAGGTCAACCGATAAAGTCCATATTCATTAAAGAGTCAAATTTTCATGAGCGTACGACTTAGGCAAATTCTGACCGAATTCAGTGTACTTGTAAAAAAGATATGTATGTAATCCTATGGGGGTAAATTCGGTCTTTTGTATAGTAGGTACCAGAAGGGGTGTGTCAAATAAATAGGTTTTTTGAAGTTATGCCTCCTATTACAAGATAAATTAACTGACTAAATCTGATTGTCCCCCAGGTGCCGGTTTGGAAGTTATGGGGAAATATTAATGTTCCAAAAATAGGTAATTTTGTATGGGAGGTACCGGAAGGCGTGAATCCATATAGTCCATCTTCCTTCCTGAGTCTAATTTTCATAAGCGCACTTCATACTCAAAATTTGAGTGATCTCAGTTTACTTACAAAAAAGTTATGTATGTAAAACTATAAGGGTCAATTCGGTCATTTGTATGGGAGGTACCAGAAGGGGTGTGTCAAATAGTAGGCTCTCTGAGGTTTCACCTCCTACCACAACATTAATTTATCGACCAATTTTCATAACCCCCCAAGTGTCGTTTTGGAAGTTATGGGAGAAATATTAATTTTCCAAAAATAGGTCATTTTGTATGGGAGGTACCGGAAGGCGTGAACCGATATAGTCCATATTCATACATGAGTTTAATTTTCATAAGCGAACATTATACGCAAAATTGGAGTGATCTCAGTTTACTTACAAAAAAGATATGTATGTAAAACTATAAGGGTCAATTCGGTAATTTGTATGGGAGGTACCAGAAGGGGTGTGGCAAAGGTTTCGGCTTTCTTAGGGTTAGTCTACTATTGCAAGATAAATAATCTGACCAAATTTAGATATCCTCCGATAGTCTGTTTGACAGTTATGGAAGAAATATTAATTATCCAAAAATAGGTAATTTTGTATGGGAGGTACCAGAAGGGGTGGGGCTATTCTGCCCATTTACAATCCCATAAGTTCGTTTCGAAAAATATTAATACTGGTAAATTTTCATACCGATCCGTTAAGGTTTACTCGAGTTATCCTGCTGACCAGCCATCCAGCCAGCCAGCCAGCCAGCCAGCCTGCCAGCCAGCCAGCCAGCCAGACAGACGGACATAGCTCATTCTTCTTAAAAAGTTCTGAAACGAATTTGGTCTTAAGATACTTGGGGTCTAACTCGTCTCCTTTAATGCGTTACACTTTTTTTCGTATCAAATGATATATACCCTCATCCCTAAGGGTGATGGTATAAAAACTACCCATGATATTTCTAACAAATACAGTGGATTCGAAAACTTAATTATTTTTTTATTGTGTGTTGATTTCTTGTGTTTGATTTCGCTGAATCTTATGTTTTAAAGATGTTCTCGAAAACTACTTCTGTTTTTGTCCGGTTGCAACCGCTCCTTTTTTTGTCATCAACATTTCGCCTGAAAAAGACTTAACCACGCGTGAAAGTACTATTTAGGATCTATTCTGACCTTTTTTTCGATTTGAATGTGTACAAAGGACCAGTCGACACCGAAGAATTGCCCGTATAGAAGTGAGAAATATGTAAAAATAACCGGTGCGCTCTTTATAAAAGTAAACTAATTGAGTGTGATTACCTGCCTAGTGTTTCTTAATTTGCAAGTCCTTCTTTTTTCATGTACCTTCCATAAGGTCTTCTTATAAGAAGCGATGATGGAAGTCCATGCCTTCCAACGACACTTTATGCTATTTGAAAAGGAAGACCGACTGACTGAGCTTGAAGGCGTTCTATAAGATATTCTAGGTCCTTCCTTCCACCGCTTCCGCAGTAGTGCCTCTCCAGTTATTGCAGTAGATGAGATCGCCTTTTTCACCATTTTCATGATACACATAACATTTTTCGAACTTTAATTTGGAAGTTTTTTATTCATCCATCTGGTGGGTAGCTGACTGTATACGCGACTAGTTTGAATAAGTTCGACTGGAATATCGTCGTGTCCTGGCGGTTTGTGTTTTTCTAATGCTATTAATGCATCTATAGTTTCTGTTATACTAGGGGAATCTTCGTTGGTGTTATCCAACATTCGCTATTGAAGATGTCACATAATACGTCCTATACCTTGTCTAAGTTCGCATTTGTTACAGAAAAACCCTATGGAGCCAGTTGTAGCATGGTGAAATTGATATAGAATATTGACACAACTCAATTGGGAAAGTAGAAGAAGGTTTTCAAAACTTCATCGAAAGCACTATGACTCTTATAACCGTTCAAAATATGGGGTCGTGGTGGGTTCTGTTACAGTCATCTACAGTTCTTTAATCGGCGGCGTCTTGATGTTGTCGATATTAACTTTTGAGCGGTCATAGGCAAGTATAGGCTAAAAAACAAACTTTTTGAAAAACTGCATGTCCTGTAGTAGTGTTTTAACATAAAATAAGCCTATTCTATTGAAGCTGAGAACTTTCCCTAATAAGTTCTCGCCTTAGTACACAGAAAAAAAACACAACTGTTGTTAAGTAATTAAATAATATTGTTAGCATTCAATTTCGATTTATAACAACTTTTCCATTTGAACCTGTTTGTAAATTGTCACATTGACAAATTTTCAACCACATTTCAAATTTAACTAAAATACTCAAATTGTAACTATAAAAAAAACTGTTTATTGTATTGACAATTTTGGTTGTTGGCGCCTATTTAATTAAATATTTAATTGGTAATGGTATTCAATATTACAACTAGTTTGTCGTAATTTTTTTTCTGTGTACCTATATCATAGTTTTAAACTCAATATTTTGCTATCGTTAGGCCGAGAGCTGTGGTTTGCTCTTCTTAAGTTTATTTTCCTTAAAGACATTCGTCAAGCGGTCACTCTTTGGGTAAATCAATAGTTAACAGTTCTCTCTTTTCGTTTCAGGTGAAAATATTGCAGATAATGGCGGTATTAGACAAGCGTTTCATGCCTACAAGAAATGGCTACTCGATAACCCAGAAGAAGCACTCGACGAACGATTGCCGGGAATTAATATGACCGGAGAACAGTTATTTTTCCTCAATTTTGGACAAGTTTGGTGTGGTGCCATGAGACCTGAAGCCGTCCGCAATAAACTCAATACAGCTATTCATAGTCCCGGAAGATTTCGCGTTATTGGTACTTTATCAAATTCTGTAGATTTTGCAAAAGAGTTTAATTGCCCATTGGGTTCACGCATGAATCCCAGCCACAAGTGCAGTGTGTGGTAGTACAATATGACCGTGAAACAAAGACCTCCATAGAATAAAAAATCATAGAACAACAGATGCAGCATTTACCTATAGAGCCGAATGTAAATTTGGACACCAACACCAAATATACGACCACCAACATTTTAACAACAATGCCAGAACAATGTTGTCATTGTCACACACATATTGCATTCCATTACTCCTCCATTGTGCGACTTCGAAATTTTAAATATTCTTCCAAAGTAAACCACCAAAATTGGCTGGAAACAAAAATCAAAGGCTCTTGGGAATGACAATAGCATAACAACAACAACAACAACAGCAGTAGGGGGCGCTTTCATAGAATTCCAGCGTAAATTAAAGTGCTACCATTTGTTGCTGGACCGAGGTTGAGTTTTTCATCTCTAAATTGTCATCAATTTAAATTTGTTGCTGCTGCTTCGTTCGTCTACACCAGTGTTGAGACTGCTGCCGTTGATGTCTATTATGTTCTCATTCAACCGAAAGCAACAAAAAAATGGAATTATCATTGTAAGTATGAATACGAGGGTCAGTTACTAATTGAGGTTAGGAAAAAAAGTCTGTTTATTGCAACACACTAGAGATTTTCAATTAAAATAGTTCTAAATATTTCATTTAATTTTCTTCGCAAATTACAAATAATTATAGATTTCATGCTTAAATGACAGTTAAAAGTAAATAATTAGTTACATTGCAATAAAATTATTACCGAAAGAGGTAACAACTTCTAGGCCTTGCAAAGATAATGGGGTAATTAGAAAATTTTGTGAAAAAATATTTTTCGTACTTAAGGTTGTGGTAATGTGTGGAGAAAGCGCAGAAAAGGGTGCTGATGAGATAGTTTGGCAACTATCGAAATAGCTATCCGCCCATTCCATTTCACAAAAATATTGTAAAACAGATACTATTAGCAATAATAGAATAGATCTTGAACTGAACAATGAATTTTTCTTGTTCTAAAAAAAGCATGGTAGCATTAAAGAAAATACCATGTAAAACAGGGTCATTTAAAAAAATCCATATAATGTTTCAATAGAATGACTGGTGCCAGAAATTATAAAGGAGCTTAAGAGCTATTATCAAGCATTTGAGCAATATAAAACAGGAAAAGGGGCATGTTGCAGACATCCATTACTAATGAAGCATATCACAAGTGTTTTTGATTTCCCGGCATTTTTCATTTCCCGGGAAATCGGGATTTTTATATCACTTTCCCGGGATCCCGGGAAATCCCGGACCAAAACAAAAATTAATAAAAATTTACTTTTTTATTTTTATCCAAACAAACGAATTTAAAATGAAACATAAAAATAATTCTAAAAATCTCGTGTTATGGTTTATCAAAAAATTTGATAATATTTTGAAGTTATCATCGTGAAACCTGTACATGAGCAATCTCCTTATAGAATTAAAAGTGGTGCACTAAGGGGTTTTTAAAAATTCGTACTTTTAGCGGGAAAAAGGTCTAATAAGTGAGAATACTGGTAACATTATCCAGGCCAAACGTCAAAAGATATTATCGTGGAAATGTATATGAGCAAGCTTCTTAAAGAACAAGCTAGTAGGGATTTTTCGAAATTCGTACTTTTTAAGGTAAAAAGGCCAAAAAGGGATAAAACCGGTACCATTGAGCAACATACTTATAGAATTAGAGAGCTGTACGAAGTGATTTTTAGAAATTCGTCCATTTAGGGGTAAAAAAGGACCCAATCCAAACGACTTAAGCTATAATCCGAAGGCATTTTTTAAAATTCGTCCTTAGGTGCTAAAAATTCCCCAAAAGGGGTAAAGCTTATACAATCACCCAGACCAACGGCTAAAAGTAGCATCGTTAAAATCTATTTGGGAATGCTTCCTATAGAATTGGAGATCTGCATGAGGAGATTTTTCAAAATTGTTACACCTTAAAGAGAAACTTAACCAAACCAAGACCAAACGGCTTAAGGTAGAATAGGAAATAAGGGGCGGAGTATTAATTTTAGTGAGTAGTTGTGCGCTGTGAATTCATATTAAATTGGTACCATCACCCTAAAGTTATAAATGCGGGTATTGGGGCGAATATTTATTTTATGGAGCAATTCAGCGATGTGAAAGAATTTCGAACGTTTAGCAGGACAAACCCGAAAATGGGATGAAACTGTAACCATCACCCAGCCCAAACGGCTAAAGGTGAAATTGCGACAATTAGATTTAACACTTATTTTATAGAGTAATTGTGCAATATGAAGGGATTTTTTGAGATTCGTTCTCCTTGGGATAAAAAGAGGAAAAGTGTTATAATCGCTCAGACCAAACACCTAAAGGTACAATCACCTAGTACACCAACAAAGAATGTTATATGTCAGTCAATAGGCTTAAAAATATTGTTTTAGAATATATGCATATCAATAAGTAAGTACCCATTAACTCATGGACATGGTATTGCTGATCCATTTTATCAATTTAATACGTTCGAATTTTTCTCTACATATTAAAGCACAATTCAAAGATAAACAACACATCGAGAGACGGAAGACGATAGTGATGGTCAAGAAAATAGTCACCAATTGGTAATTTTATGGAAAAAATTTCGAACACTAAATAATTTATGGTTTTAGTGGATATTAACTTATTTAACATTTTGATATTAACAGATTTAATAAGCATAATGAAATCCCGGTCGCATTCTCGGGATTCCCGGAAAAAAAATTAGCCGGGATTCCCGGTATTTTTTTTATATTTTTTTTATGCACCCCAAAAGTTTCTCAAAATTAGTGTGCCCCTAGAAAAAAAGTGTCATACATTTTTGTCCAACAGCTAGCTTACACTTCATGATAGCGCTACACAATATTCGGCAATAATGTAGCTGAGAGTTTTGCGCAGTAACTTTATAAACATTTTAAGTCAAAAAGGTAGGTTATTCCTGCTTTTGCCAAAAAAATTGAAGAAGAAATTATTATTTTTTCACTTTTTTGAGCATTACTTTGAGGAAGTCCAAATTTTTCACTAAGCATGCTCGCCAAAATTGTAGCCATGGTAAAGTTGAACAACTTTCGTGAACATATCAATTCATTCCGAACGTGTCTGGGCAACCTAAATAGCTCATAAAGACCACTATGATACCGGTTTTAAGTAACTTTACACACTCATAAGCCAGTGGCGTGGTTGAATATCAACCGATTTTAAGTTTCACAGCGGATTTGGCAAAAAGATACTGCAGCCTATCCAACGATATGTATAGGTATATTGATAACTTGTCACATCTCTCTATTTTTTGCCTCGAAATTTCAAACTTTTTTGATTTTTTTACTATTTTTTAAGTTTAAGGAAGTTTGTAACCAGTATTTTATAGGGCCACCCTAATGTTTACTGACGAAACGTATAGTAAAACTGTAGAAAAGGTTACAGCCCACAAGTGTAAAATGTTAAGTTCAATATCACTGGCCATATGGTATTTCTTATGGGTGTACCGAAATGGTTCAAGTGAGAATCAAAGGTAGAAATCTCAGAAGAAATCATAATTTATAATGGGTGGGTTAAACCCGGTTTCTTAGGTTACATCTGTTAATACAAACTATTAAAAGTAAAATATTCTCAACGAGGTATAGGAGATGCCAGTAGAGGGGCACAACGTGCCCGATTTTAATTCGAAAGTCAACGTTTAACTTCTGCACAATTTTTCTGACTTCAGTGTACATTAGGGCGTTTCACCAAAGGCGTTTTTTGCGATTTTTGCAACTCTTAAAGCGAAATATAAAGGCTTGTGATCTAAAAGAATTTCGAAAAAAATTTTGGATTTTTTGAAGATGGGGTCGCTGAAAAAGATTTTATCAAAAAAATGTGGTTATGGTGAAAAAAATTTATATTATTTTTTTCTGGTGCTTGTTGTTCATACAATTAAACAATTCTCTTCTTAAGGATCCGATCCCACGACAAAAAATTATTGGTGTGAAATATTATTATATTAAGGACCACTTTAATAGTCTTAAAAGTGAAAAATTATTTTTCCTAGGTTTCAAACTTCGATAACTTGAAAAGTTTTCAACATTTTCATCAAAACATCCGATAAATTTTCGAAATTCTTTTAGATCACAAGCTTCAATATTCCGCTTCAAAAGTTGCAAATTTTTTTTTTTGTGTAACGCCCTAGTGTACATACATGCATATCTTCATGTAGATTTCGGTTATTTTGTATGAGATGTTCCAGAATAGGTATGGCAAACGTTTTGGTTTTCTACAGTTTTGCCTACTGTTACAACATAATTTAACTGACAAAATTCAAATATCCTGCAGTTCGAAAGTTATGGGGGGAAGTATTATTTTGTATGGAAGGTACGAGAAGGGTTCGGCCGATGTAGTTCATATTCATTCCTGAGCCAGATTTTTATAAGCTAACATCTATCTCAAAATATATCTGTATTTGGGGTACTAACAAAAAATATTTGTATGTAAAACTATGAGGGTCAATTCGGTCATTTGTGTGGAAAGTACCAGTAGGGGCGTGTCAAAGGTTTTGGTTTTTTGCGTTTGTCTACTATTTCAAGATAACTAAACTGACTAAATTCAAATATCCTCCAGTTGTCCGTTTGGAAGTTATGGATATTAATTACATATTCAAAAATAGGTAATTTTGTATGGAAGGTACCAGAAGGGGTGGGGTTATTCTGCCCATTTACAATCCTATTACTTTATTTTTGAAAATATTAATACTGGTAAATTTTCATACGGATCGTGCTATACAGCCATACAGCCAGACAGACAATCATAGCTCAATCGTCTTAAAAAGTCACGCACTTTTTATGGGCTTCCAAAGATTTGGGGCCTCGGTGTCATTTCAGGCGCATATCTTGCAAACCGTTCATATTATGTTTACAATCTTCAAATGCTTCATTAACATCATACAGGGTAATCTTGTTACTCCACCAACATACAACGATTAGCTGTGTTCATTTACTTGCAAATTTGCAAAAATGTGTGCAAATTTTTACTGGATTGCGTTCATTTACTCCAAAAGTGCTGTAGATGAGAGCAAGAGAGCGTACAATTTTGACAGTTCAATGCTTAAAAGTTTGCAAATTTTGGTTTGATAAATTTTAGCCAAACAAAATTTGCAAGATAGAAGAACTGTTCGAAATTTGAATTTTGAATTGTCCAACTCCAAAATGGGTTCCATTGTTCCATCGGGGTCATTAGGGTCAACAATAAAAATCATATAAAAACACATCAGACACACATTTTTGCAAATTTTGCATGAAGAGAGCAAAATCGTTCTTACTCTCCCAAACTACAATCTTGCAAATTATTACTGGGAAAGTAAACGAACACAGCTTTTATCACGCAAGACCGCAGTAGAACAGGCATTTCAGTAATTACATCCAATTCGACAAACAGAAGTTACATCCGTGAACACTTTGTATTCTGTAACATTTCCTACAGTCTGGTCAGGTTATACGACCAAAAGTCCTATCTTTAACCGTTTACGTCCCACAAGCAGGCAAATAATTCATAAATATTTTAATTTAAAAACAGGCTAATTTTTAAACTCGAACATTTAACAATATCATTCATAGGGTGAGGGTATTTTTTTCCTGTATGATTTAAATATGTATTACAGTGTAATAGGACGTGCGTAAACCATAACCCCGCTAGTAACCGTCTGTTACTACAAAATGACTGTTTGGACAGCGAACGATTTGCGCATATACTAATGATGGGATACCCCCTACTCCACCTTGAGTTCAGTAAATAGGTTTAGTTAACTATAATTTCTAAAATAATTTATAAATTAGTGATATTGGCCAGATTTTCGACATATACAACATTGTTTTGATTCCTCGCTGAAAATTATAAAAATGAAACAGAAGTTCACAATACTAAATAGATCTAATTAACAACACTATAAACACGGATATTATACCTACTAATGTTAACTATTCAAAAGCATCATTAAAATAAAGTCGTAGAGAAAGATATCAACATAATTGGTTCACTTGTTTTTGTGTTCAACTTAAGTATTCATCCTTCAATTACATTGCGTTAGTTTATCAATTAACATCTCGCAGTAACGTTGACATGATATCAAGTTAAGTGCGTGCTCGTACTTGAGGTTCATTTATGATGTCGTTACTAGAATTGTTTTATCATTAGTATTATGCATACTAGAATACATACTCCAGGAATAACCCAGTGAAACTATAAACCAAAGCTTATTACAAACGCATAATCCTGTTGCGTACTACTTTAAGAAAAACCAGAAATGATGGCCATACCACTATGCTTGGCAGACAAACTTTTTTGTACAAATGGTGCTCTTCTCGGCATAAATTGTAAACAAACAATTTATCAAAAAAATATACCATTTGAAACGAGGTATAGTGTAACGTAAAAAAGGAAATGTGTTAGACGCCAAAATTCTTAAGACCAAATTCATTTCAGGTCTGTCTGGTTGTCTGAATGGCTGGTGGGCAGGATAACACGAGTAAACATCCACTGATCCTTATAAAAATTAATCAGTGCTAATATTGTGGTACATCTCTAACAAAATGGAAAGAAAATATTTCTCCAACAACTTCCAAACGGACAGTTGGATGACATTTATATTTCGTCAGTTAATTTATTTTAAAGAAATTTTAGGAGATTTTTTAATTTTCCAAATAGGATGGGTGGATACATAGGACGACAATTCTTGAACTGCCAAAACGTTTAATCTTCACTAAGTAAATAAGTTTAAGAATACGCGTATATTATTACTTGATTCTTGCTAATAAATTGTTGATTGGGCCTTTTATAGGATTTCGTTTAATTTTCAAGTGAATGTGAGGTTATCATTCATACTTACATCATAAACGTAAATCGTTGTATATTTATATTTTCTAAGTAAATATGTCAACAACTCATATCAAGAGATATGGGTGGGTACTTGCACTTGGTTTTTAAACCTACGCTTATATATATTTTTTTAATGGTTTTGTGTAGATGCTGATTAAGAAATTAAGGATTCGTTGAAATATCTGGCACGTGTACCCGAGTGGCAATTATATAATAAATTCCGCAAAGTATTACACCCGTTGCAATTTTAAACATATTAAAGACGTAGAGTAAATTATTTTATATTTGTTTTTAAGATATTGTTTACATTTAATATTCTCAACATAAATTACATTTCTTGTGGTTACTTTGTGAATTTTCTTTTGCATACCTATACCCTGAGGTTATACATATTTATTTTGATAATAGAATCAGTACAGAAATTTCAGTCAGGTTACAATAACTTGTCAACATATATATTTATATCTTAGTGTCTAAGTCACAGGCCGAAATGATTAGAGATATCCATTCGCTTCGATCTTGTGCGCACCGTCTTCAGTCAGTCCTATGTTACCAAGCAGCGTCAGTGATTCCTCCATCTGTCCTTTCAGCGTTGTCAGAGTGTCCCTTTTTTTGCGTCGTCCTTCGAAGTCTTGATAGAATATCTTTCGAGCTGGAGATTCCCCATCCATCCTCACGACATGGCCTTGCCAGCGTAAACGTTGCACTGTGATTCGCTTGATGTGGTTCAATTTCGTGGTATAACTAGTACAGCTCATGGTTCATCCCAATCCTGAACTCGCCGTTTACGCAAATAAAGGATGTCCCAACAAGAACGCAATTTTTAAATCTGGCAACATTCGAAGTGTCATTGTTTGACATTTGAACAATTGTTATTGTTTGCTAGTAGAAGGTACGAGGTTAGTAAAAATGGAGCGCTACACGAATGAACAACGCATTCTCATTGTGAAATTGTTTTACCAAAATGGAGAAAGTTTTGCGGGTACAGTTCGCAAATTGCGATCAATTTGGGGTCACAATAATGCTCCAAAAAAGTCAACTGTAAAGAGATTAATGCATAAATTTGTCGAAACTGGGTCTGTTAGTGATGTAAAGACAACAACGCGCCATCGACCAGGTCGATCGACCGAAAATGTCGCAGCTGTACGTCGCTGAGGCAGGTCAAGTGGAAACAATCAATGGTGTTCGGTATCGTGAATGATAACCAGTTTTGTCTTGCCTCGAATTGAAGAAATGAATGTGGAGGGCATGTGGTTCCAACAAGACGGTGCCAGAGAAACAATTCAATTGCTGCATCAGTCATTTCCCGGTCGTGTTATTTCGCGTTTTGGAGATCAGAATTGGCCGCCTAGATCGTGCGATTTAACACCATTAGATTTTTTTCTTTGGGGTTTTTTGAAGTCGATGCTTTACGCGAATAAGCCGACGACGACTCAAGCCTTAAAAGAGGAAATTGGACGCTGCATTAATGAAATACCACAGCATTTATGCGAAACGGTCATTGAAAATTTCATTAAAAGATCGCGTGCATGCCAGCAAAGCCGCGGCGGCCATCTGCACGATATATTGTTCCATACATAACCTCATTCTGTCTACTTTACGATATAAAAAAGTTTCACGATTTTTTTTAAAATATCTGTGTTTTATTTAAAATTTAAAAATTGCGCTCTTGTTGTGACACCCTTAAGGTCTATATTTTGCGGAGTATTTTTCTCTCAAACACCGCCAGATGATCTGCATCCTCCTGTGTAAGCACCCAAGATTCCGAGGCATACAACAGTACCGGTAAAATTTGGTGGTTTGGTTTGGTGGTTTGAGATAGAGTTGTGTTTATGAAGTGGTCGCGTAACCCAAAGAAACACCTGTTTGCGAGCACTTAAAAAAAAACTTCATTTCCCTTCATACCCATGAATGAGGCATGGGATAGCTTTCCGCGTTGTTGCGAATTAATACGCTTTCTATTTTAGATTCATAACTACGGCACCTACTTTTTATCGACGAATGTGAGCGTCGCTGTTTGAGAAGCTTTTAGTAGACATGCCGATTGACCTGACACTTATACTGCGACGATGCTGTCGACAACATCGGGAATGCCGGCAATGAAAGAAAAATGTAGATGACTGGAAGCGGGAATCGAACCCAAGATCTCCCGCATGGTAGTCGCGTATTTTAACCACTATGCTACTGCGGGTCGAGCACTATTCTCTGTTTTATTTCAAGGCTGACAGTGCTGTTTTTGTCCATGGCGGTATAAATTCATCCACTACTTTAAAGCAATAGTTCTCAACAGATAAGAATGCAGCTGTTACCTCTCGCATTGTCCGACCGATAATGTCGTTATCATCGACATATGCAAGCAGCATGTGGCTCTTATTAAATATGGTGCCAGACATGTTAACCGCTGCTTTCCTTAACATCTTCTCCATCACTATGTTGAACAGTATACATGACAACCGTCACCCTGTCTAAGACCTCTCGTCGTATCGAATGGTGCAGATAGATCCTTGCCAATCCGAACAGAGGATTTGGTATTCGTAATATCGAACTCAGACATGGCTTCGTATAGTCGATGCCTGATGGGACTACCTAAGGTAGCTTTGTAATCGACAAAGAGGCGGCAAGTGTCGATTTGCTTCTCATGGGTTTTCTCCAGAATCTGCCGTAGTGTAAATATCTGATCCGTCGTGGATTTGCCTGGTCAAAAGCCGCACTGATAAGGTCCAATCAGGTTTTCCACAATTGGCTTTAGACCTTCACATAGTACGCTACACAGGACCTTATACGCAATCGGTAATCGCAAATTTCACGGTAGTTTTTACACCTTTTTTGTAGATAGGACATAGCACACTGAGATTCCAATCCTCTGGCATGCTCTCCTGGAGCCAAATATTCTCTATGAGCTGTTGCATGCCTAAAACAAGCTCATCTCCACCCGCCTTAAACAACTCAGCTGGAAGACCATCAGCCCAAGCGGCCTTGTTGTTCTTTAGGCGGGATATGGCAGTTGTTATCTCAGCTTGGCTCGGAGGTGGACACTCGATGTTATCATTTCGGATTGGTGCACAGTAGACCGGGTCGGTTCCCATACAAAATTTTTTTTTCTCCAAAGTCGAGGGCAAATTTTAAAGATCACCTCGAGACAACTTCAAAAAAAAAAATTTTTTTCCTCCCCCACCCCCGGAAAAACAGCCAAAATCGTTTTTTTATCACACCTTTTTTGTTTGTGGCTCAATCTTGAAATCAAATCATCGGTGTATAGGTTTCGACAAGTACTACATTTGTCCTATAGATGTCGCTGACATACGATATCATTTTGTAATGATGGTTTTATTTAGAGCAATTTCTACCCCTAAAATATAAAAATATTTTTTACTAGGATTAAAGCCCTTTAAAAACCAAGAACTTTTTGCTTTGAAAGTATACAGTTTTATTCAAAAACAAAAAAGTTACGAATGATAAGATGTATCTACAGCATCAACAAAAACATTTTTTTATGTTGTTTGCATTATTATCACAAATTATTGCATACTTTAAAGCGCTGATACAAAATATTTATAAAAATGATTCCATACTTTGTAGCTCAAATTGTTTTTCATTTTGATTAGTTATTCCAAGCGCTGATTCACTTAAATTTCGCACAAATGTTCAGTTTTGCAAATTGCATGGGAAGAATACAAGTGCATAATTATGTCTATATTTTATTATTAACTAGTGGACCCGGCAATGCTTCGCAATTGCATACTTGACGGATACTTATAATGTGTTCAGCTTGCTTAGTTAAGTTTCGATCTTGTACGCTCTATAAATAATTCGTTACCCCAAGTTACTGCTTAGCCTGAATGAACAAACAACGTCTCACTAACCGAAATTAAAAAATCCATTTACAAATTTCTATCTATAGCACCAAGTACTATCTGTATACGAATATTACCTTATATAGCCCTAACACATTTTTCCCATGTTCCCTTCGACCCACCGATCAGAAATAAAATGTTCGGCTTCATATTAAGGCTGAGCGAAAATAAATATTTTGTCGGTAAATTCATTTCTGAATTGGCGATTACCATAGAGGCTCATTTACACTACTGACATCATTGTCGATTTCCCTTCAAAATGTATCATCATCGTGTATATGGCTGTTTTGTCAGAGTTTACCGACATAATTTTTTATGACGAATTTAATACAACAAACTGACTTCGTGTAAAAAGTCCTTAAACTTAAAAACAATCGTAGTTAAGAAGAAACCAGTTTAGCCCTTGCTTTTTGCATCAACAACGGTACTTTTTGATACAACAAAAATAATTTTTGGCTCAATTTAAGAACTTTTTGGTACAATAAAAGTACTTCAATTGTGTAAAATTAAACTTATTAGTACAATTAAAGTACTTTTAGGTACAATAAAAGTAAACTGTGGTAAAATTAATTGTTATTTTTGTGTACAATAAACGTACTTTTTAATGCAATAAGTTGGACTTTTTGATACCATAAATGTACTTTTTTGTACAATAATAGTACTTTTTGGTGTAATCAATTGCACTTTTTGTACTTTGTACTTTTATGTACAATAAATTGTAATTTTTGATACAAATAAAGTACATCACTGATTGAGTATAACAATTTCGTCGGTAAATTTGAACTTGAAGTGCCGAGAGCTGTCTGTACCAAATTGTATCTCTCTGTGGCAAAATTACAGTTTCAACAAAGTTTTTTCACGCCCACTACGCTCATTGGGTCCAACATTTAAATTTCGTCTGCTTATTCATATTCGTGTTGTCGAGTACTATCTAGGTATCAGTTGTAATTCCTTAGCTCTTAAAAAAGTTTTACCACGCCCACTCTGCCCATTGGGCCAACATTTAAATTTCGTCTGCATATTCATATTCGTGTTGCCGAGTACTACCTGGGTATCAAATTTTATCTCTCTAGCCCTAAAAACTTTTTTCCACGCCCACTACGCCCATTGAGTCCAAAATTAAAATTTCGTCTGCATATTCATATTCGCGTTGTCAAGCACTGTATGAGTATAAAATTGTGTCTCTCTAGCTCTAAAAAAACGTAGCCCATTGGGTCATTAATTTAAATTTCGTCTTCATATTCATATTCGTTCCGAGTACTATCTGTATATCAAATTTTATCTCCCTAGCTCTAAAAATATGTTTTTTAACGCCAACCACTCCCACTGGTTCAAAATTAAAATTTCGTATGCATATTCAAATTCGCGTTGCCGAGTACTACCTGTATATCAAATTTTATCTCCCTATCTCTAAAATTATGTTTCGCCACGCCCACTCCGCCCACTGGTTCAAAATTAATATTTCGTCCGCATATTCATATTCGTATTGCCGAGTACTATCTGTGTATCAAATTTTATCTCCCTAGCTCTAAAAACATGTTTTGCCACGCCCACTCCGCCCACTGGTTCAAAATTAAAATTTCGTCCGCATATTCATATTCGTATTGCCGATTACTATCTGAGTATAAAATTTTATCTCTCTAGCTCTAAAAAAAGTTTTGCCACGCCCACTCCGCCCATAGGGTAAAAAATTACAAAATATATAGCCTATAGTAATTTCCATATAGTACACTAACTACCTTCCAAATTTCATTGAAATCGGTTCAGCCGTTTAGACGTGATTGAGCAACAAACATACAAACAAACAAACAAACAAACAGACAGACATTCACATTTATAATATTAATAGGATGTTTCCATTTTGCACCAGATATCTTTATAATTTCGTTGCTTGAATATTGGTGACGCTGAATATCTTCAACCGCATGTTTGAAAACACTGTTTGCGCTAAAAAGTATGCAATAACTTGTATTTAATTTTTTCCAACCGCTAAGAAGTATGCAATAGTTTTCTGTAATAATGCAAACAACAGGAAAAAATATTAGTGTTGATGCTGTAAATACATCTTTTCATACGTAACTTTTTTGTTTTTGAATAAAACTGTATACTTCCAAGGCAAAATGTTCTTGGTTTTTAAAGGACTTTAATTCTGAGAAAAAATATTTTTAGATTTTAGGGGTAGAAATTGCTCTAAATGAGGCCATCATTACAAGATGATGTCGTATGTCAGCGACATCTATAGGACAAATGTAGTACTCGTCGAGACCTATACACCGATGTCTTTGATTTTACGATTGAGCCACAAACAAAAAAGGTGTGATAAAAAAACGATTTTGGCTGTTTTTCCGGGGGGTGGGGGAGGAAAAAAAAATTTTTTTTAAAGTTGTCTCGAGGTGATCTTTAATATTTGCCCTCGACTTTGGAAATTTTTTTTCGCGACCCGGTCTAGTGCACAGTCTTTATCCGCCAAGTTTTCACACATCAATAGGCTGCAGAAGTGATCTTTATATATTCTCAGTACGCTCTCGGAGTCAGTAACGAGATGACCATCCTTGTCTTTACAGGAGTGAAGACCTGTTCCATTTACCCCACCATTTTTTTGCTGGTAGAATTTTCAGGCTTCACCTCTGTTTCTGTATTCTTCAATGTACACATTATTCCGCTCCTTCACTCGTTTTTTCGTTAAAAGAGTCAAATCGCCTCCCGCGTCTTCTTGTACTTTTCATGAACAACTCACGTTACCATTGGCTGCAGTTTGGCCCTGCATGCAGCATATTGTTCCCAGGTGGTAATGTGGCAATCGTCATCGTACCAGGCATTATCGTTTAAGGGCTTCACGTACCTCAGTACTGACCGCCCAGTCCTATCCTTGTCTTTCTAGGAGGGAAGACCTGTTCCATTTACCCCACCATTTTTTTGCTGGTAGAATTTTCAGGCTTCACCTCTGTTTCTGTATTCTTCAATGTACACATTATTCCGCTCCTTCACTCGTTTTTTCGTCAAAAGAGTCAAGTCGCCTCCCGCGTCTTCTTGTACTTTTCATGAACAACTCACGTTACCATTGGCTGCAGTTTGGCCCTGTATGCAGCATATTGTTCCCAGGTGGCATTGCGGCAATCGTCATCGTACCAGGCATTATCACGTACCTCAGTACTGACAGCCCAGTCCTATCCATCGAGTGGGCAATATATTGCCATTGCGCGCTGGTTTTTTTGGGAGTTGGAGCACCACGAGTGAGTTGGTTGGAATAGGCGTTGGCTATCTCCGCGGTCTGTAGTTTAGCGATGTTCAGCTTTCTCTGTGCCTGAATGCGCAGGTTTTTTGCCCTGCTTAGCCTAGTACGTACCTTCACTGCAGTGAGTTGGTAATCCGAGTTGATGTTCGCACCCCTGAACACTCGTACGTCTAAGACACTTGACGTGTGCCTTCCATCGATTACCACGTGATCAATTTGGTTTCTTGTTACTTGATCGGGAGATATCCACGTTGCCTTGTAAATGTTTTTGTGGTCAAATTGTGTGTTTGATTTAATTACCATATGTGACCCGGCAAGTTAAAAGGGACCTATGCTCAGAAAATAAGTATTGGAGAAAAACGACTTTGAAGTTAAAAAGTTGATTGATTTTTATCAAAAGTGTCTAATTTGAAGCTAATTTCTGCCAAAACTAATGCAGCTAGAAAGCTGTGGTTTGTTGCATTAGAAAGTGCGTGTTGTCTACTATAAGAATCACCAAAAAAGTAAAAATCGATTTTTTTGACCCATAGGTCCCTTTTAACTTACCGGGTCACATATGATATAATTTGCCAACAAATGTAATACATATCTCTGGCCATATGGTTATTTTGTATGGGAGTACTGAACACGTCTTTAATGGTACCAAATCATTGGGAATATATTAATTTTCGGGACATTGGCTAATCTGTATTGGAGGCACCAGCTGGGGTATGTCAAATTCAGTGTACTTACATAAAGAACTATGGGGGCAATTTCGGTCATTTATATGCAATGTAACAGAAGATGTTTGGCTACTATTACAGGAAACTAACTGGCGAAATTTAAATATCGTCTAGTTTCCCGTTTAAAAGTTATGGAAGAAATATTAAATTTTTCAAAAATAGGGAGGTACCAGATGGTGTCAGTCGATATAGTCCATATTCATTCCTGAGTAAAATTTTTATAAGTGTACATCATTCACAAAATATTGCTGAGTTCAGGGTATTTACAACATCCATCCACAAAATATTTTTATTTATTATATTTTTATTACACAAAATATCAGCGTCATATATTTATTTCATTTAATGTTTTCTCAAATAACTTTACTAATACTTAAATTTTTCTATTCGCTACAGATTTCTATCATTGTCAACTACCAACTTGTGATTTCCCACAAACCGCAGACAACAACCAGCGTCATATTATCAATTTGTGAACGATTTCCAGAGTCAGATGAAACAATGCTAAATGATGCCACAATACAATACAAATAAATAGTTTAACCAATTACACTATTAGATTATGTCTTATTTTAATTTATGTTTACATATATTATTATAGAAAAAAAATCTATTATTATATCAGATAGATGTTTTTATAGCGATATTTTGTGAAGTATTAATTATTATTTTTTTGTATTATATTAGTTTGTACGTTTTTAAATAAATATATATTTTTGTGATAACTTAAAATTTGGAGAAAAAAAAAACAAAATGTTCAATATTACCAATTCTTTCCAGCTGGAAAAAAGCTTTTTCTCTTTTGCCGAAAAAAGACGAAACGAAGATCTCAGTTGTTCTTGAGTTCTTGACGTGAGTGGACGTTTAATAAGAAAGTGCGGAAAATTCTTAAATGCCTTCGTGTATTGCACGTTGTGTCGCATAGTTTGTGTTTTTTGTCATGTCGTCATTTTAAAAATAGAATTATCAATTTATAACAAACAAACAAAAATACTTATAAATAAAGACGAAAATTTTTTGGAAAATCCATGTACAAAATGGGAATTTTCATTATGAATAACAAATTTTTATTTATTTTGTTCGTAACAACTCTCAATGCAGTACAAGGAGCGTATGATTACGGCAACAATTTTAATGCTCCTCCTCCATCAGGTTATAAAATACCTTTGGGTAAGTAAAATGTAAATGTAAACAAATATAAACAGTTAGAGAGTATCTCGATGTGATTAAATATGTAATTTATCGTGAAAAAGTAATCAGATGTTAATGTTTCTGTAAAGCAATACCTATTTTTTATAAGGAACTAGTGGGCCCGGCAATGCTTCGCTATTGCATATTAACTTGTAATATATTTCACATTTAGGTCTACAAAGTACTTTGAAAACGGTACTTTAGCTCTACAATAATATGTTGAGTTTATTTACTTATGTAATTTATTTAAAGTAAATCCTTAACATTAAATTTTACCAATTAAGATGTATTGTCGTAAATGCTAATAAAAAGTTCATCAGCAAAGTCATATCTATAGTGCCGACATGTAGATAAAGTTTTTTCTGTATGTAGGGCAAAAAACCACTTCTTCCACAAATCGGAAACAGGCATTCCTCTAAATATCAAAATTATTTAGTTTGATCCGTAGTAGCGTGAACCATCTGTATACTAACTATCTCTTTGGTCATAAAAAACATTTTTGTTATGCCTTCTCCTATTGTCCGCAAATGAAAACTCCGTTTGAAGCTTCATGCCTTTGGCCATAAGAACTTCTTTTGTCATGTCTTCTTCTCACGCGGATCAATAATATTCCCGAATACTATCTTTGTATTGACCTCGTATTACCATTTTTTGGGATAATTCGGTCACCAATGTTTGGCTTAACAAAGTGATGGTCTCACGCGCTGTATGGCATTTTACACCGTCGTATTGGAACCATTTCTCCTTCAAATAATGTGCAATGACATGATAAATACAAAAATCTATTGATCGCCCACTGGCTCTAGTTCTTCTATCAGTTGGATTTTATATGAATGTGGGCCAAGATCTTTCCTCAGCATTTGCAGAGACCGAGTTGCTAAGAAAGACGTCGGTTCGAAAAGAAAGTCTATCACACTTCATTAGCACAAGGGAACAAAATTGAACTTTTTGAGTGTTGTTTGGAATTCTATAGCTATTTTTTACTAATTTGAGGTCGCTGATTTTAAATCTAATCTCCATTTTTCTCTATCAGCTCGAATTTTTAAGTTACAGGTGCTAATCGTATTTCCGCCTATTTTCCAAAAAATTATAGTTAAAAAAATCATAATTTTTTTTTCATAAGCCGGATTTTAAAATTTTGTTTTTTTTTTAAAAGATATCGTTGTTACCTTTGAAAAAAATCAAATTTTTTAATATCACAAAAAAAAAATGACTGAGTAAAGGCTCTTTTATTAAAAAAAAAAAAAAAAAATTACAAAAAAATTACACATTTTAATTTTCTTCACGCTGAAAGTTAATCGGTTGGGGGCAAATTGTTCTTTTTATTAGCTTTATTGAATATCATATTAAAGTAGCTTTCTAAAACATGTATGTACGTAATAATTGATTGAAAATTGAATGAGTTATGCTAAGTTCGGTGATAACAGATTTTTCGATTTTTTTTGTTTCTACCCAAAAAAAAATAAAATTTTGTATTTTTAAAAATTATGACAAATTTGCAAATTTATTTATAGTTTAATTTATAGTTTTGCCTCCTAGTACAATATTAATTAACTGACCAAATTTAATTAATCGGCAGGTTTCAATTTGGAAGTTAAGGGAGAAATATTAATTTTCCAAAAATAGGTCATTTTGTATGGGAGGTACCAGAAGGGGTGATCCGATATAGTGCAAATTCATTCCTGATTCATATTTTCATAACCGTAAAACTTACGCATAGTTTGACTGAATTCAGTGTACTTACAAAAAAGATATGTATGTAAGACTATTGGGGTGAGTTCGGTCAATTGTATGGGAGGTACCAGAAGGGGTATGGCAACGGTTTCGTTTTTTTTAGGGTTTGTCTACTTTTGCAAGATAAATAAACTGACCAAATTTAAATATCCTCCGGTAGTCTGTTTGGCAGCTATCGAAGATATATTAATTATCCAAAAATAGGTAATTTTGTATGGGAGGTACCAGAAGGGGTGGGGCTATTACGCCCATTTACAATCCTATAAGTTCGTTTCAAAAAATATTAATACTGATAAATTTTCATAACGATCCGTTAAGGTTTGCTCGAGTTACACTTTCACAAACATATTAATAAATTTTATTTCTGTATGGAAATCGCGATTTTTGTAAATTTAGTTATCTCAGTAAATTGTTGACAAAATCAAAAGTTGTGCACAGATTTCAATGAAATATAGCTCATTTGATTCAAACTATATTAAACTAAATGTTTTAAGACCAACACTGTGATTTTTGTTGCATTATTTTTTTTTATGAATTTTTAACAAACAAAAATTTTTTTTTTTGTAAATTTTTTGTTTTTTTTTTTTACAACTACAAAGATATCTCTGAAACCACTGGGCCAAATTAAAAACAATGAAGGCACGGTTTAAAGATAATTTTGTTGACGAGTTTAAGTTTTTTTTTTAATTGAATATGGTGAACCGTTTTCAAGTTATTTAAATATTTGTAGTGGAAGTACCTTAGTTTTGGAAATAACGGTATATCGCGAAAAGTCGAGCTGATACGAAAAAACCAAGTGCAGATTTGGATTCAGCGTCCCAAATTACCTTTAAAACAATATTCAGTTCTTTAACAACAAATACCTTGTTCCCTTGTGTAGTATGACAGCTAGATTTACACTTATACCTATCAGAAGTTCTATATGTCAAGAAAAATACCCCATGCTCAGGTTATTTACAATTGTTTGCTAATGTTACCTCTGATATACTATACAAATTTAACCTTTGTAGTATAACTACAATGAATATTGCTTAATTTTTCTATCTATATGATTTATTACCGATTCGCTCTCCTGAAAGTAATTAAAAAATACATACCAGTAAAGTAAATTAAAAAAAATATCACTATTTTAGTCTGCGCTTCCTCAACTGCCTGGTGTACAGACCATTATTTGATACAGTTAAAAGTTAATTATTGAAGTGCGTGGGCAGCGCCTCGGCACTTTTAACTTCTTTAGTTCGAAATAGCCTGATCATTACGGCGAATCAATTAGTTCGCGTCAAAAAAAACGTGTTAATCGTATATCAGTATTGGAATGTACGAAGAATTCTTAGAAAATTTCACTCAGAAACTATATGTCTAAAATCAATTCATAGTTCGCGCTGAGAAGCATAAAGATTTCAGGTAGAGATATTTTTTTTAGCAATGAGCAATATTTCAGTTACTTCAGACCTATGGGCCCCGGCTCTAATTTTTACCTACCATTCCAATGTTTGGAGACCAAGACGAAAAGAATAGTATATTTTTGATTTTTCATTTAGTTTGTTGGGAAGTCAGTTTTACGCAGAATATATATCTGAAGTTTTCGGTTTGTGCTCATTTAAAAACAAAAAAATCTTTATTTAAAATATTCATGCTTTCCAACGCGAGCTAGGAATTGATTTTAGACACAAAGTTTTCTTAAAATTCATCGTAGATTCCGATTTTGGTTACGATTTTTGCGAATAAAAAAATTGGCCCACCTTACTGTTCATATCTCTAGGCGAACAGCAATATACTGTGGAATTTTGACAGTTTTAACCGTTTGTTTTAAAAAGGGTGTGGAACAGCCCATTTCCACACTTACTGTAATTCATACTGCAACAACAACATATGTAACAAATCTCATCTTCATACCTCTGATAGTTCATGAAATATAGCCCTTTTAATTTTCAAGTTGAATGGGCTGTGCCACGCCCCTTTATCCAATCACAACCAAATATAGCCTGGGACTATCAACAGGTCAACAGTACCACTTGGTAAATTTTTCGTATCAATCGATCTATTGCCGTTAGAGCGATTTTTGAAAAGAGGGTGTGGCACCGCCCACTTCCTCCCTGGATGTAATTAATACTTCTCCAACAACATATATACCAAATCTCATCTTCATACCTCTGATAGTTCATGAGATATAGCCCTATCGATTTTCAAGTTGTATGGGCGGTGCCACGCCCCTTTATCCAATCACAACCAAATATAGCCTGAGACTATCTACAGGTCAACAGTACTTCATGGTAAAAGTTTTGTATCAATCGATCCATTAGAAAAGGCGTTAGAGCGATTTTTGAAAAGGGGGCGTGGTACCGCCCACTTCCATCCTGGCTGTAATTAATACTACTCAAACAACATATATACCAAATCTCTACTTCATACCTCTGATATTTCATGAAATATAGCCTTTTTAATTTTCAAGTTGTATGGGCGGTGCCACGCCCCTTTATCCAATCACAACCAAATATAGCCTGAGACTATCTACAGGTCAACAGTACCTCATGGTAAAAGTTTTGTATCAATCGATCCATTAGAAAAGGCGTTAGAGCGATTTTTGAAAAGGGGGCGTGGTACCGCCCACTTCCATCCTGGCTGTAATTAATACTGCTCCAACAACATACATACCAAATCTCATCTTCATACCTCTGATATTTCATGAAATATAGCCTTTTTAATTTTCAAGTTGTATGGGCGGTGCCACGCCTCTTTATCCAATTACAACCAAATGTAGCCAGGAACTATCTACAGGTCAACAGTACTTCATGGTAAAATTTTTGTATCAATCGGTCTATTAGAAAGGCCGTCTGAGCGATATTTGAAAAAAGGGGCGTGGCGCCGCCCACTTTTTGAAAAAATAAAACCTTTTAAACCATCCGGAAGCTATAGCGAACAAAACAAAAAAAAAATTTTGGAAATCGGTCCAGCCGTTTTTGAGTTTTAGCGAGACAATTGCACAGCAATTCATTTTTATATATAAGATAATAGAGAGCTGGTGAATCTTGGCGTAAATTGGTTATATGTTGTTCATATACGCAAAGGTGTTTTTATACCCTGACCCTAGGAGATGGAGGTATATATCATTTGATACGAGAACAGTACAGAAATTTCAGTCACGTGAACTGACTGATTGATACCCTTAACCTAGGTACGATATTGTTTTACTCTGGAAATTAACATATATGTGAATGAAAATACTAATACACTGGAGAGCAGAAAATTATACGCTCCACTGTCTTTCGATGCAGATGTACTTAAGGGGTCATAATCCCAAAACAGAACATGAGGAATGAAAAAGAATCAAAAACTACACTTTTACATCCAACAATTACAAAATTGTATTTAGCTAAGTTTATGTTTTTTGCATTTCTTTACATTTTGGGGTGATCATGCATTAAACATTTAAACGCAGTGGTTTTTAATTACGAAATAAAACTTTTTTATTTAAACAAAAACCAAATTTAAATAAAATTAAAAAAAAACACGCTTGAATGACTTTCGATCTTACTGTTTTTCAGTGTTTTTCGTGGTTGGACCTTATAAGGAGTCCCAAGCCGCTATTACTGCCGTTTTTAGCTCTGCAACGCTATTGTGTTGACTGTGGTTGGAGTAAATTTTATGAACAAGTATGCTCCATACATTTAGCTCCTGGTTTCGCTTCAAGAAGGGCAATAAATTAATTTTCAATATATCTCGTTGGAGTTCATACTCCTCGGGGTAATGCGGCAGATTGGAAATGCCAGCCCAAAAATTATTTTTCAGAGAAATCTCCCAATTTTTTCGAATTAACCAATAAATACAAAATATTAAAAGTAAAATATTTTCAATGTAATATTTGGATTTGTCTACTATTAAAAGATAACTAAAGGATTAATTACACAATGCAACAAATTTTTGATCCCGGCTTCTAATGATCCTTACGTAAAATTTCACGCTGAATTCAAATCTGCTCTCAGATATGTCGATATCGTCGAATTTCCATTTTTAGTGTTTTGAAAAAAGGTAGGGCTACTAAAATGCAATTTTCTCTAGTTTTAGTTCACCGATGTTTGCAAACTGTCACGAAAATAAAATATAATAAAATTAGTTCTTATAAAAACGATAGCTGTTTAAAATCCAATCATAAATGACGAAGTTATGGCACTTCAAAGTAAAATTTTTGTTTTGTTTGTTTTCGCTGCCTTTAATTAAGTTTTTTTCCGTATTTCCGTTTCCGGTTTCAGACAATTACATGATAGATTAAAATCTTACAAAAATTTTTTGCTTTTGGTCATCAAAATCGGATAAAAAATACTTCCGCAATTGCAGCATTCGGTGAAATAACCCAATTTTTATTTAAATATTCCTATGTGACTTGTTTAACAAAAAACGTAGAGTTATATTTCGGAGGGCAAGCAAAACAACAATTACTACTACTCTCAAGATGAGGTATTTGTACTTAATTTTGAATACAGCGTTTATTCTTCATACGATTTTGATGACCAAGGGCAAAAAATGTTTGTAAGATATTATTCTATGATGTAGTTGTCTGAAACCGGGGTGATTTTTACGGAAACGCGGAAAAAACTTAATGAAAGGCAGCGAAAACTTGAAAAATCATCTAAAAAATTTAAATTTGAAGTGCCATAACTTCGTCATTTATGATTGAATTTTAAACAGCTATCGTTTTTTTAAGAAACACTTTTATTATCTTTTATTTTCGTCACATCGGTGAACTATAACCAGAGAAAATGGCATTTTAGTAGACTTACCTTTTTTCAAAACACTAAAAAAATGGAATGGATATCTCTAAAACTGTTCTACTTTCCACATATCTGAGAGCAGATTTGAATTCAGCGTGAAATTTTACATTAAAATCAATTATTAAATGTCCCGGATACAGAAAATTTTGAAATTTTGTGACATAGTGTAATAAAGGCGACGTGTTATGCACTAAGTATCTTTAGACATAATTTTTTATAGAACTTTTTAGACGATTAGGCCATATCTGCCTCTCTGGCTAGTGTTTCTGTTTCTTATTAAGATTCGAAAGTGTTAATATTTTCCAATCTAAAGTAATGGGATTGTAAATGAGCTGAATATCCCCAACCCTTCTGATACCTCCCATACAAAATAAACTATTTTTTGATGAAAAATATTTCTTCCATAGCATTAAAAGGGACCACTGGGGGATATTTGAATTTAGTCAGTTTAATTACACCCCTTCTGGTACCTTCCATAATAATGACCGAATTGACCATCATAGTTTTGAATAAATATTTTTTTGTAAGTACACTGAATTGAGTCAAATTTTGGGTATGATGTACGCTTATGGAAATTTGACTCAGGAATGAATATGGGCTATATCGGCTGACCTCTTCTGGTACCTCTCATACAAAAAAATTCCGAATATAAAACTATAGGATATTTCAATTTGATCAATTAAATTATCCTATAATAGTTACCACTTACTTAGCAATCTTACTTACTTACTTAGCTGGTACTTCTATGCAATCCCAGTGGATTATATACCGCACGTAGAAAAATATTATAAGCGCCTCGATCTTCTGCGCTTCTTCTCCAGTTACTCACACCGAGTTCTGTAAGGTTCTCAGCAACCTGGTCTTTCCACCGGAGTTTAGGTCGCCCTCTTCTGCGCCGTCCATCGAGTTCATTGTCGAAGACTTTTCGAGCTGGAGCATTTTCGTCCATGCGTACAACATGACCTAGCCAAAGCAACCGTTGCACCTTAATGCGTTTGACCACGTCAATGTCAGTGTACAGTTCGTACAGCTCATGATTCATACGACGCCGATACTCTCCGTTAACGATGATGGGCCCATATATTTTACGGAGTATTTTTCTCTCGAATACCGCCAGAACCGATTCATCCGCTTGTGTCATAACAGAGGATTCTGAACCGGACATCAAGACAGAAAAACCAGCATCTGGTATAGCTGGATTTTTGTTCGTCGAGAGAGGGCTCTGTCATTGAATCGCTTCCTTAGTCCGTAATAGCGTTTATTAGCAAGCAGAATTCTTCTCCGAATTTCGAGGCTGACATTATTTGTTTTGTTGATGGCGAAGCCTAGGTAGATAAAATTATCTACCACCTCGAAATTATAGTTGTCAACGTTCACTCAGTTTCCCAAACGAGTAGATTCTTTGTTCTTCGAACTAATAAATTCGTTTTGTCCTCGTTCACCGTTAGACCCATTTTCGCTGATTCCTTCTGTTTACCTGAGAAGGCTGCAGTCACATCCCGCAGTTTTCGACCGATGATGTCTACGTCATCAGCGTACGCGAGTTGCGTGTGGCTTTTGTTAAATATCGTGTCACTCGTGTTTACTGCAGCTTTCCACATTATGATCCCCATCACTATGTTGAAGAGGTGACACGTTAGGCCGTCGCCTTGTTTTAGGCCTCGTCTGGCATAGAATGGCTCCGTAAGGTCCTTGCCAATCTTCACTGAAGACTTCGTGTCAGTCAGCGTCATTCCGCAAAGACGTATCAGCTTCGCTGGAATACCAAACTCAGCCATGGCTTCAAGTAATTTCTGCCGTATCGGGCTGTCGAAGGCAGCTTTATAGTCGACAAAAAGATGGTACGTGTCGATCTGTTTCTCTTGGGTCTTTTCCAGGATTTGCCGAAGTGTGAAAATCTGGTCAGTTGTTGATTTTCCAGGTCTAAAGCCACACTGATAAGGCCCGATCAAGTAGGATAACACTGGCTTTAGTCTTTCACATAGCACACTCGTCAGGACCTTATATGCGATTGGTAAAAGGCTGATCCCGCGGTAGTTGGAGCACACACTTGGATCACCTTTTTTCAGCACAGGACATAATACGCTTATGTTCCAATCGTCGGGCATGCACTCTTTAAGCCAAACTGTGCGCAAGAGCTGGTGCATGCTCGTTATCAACTCCTCGCCACCGGACTTGAAGAGCTCTGCGGGCAGACCGTCGGCACCGGCTGCTTTGTTGTTTTTCAGCCGCGATATTGCTCTTCTTACCTCGGCTTGACTTGGTGGTGGGCAATCTAAGCCGTCGTCGACAATTGGCGTGATAACTTCACGTGCGCTGCCTTCTGGAACCAGCAGTTGCTGGAAGTGTTCTCTCCATATGTGCAGCACACTTTGCGTATCCGTGACCAGATTTCCATCACTGTCCTTACAGGTGGGGAGGCCATTACCGTATCCATTTGCTCTTACTTTCTGGTAAAATTTTCGGGCCTCACCTCTATCCCTGTATCGCTCTATATCTTCGTTCTCCCGTTCCTTCATCTGACGTTTTTTTCGCCTAAATAGCTGTCTCGCCCGTTTTACTTTCTGCTTATGCCGTTCCCTAACAGCACGGGTTACAATTGGCTGTAGCGTTGCCATATAAGCAGCATCCTGTTCCTCAGACGCTATGCGACATTCTTCATCGTACCAGGATTCGTCTGAGCGCCGCTTTTCACATCCTAGCACGGTTGTTGCGGCGGTTGCCATGGAATGCGCAATATGCTGCCACTGTGTATCGGGAACGTCAGAAGTAGAGGCGTTGTGTCGTAAAAGTTGGGAGAGTTGGTCGGAGTAGGCAGTAGCTATCTCTGGGGTTTGCAGCTTCGCAGCTTTCTTTGTGTTTGGTTACGTGCGTTTTTCGCTCTGCTCAATCTTGTGCGAACCTTGGCTGCAACCAGGTAATGATCCGAGCCAATATTAGCACCACGGATCACACGCACGTCCATGACACTAGATGCATGCCTGCCATCAATTACCACATGTTCAATTTGATTTTTGGTGTTTTGATCGGGGGATAGCCAAGTTGCCTTGTGGATATCTTTGTGCTGGAATCTGGTTCCACTAACTACCATGTTCTTTCCCGCTGCGAAGCTAACCAGCCTAAACCCGTTGTCTGACGTGTTGGTATGCAGGCTGAATTTACCGATCGATGGACCAAGAACATCTTCCCTTCCTATTTTTGCATTAAAGTCTCCCAGAACAATTTTAATGTCGTGGCCAGGGCAGCGGTCGTATGTTTCCTCTAGGCGCTCGTAAAATGCATCTTTAATCTCATCATCTTTGTCTTCCGTCGGGGCGTGTACACAAATCAGCGTGAAGTAAAAATATTTCGCCCGGATGCGAATGGTGGCTATTCGGTCACTTACAGGGTTAAACCGCGAGACCAGGTGTCGAAGTCTCTTGCCGACTATGAAACCACATCCAAATTCGTGTCTTTCTGCATGGCAGCTGTAAAAGATGTCACAGTTCTTTCGTCGTGTGCATCCCTGTCCCGTCCATCTCATTTCCTGTATGGCGGTGATGTCAGCCTTGTATTTGTCGAGGACATCCGCCAGTTGGACATCCGCAATCAGTCATCAAAAAAAATTTTATAGTTTGATTTTGGTGTGGTTCACTCCCGAGTTTATAACCCTAAAATTGTGTCATAGTGTTATTTCATAACATATTTTTACCCAGGTTTCATAAGTGATGTCAATTCGGAATTATTGCGTCAAACATTTGAGTTTGCCATAAAGACCATAAATGATGATCTGCCGGTGCCTTTGATGGGACAGGATCAGCAAATCGACTATGGCAATTCCATGCAAGGGGTTCGAGTTCTTTGCGATATGATGCAGGTTTGTATAAATGACCAACGAAATTAACAATATGGTTTTCTAAAAACTATTTCATTTACTTCAGAGCGGTGTTGGAGGCATATTTGGTCCCACGGCAAAGACAACTGGTCACCATCTGATGAGCATTTGTGACAGCAAAGATGTGCCCTATATGTTCTCACATATGGGTGTATCCGAAGAAGGTTATAATTTGCATCCACATCCCTTGGATATTGCCAAAGCATTACATGCTGTTATCACTGGACTTGAATGGACACGGTTTATATATATGTTTGAGAATAGTAAGTAAAAAAAAAACAATGGAGCGCTGGGAGTGGGGAATAATAACTAAAATATTTTCAGCTGAATATCTGGATGTTTTAAATTCCCTAATGTCTTTCTACCATGTTGGCGGTCCTGTGGTAACCGTTATGAGATATGATTTAAATTTAAACGGCAATTACAAGTCCGTCTTGAGAAGAGTACGAAAATCTTCGGAGCGTCATATACTATTAATGGGATCCACTGAATCTTTGGCGGAATTATTAAAACAGGTAACATTTAGTTTCCTGCACATTAAAACCAATTTATTGAGAACGTATTGTGTGTATTTCACTTCACCGAGGCTGTAGGCGCATATGCGTAATTTGCTTATTTTGAATTATTGCGTTGTCGACAGTTTTCAATTCAAAATTACACTAAGGATCAAATAGAAGGTGACGGAAGAAGGGAGCTAATCACATTTAATGTGTTTCTCAGTGTCAAGATATGTAGATTTTTTTCGTGACTGGGTATCTAGTATCCTAACTAAATTTATATTCATGTTAAAGTGAAATACACATAATGTCCAAACATATAAATGTGACGCATTTTAATTTCTTCCCCTCACTGATTTGATTTTAGGCTCAACAAGTTGGCATGATAAACGATGACTATAAATACATAATTGGAAGTTTGGATTTTCAGACGTTTGATTTGGAGGAATATAAATTCAGTGAGGCCAATATAACTGCTTTCCGTATGTTCTCTTCGGAACAACCCGAAGTTCAAAAGCTAATGATTGAATTGGGTTTTATAGAAGAGTCGGACGAGGGTGAAATGATAAAAAATGGTAAGCTACAAAAATTTGTGCAAAAGTTTTAGATTCGAATAACAAATAATAAAAAAAGAATTGTAAACTTAAAGTTGAATCTATTTGATTACCTTCTATTAGCAGCATGTACAAATTATTCAAAGTGCTTTAGACATACTTTTCTGATTATTTACAAATACAACCACTATAGTTTGATACGCTTGACTACGTCGATGTCGATATATACATCATTTAGTTTGTAATTTCAAAATGTACCCAACCATTGGAGGTGAGAGCCATCTTAAATAAACCACGAACTTTAATTCTGTTGCTCTGGGAAAAAAAGAATTTTGTAACATGGCACGAACAAAGGCTCTTACATGCCCTACGTTTTTGGTATCCCATGAAGTTCTAGGTCAATTCATTGATTCATTGTTCAACATATCCTCTCTAACTTTTGCACCCATTTTTTAATCAATTGTATCAATGGGGCTTTATTTCTGTACCATATGATTTCTGTACCATAAATATATATTTTCGAATAACTTTATACGTTTGAATTTCCACTGTGGTAAAGTTTCGTTACACATTTTGGAGTTACATAAAATATCCCATTCCTCAATTTTCGTGGAATTAGCTATAGTTTTATGTCTGGGTCTGGGCAATGATACTTGTCTATATCCTACTCTCTTACCGCTAAAAGTACGAGTTTCTAAATATCCTTCTACTGTCGTGCTCATAGCAAAGTGTATTACGAAGGGCTATACAATTGGCTATACTTTAAAAATATATATATTAAAGACATAAATTCCTAAAGCTTCAACCGAACTAAAATCCTTTTTGGTAGATTCAGACACACACCAAATAGTTATCTATTTTTATACAATCTCATTACATTACAGGTTCATGCCCCATAACCACAGAAATGGCATTGCTTTATGATGGTGTTGTAGCATTTGCTGAAGCCACCAAGAATTTACAATATGTACCGCAATCTTTGAATTGTTCGTCATATTCAGATAATGTCCAACAAGATGGATCAACATTTAAGAACTACATGAGATCGGTAAGATAACGTTATATTTAAATTCTAAGCAACAGTAAAAACCAGTACAGAAATATCAGTCATGTAAACTGACTGATGAATACCCTCACCCTAGGTATAATATTGTTTGAATCTTGTGTTATTAAAACCAGTACAGAAATTTCAGTCAGGTAAACTGACTGATAAATACCATCACCCAATATAAGATATTGCAGAAGTCTTGAGTTATTGCAATTAATAGATTTTTAATTAAAATAAAATTACTTATGTATAATTTTTCCCCTACTTGTGGTGCAAAATCAACCAAAACTTTACTTATTTGTGTAGGAGGTATAGGTGCCGGTTTGGAATTTATGTGAGAAATATAAATTTTTCAAAAAAGGTAATTTTGATAGGGGGTACCAAAAGGGGTAAACCGATACAGTCTTTATTCATTTCTGACTACAATTTTTTTACGTACAACTTACGAATAATTTGACTGAATTCAGTGCACTTACAAAAAAAGATATGTATGTAAGACTATGGGGGTGAGTTCAGTCCTTTGTATGGGAGGTACCAGAAGGGGTGTGTCAAATAGTTAGGTTTTCTGACGTTTCGCCTCCTATCACAACATTAATTTATCGACCAATTTTCATAACCTCCCCCAAGTGTCCGTTTGGAAGTTATTGGAGGAATATAAAATTTCCAAAAATAGGTCATTTTGTATGGGAGACTCATACCTGAGTCTAATTTTCATAAGCAAACATCATACGCAAAATTTGAGTGATCTCAGTTTACTTACAAAAAAATATGTATGTAAACTATAAGGGTCAATTCGGTCATTTGTATGGCAGGTACCAGAAGGGGTGTGGCAAAGGTTTCGGTTTTCTTAGGGTTTGGTCCGTTTGGAAGTTATGAAAGAAATATAAATTATCCAAAAATAGGTAATTTTGTATGGGAGGTACCAGAAGGGGTGGGGCTATTTTGCCCATTTACAATTCCATAAGTTCGTTATGAAAAATATTAATACTGGTAAATTTTCATACCGATCCGTTAAGGTTTACTCGAGTTATCCTGCTGACCAGCCAGACAGACGGACATAGCTCAATCGTCTTAAAAAGCCTGAAACGAATTTGGTCTTAAGATACTTGGGGTCTAACTCGTCTCCTTTAATGCGTTACACTTTTTTTCGTACCAAATGATATATACCCTCATCCCTAAGGGTGATGGTATAAAAATTATGACAAATCTTGGCGAGAATCCAGTTTACTGTATTGTTGCCGACTCTTGATTTTGGCAAATATATAACCCAGCCGTCTTTCGTCTGTAATATGGCCGGCAGCTTCATTAACAACTCTTACATATCGCTCGGTATTTTGAGAATGATATGGAAATTCTAAAGAGAAAATAGGAACACGAGATATTTCTACTGGTATTTTTTATATTACCTGGTATTTTAATGATACTTTCAGTCGAATATTGGTACTGCACTAACTCGGTTATTTGAATTTTATCCCAATTTATAGCTTCTATGTATGTGTCACTATTAAAATTTATTTGGTTTTTTGGTACCCGGAACTCCCGAATTGAATCAGGTGGGTCACTTCTAGCACGTCTTATAATTTCATAACCCTTAAATCGTGTAATATGTTCCGGATCAGTTATCATCGCCAAAAGAATATTTTCTGGATGAAAATAAAAACTATTGGTTTCGATTGTTGGTCGGATGATAATTTGTATAGCAATTGGTAACTGTCGAATCCCAAAGTATGTATTTGAACAAATGCCTACTTCCGTGTAATGCCTTCGGTTGACTCCTGACGAGAAACCAGAATGGTGCATACACTTTCACAATGAATTCCACCAAGTTTTTATACCATCACCCTTAGGGATGAGGGTATATATCATTTGATACGAAAAAAAGTGTAACGCATTAAAGGAGACGAGTTAGACCGCAAGTATCTTAAGACCAAATTCGTTTCAGAACTTTTTAAGACGATTGAGCTATGTCCGTCTGTCTGGCTGGCTGGTTGGATGGCTGGTCAGCAGGATAACTCGAGTAAACCTTAACGGATCGGTATGCAAATTTACCAGTATTAATATTTTTCAAAACGAACTTATGGGATTGTAAATGGGTAAAATAGCCCCACCCCTTCTAGTACCTCCCATACAAAATTACAAATTATATTTCTTTCATAACTTCCAAACGGACGATCGTAGGATATTTGAAATTGGTCAGTTTATTTATCTTGCAAAAGTAGCAAACCCTAAGAAAACCGAAACCTTTGCCATACCACTTCTGGTACCTCCCATACAAATGACCTAATTGACCCTTATAGTTTTACATACATATATTTTTTTTAAGTTAACTGAATTCACCCAAATTTTAAGTACGATGTTCGCTTATGAAAATGGTGCTCAGGACTGAATATGGACTATATCGGTTCACGCCTTCTGGTACCTCCCATACAAAATGACCTATTTTTGTAAAATTAATATTTCTAACATAACTTCCAAGCGGACTCTTGGTTGGTAATGAAAATTGGTCGATGCATATATGTTGCTATAGGAGGCAAAACCCCAGAAAACCTAATTATTTGACGCACCCCTTCTGGTACCTCCCACACAAATGACCGAACTCACCCCCATAGTCTTACAAATAGATATTTTTTGTAAGTAAACTGAATTCTCTCAACTTTTGAGTATGAAGTTCGATTATGAAAATTAGACTCAGGAATGAATATGGACTATATTGGTTCACGCCTTCTGGTACCTCCCATACAAAATGACATATTTTTGGAAAATTAATATTTCTCCCATAACTTCCAAACGGACTCTTGGGGGGTATTAAAAATTGGTCGGTTAATAAATGTTGTAATAGGAGGCAAAACCCCAGAAAACCCAACTATTTGACACACCCCTTCTGGTACTTCCCATACAAATGACCGAACTCATCCCCATAGTCTTGCAAACATATCTTTTTTGTAAGTACACTGAATTCAGTTAAATTATTCGTAAGTTGTACGGTTATGAATATATAAATCAGAAATGAATATGGACTATATCGGATCACCCCTTCTGGTACCTCCCATACAAAATGACCTATTTTTGGAAAATTAATATTTCCCCCACAACTTCTAAACGGACTCTTGTGGGGTAATAAAAATTGGTCGATTAATTTATGTTATTTTTTTTTTTAAACGAACGTTCCCATCGCCGCCTCTCACACCCGCCCCAACCGACCGAGGGGGCCTCATCCCCATAACGTGGAGCTAACGTACACACTGCGGACCGGTCCGTAGTGGAGAGCGAACAATATAGAATGTTCATATTCGGCTACAGATTAACTATCATCAGCCGATGCAAAATGTACCATACATACTAAAGAGCATAGAAAAAACTAAAAACAACAGAATTATAACAAAGTTAATAACATACATTTATTATCTTACATTAATTGAATACAATAATGATAACTACAATTTAAAACGAAGTTCCTACAGACTAAGTATTGAGATACGTTATTATAACAGACTTAATAGAGTCTGGGGATGTGGAGAAGTCGATAAATTGATAAATGTCATTGAAGTCTGAACACATTCTATGCAGCGGTTCAGATACGGCATAATTATGGCGTCTAAAACAAATGTAGAGGGGTTTGAAATATCTAGAAGTCCTTAATGGGATATTAAGATAAACTCGTGAGAGAATATATTCCGATCTTATATCACCTCTGAGAATTTTATAAATCGTAATAGCATTTAACATTTTTCGCCTACTAAATAGAGTAGGCAATATAATTAGAGACAGTCTGCTGACGTATGGTGGAAGATTGGAGTTTGGATCGAAGATCCCTGAGACAGAACAATACCGACTCTAACATATTGATATAAACATCGTATTGTGGATCCCATACAACGGATCCGTACTCCAGAATGGGTCTTACAAGTGACGTAAAAAGTTTCTTCGTAATATACGGGTCAGTAAATTCCTTAGCCCAACGCTTTATAAAAGAAAGAACTCCATATGCCTTGTTTACTGTTGTCACAATGTGATTATTGAATGTTAATTTTCTAAATAAGCACAACATTTTTTTATAAGTGAAGTAGGGTGACTAACTTTTTTTAAACCTCTATAACTTTTTTGTTTGTGAATAAAATTAAATGAATCGTTATGAGAAATAGGCATCATTTGGAGTCAAAAGTGACCAAATACAAAAATGGAGCTTTTGACAAAACATGAACAACGGTATATTTTATTTCGATAGGACACCAAACAACGAAGCTACGCAATAAAACCTATTTGGATCGTACACGGATTAAAAAAAAATATTGTCCCCAAATTGTCTTGAGAAAATCTTTTTTTTTTGCATGGGGACCGACCTACACTAGTGTGCACCAACTATTATCGCGGGATCAGCCATTTACCCATTGCTTACAAGCTCCTATCTAGTGTGTTATGTGAAAGAACCTGACGAACCTGATTGGACCTTATCAGTATGGCTTTAGACCTGGTGAATCCACGACCGACCAGATATTCACACTACGACAAATCCTGGAGAAGACCAAAAAGAAGCAGATCGTTATCTAGCATTAGACACGACAGAAATTATTAGATGCTATGGCTGAGTTTGGTATCCCCTTAAAGCTGATACGACTTTGCGTTATGACACTGCCTCACACAAAGTCTTCAATAAAATTAGGCAAAAAAATGGCTAAGCCTCTTTAACATATAAATGGAATTGATCATGCGGAAGGCAGCATTAGACAGTCGTGTCTTTAACAAAAGCTCGCGTATGTCGATGATATAGATATCTTTGGCCGAGGACTGAGATATGTTAATGCGGGATTTTCTAGCATTGAGAAGCAGTTGGCAGATGTGGATCTTCTGATAAACGAGGAAAAAACCAAGTTATTTGTTTCAACGAACAAAGAGTCTACTCGTTTCGGACGCTGCGTGAACGTTTAGAACTATAACGTTAAAGTGGTAGATGATTTGGTCCACCATGTTTTTGCCATAAACAAAAATAATAATATCAGTCTAAAAATCAAGAGACATGTATCGTAAACCACTACTACTAAGCAAGCGATTTAATGACAAAGCTCTCTCTCAAAGAACAAAGATCCAACTGTACCCGACACTGATCCTGCCTGTCTTTCTCTACAGAGCAGAAAACTGAGTAATGACACAAGCGGATCAATCTATACTGGGAGTCTTTGAGAGAAATATACTTCGCAAAAAATTTGGTCCAAAACTATGTTGGATGGACCAGGTGAAAAAGATGTTATCTAAACTTAGAGTGGCGAACTATATACGGAGCGCAAAAGACCGAAGTGCTTGGAATTATTTTCTACGTGCGGCTACTGATGGATGAAATTCTGTTGTTGCTGCCATATAAGAAGAAGAAGAAGAATTTTCCCCATAACTTCCTAACGCACTGTGGGGAAAAAATATGCCTTTGGACAAATTAACTTTTAGACTTCAATTCTTATTGCCAAATCGATATAACGAGAGATATTTCAAAAATTTTAGAATTATTCGCAATAAAAAATAAAAATATATATTTTTGTCTTTCGAACGCTGTCATTTTTGGAAAAATTTTAAAATTTCATTGAGGGTTGTCATTCTTAATGCAGAAAGTAAAGATAAGTAAAATTTTAACTTTCAAAATGACACAGAAAAACACCGATACACCTTAACTTAATATTGGGCCGTAGAATAGAGTGAAAAGATTAGGTAAAAATCAAGAGATAATCCATTTTTAAGGCACTCTGTCTTCCACAAAAATGACTGATTTTTCTGTTTTTAAAGAATTTAATGAACTGTATTAATTTTGCAAAAGTACAGAACACAGAATTATTAAAAATAGTTTTTTTTATTGATCTGTCTTTTTCAGAACCATAAAAAGCTACTGATATGTGAATCAATTGTGGATATTCCAAATTTTTTTCAATCCATTTCCTTTGACTTTGGTAATGCAACGACATTGGTGGAATACCGGATTAGCTACAATAATTTTGTTGACGAAGAAATTTAAGTTTTTTTTCCAAATTTCTCATAAAATGTGCTTTTATCAATTTCCTGCCTCTTTTCACATTAAACATAACGTAATGTAGTTGATTATCTGTTGTCTAAAAAGTATAACGCATTCAAATTCTATAATTGCATTAATTACAAGAAATTGAGTTTTTATTGATTAAAGGTTAGTTGGATGTGGCATATAATTGTGTTACCCCAGAAGACCCTAAAATGGTAATTAATGTGAAAAATAATTACAAATGTCAATAGTAGTACAATTTTTTTCAAGATAATTTGCTTATTGTAATTAGGTTTGAAAATGTGTATGTAGTTACCATCTATGCAAAAAATTCATGTTAAAACGGTAATTATAATTTGGCGTCAAAGTAATTTGTCGCATGTTTGTCTAGTTATGGAAAGAGTGCTTTATATTGGGGATTAGGACGTATTAAACAAGTACAGAAATTTTAGTCAGTGACTTGTAAATACCCTCACTCCCATTACTTCATTTTGGAAAATATTTATACTGACAAATTTTTATTGAGATTAGTTAAGGTTTGCTTGAGTTATACTGCCCACCATCTATCCAGCCAGCCAGACAGACGGATATGGCTCAATCATCTTTAAAAGTCCTGAAACGAATTTGGTCTTAAGATACTTGGGGTCTAACATGTCTCCTTTAATGCATTACACTTTTTCTCGTATCAAATTATAATATACCCTCAAGCCAAAGGGTGAGGGTTCAATATAATTTTTAAAATTTTACACTCAAAAACGTTTAATTTCCATTGCAGCTGTATATTGATAGGTTTACCATTAGTGGCCCTATATACTTTGAAGGATCTGCACGGAAGGGCTACAAATTGGACGTAATTGAATTGCAGCAATCTGGTCTAGTAAAAGTGGGAACCTGGGAAGAAAATAAAAATTTCACATTCGAGAGACCACCAGCAATGAATGCAGTTACTTACCTGGAAGACAATTCAATGGTCAATAAAACATTTACAGTCTTAATATCAGTACCGGTAAGTTGAAGCTGATGAAGAAAAATTAAAAATAAAATAAAAGTTGTTATGATTGGTTGATTGGTTTAACTGACTCACTTGGGAGGACATACACCTAAGCCATTTATCTGGTATGTTGTGCGATATCTGGTTTCTTTATGTAAATGCCCAGTTATGTTCTGCCCTTTAGCTTAGAACCATCCGTTTAGAAGCGAATGTTTTCATATTTATTCCCTCCAAGGCCCTAGTAGATGTGATCCTCTTTGTTTGTGCAACATATGCTAATATTACATTACCTGACCATGAAGTTGTTGTAACAGCTAAAACTATAAAATTTTAATCCGGTTGAAGTTTTGGCATAGAAATTAGGCTTCTTGTAGAGGATTAGTCCATCAATCCATTGGACTTAGGGAAGTTGGGTGGGATGGACAGTTGAATACCACATGCTGGACATTTATTAGGGACGGCACGGTTTATGCTGGATGATAGTCCACATGGATTTACATGAGTCTCGCCACGGAGGCCTTACCCATGGTGTGCTAAATACACTGGGTATATTACAATGCGATTGCCGGCGACCCCTGAGATATCCCAAGCAAGCTTGAACTATCTTGGTTGTTAACAATTTTGCTAAAAACAATGGATATATTACAATGCGATTGCCAGCGTCCCCTGGGATATCACAAGCAAGCTTGAACTATCTAGTATTGGTTGTAAACAATTTTGGGAGAAAGCTACCGCAATTGTCAGCCCTATCTTCCGGCCAAAATGTACCAAATTAAATATGTTACTATGGAACATCCCCCCTCTGGCCAAGATGAGGCCTATCTTACCGCCAATGCAACTCCACATTCGAGCCCAAAGACTCTACCTGAGATTTCGGTTTTAACCACAACCTGCGTGATACTGCCACAAGGGGGCCTACATCTAGTGATCAGTCGGGAACTAGGTTCCAGGGCTCCTGATCCCAGTGAGCCGACATGGTATTATTACACATCGCAATCACCGATAGTATCCCGGATAGGTGGAAACGGGTTGATACTACACTACAGGATGCATGCAGTGCCTCATCGGTGGGAAACGGGAGAACTCTAAACCTTTTCCGCTCGACGTCGGTGAACGGCAACCATGTATTAAGGCTAAGGCTGTCTGCACGCCCAGAAGATCCGAGGATATATGATGCCTGGGCGGAATCTTCTATGCTGGACTAGTAGGCGTTGTGCCTGTTGCTCCATCCCTATCTCAGTTGTGCCAGAGGAACATTTGTTGTCAGCGGCAGGTTTTCACTATTTCCGCTATAGGCGGTGGGCGACATTGATGCGGTAACCTGAAACCGCGGTATTGATGGCGTCTCTGTGAATGTCATTCAAAGCTGCTGTATACGAACTACGGTCCAAGGGATCCTGCTCTCCTCCCATTCACGAAGGTCCTTTCTGACATGCCTTGGGGGAGCATCCAACTAAGTAATGTTAAAGTTGGGATGATTGCTCCGGTGACATCCCAGAAGGAACTGTTTAGTCAGCATGACATTATTATGCTTGAATGGGAAGGATCTTGGTTTCTCGTGTAGGCGGTGCCTATAGGTTATTTGCTTGCAACCCGTTACAGTCCGCAGGGCAACATTTCGGCAGATTTGAATATTTCTCCATTGGTTATCAATCAGCGAAGGCGACCACACTGGAGCTGCATACTTGGCCACTGAGATGCCAATTGTTTTGCAGGTAGCCAACAAGGTTTCTTTATCCATATCCCAAATGCTGTCGGCTAGCGCTTTGAGGACCTGGTTTCTGATATCACTTTCACACTTTGTGATCGTGTGGGGAGTTAAAGAGCTAGAGTAGGAGGAATAGGACACCGCCCTGTGATACTCCTTGTTTAACTCTACGGGTTTTTGAACATTTGTCGCTAATCTCCACTAACGACTACCGGCCACAAACCATCTCTACAAGTCGTTGGGCATAGTGGACTGCAGGATGTCCTGGAAAAGTGTGGTGTAGTCCTTCGACAAGTCCAACGTCACTAGGAGTGTCCTTTTACAAGGGCTCTGATGATGTAAGCCCTGTGAGATCTAAGTTATTATAACAGTTATTTCTGTAGTGGTACTGTGCATTTTATGGTTTCGATGCTGGTGACAAGCTGCTGTTAGGTGGCTGGACATCTGAGGGGAGGAGTGCCTCAAGAGTCTTCACGTCTAGTTACAGGAGGGAAATCGGTCTGTAGCATTGTCCATCTATTGCGTCTTTTCATGGTTAACGTTTTTGAATGACTCTACCTTTTTAATCACGACCCTGTAATCATTCTTTGGTTTGGAGAGAGACCGAACTGTAGACCACTAATAACCAACTCCTGAGCCCAAGTAGCAGTTCTTCCATTTAATCCGGTTGTCCTCATTTGCCAACCTGCTGATATCGTGGTTCAGCTGGGCAATAAGTGTGTCGTCGGCGTTGATACTGCGGATGTCATCGCGCTCATCTGCTCTGCTCGCTGCCTCTAGTGCGAAGTGGGACCGCACTACGGATAGTCGACCAGCAGGAATACAGCGAGCTGCTACTGAGATGCTTGGTGGGAGCTGAATGATCACTGAAGAATTCTCTGGATCCGTGTCATTTTGTTTTCTTTCTGTATATGTAATTTTGACGCTTAGAGACAATAAGTTCGTTGGGTCAATCCAGATGGACTGATGGTAGAAAAATTATTAGTTCTACGTAGTTTATCAGACTTGGGGTTGCAACTATTATATCTGGGAAGCTGGCGCAGATACCCAAAATTCGTGTAGAGGGCTCATCATTCAAGGTGTCGAAAATGGATTTGTCAATTTGTTCCGCCATTGTTGCGCATCTCTGGTATGCCCCTAGACTAGAGTACCAGAGGTGGTGGGGCGCGTTGAAGTAAGGTCCTCGACGTTGTTCTGATGCATAATGATGGTTATCGGGGGTTATTTATTTTGAAGGCCATTGCAGTTGAACAGCGGTTGGTGTGATTGCGGAAGGGAGAGTGATAGTGTGGCATATGACGACGACGATGAAGATGTCGGCGGTGCAGCAAAGTTTCGTCGCTTTATTTTACCAGCATGGGGCGATAAAAGTATTCGACAAGTCCCGATGAACCTTAAGTTCAGAACATTTCCTAAGGTGACACCAGCCCAAAATGCGTTGCACCTTAACTAGATGGACACATATGGTGCAACCGGTTCAAGAAAACTGTGCAGAAACAAAGTCCGGAGTTTATTTCGATTCCGGCACGGACCAAAAGGATACGGAGCAGCAATGCCGTAAAATGTTGCTCCGTTGGTAAAAATTGTGTAGTTGTTGCATTTGGCCGTAAAATTCGGATCATTTTGGTACGTGAAACCGGCTGTCGTAGGAATGGGCCATGAAAGTAAAGTTTTAAAGTTCATGGATGTCCACCATAGGTCAGACTACATGACATTGTATTACTTCTGGTCTTAAGCCCCAACTCATAAAAGCAGATCACCTCTATGCGGTTTAGTATTTGTCCTAAGTATTTAGCTCCATCGATTATGACTAGAGTGTTCAAATACCATACCCGGTTTCCGAGTTATTCGAAAAATTGATTTTTTAGAAAAATCGGATTTCGAATACAGCAATTGAAAGAAAACCGGTTTAACCGGTTTATTTCGGTTTTTTCCTTACAAGTAAAAAATAAAAATAGAAAAAATAATTTGGTTTAAAAAAATGCATAAGAAATAAGCAATGGGTTGTTTTATTTTGTGTTTTTACTTATTAATAAATTTTTGGAATCTCTTTCAGTATTTTTGTAAACGAATACATTTTTGGGTTTTTTAAATTTTGTTTTTTTTTTTTTAAATAGTATTTAAGAAATAGTTTGCAATCCAAGTGTTCAATTTTGAGCCTATTCATCTGTTTCGTTTTTATAAAGCTTGATACAGAAAACACGCGCCCACTAATTGTGGAAGGATTTATTGAGAAAAGCGACAAAAGAGCTTTTCTGTCTTTTTATTAAATATATCGAAATAGTTGAATTTCCTTATGTTAGGGAAATTTTAAAAAGTTCGTTCGCACATTCCATTGTTTCCGCCTTTTTAGAATACTTCACACAGAATGAGCTAAGATATATAATTAGGGTATTCAATGTTTGTATTCTTCTTTCCTTAAATCTTGCTATAGTTTTGTCTTGCAGCTCCCGAGCATATGCGTAGTCCATATTTTTGAGCTGTTTCAGTATAAACGCATATACTCCTTCAGCGTCGATTAGAGTCGCTGAATCATTTTAACATCTTTTAATTGCGAGCGCTAAAGGCGTTTTAGCCTTTAAATCTCAGCTTAAATCTCTCAAAAAATGTTTTTAACTTTCTGAAGTTTCCCCTTAATCAATAAGCGTTGATGGTTGACACATAGGTTAACTCTTAGAAACTTTTCAATCATTGCAGATAAGGAGCTCCAACGGGGTTTCACATCGACAATGATCCTTAGTTTTTTATTGTGCTCCTAGAAAGCATAGCTCTGCAATTTTCTTTCGCTCGACTTGTTAAATGAATTAACATGCTTCCGAAATTTTGAGATAATTTGAGACACGTTTTTAATGAGCTCGTATGATTTTTCGACTTCCATCTATCATCGTCGGAGAGATCCACTTTGACTTGTTGATCCACTTTTTTGGCATAAATAACGTCCATAACGCAAAGATGTATCGCATGATTTAAGCACAATTGACATCTCATCTTCAGCAACGTATTGAGCAATTATTTCTCCAAGACCTGCAGCTTTTTTTCTAGTATATTTTCCCAAAGGACTTGAATATCTTTTGCTGTTGTTAATGAGTGCGCGACTTCAGGAACTCTTCTTTTTTCAATCTCGATTTTGAATACTTTTTGCTGATGGCTTGATGAGATATGATGCCAAAGAACCTCTACAGCTTAAAATTTTAGGACAGTGAGAGCATTTTGTAACAAATCAATTTAAAAAAAACCGAGTACCCGAAGGAAAAAACTCGGTTAAACCGGTTATTCGAAAATGGAATTTTTGCAAAAACCGGCATACGGTTTTAAATAAAAAAACCGGTTTACGGTTTTTCGGTTTCGGTTTTGAACACCCTAATTATGACTATGGTCTTGCACAGAAAAGCAGGGTTAGACGTAATCCTTTTTTCACCTGTTAATAAGTTTTTCCAGTTCTTTTACACATTTGGCCAGGATCACTGCCCCTGAAAAGTATTACAACATCGTCTGCTTAGCAGACTGGTTCAAATCATCCGTCTGTCTGTGTCCTCAGTAGGCGGTTGATCGTAGTTACCCAGCGATAAATGAAACGAAGTACATATTTAGTAATCCATGACACCAGTATGACATTGTAAGCGAGGATCTAAGTACTTAGAATGTAATGCGTGTGTAATGTAAAAACATCGCCCACTCATTATAACTCCGATTACAATGCTATTAAAATAACACCTACTGACATCGTCACTTACTTCGTAATTACCCAGCGGTAAAAATTCCCATTACGTAATCGGTAATGTCAGCTATATTTAGTAGCATTCAGTGATGATTCTCTCACTTATGTTCTGCCTTACATTTACACGGGAGTGTCATAGACCGTTTAATCGGTTCGCTTTTGCTTACAAAGTAAGGGAAGATGTCAGTAAGTGCCATTTCGATTGCAATTACATTATAAGCGAAGTTTTATGCGAGCTTGATAACACGCTTGATTACAAAGTAAGTGACGATGTCAGTAAGTGACATTTTAATCGGAGTTATAATCAGTGGACGATATTTTATACATTACACACGCATTACATTCTAAGTACTTAGGTCCTCGCTTACAATGTCATACTGGTGTCATGGATTACTAAATAGGTACTTCGTTTCATTTACCGCTGGGTAAGCGTGTTATCAAGCTAAATGTAAGACGGAACATAAGCGAGAGAATCATCACTGATTGCTACTAAATATAGCTGACATCATCGATTACGTAATGAGTATTTTTACCGCTGGGTACCCACAGTAATGGCGATACAAGCTCTCCGTGTAGTGCGCCTCATGTGTAGCTTTTCCATTTACATATTCCTTAGCAAGCGTTTTATGCGCCCGGTCAGCTTGATTGTATACACAAGGTTTGGATTGTATACACTTTGTTATTTAATTATTCTCCTATGTTTCTAGTATGGTGTAGTGTCTTCACGGATATACCTTTGACATAAGCATGGGACACATATTTCACGTTATCTTTCGACATATTGCTCCTGGCCATGTTATTCACTCCCCGTTCCATCGTCCTAAGCAACTCGGATATTAGACTTATATCGTTTGAAAAGACAAAAAGCCTTCGTTATTGCATAACTCGGTTTACCATGTTTGAGTAGAAAAACTAGCCTATTGCCAGCCGAATGGCATGTGCTAGAATTTCAAGCAGGTGGTAAATATCCTTGCCAAATGATTTGACAGTCGATTCACCTTTATCTGGAAGAGTACCGGGAAATGCCGGACGATTTACATAGTGACAAGCTCTTGATCGCATCTTTGACTATTTTGCCGTTATTATAAAACCACTAATCGGATCCTTCTCAACCCGTACCGGTACCTCTTTGGTGTTCGTTATATTTGGAAAAAAAATGAGTGTTTATTAAATGTTGTATGATCTCTTCCATGTTCTTCGGTCTTTTTTCCATGCTATCTACTATTGATTCGACCTGGGTGTGGGTTTTAGATAATATTGATATGGAAATCATTGAGACATCATTTACGTTATCTTCCAGTTCACAGAAATGACTCCAAGAGTTGCGTTTCGCTTTTCGTCATTCAAAACGATGATCCAGAAAGGAGTGATACATAAATTGTTCAATATTGGATCATGTGAAATAGATCCACTGATTCAATGCCTCTTTACAAATGGTGCTCTGCCATTTTCACATTTTCTATTATTTTTTAGCTGCTGTTATGTTATGGAACATTTAGTTGACAAAGTATTGGATAATTTCATCTTACTAACGATTTATTAACATTTCTTTCGTAGAATGCTCCCCATGCTAGTTTAGTGGAGACTCACAGAAAACTGAATGGTAATGAACAGTTCCATGGCTTTAGTATAGATTTAATTAAAGAACTGGCAATTAAATTGGGATTCAACTATTCACTGGTCGACGGAGGTAACGATTATGGATCCTTCAATCGGACTACCAACGTAACTACTGGCATGTTAAAGGAACTTGTGGAAGGGGTAATATGACAAGATAGATCGCTGCAAGTTGATATACTTAAATATGTAAATATTTTCATTTACAGCGTGCCGATTTGGCTGTAACCGATTTGACCATTACTTCGGAACGTCAAGAAGTAATTGATTTTTCCATACCATTTATGAATTTGGGTAAGACCGATCTAAACTCTTTTTGTCACGTATTTTACAATGTCTGTTCTCTCTGCTTTACAGGCATATCAATATTGTATTTGAAACCTCAGAAAAGTGAGCCCACAACATTCTCCTTTATGGACCCCTTTTCGAAACAAGTATGGAAATACTTGTTGATTGCCTTTTTGGGTGTATCATTGTGTTTCTTCATTCTCGGTAGACTCTCGCCCACTGAATGGGATAACCCGTACCCATGCATAGAAGAACCGGAAAAATTGGAAAATCAATTTACCCTTAACAATTCGTTGTGGTTTACTATAGGTGCTTTTTTGCAACAGGGTTCCGAAGTTGCACCCAAGTAAGTCGAAGTCCATGGCGGAGACCCTGAAACGATTTACATGTGTACTCTTCACTATCTATAATGTTTCAGAGCTCTGTCTACACGTACTGTGGCCGCTATATGGTGTTTCTTTACGCTGATTATTGTGTCCTCCTACACGGCTAATTTGGCAGCTTTCTTGACCATAGAAAATCCTACAACTGTTTTAGACAATGTGAAAGATTTGGCTAACAACGTAGGCGGCGTCGAGTATGGATGCAAGAGGTTTGGCGCCACCAGAAACTTTTTTGCGGTAAAATTAAGACTTCCTTTAAATTCACCAACACAATACATTGTATTATTACGTCGTTTTTAGCACGCTGATGACCCGATCTACCAAAGAATGAACGAGTATATGAAAAGTAGACCAGAATTGTTGCCGTTAACAAATCAGGAAGGCGTACAACGTGTTCTAAGTAGTGACGTCAAGAGTGGAGTCTCCTATGCCTTTCTTATGGAATCAACCTCAATTGAATACAATACCTTGAGAGAGTGTAAACTTATGAAGGTCGGAGAGCCGCTGGATGAAAAAAGTTACGGCATTGCTATGCCAAAAAGTGAGTAGATATAGTGCGAACGTCAAACATGGTAAATTATTACGTGAAATCGTCCTTCAGACTGGCCCTACCGAAATGCATTTAATAATGCTCTATTGGAACTGCAGGAGCAGAATCGTTTGTCCGAGTTAAAAAAGAAATGGTGGTCTGAAGTGGGAGCGGTGGTTTGTAATGTAAGTAACAAAATATGGTAAATTTACAGTTATGTTATAAACTTAAGACTATTGAATGAACACAAAGATATCTCATGACAGAATACCGCCTTGTCCTTAACCTCGCTTAGTAGAAAATGGCTCTGTCAGGATTTTGCCTATTTTCACTAAAGACTTTCTTTCAGTCAGCAGAGACACCAAATGCAGCCATTTGGTACCAACACATCGATCGTTATGATTTGCATTAGGACCTCCGAAGAGAGATTCTGTTTATTTCCAAGTGAATAACGATCAGAAAACTCAAATCCAAAACTCGGTTATGCTGATCAAATATTTGATAATTAACACACAATTCTTATCCATTTATTTGTTACATCGAAATGATTACAATTTTAATACATATGTAAACAAATTATTTTTAATTTTTATACCATCACCCTTAGGGTATATATCTTTGATACGAAAAAAGTGTAACGCATTAAAGGAGATGAGTTAGACCCCAAGTATCTTAGGACCAAATTCGTTTCAGGACTTTTTTAAGACAATTGAGCTATGTCCGTCTGGCTGGCTGCATGGCTGGTCAGCAGGATAACTCGAGTAATCCTTAACCGATCAGTATGAAAATTTGCCAGTATTAATATTTTTTAAAACGAACTTATGGGATTGTAAATGGACTGAATAGCCGCACCCCTTCTGGTACCTCCCATACAAAATACCTATTTTTGGAAAATTAATATTTCTTCCATAGCTTCCAAACGGACAACTGGAGGATGTTTGAATTTGTTCGGTTTATTTATCTTGCAAAAGTAGACAAACCCTAAGAAACCCGAAACCTTTGCCACACCCCTTCTGGTACCTCCCATAAAAATTACCAAATTAACCCTCATAGTTTTACATACATATCTTATCTGTTAGTAAACTGAATTCACTCAAATTTTGCCTATAATGTTCGCTAATGAAAAGTTGAATTAGGAATTAGTATGGACTATATCGGTTAAGCCTTCTGGTACCTCCCATACAAAATTACCTATTTTTGGAAAATTAATATTTCTCCCATAACTTTCAAACGGACACTTGGAGGGTAATGAAAATTGGTCGATAAATTTATGTTGTGATAGGAGGCGAAACCTCAGAGAGCCTTACTATTTGACACACCCCTTCTGGTACCTCCCATACAATTGACCGAACCCACCCCCAAAGTCTCACATACATATATTTTTTGTAAGTAAACTGAATTCAGTAAAATTTTGCGTAAGGTGTACGGTTATGAAGATTTTAATCAGGAATGAATATGGACTATATCGGATCACCCCTTCTGGTACCTACCATACAAAATGACTTTGTTTGAAAAATTAATATTTCTCCCATAACTTCTAAACCGGCACCTGGGGGAATAATCAAATTTGGTCAGTTAATTTACCTTGTAATAGGAGGCAAAGCATCAGTAACCCTAAATGTTTGGCACACCCCTTCTGGTACCTCCCACATATATATGGGATATTTCCCCTTTTACATACGTATCATTTTTATATGTACACTTAATTCAGACAAATTTTGCCAAGATAAGCGATCATTGAACGTTGACTTACAAAAAAAAATCAGACACGTTGTGCTGCCCCTAATTGTACCTTCTGTACAAATAGGTCACATTTTGTATGTTTTTGCTCTACATGCAGACAAAAAATATTTTATTTTAAAAATCTATTAATTTCAATAACTCAAGACTTAAACAATATCTTATATCGGGTGATGGTATTTATCAGTCAGTTTCCCTGACGGAAATTTCTGTACTGGTTTTTTATTAAAATGTATCTTTTCATTTCAGTCAAAATCTGACAGTTCCGATAAACCTTTATCTGTCGCTAATTTCGAGGGTATTTACTACGTCTTAATTGTGGGCTCAGCTTTATCTATGATTTATGGTACGGTCTTATGGTGCTACGAAGTTGGAAGGAAGGCTCGTTCTTATGAAGTAAGTGCATTTAATTATATTAACATCTTAGTACACTATTGAAATCCCAAATCTTTCATTAAGGTACCCTTCGGCCCAGCATTTTCGGAAGAATTTAAGTCGGTTGTCAATGTCGCCCACTATGAACGCGTCCTCAAGTCAGCACAATCAGTGTACACACAAAGCCGTCACTCCTCATTGGGTTCGATTGAATCGCTTACAACAGATTCAGACAATGAAGAAAATGACAGCATAGAAGGCAGTGACTAATCTCTAGAAGCATATAATTGGAAAAAAATATGCTGCATAAGTAAAACGTAAAATGTTACTAATAAACAGTTGTTGGATGAATTGATTATTTTGATAAATTAAACATCACTTTTGTTTTCAAGGAGATACCAAAAATATGATGTTTTATTTTACCACTTACGGAAAAGAAAGCAATTATATTCGTTACTTAGTGTCTACTTCGCATGACAGCATAGACACCCAACAGTGGCACAATTGTGCTTGCTCAATTCACACGAATGGTTTTATCTCTCACTCAGTTCCGTTATGTTTCTCTCTCTCACTAATAGCACCTTAATTTCTTTTGGACATCTATGGTCTAAAGCCTCGCTGGGTAGAAAATGGCTCTGTCAGATTATTGGCTACTTTCACTGAAGGTTTCGTGCCAGTCTCTGTCATCCCGCATAGTCGTATAAGCAAACTCAAGCCATAATAATATCCGTCGTATTGAAATGTCGAATGCTGCTTTATTATCTTTAAACGAATGATAAGTGTCGATCGGCATTTCTTGGGTCTCGCCAGAAATTGTCGTAGTGTAAATATCTGGTCGGTCGTAGACTTACCAGGTCTATAGGCACTGAAAGGACCGCCCGTGGCATAGTGGTTAGAACACGCGACTACCAAGCGGGAGATCGCAGATTCAAATCTGGCTCCAGTCATCTTAAAAAAAAACCACAAATTTTTTTTTCATTGTCGGTTCCCCTCGAATGTTGTTGACAGCAACTTCGTAGTATAGTTGTGAATCTAAAAATATAAAGCGTGTTAATTCACAACAAAGCGAGAAGATATCCCATACCTCATTCATGGGGTGCAAAGGGGAATTTTTTAAGTATAGACACACTGATATGGTCCCATTAGGCTCGCTAGGATGGGCTTTAGTCTTTTACACAGCACACAAGACAGGACCTTGTATGCGATGGGCAAAAGACAGATCTCGCTATAGTTGGCACACACTCTTGGATCGTCTTCCTTAAGCACAGCACATAGAATACTCCGATTCTAATCACTTAGCTCATCGCCACCGGCCTATGAACCTCTACCGGCAGCACATCGGCTACTGCAGCTTTATTGTTTTAAACCGTGTAATTGGTATGCTGATCTTGTTTTGGCTCTGTGATGAAGAATCTACTCAGTCATCGATGATTGGCATGAATTTGTTACTTCGAGAACGAGCAGAATGTGAAAGTTTTCCCTTCACATTTGCAGCACAATCTGCGTGTGCGTGGCCAGATTTCCATATCTGTACTTACAGGTGGAGATACCGGTTCCAAAACCATTACTTTTTACCTTTTGGTATAAATTTCGAGCTTCACTTCTATCCCTGCACTTTTCGATATCCTGGACCGGCCGTGGCATAGTGGTTAAAACACGCGACTACCATGGAGGAGATCACAGGTTCAATTCCTGGCTCCAGTCATCTTAAGAAAAAAAAAATTCTTTCATTGTCGGCTCCCCTCGAATGTTGACGACAGCAACTTCGCAGTATTAGTGTCGAGTCAATCGGCGTATCTAGTAAGAGCTTCTAAAACAGTGACGTTTGCAAGTAGATGCCGTTAGTTGTGAATCTAAAAATAGAAAGCGTGTTAACTCACAACAACGCAAGAAGCTATCCCATACCTCATTCATGGGGTGTAAAGGGAAATTAAGTTTTTAAGGATTTCTCTTTTTTTCCATCAACGAACCGGTTGAAGAGGCGTTTCGTCTTACCGCACCCGTTACCATTGACTTCAGTTTTGCTTTGCCTTAAGAATCCATTTCCTCAGACAATACTCGACATTTCTCATCATACCAGGGCTAGTCTGGGTGTGGTTTTTAAGATCCCAGTACGGACGTTCCGGCAGTGATCATATAATATGCAATGCACTGTGTGTCGGAAATATCCGAATTAGGTAGATTCGTTTGAAGTAATTGAGGAGTTGGTTGGAGTTGGCAATGGCTATCCCGTTGGTAGGCAGCTTTGTGGTGTCTAACACAGCTTTCTTAGCGTTCGGTAACGAGCATTTTTAGCATTACCTAATCGCGTGCCTTGTCTATAACTAGGTTGAGACCCGAGTCAACAATTGCATCGCGCATCACATAACGCTTGAGACATGCCTTCCATCGATTACCAAGTGATCAATTTGGTTTCTTGTCTTTTGATCAGGGGATATCCAAGTTGCCTTGTGGATTCTACTCACTACCACTACCATGCCTGTCTGAATCCGTTATCGCAAGTGTTGATGTCTAGACTTAATTTTCCGACTGCTGAACCAAGAGCATCATTCCCTTCTAAGTCTCTTGCCGACTGTTAATCCACATTCTAATTCGTGCCTTTCTGCTGTGAAAAATGTCACAGATCTTTCGTCGTGTGCATCCCTGTCCCGTCCAACAAATTTTCTGCATGGCTTTGATTTCAACTTTGTATTTGTCGAGTACATCCGCTAATTGGATAGAGGCACAATATCTTTTAAAAAGTTCGGACATGCTAGATGCATATCCTTAAATCATGGTCTTTAATATGTTGGCGGCGGTCGTTAACATTTAGAGGGGTTCTTGTGTCTTCTTTTCCTAGTATTTTCATAATAGTTTTGTTATTTAATGAGATTGACCAATCTTAGTTCATTTAGGCAGCCAAAGCCACTAAGAGAGAGTTTGTATTGAGCTTCAGTAAGTTCTGTTACCTACTCTTAAAACGCATCGGTGGAAGCATGCCGTTTTAGTTTGCTCTACATTGCGCATTCTCACATTTGCTACCACTGAACGGATGTTTTATTCCTTTACGGTTGGTTAGCCCTTTCGGTACTTCTTTTTTGATTTTAACTTCAAAAATTTTTTTGGACATTTTGTAACTGTTTAAGCCTACGTAATGAATAATCAAAAGTAATTTTGATAAATTTTGTTTTCAAAAGTGGTTTTTAGCCATTATGCCATATGGCATAGAATGTATTTAAAGGAAAAAAAATACCAAAATATAAATTTCAATTTTTAATACAATTTTAAAGATTTTTTTATTTTTTTAACCAAAAAAACACTTAAATTCATTTTTTTTATTTTAAACTTAAAATTAAACTTAATAATTCACAAGAAAAATAGAAAACATATAAAAAAAATGTGAGATCACCGCCAATTTTAGGTCCATATATAGGAATGCTTCTGTATTTGCCCCTGAAAAAAAAGGAATAAAAAACCAATTCAAATATAAAAATGTACTACATAATACTTACCTTATTTTTCAAGCTATATTCTGAAACAATTTCTGGCGCCATTTGGAATGCAGAGATGGACGTTACATTTTGAACAACAGTATCTAGAATATCCTTTGCATCCTTGTACTTTACATATACGTTTTACGGTTGTATACTCCGGCCAATGTTCAATGCCATCAAAACGAATCGAAACTGAAGGAGCCCTTTCATATGATAGCTTTGGCTTCGAAGTTGATGGGGTGTCGGAAAGGCCTACGTCTTCAGTTAGTCTGGGTCTTCCTCGTTTTCGAGACAGATTTGGAGCTGACGACAAAGCTAGCAATCCATCAGCTATATCATTCCGGAATGCTAATAAATCCATTTGATATTTTTTTCTTATATTATTACAATCGCAATCATTGCGATATTCCAACCAAGAGTTGCATACTGCTAAGTCGGTGAAATGGTCGAAAATTTTAGTGTCCACTTTCTTGTCCGAATGGAAATTCGGTATAATGACAGCAAAAAGTCCATCTTGTCGACTCCTCCCATATATTTATTATATACACCTACCATGTTAGGTCGTGGTAAAACGATTTTCTTTTTTTGTTCACTACAAAATCTGGTGACCTCTTGTGTATCTTCATCACCATAAATAGATGAAGCCAGTTGAACGCAGCCCCCGTCCAGCCACTTTTAAAGGAACATATTTTGGTTCCTTTCAATGCAATAGTCATAACTGCCTCTACCTAACTTTATCAAATCCTTTTCTGTTGCAAGGGGTGCCTGTTGCTCATATTCCCTTTTCTCGCAAATATATTAATAAATTAATTGTAGTGAAGTAATTATCAAAAAATATTTTGTGGTTTTTATTTTCCGGAATCGTTTTACAGAGGTGAATAACAATATCCGAGAAATACCCCAATTTTGACTCTCCAACAATCGTATTTTTCCCTTGATATATTTCGAGATCATATACAATTCCATTTGAGCTACTTTTATTCCCCATTTGAAAGGCTTTTTGGGCATATACTGCTTCAACCCAGTTTTTGCTTTGCACGGAATCATCATTTCATCAGAGCAACAGTTTTTATATTTCGGAATATCATAAGTTCTTTTCAAGAACGTATTTATAATTGGACGAACTTTATAAAGTTTGTCATTCGAGTTCTCCACTACGCTGAACTTTAGATTAGTGCGTATCGAATGAAATCTTTTTTTTTGTCATGTGTTAACGAAAGGCTGGTATTTCAGTAGCACTACTCCAGTACATTGCTAATCTAGGATATCCAATTGTTCCAATAATAATTTCTAAACCCATTAATGTCAAAATCTCTTCTCTTACAACATTAATAACAGTTCCGGTTTTCATAAGTGACGCTTGATTTGTTGCCTGAACAATAGTGTCAATAAAATCATATGGAAAATACTTTAAAAAATGTGAAACAGGAGTTTTTACATCTTGTTTAGGATAACTTTCAGAAAAATCTGAGTTTGGAGTGCTCCACGCTCTCTTTGCCCATCGAAATGTATGGATTTTTTGAAATGATGGATCCGTAGCTTCATTCAAATCCAATGAATCATCCCCCGCATCTAAATTTTTTTCAAATAAATCGGTATTCCCATCCGGATTAGTTAACTCCTCTATTAAAAAGGAATTGTTATTATTATCATTTAGAGTTTCCAATAGCGTCTCCAAACCATCATTTTCTTCTTCTTCATCATCGTCAAAGTCAGATAAATCGGAATTATTAAAATTAACCAAAATATTTTCAATTTGTTCGATGTTTAGTTTATTAGACATTGTCATAACGTTCAACCGCTTCGACTGTATTCAATCAAATAAATTAAAAACAAATTTCCGTTGGGTAAAATCTATGCCATATGGCATAGTATGATATTAAAAAAATCGTACAGCCTTATTGAACTATGTTTGGGATCTAACTTTTTTTGCACTTACTAAGGCAATGATTATCTACAAAATTACTTACGTAAAGTTATCAAATAGAGTAATTTTTATAATAGAATATATAAAAATACAAAGTGATCTTTTTTCGTAAATTACGAAACTCGATAGGCACGCTCGCTTTCCGAACCTTCACAATTAAATTTATTTTTTTTCAATTATTTCTACAAAAAACTTCAAAGAAAAATATAAAATTAAAAAAAAAATAGTATCTATAAGTTGTTTATCTTAAAACAGGCACTGAAAAGCGACTATGCCATATGGCATAGAATAAACGAAAGGGTTAGCATGTTAAGAAATAGATGCAATCTCACAAAATCTCATATTGTCTCCAAAAAATGTTTGCATCAAAATATCACGAGAGCGTCGAATTGTTAACAAAATATTTAATTTTACCTGAAACACAAACAATTTTTCTCGATGATTCTAAATAAAAAGATCACACGAAAGCTTTTAATCATTAAGCTTTTTCAAGTTTATAAAGCTTTTACTACATTTTCCAACATGTCCAAAAGAAAACTGGAAGGAAATTCGTTCAATCGTTTGCTCTTCAGTACAATTTCTCATTACGAAACGTTAAGATCGCCGGATAAACTCTGTTTATATGTGAAAATTGTGTATTTTTTTAATTTTTCACAAATGATTTAAAAAATTAAAATAACCCGTGTTAAAATATTTCTAATTTTCAAAAATGTGGTGTTATAAATTAGTAAATATTGTTTTATTTATAATTTATCAATGTTCATTACCAATATGTGCTCAATATGGATATTCCTCACCATTTGGATATGACAATGGGCCAATGACATCGGCTGACAACGAGCCCATAACCATAGGTGAGTAGGTCGTGAAACATCACGACTAGACGGCAATGCCTGCGTGCAGACGTCATCGAGCTGCCTGTCTGTTGGGTGTCTACAAAATATTTTCCATTTCTATTTATAAATATTTATTGGATTTTTTTTATATATGAAATATTTATTTGTCATATTGTACACTCGGTTGCTGAGTTAATGTGAGGATGTTGAGAAAACATGATTTTTAGGCAATGTGTTTGTTTTTTGTTGTTGTTATTGTGAACATTAAAACCACTATGTGCGATTATAAACAAATATTGTATTTTATACAATAGTTGTTGTATCAGTTTAATTTGAATAAACAAATTGTATTGGGTAGAAATTTGTTTACACTTTACCACTTTTAAATTATGATATATTTCATACGATACGACAAAAAATGTAACAAGCAGAGGGAACCGTTTAAAGCATCTTTGAACCAAATTTAGTTTTTGACTTTTTTGATTGATTGATGATCATTTTGAAACTTTGCACTAGCCAATATTATTACAAATTATAGCTGGATCCTTTTACTTGGCTTAATCGGCATACGCCCTCGTGTATCTCCTTTATAAAGGGTTTTCCAATGAGAGGTGTTATTGTAAATGGCCCGCTATTTCGGTAGCTGTCACTTTTGAAGCTTTTATTCATTTTTTATTCTTTATTGTTGGAAGCCTCTCCATTAGGTTGATTCTTATTTGGCAAAAAAAAAATGTTTTTGGAATTTTTCATGGGCCAAGTTAAAATTTTATTAAGACGTACAAAAAAACTCTATGTGAATTTTTTTAATTTTTTTCTTAAAGGTTTAGGGGTCGCTACCGGGGTTCGAAATTCAAAATTTTACCGTCATCCTGAGGGATAAGCTGAATAACTCGAGTAAACCTTAACTGATCCTTATGAAAATTTTTCAGTATTAATAATTTCCATAACGAAGTAACGGAATTGTAAATGGGCAGAATTGCCCCACCCCTTCTGGTACCTCCCATACAAAATTACCTATTTTTTGATAATTAATATTTCTCCCATAACTTTCAAACGGGCAGATGGATAGCATTTAAACTTGGTCAGTTTAATTACCTTTTAATAACAGATAAACCCCCAGAAAATCAAAACCTTTGTCACACCCCTTCTGGTACCTCCCATACTAATGACCGAATTAACCCCCATATTTTTACCTACATATCTTTTTAGTAAAATACTGAATTCAATCAAATTTTGTGTGAGATGAACACATGCAAAAGTTTGACTCGTGAGTGAATATGGACTATATCGACCAACCCCTTCTGGTACCTCCCATACAAAATTACCTATTTTTAGACAAATTAGTTTTTACCAATAATTTCCAAATGGACAGCTGGATGGCATTTAAACTTGGTCAGTTTAATAACCTTGTAATAACAGATAAACCCCCAGAAAATCAAAACCTTTGCCACACTCCTTCTGGTACCTCCCATACAAATGGCCGAATTAACCCCCATATTTTTACATACATTTTTTTGTAAGTATGCTGAATTCATTTATATTTTGCTAAAGATATACGATATAAGATATAAGATATATTATTGTAATTTTACTAATGCTTATCTTAAATATAAATCTAGTTTAATGAATGTTATTAGATATTCAACATCGATAATGCAACGCTATTGTCTTGCCCCCCTCCACTAATTTGCAGTCCAACTTTGGAATTTTTGCAGTACAGTTAATATGAAATGATTTATTTCAAATTTGTTCATCAGTTTTTGTTGTATTATTACTTAAAAAGGTACATTTCGAAAATAAAAATTAAATTAAACAGTTAAAAAATAATATTAAAATAAAAATTTTATATATTAATATTAAACATGAATTCATTGCATGAAAAACTTAACATTTAAAAATATAATTATAAACAACTGTATTACTGCTTATAATTTTCTTTAAATTTGAAAATATTGTAAAATATTATTTACACATGGTAGATTTTTTTGGATCTGAATATTTTTTTCTAAATTCTTTCACCAATAATAATAGGAACTACTTCTGCTTCTCCATAATGTGTATCCAATTTATTGTATTCCTGCATCAAGGCCACTCCGTGTTCAGCAATATAATTAACAACCTTCAACCTAGACCGAACTAATTATTTACATAACTTAAAGTCTGCATCTTGCTCAAAATCTTCAACATTTTTTTAGGAAACCCGATTTAATACCCATTATGCTGAAAAATCTAAGAGTATTGTTGGATACAAAATGCTCAAGACTTTTAGAATGTAGTAGGTTTCCATCCACTGTAACTCGTTTTTCTGGATTACTACTCCTTCTATGTTTAAAGAATTAACCATCTTCTTCTTAATTTCATTAAAAACTTTGTCATCAAAAATGCAAATCCAACTAGCTCTTCCTAAAAATACCAGAGATGACCTATAATTTTTTTTAAGGCTATTGCCGCTGTGTCTTTATTAATTGTTGCATAAGATATCAAGTCTTTTAATACCTGGAGGTCGTTTCTTGAAGCAGAAGGTCCAGAAGTGGACTCAAACCAATATTTAAGGTAAATATTAATTATAAAACTGCAAACATCCTGTATTCCACATAATTCGCTTTTGTTTAACTTGAACTGCTCTCTGAATAAATATATTTTTAAGGAATATATTACCTTAGCCTTCCATCTAGCACGGTGAAGACCTGCTGGTGCTCTGAAGAATATTTGTGTTTTTGGAACATCCCGCAGAATATTATTGTCAGCTTAAGTAGCTCTTTGTAGTCCTCTCGTGGCTGAAACTCTTTAAGCTGATTTTCGCCAAAACAAATAGCATTCGCAGAATTCTTTACTTGTCTTAATATGAGATCATCCGATATGCCAGGTTTAAAATTAGAATGATCAAATTTTGTCCAGGCATTTTTAAACCTCTTAAAAAGTAATATTACAGGACCGGTTGATATTCCCGAAATACAATGCATAAATCATATTATATGACTTCTACGTTTAAAACTTTTAAGTTAACCTATGAAAAAATCAAAATTTTCTGTCAAATAATTAGCATAAATATGTAAAACTATGAGGGTAAATTCGGTCATTTGTATGGGAGGTACCAGAAGGGGTGTGACAAAGGTTTCGATTTTCTGGGGGTTTATTTGCTATTACAAGGTATTTAAACTGACCAAGGTTAAATGCCATCCAGCTGTCCGTTTGGAAATTGTTGGTAAAAAATAATTTGTCTAAAAATAGGTAATTTTGTATGGGAGGTACCAGAAGGGGTTGGCCTATATAGTCCATAGTCACTCACGAGTCAAATTTTTGCATGTGTTCATCTCACACAAAATTTTATTAATTCCAGTATTTTTACTAAAAAGATATGTAGGTAAAAATACGGGGGTTAATTCGGTCATTTGTATGGGAGGTACCAGAAGGGGTGTGACAAAGGTTTCGATTTTCTGGAGGTTTATCTGTTATTACAAGGTTATTAAACTGATCAAGTTTAAATGCCATCCAGCTGTCCGTTTGGAAATTATAGGTAAAAAATAATTTGGTTAAAAATAGGTAATTTTGTATGGGAGGTACCAGAAGGGGTTGGCCTATATAGTCCATAGTCACTCACGAGTCAAATTTTGGCATGTGTTCATCTCACACAAAATTTTATTGAATTCAGTATTTTTACTAAAAAGATATGTAGGTAAAAATGTGGGGGTTAATTCGGTCATTTGTATGGGAGGTACCAGAAGGGGTGTGACAAAGGTTTTGATTTTCCGAGGGTTTATCTGTTATTACAAGATTATTAAACTGACCAAGTTTAAATGCCATCCAGCTGGCCGTTTGAAAGTTATGGGAGAAATAATAATTATCAAAAAATAGGTAATTTTGTATGGGAGGTACCAGAAGGCAATTCTGCCCATTCACAATTCCATAACTTCGTTATGGAAATTATTAATACTGAAAAATTTTCATAAGGATCAGTTAAGGTTTACTCGAGTTATTCAGCTTATCCCTCAGGATGACGGTAAAATTTTGAATTTCGAACCCCGGTAGCGACCCCTAAACCTTTAAGAAAAAAATTAAAAAAATTCACATCAGTTTTTTTTTACGTCTTAATAAAATTTTAACTTGGCCCATGAAAAATTCCAAAAACATTTTTTAAGACTCACCCTACTCTCCATCCTCAACGTGGAACTGTTTGGTGCGGCTTATGGTCTGGCGGGGTCATTCTACCTAACTTTTTCGAAAATGAGGTTGGATCAACAGTTACGGTGAACAGTTTGCGCTATCGAGAAATGATTAATGCTTTTTTATGGTCGGAGTTGGATGGTATTGATCAGGACAACTTTTATCTTGTTGAAAGTAAACGGCGTTACGTGCCACTCAAGAAACGAAACCATTGATCTTTTACTGGAAAAGTTACTAGGCTAAGCGTACTAGGCTAAGCAGAGCGAAAACCATGCGTAACCAGGCACAGAGAAAGCTGGACATCGCTAAACTGCAGACCGCGGAGATAGCCAACGCCTATTCTGACCAACTCACTCAACTACTTCTTGAAGCTCCAACTCCCGAAAATACTAGCGCGCAATGGTAACATATTGCCCACTCGATGGAAAGGACTGCACGGTCCGTACTAGGGTATGTGAAGTCCTTTAACGATAATGCCTGGTACGATGACCAATGCCGCGATGCCACCCGGGAACAAGATGCTGCATACTGGGGCAAACTGCAGCCAATGGCAACGCGAGCTGTTCATGAAAAGTATAGGGAGAAGAGGCGGGAGGCGACTCGACTCTTCAGGCGAAAAAAGCGAGAGCTTAAGGAGCGGAATAATGTGTGTATTGAAGATTACAGGTACAGAGGTGAAGCCCGAAAATTCTATCAGAAGATAAAAGGAAAGGTACATGGAACAGGTCTTCCCTCCTGTAAAGACAAGGATGGTCATCTCGTTACTGACTCCGAGAGCGTACTGAGAATATATAAAGATCACTTCTGCAGCCTATTGATGTGTAAAAACTCGGCTGATGAAGACTGTGCACCAATCCGAGATGATAACATCGAGTGTCCACCTCCGAGCCAAGCTGAGATAACAACTGCCATATCCCGCCTAAAGAACAACAAGGCCGCTGGGGCTGATGGTCTTCCATCTTAGTTGTTTAAGGCGGGGGGAGATGAGCTTGTTTTAAGCATGCAACAGCTCATAGAGAACATTTGGATTCAGGAGAGCATGCCAGAGGATTGGAATCTCAGTGTGATATGTCCAATCTACAAAAAAGGTGACCGTAGTGAGGTAAAAACTATCGTGGAATTAGCCTCTTACCCATTGCGTATAAGGTCCTGTCTAGCATACTGTGTGAACGTCTAAAGCCAATTGTGGAAAACCTGATTGGACCTTATCAGTGCGGCTTTAGACCAGGCAAATCCACGACGGATCAGATATTTACACTACGGCATATTCTTGAGAAAACCCATGAGAAGCAAATCGACACTTACCACCTCTTTGTCGATTACAAAGCTGCCTTCGATAGTCCCATCAGGCATCGACTATACGAAGCCATGTCTGAGTTCGGTATTCCTGCGAAGATAATTCGTCTCTGCCGGTGTACCCTTACGAATACCAAATCCTCTGTTCGGATTGGCAAGGATCTATCTGCACCATTCGATACGACGGTTTGTCATGTATGCTGTTCAACATAGTGATGGAGAAGGTGTTAAGGAAAGCAGCGGTTAACAGGTCTGGCACCATACTCGTATTCAATAAGAGCCACATGCTGCTCGCATATGCCGATGATAACGACATTATCGGTCGAACGATGCGAGAGGTAACAGCTGTTTTCACATCAGTCGAAAGGAAGTCAGCGAAAATGGGTTTGGCAGTGAATGAGGACAAGACGAAGTTAATGGTATCATCGAACAAAGTGTCCACCCATTGGGGACGCAGGTGAACGTTGAAAACTATTGCTTTGAGGTAGTGGATGAATTTATCTACCTTGGATCCGCCATGAACAAGAACAACAGTGTCAGCCTCGAAATAAAACGGAGAATAGTGCTTGCTAACAGGTGTTTCTTTGGACTACGCGAGCACTTTATAAACACCACCCTATCTCGAACTACCAAAGTCCAGCTGTACCAGGTACTAATTTTACCGGTCCTGTTGTACGCCTCCGAATCTTGGGTGCTTACACAGGCAGATGCAGCTCATCTGGCGGTGTTTGAGAGAAAAATACTCCGCAAAATATATGGACCCATTTGCGTAAACGGCGAGTTTAGGATTCGGATGAACCATGAGCTGTACGAGTTATACCACGACATTGATGTCGTCAAACGGATCAAAGTGCAACGATTACGCTGGCTAGGCCATGTTGTGAGAATGGATGAGGAAACTCCAGCGCGAAAGGTATTCTATCAAGACCTCGAAGGACGGCGCAAAAGAGGGAGACCGCGACTACGTTGGAAGGACCAGGTGGAGGAATCACTGACGCTGCTTGGTAGGACTGACTGGAGACGGTGCGCACAAGATCGAAGCGAATGGAAATCTTTGATCATTTCGGCCTCTGACTTAGGCACTAAGATATAAATATATATATGTGTCAAGTTGTTTTAAAGGCTAATAATAATAATAATAATAATAACTTCTTCCACGTGAAAGATAAGGTCTACGCCAACAGCCCAGCGCACAGTGGTTCCTTTTTGGTTTTTTTTGGAATTAATTCTGTAACTTTTGAACGGATAATGCTATCTTGATGAAATTTAAAATAGTTAAAGCTGAGGTGTTTTCGAGATGATTTGGAAATATTCGTCTCCCGAGGTGGTGTGGGGGCCACTGCGTGGCCCTCCAAAGTTGGTCACCTCGGGTGTTTCAAAATTTCAAATGATTGAGGAATGTGCATTTATGAACCGATTTAAAAAATTTTTTGCATTTAGATAGTGCTTCGAAAAACCTTCAAAAACATGCTTACACGCACATGTTATCTCATTTAGGTCAAGAGATATTTGAGAAAATAAAAAAAAAAATGCATTAAAAATCAAATATATAACTTTAAAAATAATTTTGCTGGATATGTTTATGCAATAAAAAACATTTTTCGTAATTTGTCTCTCATTCCTGTGTATAGGGATTTATAAATCATAAATAACCTAATTAAAGAGTCTATGGGCTTGTAAGATTTATTTAAAAGTAACGACTCCATAATAATTTTTTAGTTTCATGTGTACTAAAAATTTCTCTTATTGCATAAATATTTTAAGCAAAATTATTTTTAAAGTTATATATTTGATTTTTAATGCAATATTCATATGTTTTTGCTGCTTTTTATTGTTATTATTACCATTTTTAACAAATTTTGAACAAAATTTGTATAATCTCAGTAACATCGAATAGGAAATATATAATTTTATACGGGAAGAAGTTAAGCCCATCAGTGCTGAGACCCTAGATTCCTTCAGAAAAAATAAGTTTCGGGGCTTCTTAACCCAATAAATCTATGTCCGTCTGGCCGGCTGGGAAAATGGTTAAGACGATAATTGGAGTAGTTCTTAATCAATTTGAATAGCTTGCCCCGCCCCTTCTGGTACCTCCCATACAAATTAACATAACCATTTATACATTATTGTAGCCAAAAACCACATTTTTGTTCCGGTGTTAACAAAACTTTGCACATCTTAGTTTTTTTACACTATTATGATGTGGTAACAAAACTAAGCATATCGGTTCAGATTTAGATATAGCCCCCATATATATGTGTGTTTCACGATATATACTTTTATTACGGAGGTAGTGAAGTTTGATTATAATTATAAAGAATAAATAAACTCTTGACATACAAGTATTGCATATCAATGGAAAGGGAATTACATAAAGTTTAATAATTTACAAAAATTAATTAAAAGCACATTTTATTTTGGACATAATTCTGAGTCAAATATAAAATTTGGTCAAAACGTATTTTTTGGAGAAATAATATCTTATATGAAAAATAGCGTAAAATCCAAACGGACTGAAATATCTTAACGATATTTTGGAATAATGTACATAAAATTGTCCTTAATGAAACGAATAACAATATGTTGCCATATCTTACAACAAACTACCCAAATTCCCAAAACGGGGAAAATATGTTCCAAAATTCCGAATTTTTTACTAAAATGGCCACACCGCCTTTGTTTATGGCAGGGATGTTGAAATACGTTACGGTTAACTAGTCCACATATGTGGTCAAAAAAATATATAATGAGCTTTCTCGTTGGCGCTTTGCGATTTGAAAATTTTCAAAAACAAAAATTTTTTTTTTTTTAAAAATGGGTTGTTTTTGACTTCCCTTGCCGGGGAACCATTTTGTTGAACTGATTCAAATTTAGCATTAAATGCATCTGCATCAACATTTCTATGAGGAATAATAAAGAAATTTCCACTTCCCGGAAGAAATATTTTTTTTACAAACGAAAGAATGTAGTCGCCTTTTTGCAAAAAAACAGTAAAAATATGCCTTTTTTTGGAAACTTTTACTTGCGATGCTTATAACTTTTGATTGGAACAAAATATTTGAATTATTTTTTCAGCAATTTTATTTAGAATTTTATAAGCTAACTAACGATATAAATATCTTTAAAATCAAGGGAAAACTGAGCTCACACCCTTAAAAATACTAAATCAACCTCGTCCAAAAATGACACAATTTTTTTTATTTTCTCAAATATCTCTTGACCTAAATGAGATAACATGTGCGTGTAAGCATGTTTTTGAAGGTTTTTCGAAGGTTTTTTTTTATCTAAATGCAAAAAATCTTTTAAATCGGTTCATAAATGCACATTCCTCAAGCATTTGAAATTTTGAAACACCCGAGGTGACCAACTTTGGAGGGCCACGTAGTGGCCCCCACACCACCTCCCAATATTTCCAAATCATCTCGAAAACACCTCAGCTTTAACTATTTCAAATTTCATCAAGATAGCATTATCCGTTCAAAAGTTACAGAATTAATTCCAAAAAAACCAGAAAGGAACCACTGTGCAGCGTCGACTCAAGACCTCAAATATAAAATACGTGAGGCTATCGAGAACATAGGGCAACCACTTTGCGATTTGGTTCTGGAAAATTTCATGATATGGATGTGGTCCTGTAAGCTTTTCGTGGTGGCCTCCTCTTTATTATGAAAAAAACATCCCATCATTTATCTCAAAAAATTTAATTTTTCATTGAATACCAAAATAACAACTCTTATTGGAAACCCTTTATGATTGGCCGAAGACTGAGGTATGTTACTGCGGCCTTTTCGAGCGTGCGTACATTGGCTGCAACTATGTGATGATCCGCGCATCATACGCACGTTCTTAACGCTTACGACATGCCTTCCATCGTTTGCCACGTGATCAACCTGGTTTCTTGTCTTTTGATCAAGGGATATCTAGGTTGTCTTGTCGATATCTTTATGATAAATTCCGGTTCTACTCGCTACCATATTTCTTGTTATTCAAAGTGTTTTTGTGTAGACATTGGAGTTTAATATAAGAATCTACATATAATTGTTTCTAATAACGTGTATTTATTTATTTATTTTCTTATTTAAAATAATCCTGCAGGTTTACTAACAGATCGTCAACATGAAGAAATTGCTGTTGTGGCGGATTTGGCAATTGAAAATGCAAACGAAGTATTAGAAAACCAATTGGTTTTGGTTAAAGGCCAACTTCCATTTGGAAATTCCTTTTACGGTTACAGCAAACTATGTCGCATGATGGAGGTATGTATGCCATTAACTCATCTTCTGTAAACTATAAAATCTTAGCGCTTAATTTACCGTTTAGGCCGGCATTAGCGGTGTACTAGGACCATCATCCAAACACACGGCTGCTCATCTCGCCTCAATATGTGATACAAAAGATGTACCCTATTTCTATCCGTCTATGGGTGGTGCTGTCGATGCATTCAATTTGTATCCGCATCCAGAAGATATTGGAAAAGCGCTGTATTCCTTAGTGACGGCGTTTGATTGGACCCGCTTTATGTTCCTTTACGAATCTGCAGAATATTTAGAAATTCTTAACGTTTTAATAGCTCAGTATACCAATGATCCGCCAGTTATTACAGTACTGCGCTACGATGAAAACCTTGATGGTAACTATAAGCCGGTATTGAAAAGAGTACGGAAAGCGAATGACAAAGTTATTGTGGTGGTGGGTTCTTCAGAGTCTATGCCCGAATTTTTAAAGCAGGTAAGTGGTGGCAGATCTAAAGACCTGTCTTATAGTCTAACAGCCGCTTAGCAATTTACATATTAATCACAGGCAATACACTTTTATTTTAGGCCCAGCAAGTTGGTATTTTTACCGAGGACTTTAAGTATATTTTCGGAAATTTGGATTTTCATTCATTCGATTTAGAAGAGTTTAAATATAGCGAAGCCAATATAACTAGCTTGCGAATGTTTTCACCTGAAAATCCACAAGTAAAAGCCATCATGGAAAGGTTGGGATATTTAAGAGATAGCAGCGAGGAGGACGATCAGAGAAGGACGAGTTTCGAAAATGAGAAAACTCAAAATGGTAAAATTTACAGATTAACAATGTTGTGTATGAAAAGAGATTGAATTAAGATGAATATTGTCGTCAAAACGCGATTTCAATAACACGTACATATATATCGAAAATGACAAGATATTACAAGAATTTAGACGCATTGAATATCTCAAAATGACGATCACGCAATTTATTTCCTTTTACAACGCATAAATGAGAGCGAGTTAACACTACTATTTTTATACTCACTCCAACAGACCTTCAGTTTAACGACGATTCCGAACGTCAGCTTCATTTTGAAAAACTTTAATAACACAATTTCTAATTGATATTCAGTTATTGTTTAGCCCTTACTACGTCATTTCCAATTGAAATTCAAAGAAAATCAATTGAAATTAAATTAAAAAAAAATCAATTAAAATTCAAACTTTCCATTTAAAATCCAAAAAATATCACTTGAAATTTAAAACTCGGCAATTAAAACTCGAAACTTATCTATAGAAATTCAAAAGTTATCAATTGTCAAGTTTTTAATTTAAATTGTAAAGTTTTGAATATCAATTGACGAGTTTCGAATTTCTATTGATGTTTTTAATTTCAATGGACGAGTTTTGAATTTCAATTAATATTTTTTGAATTTCAAATGAAACGTTTAAATTTCAATTAATGTATCTCGAATTTCAAGTAGGACTTTTAAATTTCACACGACAAATTTTAAATTTCAAATAGAAGGCTTGAATTTCAATTGGGCAAAAGTGCAGAATATGGGGCGGGAGCCCAAAAAAAAATGCCACTCTCACCCAAATACGCCCTAAAACACGAAAATCATGGTCAAAGTTGGCGCTAAGGCCCATGGGGCCCCTTGGGTTCTATGATAACCCCCCATGTGGAAGATATTTTTGAGACGAATTCAACGGTGGGAATTTCCGGGATATACCAAAAAAAAAATTTAAAAAAAGTGAAAAAATCATGGAAAAAGTTAGAAAAATTTAAGGAAATAAATTGGAAAATTCTAAAAAAAAATATAAAATCTAAAAATTGCGCGATTTTAAAAAAAAAAAATTGAAATACCCCGTAAAAAATGGAAAAAAGGGAAAAAATCATGGAAAATTAGAAAAATTTAAGGAAATGAATTGAAAAATTCTATAGAAAAATCAAATTTCATCTAAAAATGTGTGAAAATTTGAAATTTTTTAGGTTTTTTTAATAAAAAAAAGAAAATTGAGAAAAAATTTAAAAAAATTAAGGAAACAAATGGACAATTTAAAAAATATTTAAAAAAATTCAAGAAAAAGTGCAAAAAGAAAATTGATAAAAAAAAGAATAAAAGTGGAAAATTTGAAAAAAAATTGAAAAATATTAAAAAAAGCTATGTTTTGTAAATTTTTATTTGTTCATATTTTTAAAAATATTTTTTTTTTGTTTTGGTATATCACGGGAAAAATATTTTTTTTTTGTAAATTAAAGGGAATATGTATATGTTGGGATTAATGGCGCCGCAGTCAAAAATTATTTTTAAAAAAATCGCGCGATTTTTTTGGTATATCCCGAAAATTTAAATGGCTCTAACTCGGTCCAGGAGGCCGCACCTGGGGGGTCATCATAGAACCAAAAGGGTCCCCTTTTTAACCCCCCCGGGCCCCATGGGCCTGAGCGCCAACTTTGACCTACCATTCCGATGACCAAGACAATGGCATATTTATTTTTTAATCGGGTTCCCGCCTTATATTCTGCACTTCAGCCTTCAATTGATATTCTTTGAATTTCACTTGGAAATGGTGTAGTACTTCCTATGCAAATGATCTTATTTTCCGAAAATTCAATTTTTTCCAATAATTTGTAAAAGAAACTTAAGAAACCCAAAGTTTATCCCACTAACTTTTTTTTCTTTTAAGATTTTGTGCGAATTGATTAGAGACCTTAGTGTCCTTAGTTTTTAGTTGGTACCATAAAGGACCCTATCGGCAACCCCATACTAAATGATCATAAGCCCAGAGATAATGTATTTAATTTTTCACATATAAAGGTAGTTTTATTAAAAAATCTGTTAATTTTAATAACTGAAGATTTTTGTAATATCATACATAGGATGAAATTATTTATCAGTCATTTCATCTGACTGAACTTTTTGTACTGGTTTTGTATTTCCATTGGAAATAGTGTAGACCCATGGCGACTACTCGGAAGTTGCTATTACAGTGTAAATTTCTGCGGCAGGGCTCGAACCCAGGACACACGTGCAACAACTGCGTGTTCTAACCATCATGCCTCGGTCAGCCCCAATCAAACCATGTAATAAGTAATAAAAAATGGAGTCAAGTGTGCTGGATTTACACTTTCTAGCACATACTTTTTTTGAAACTTCGCCCGGTTAGAATTCTCAATATACATACGACTTGTCTTAAATTTGTCATATTAAAGCCTTTCATTAACTTATTTGCATAGGCTCTTGCCCCATTACTATGGAAATGGCTTTGACATATGATGCCATTCAGTTGTTTGCTGCAACTACAAAACAAATCACTTTGAAAACAATTCCTCTCAATTGTACCGATCGCAGCAACAGTGTAAAGAATGATGGATCAACTTTTAAAAATTATATGAGATCGGTAAGAATTGCATTGTCAGCATCAAAACATTTATACTTCGCGTTTATTAAAGTTTGTTTTTACAGATGAATCTAAAACGAGACACCATAACTGGTCCCATTGCATTCGAAGGCAATGTTCGTAAAGGTTTTAAGTTCGATGTAATCGAACTTCAGCCATCTGGCATAGTACAGGTGGGAACTTGGGATGAGGTCAACAATTACACGTCCCAACGTGTAGCGGCTACAAATGCCATATATGAAAATGTGTCGTTGGCCAATAAAACATTTAAGATATTGCTATCGGTACCGGTAGGTGATATTTACCAATGACATCTTCAGTTATAATTTACATTCCTTTAAACGGCTCTTTCAGAACAAGCCCTATGCTAAGTTGAGGGAATCCTATAAAAAGCTAGAAGGAAATGAACAATACGACGGCTATGGAGTTGAATTAATAACGTTGCTAGCCGAAAAATTGGGGTTCAATTTTACTTTTGAAAATGGTGGCAATGATTATGGAACTTATAACAAGACCACTAACACTTCGACTGGAATGTTAAAGATGCTCTTAGAAGGTGTAAGTTAACAAAAGGGGTATTTAATATAACGATCTTTTAAAATTGAGTTAATATTTCAAATTAAAAGCACTTTTTGAAAGGAATTTAATTATAATAATAATTATCTATATATATAAAAATGAAATGGTCCACGTATGTCATACCATCACTTGAGAACGGCTGGAGCGATTTGGCTGATTTTTTTTTTATTCGATTCGAAATTTTCCGTAGATTGTTTGTGTTGAAAAAAATCAAATCCAGGTGGCGCTAGGGTGGATTTATATCGAAAATTTGAATGCATGTATTAATTCAACTGAAATTTAGAATGAATATTCGTTTGATCATGAAAAAACATTTTATGTACAAATGGACCCGGTAGGTGGCGCTGGGGTCGGTTTACAATCAACATTTTAACGAAAGGGCCAATTTAACTGAAATTCAGAAACTATGTTTGTTTTATCATCAGAAAAAATTGTATGTACAAATGGACCCGGTAGATGGCGCTGGGGTCGGTTTACAATCAACATTTTAACGAAAGGGCCAATTTAACTGAAATTCAGAAACTATGTTTGTTTTATCATCAGAAAAAATTGTATGTACAAATGGACCCGGTAGATGGCGCTAGGGTGGATTTATATAGAAAATTTGAATGCATGTACTAATTTAACTGAAATTTAGTATTTATGTTTGTGGAACCTTGAGAAAAAATTGTTTGTATAAATTGACCCGGTAGGTGTCGCTAAGTTGGAATTATAATGAAAATTTTTACGAATTAAACAATTTGACTGAAATTTTGAATGTATATTTGTTTTATTAAACATTTTTTTGTGTATATGGACCTACAGTTGATTTGGCTGGGGTTGAATTATTTCGAAAATTTATATCCATTGTCCGATTTTACTTAAACTTAAAATATATGATTTTTTTGGCATGAGAAAATTTTGAATGTATGTTTGGAACCAGTTGCCGGTGTTAAGCTTATGATACACTTAATTTTTGGAATGTCATTTAGTCACTTTTTTTAACATCATAGTTATTCAGAAGTCTAAATATATAAAAAGATGTACATTTTGATGTCACCACTAATTGTGAAAACGGTTGACCCCATTTGTCCCAAAATTTCAGTGAAAGTTAAGGATTGGCTGTAGATGGTCACCCAGTCCGCAAAAAGGCTTAAAGAAGAATGACTAACTTTTATAATGGCGCACTTCCTACTGAATTAGAGAGCTTCACAAAGTGGTTTTTTCCCATTTCAAAATTTTAGGGGACAATAACGAAAATAGGAATAACTGTTGATATCACCCAGACCATACGGTTAATGGGGTTGCTGAGCCTAATGAATGCATTTTTGGAAATTCGTACTCCTTAGGATAAAAAGGTACAATCACCCAGAACACGAACGCAGAAAGTTATATGTCAGTCAATCGGCTTAAAAATGTGGTTTTAGAATATATGCCTATCACTAAGAAAGTTTTCATCACATCATGGACGACACTGCTGATCCATTTTAGCAATTCTTATAATAATATATAATAATCTTTAAGATATATGAAGAACTGAATTTGTCCGGGAAAACCTCGCCCTTTAAATTGAAATATTTTAGAGGTCAATGAAATAAACCAATCGCTATTAGATTTCAACTACACTCAACATGTTTTACAAAAATTTGGAGGCAGGACGAAGTCTGCTGGGCCAGCTAGTTTATTAATAGTTTTGTATATATGTATAATAATTATCTGTTAAGTATATCCTCATTAATGGGGGACTATGTTATTCGATATGAGAATAAGGTAATGCATTCAAAAATGTAGGAAATCTTGCTATGTTGTAGTGTTAATTACAAAATATGGTTTTAAAATAGTTAACTACAAAATCGTTGTATTCTTCCTATCTACACAAATGTCGTACAATATTGATTGTTTATAAGCTAATACTGAGTAAAAACTACTACATATTTATTGTGAATATTCGATATCCATTTTCCAAACAAATGGAACCCTACCAAGCACATTGGCGATCTGACTGAGATTTTTGTACCTGGTTTTTTCAACTGTGTTTCCAAAAATGTGCATCTAATTTCGAACTGTCGAACTGAAAATATAATATATTATTAAACTTATGCATTTTTTTCTTAAATTAACCACAATTCTATCATGATACATACTGATATTTAATATAAAAATTACAGGATGCTGATTTGGCGGTAACAGATTTAACTATAACATCGGAAAGACAAGAAGTGATTGATTTCACTATACCATTTATGAATTTAGGTAAGTTTGCATAACCCCAGACTTTAAGCTATATGTTTACGTACTTATGCAATTTTTATATTAATCATAGGCATATATTTATGGTTTAATCTTCTTGCTCTATGGCAGCAACAACAGGAGTTCATCCATCATTAGCCGCACTTAGAAATGAATTCCAATCGCTTCGGTCTTTTGATCTCCGTAGATAGTTTGTCACACCAAGTTAAGATCTGTAATCTTTCAACTTTCAACTGATCCATCCAACGAAGTTTTGGTCGACCTATTTGACGACGGTACTCGCCGTTAACGATGATGGGTCCAAATATTTTTGAAGACTCCAAGAATAGATTGATCCATCTGTGTCATTATCCAGGATGCTGTAAAGCAAAACAGATAGAATCAGTGTCTGGTAGAGTTGGATCATTGGTCGTCGAGAGATGGCTTTGGCATTAAATCGCTTGCTAAGCGCATAGTATCAGCGGTTTTCGATCAATACTTGTCTCTTGATTTCCAGGCTGACTATTCTAATTTAATTTACGGCTAAGCCTAAGGTATACAAAATCATCTACCACTTCAAAGTTATATTTGTCAACGTTTACGTAGCGTTCCAAACGAGTAGATTCTTAGTTCGTTAACACAAATAACTTGATTTTGTCCTCATTTATCACTAGACTCACTTCTGACTTCTTTTCAAGGCTTTAAAAGGCAAGTTACATCCCGCAGTCCTTGGATAATGATATCTATATCATCGGCAAACGCTAGCTGCATGTAACTTTTACCAGTCGTGTTTGTGGCTGCCTTCCGCATTAACGTCTCAATTATGATGTAAAAGAGATCGCATGACAGACTATCACCTTGTCTAAAGCCTCGCTTGGTAGAAAATGGCTCTGTAAGATTTTTTCCAATTTTAACTAAAGACTTCGTGTCGGTCATTGTCATCCCGCAAAGTCGTATTAGCTTCGCGGGGATTCCAATATCAGCCATAGCATCCAACAATTTCTGTCGTATCGGACTGTCGAATGCAGCTTTGAAGTCGAAACAGATGGTAGGTGTCGATCTGCATTTCTTGGGTCTGCTCCAGGATTTTTCGTAGTGTGAATATCTGGTCGGTCGTGGATTCACCAGCCAAAGCCATACTGATAAGGTCCAATCAGGGGTTTTAGACTTTCTCATAACACACTAGAAAGAACCTTGTATGCGATGGGTAAAAGGCTAATCCCGCGATAAGCACAGGCCCAATCATCGGGCATGCCTTCCCTGAGCCTTCCCTGTTTATGAGCTGGTGCATGCATGTTGCAAGCTCATCGCCGCCGGCTTTAAAAAGCACTGCCGGTAGTCCATCGGCTTCCGCAGCTTTATTATTTTTAAGCCGTGCAATTGTCGTGCGGATCTCGTTTTAGCTCGGTGGTGGACAGTCTACTCCGTCGTCTATAATTGGTATGATTTCGTCACTTATGCTGCCTTCGGGAACGAGTACAGATTGAAAGCGTTCCCTCCATATTTTCAACACACTCTGAGTGTCCGTGACCAGATTTCCGTCTCAGTCCTTACAAGTGGGGATCCCTGTTCCAAAACCTTTGCTTTTAACCCTTTGGTAGAACTTTCGGGCCTCACCTCTATCCCTGTAGTTTTCGATATCCTGGCTCTCTCTTTCTTCCACAAACGCTTTTTCCGCCTGAAGAGTCGTTTCATCTCCCTCCTTCTCTCATTATAACGTTCCGTCACAGTTTTGCATTGTATGGCAGCATCCATTTCCTCAAACATTTCGCGACATTCATCATCGTACCAGGGCTTGTCTGAGCGTGGTTTTTCATAACTCAGCACGGTCGTTGCGGCAGTGGTCATAGAATTCACACTTTGCGCGAGTCAACAATTTCACCGCGCATCACACGTATGTCCATAACGCTTGAGACATGCCAGCCATCAATTACCACGTGATCAACCTGATTTCTTGTATTTTGTTTGGGATATATCCGGATTGCCTTGTGGATATCTTTATGCGGGAATCTGGTTCCACTCATAACCATATTTCTTGCCGACGTGAAGCTAACTATACCAGATGTCAAAGTCTTTTGCTGACGGAATCCACATCCAAATTCGTGTCTTTCTGCATGGCAGCTGTTAAAGATGTCACAGTTCTTTCGTCGTGTACATCCCTGTCTCGTCCATCGCATTTCCTGTATGGCAGTGATGTCAGCCTTGTATTTGTCGAGGACATCCGCCAGTTGGATAGATGCACCATCTCTGTAGAGAGTTCGGACATTACAGGTGCATATCATGGTCCGCGCCCCTCCTAGTTTCTTGGGGCTGCCAAGGCCACTAAAAGATTCTTTGTATATAGCTACAGTAACTTCTGTTATCTACTTCTCCTAAGATGCATCGGTGATCCGGCGCTTGTTAGTTAGGTTACCCAACATTACGCCTTCTCACATTTGCTACCACTGAACAGATGTTCAATGACATTGTCCGGGGAATGTGTGATCTTTCGGACATTGTGAGCTGCTTGAGGGTCCCAAAAAGAGAATTCTGGTTATTCCAAAGTTTATAACGATCAGAGAAACTCAACTTAGAAAATCCCCCATTTCCCAGGACTATCGAGGACTATGAGATGCCTTTTACTGTTCCTGTGGGTCAAATGTGATATACTTACATCACCATTGATATATTGACGTGCAATTCGGATCAGTTAAGATATAATTGATACAATTACTAGAATTAATGTTACCTGATCCAATTTCACTAGATCATGACTAGATAGGGGAGACAATATTCCGCTTATACTGAGTACTAGTCTCTATTCTAAACATATTTTACACATTTCGCGATATTACTCCTGCTGTTGTTGTATTCTTATATCTTTTTTTCTTTTAAAGGTATCGGAATTTTGTTTCTTCAACCAAAAACCGGAAAGACGTCTACATTTTCCTTTATGGAACCATTCAACGTTGATGTATGGATTAGTTTAGGTGCGGCCTTTATAGGAGTCTCACTTTCATTATTTATTCTGGGTCGTTTATCGCCTGCCGAGTGGGACAATCCATTGCCATGCATCGAAGAACCCACAGAATTGGTGAATCAGTTTACGTTAAGTAATTCTATATGGTATACAACAGGATCGTTACTGCAACAAGGTTCGGAAATAGCTCCAAAGTAAGTATATGGCATAAACACCCGCCGTAAATCTTACCACTTCCCACTGTTTATTTCCATTCTAGAGCATTGTCCGTTAGAACTGTTGCGTCCATATGGTTGTTTTTCACATTGATTATGGTGTCATCATATACAGCTAATTTGGCCGCTTGCTTGACCGTTGAACCGTTACAAACGTTGATCGACAACGTTAAGGATTTGTCAGAAAATAAAGCGGGTGTGGTTTATGGAGCAAAGCGTACAGGATCAACAAGGAATTTCTTTATGGTAATGTAAATCACGTTAATGTAAAAATGTTATAACGACGTAAAACACACAATGATCAATTTTTGAATTTTTTGGCTCATATTGTATGATTGATCTTATATATCCGTAAATCTTCAGAGGTTTCATATTATTGTTTTGTAACATAAGTTTTTGATATACTTTTCCGAAATTTAAATAAACTTCATTGTGCTTAGTAACGTCTGGCATAATTGCAACATGTCGTTTTTTACTATGTTATCCCTTTTTAGACATCAGATGATCCTATATATAAAAAAATGAACGAATTCATGAACGACCATCCTGAATTGTTGACAGATTCAAATGAGGAAGGCGTTGATCGTGTCAAAAGTAGAGACAATTATGCTTTCTTAATGGAAACGACTTCCATCGAGTATAACACAGTGAGAGAATGTTCATTAAAAAAAATCGGTGGTGCACTGGATGAAAAAGGTTATGGCATTGCGATGAGAAAACGTAAGTGTTGTTTAAGGTTTAATTCACTTTACTTTAGTTAATGGCATATCTACATATATAATATTTCAGATTGGGAATACAGTGATGAGTTTAACAATGCCCTCTTGGAGTTACTGGAGCAGGGAAGATTAAGTGAATTAAAAGATAAATGGTGGAAACAAGTTGGAGGTGGTGTATGTGCGGTAAGTTTCGGGAAATAATTCAAAATTCTAGTAAGGACTGTAGCGACAATAGTGAAAGGATGTATTTCTTAATTATAGTATCTCATTCGTCTTCAAACTACAGTAGTTTTGGATCATTCGACAGTTAAATATTTCAAAGTTTTCATATCTACTTATTTAGTTGGCTCTTCTTTGCAAACGTATGTTAGGATTATTTGGCGTACGTATAAAAATACTGCTTCCTTATTTCGTCACACCAAGTTCTGCAAGGTTCTCAGTAACCGTCCATCGAGTTCATTTTCGAAATCTTTTCGAACTGAAGCATTTTCATCCAAGCGTATAACATTACCTAGCCAACGCAACCACTGTACTTTAAAGCGTCTGACCAAGTCAATGTCGGTATACAGCTCGTAGTAAATCGCTTGCTTAGTTCGTAGTAGCATTTATCAGCGACCAGGATTCTTCTCTCGTCATCAGCGTACGCAAGTAGCATGAATATCGTGTTACTCATGTTTACTGCGGCTTTCCTTATCATATCCATCTGGTATAGAATGACTCCGTAAGGTCCTGAAATTTTCGGGCTTCACCTCTATCACTATATCCTCGTTCTCCTGTTCCCTTATCTGATGGTTTTTTTCGCTTAAATAGCTGCTTCGCCTGTTTTACTGTCATAGCCCCGTGCCCAAATTGCAGTAAACTTCGTAAGGGGAATCTGCAGTACAATTGTTGAGGTCAACAGAAAGGTGTGTGCCCCATTTAGAACTCTTAACCTTTGACTTGAATAGGCAGCTTGACACAAGCTACGTGAACTCTTGTTAGCAAAGCGAAGGAAACGGATTCAGAAGAGGACGGGTACGCCTTTAGAACCAGTTTTCACACTTATAAATGGATATTTAAAAGTCCTAAAGATGCTGTCAGGTTCAGATGGGTACTCTCCTAGGACCCAAAAGTGTTGGGGTTTTTTAAGGTAGTTGAATATTACACCGAGTCCAGCGCAGAAACGCTAGATCTACTAATAGATACACAATTTCCTGACAATGTTGTCGGTAGTATGATGCCACCCACGTTGATTAACTTGGATTTTGTGGATAATATGGAGGATGAGGAAAAGGTAAAGTGGTACTTATGAGCCCTACAAACCGCCTGGTCCGAATTTTATAAAATCAATCTAACTTCGATTTTTGTGGACATCTTCATCCGGACATCTGTTTCCGGATAATAAAGGGTGGTTTAAATACCCAAGACAGTCCATGCCTCCCCAACGGAATACAGACCAATTAATCTCTCATCCGTTATTCTGAACGTTTTCGAGAGAATGACGTACATGTCTATAAGGACATCTTTAAACCTTCACAATTTGACCACTTCTTAAAACGATTACATCGTTTGAAGATCTATTGAGAGCGCTTCTTATAAAGCTGTGAGCTTTGCAAAGCGCAGTCTGAGAACAGGTGATTTCACTTTGGCTGTATTCCCGGTCCTTCACGAATATGACGTCAGGAGCAATAAGGAACTCTCTGGAGAGCATTCTTAACGATTGCTAGTGGAACGCATACTGGGCAACCGCGTCTTTAACTCAGAGCGTGGGTGAAGCCGCATGAGGATGATAAAGGAACACCACAGGGTGGCAGTTCTAACCCCGCTTCTATGATTTCTTTTGATCAATGGAATAGTCAATATGACTATGATATATGACAATATGTGCAATAAAAATGGTACGAAAATTATGGCATGTGCGGACAACGTGGCCACTACGATAGCGTCTTTAGATGTGTTCCTGTGCTTTCTGCCTCTGTATCTAGGCTGACTGCTGACCGAGGGGCTATCAGAATGAGGAAAGCTGCGATTGGCATCATTCCGCTCATAGTCATGCGAACGTTCTCCAGCTACTGTATACCTATTATATGACTATGGTCCGAATATAGCAGATCTCGATCAGAATATATGGTTGGGAGCGATTTGAGACTTGTCAATGGAATTCTAATTGGATATTGTAACTTCAGACACATAACATGGAAATGGAATAGATCCACATGTGAAAACGAGGAAGAGTCCGTGACAATGAACATCTTGTTTGTAGTTCTGCCTGAGCCACTTAGGGAATAGTTTTATACATGTCTTACAGGAGTCTCCCTCAATCGGAATACAAAATGTTATTAATATTATATGGCGTCCTAAATGGTTCACCGACCTACCAACTGGCTAAAGCTATAATAGTAAGCATGTATATGAGCATTCTTCCTATAAAATTAGAAAGCAGAACAAAGCGAGATTTTGAAATTCGTACTTTTATGGCTAAAAAGGCCCAAAAAGGAATAAAACTGGTACCATCAACCAGACCAAAAGCCTCAAAATCGCAAAAAAATCTATATGGACTTGTTTTCTATAGAATCAGAGAGCTCCACGAAGGAATTTTTTCAAATTCGTACTTTAAGGGCTAAAAAGTTCCAAAAAGGGATGCAAGTGTTACCATCACACGAACCAAACGGCTAAAGGTGTTATTAAGATAGTTGGGGTGAATATGTATTTTATAGATGCTGTACAAAAAGTTTGTTGAAAATTGGATTTTTAGGGGGTAACAAGGCCGAAAAATGGATAAAGCTGGCACCGTCACCCAGACCAAACAGTCCAAGGTAGAACGCAAAAATTAAATTGAATTCTTATTTTATGGTGTAGTTGTGCGATTTGACAGAATTTTCCCAATATCGAACTTTTAGAGGTAACAAGGCCGAAGAAGGGATACAATTAGTACCATCACCCAGACAAAACGTCTAAAGGCAGAAAAGCGAAAATTGGGGTATATATTTCTGTTATAGAATAGTATCGTAACAAAGTAGTTTTTCAAAATTCGTACTCTTAAAAAATTGATAAAGGGATAAACTGGTTCTATGGCCCAGGTCAAACGGCTTAAGAGAGAATCGCAAAAATTGGGATAAATATGTAAAGTAGTTGTAATTCAAATTAGTATATTTTAGGGGTAAAAAAGCCAAAAAGGGTATAAAACTGGTTTCATAACCCAGATCTAACGGCTAAAGGTAGAATCGTGAAAATAGTGGTGAATCCTTTTTTATGAGGTAGTTGAAGGAATTTTTTTAAATTCGTACTTTTGGGGATAAAAAGGGATAATGGTGGTATCCAGAGCACACTGTTAAAGATACATTCAGAAAAATTGGGGTGAATATTTGAAAATAGTATGTATCAACGCTTAATGATTAAACCACAAAAACTGTGGTTAATATTTATAATACAAGGATGTTGTGAGTTACGATGAGACTTTTCGAAATTTGTACATTAATTGTTAACGAGGAAGTAGCGGCGAAGTATTGCGAGCCAAGAAAGATTGTCTATATATATGTGTATGACCAAACGCGTCATCATAGAAATATGGAAAATGTTGTGAATATTCTTTTTAGAAAACTACAAATGGTGAATTAAGATTTTTTTGAAATTTCGTTGAAAATGGGCGTGGCACTAAATCAGAGGTATATTCGTGGTGACCAAATGCATGAGCCAATAATCATGAAATGTGGAGAACATGTTTCTATGGGTATTTATCGAAAATTTAGCTAGAGGCGGTAAATAAAACGATTCAAAATAGGATTTAGCAATTTGTTGTAGGTTTCCCCCATTGACGTAGACAAATAAACCATTTTTGAAAAACTAAATTTGTGGCGGAAGAAATGGGCTTGGCACTAAATCGGACTAATAAGCATTCTGACCATACGACTGGTTCTAGAATCATTAAATTTGGGGTGGGTGTTTCTATTATAGCGTAGCTTGTAATCAAAACATGTGAATTATTTACACGTTTGTTACTTCAGTTCATGAACTAAAAATTATGTACGTATAATAAAAAACGCATACGAAGTAGCGGGTTTATACTAGTTCATTTAAATAACTACTCTGCTATTACCTTTATTTTCTACAATTTCTTCTTTTAATCGGACAATTGATAATAACGGATCAAGAGATCACCGAATGTAGTGTCCCACAAATCTATCGTAATCCAGATTGTGTTTGTTAGATGAGAATTTTCTATTACTACTGTGCTGAAGAAAAAGAGAAAATTCCTCCAATTCTGTTGGATTGAGATTTATTTCTTGTGGTTTTGTTACATTTCAGTGTTTACATTTCAGTTTAACTAATACAATAATATCCTATTTGTTAGCATATTCCATACGACCACATGACTTATAATACATAAAACGTGATTTTCGAGTTAATGATGTAGAATTGTTCATCATATCATTCTTTATATTGTGTAAAAATTCATGTTAATATCTTTTATACACTGCACGTTTGAGAGCTATTTGATTTCCTCTATACTTTCAATTGAAAACTTTAAAAGCATTTATCTCGAAACAGATTTTATTTGAGTTATGCCGGTCTTGTATTGTATTGAGCGATATGTACTCATACTTGTGTTTTTCCAGAGTAAACCAGAACAAAGCGATCCAAAACCCTTGACAATGGAAAATCTTGGCGGCATTTATATAGTTCTGGTGGTAGGCAGCGGTATGGCTCTAATACATGCCATTATCAGTTGGATTTGTTTCATTTTTCAAAAAGCTCGAAGTCATAAGGTAAATAAATAATCAAATGTTCACAACAATAATAGCACATGAACGAAAAAACAATAATAGGAATTTGTAACATTTTCTAGGTACCTTTGAAAGTTGCTTTTAAAGAAGAATTAAAATTCGTGTTGGAGTTTACTCTCTATACCAGAGACTTGAAGGCGGCCGCTTCAATTTACTCACCTAGTCGAAAGTCATCAATGACCATTGGAAAACTGGAAGCAGATAATTCACTGGAAAAGGAGTAAACGCATTTGTGGTCTTGTAATTTCAATACAATAATAAGCAGAGAAAAGATTTATTTTATATTCAATTGGAATGTTGTTCGTTAACAGGTTGTTTGTTCGTCTTTTATGATTTAAAATATGTTAATGTTTAAATAATGTTACAAATAAGTAAATAATTTAAAAATAATTTTCACAATAAATAATACTGTTTTTAAATATAATTTAAAATAAGAGAATGTTAAAATTTGTAGTGTCATGTTTTTAGTAACAAAGATTCGATTTTGTTAAAATTTGATCAGTTTTTTGCATAAATAAGAGATCTTTTATAATATTAGTATGGTGGAAATGTTTAAAATTCGGCACAAAAGTTGTAAATATTTAATTATTCTAAAATATTCAAAAAAAAAATTATTTTGCATTTTAGTAACGATAGGCAGTAAGACCCCAATTTTAAAATGTACTTAAGTAAAGGCACTCTGCTTTTACTTACCAATTAAAAAAAATTGATAAACTTCTTTGTTATATCATATTTTTAACATTTTCTACAGACATTACATTCGAATCCCTTTAAATAGAGTTTGTTGTAGTATTAAAAAAACAGCATGGTGCATGGAACATAATAAGATCAAACTTTAACTTGTAATTAAGGATATTTGCCCTAAAAACTAAAAACATTGTATTGCAAGTAAATGCTTCATTATCGCTACTATTTCGACCAATCAACTATTTGTATACAACTCTTAAACAGAGTTTAATTGATTGTTTCAAAAATATGTGAACAGAATTTGATCCAAAGAGGGTTCGAAGATAGCACCTTCTTGGCCAAGTTTTTCTTAATGTTGCGTTAGTTTATCAACGTCATACATAACTTAAAAAAAAAAAAAATAATCACTACATATTTGAATTTGAATTGAACATTGAATTTTACCGAATCTTAAACATTTCCACTGTACAAATTGTGAACCTAAATAAATATAAATAATATGTTATACCAAAAACATTAGTAACAGGCTTAAACTCAAGTTTGTTACATCTGAGCTAGTTTGATATGCTAAGCTCAAATTCTTTTAGAAACAGTGATCCAAGAAGAAACTTATGCCCTTATATCTAGGCAAGAAAAGTGTGCTAGTTTACACAAAGAAGTCATTCTCCTCTACTTGCTTAGTTTAAGCTGACAATTACGTCCAATCCTTAGCTCTCCATAACAAAACATGTATATGACTATCAACATCTTGGGATTGATTCATTTTATATGCATTCTTAAAATGCTCATAATGATGAGTGGGCGTAGCCGCATGTTTGGAGGACAAAGCTTCTGCAACGGAATCCATATAGCGCGCAATCAAAGATCGATATCGCCTACCAATTGTTGCAACTAGTGGCACGTTTTGGTTAGGAACGGCTATAATAGTTTTTATCTGTAAATAGAAAAACAAAATTGTTAATAAGTATCGCGTATTAAGAGACGTCCATCTGCTTCTATACTTACTTCATTTTCATATGGACGAAACACGGTAATAGGTCTTAAAGTGTTCACTTCGGCGATTATTAGACAACCCCACGTTGTGCCAATGTACAACTCTTGGCCATGAGCACATAATGCAGAGATTTGACATTTTATAAGACTAAGATGTTCGTCGATGGCGATACTCTTTAAGGACTCGGAACATGGCAATAGTTTAGAACAATCCAGTTTGTTTTCTATTTGTTTATTGGTCGCATGCCATTGATAAACCATGAATCCAGGATAGAGGCAGGTGTAAACATAGGTGTCATTGCTGCACATTCTAGCAACTCGTAAATCTTCGATGGCATTCGGTTCATCGCTGTGACAAAGTGCTTGATGACCACATACACCGGTTTTACTTAAAGGGAAGACATTCAATTTCCCCGCCATTTCACCGCACCACAATTCGTAAACGCTAAAAATGAAACATAAACGAAAATGATGCATCGGAAAATGAGAGTTAGTAAATTGTTCTACTTATCGGAGATTATCAAATTGGTCAGGGAATATCGAGGGAAGTTTAAAGAGAGGTATTTTATGTGTTCCGGAACTCTACAGGAAAAAACTGATGACTCAGCCCAATAGTTACAATGTGGCTGTATATTGCGGTATTATTACTTATGTTCTGGTTTGGTGGGAGGGTCCTAATAAGTGAAATTTATTAAAATTTCCCAGTAAGGGCCAAGTCCTGGGCCTTCCGATCCTAAACTTGTACATCAAGGCTATTGCAGCCCGAGTGGCTGAGGGAAGCAGAGAATTGGCCTCAATCTATACATGGTCTAGTGAATATTCTCCAGTTTTTCATCTGCCACCTCTTACTGCTTTTTTATGAAACGTGTGAATTTCCGTAAAGTAGACGTTGAAATTCTGAAAAGATCGGAGTGGAATGACGGCGGGACTCCTTATGGTGACTCCATTTCTGTCTTCCCTAGCGTATCAAAGATTGAACAGGGCACAATAGGTGGTGTATACAGCGAGGAACTACAACTAAGCCTTCCTTTCAGGCTACATAAGGAATGCGGTATTTTTCAGGGGCTAATGAATTGGCCATTCAGAAAACAAAGTAGGCTACTATGGAATGTGAAATCGATACTAGCAGATGGTAACCATCTGTGTAGATAGCCAAGCTGTATTGAAAGCGGTCAATTCTACAATGTGTTAAAGTAAAGTTGGTGGGGAAAAGTAAGTAGAATTTGGATGGAAAGTCTCAGAAAGTCAGACTCTGTTGGGTCTCGGGACAGTGCGAAATCTCAGAGAATGAATCAGCGGACTTATTGGTTGAGAAGGCTTTACTATGTGTTATCATGACTTTCTGGAAGATGTTCAACCGCACATTTTTCACCTTTCTGGCTTATCAACATTTCATATAAATCAACAAGCTAGCTGGCGCCATCTTTGGTGGAATTTGGCGATTAAAACTCACAACAACAACACCTAACAAACCTTGGCACAAACCTTGTTATCTACATGGAACAAAACAGAGCTGCCAACAATGATGGTATGATAATCGGATTAAATGCCCGATCGAGTGCCGATAAATTGAAAATCGGTATAAAGAATTATCACCCCAACTTCTTTCACCAGCTGTTACAACAACAACAACAACAACACTTGGTTTCTTGAGAAAATTTTCTTAGAATTCATCGTAGATTACGATTCTGATAACCGCTTGGTCGAGGAAAAAATTGACCTACTCTAGTATACATATTATATATTATACACTGTCATCAATTGTGTACTCACCCTTCTACAAACACAGCACACGCACAGTGTAAAATTAAGCCAGAACATATTTCTGTCAAAACAAATGAACCCTCAGCAAAGGCGCAATTTATTGGAACTCGTGAACTATCCACCAAAAACACTCGCCCGTTGTGTAAACCAACTGCCACTCGTTCAATATCTTTCAGATAGACTAGGCTTATCAATGGTGATTTTATGGCAGGATCCAGCATATACGAGAAAATGTGTACATAATCCGCCAAGTTATAGGCATGTAATGTACCCGATGCATCACCTATCCATATACTCTGTTCTATCACACAACAACACAGCATATTTATTTTAGGTAAACGTGTCGCCGATGGTGTTCGGGATGAGGAGCCCGATGAAGCTTGCAAGGTAGATGGAGTATTCAAAGGTGATGATGACTGCGATTTAAAAGAAGCTTCTTCAACACGGGGAGATTTGGGATCCGCTGATGGAAACTTGTTTGTGCACTTGTTGGTACTCGACTGAATAAATTGGCCGTGAATGGTAGTGTCCAAAACATCAATATGGGAATTATAGCCAGGTAACCACAACTCCAAACCAGAAGAGTCCTCTGAAATGCATTTGAAGTGAGCATGCATAAATTTTAGTTGATTCTACTTTATAACGCCACTTACCTTCTGGGTTGTTGGAAGTGTTAAAACTAAAACCACCACAGACAACTTTATCGCTATGCGGTAGAGCAATGACATCTAAGAGATGTATGCATTCTGGCGCCGTTAGTATGGAAACAATTTGACTTGCCGTAGGCCGCTTCTTAGGCAATTCGTCCCAACATAATACCATAAGATCCATGCAATAGGTTGGAAATTGGGTTTCTCTTTGTGTCAAAGCCGGTCTACTGCCTTCTAAGATACATTCCTTAATGGATTCGTGGCCTTCGAATGGCTGTCGTAAACTTATGTTCTCATAGATGAACATGCCAAAAGAAAAGCAATCGACCTGGAAAGAAAATAATAAATAACGTGAGATAAATTTAGAACTCAATAGATAAAATATATGTATATTGTCGATAACTGACCAGACCGGAAAATCAACAACTGACCAGATTTTCACACTTCGGCAAATCCTGGAAAAGACCCAAGAGAAACAGATCGACACGTACCATCTTTTTGTCGACTATAAAGCTGCCTTCGACAGCCCGATACGGCAGAAATTACTCGATGCCATGGCTGAGTTTGGTATTCCAGCGAAGCTGATACGTCTTTGCGGAATGACGCTGACTGACACGAAGTCTTCAGTGAAGATTGGCAAGGACCTTACGGAGCCATTCTATACCAGACGAGGCCTAAAACAAGGCGACGGCCTATCGTGCGATCTCTTCAACATTGTGATGGAGATGATAATGAGAAAAGCTGCAGTAAACACGAGTGGCACTATATTCAACAAAAGCCACATGCTACTCGCGTACGCTGATGACGTAGACATCATCGGTCGAAAACTGCGGGATGTGACTGCAGCCTTCTCAGGTATACAGAAGGAATCAGCGAAAATGGGCCTAACGGTGAACGAGGACAAAACGAAGTTATTAGTTTCAACGAACAAAGAATCTACTCGTTTGGGAAACTGCGTGAACGTTGACAACTATAATTTCGAGGTGGTAGATAACTTTGTCTACCTAGGATCCGCCATCAATAAAGCAAATAATGTCAGCCTAGAAATCCGGAGAAGAATCCTGCTTGCAAATAAATGCTACTACGGACTAAGCAAGCGATTCAATGACAGAGCCCTCTCTCGACGAACAAAACTCCAGCTATACCAGATACTGGTTCTACCTGTCTTAATGTATGGCTCAGAATCCTGGGTTATGACACAAGCGGATGAATCGGTTATGGCGGTATTCGAGAGAAAAATACTCCGTAAAATATATGAGCCCATCATCGTTAACGGAGAGTATCGGCGTCGTATGAATCATGAGCTGTACGAGCTGTACACTGACATTGACGTGGTCAAACGCATTAAGATGCAACGGCTGCGCTGGCTAGGTCATGTTGTACGCATGGATGAAAATGCTCCAGCTCGAAAAGTCTTCGACAATGAACTCGATGGACGGCGCAGAAGAGGGCGACCAAAACTCCGTTGGAAAGACCAGGTTACTGAGAACCTTACAGAACTCGGTGTGACTAACTGGAGAAGAAGCGCAGAAGATCGAGGCGCTTATAATATTTTTCTACGTGCGGTATATAATCCACTGGGATTGCATAGAAGTACCAGCTAAGTAAGTAAGTAAGTATATTGTCGATATCAGATATATTATATATATATAATAATAGTGATTTTGGGACTCAATTATAAGAACTGCACGTGAAAGTAACCCCAAAAAGAAGAAGTTCTGCATCATTCGTTTTGTCAAGTTACATGCCATAATATTTTAATATCGATTTGAAGTTAGTAAGTATCGTATAGGGGAATTTGTCACGTTTTGGGATCTTTTGTTTGACATAACATAAATACTATATGGTGGCGTATGATTATCATAAGTAATATTCCACGTAAATCATACGCCACTGAGTACAACAGTTTTATTGTAACTGCTACAAAAATAACCCAGTTCAAACTCATTTGATGAATGGGAAAGTGAAACTGTTGCTTATGTAGGGAAACGTTATATGAACTGACTAAAGGAATTGTAATTCCTAAGTTTATAAATTTGTTTCAGCTAAATCGGACTAGTGGTTCTTGAGTTATGTCAAACAAAAGAGCCTTAAACGTGACAAATTCCCCTATACGATACTTACTAACTTCAGATCGATATTAAATTATTGTGGCATGTAACAAAACAAAACGAATGATGTAGAACTTCTTCTTTTTGGGGCTACTTTCACGTGTAGTTTTTAGAATTGAGTCCCAAATCAATGTTGTACTGTGCTATTTATGGTGGCTTATTCGAAATAGGTGAAACATGTAATAATTCGTTAAAAAAATCTAGTTTGTAGTCAAATCTAGTTTGTAGTTTGACTAAATATGCCAACTGATCTTATATCCGAAATCTTGGAGAAATTGTCACAAACGGTCATATTATTTGTATTAACTTTTAACTACAGATGGTAATCTTTATATAAGCGACCAATTCAAACATCATTTTGAAAAACGTTTTGCCGCTTAAATGGTTACTTACTTTTTTAATTTAGTTTTTATTTAACTTACCTTCTCTGTATATTCCTCTTCTCCATTGTAACGAATAATCTCTGGAGCCATAAATCCTTCAGTGCCTCCAAATCCTTTCGAACCGCTAGGTGCTGTTTGACGGCTTATGCCATAATCAGCTATCTTAATGTGTATACTATTACGAGGGCCATCGTCTCTGTTAAAAAGGACAATGTTTAAGTATAATAGTATAATATTTACCGTAATATTGATTGTAACAACTTACGCATGAGGCTGTGGAAAGTCCCACACCAAAACATTTTCCGATTTTAAATCTCTGTAGATTATTCTTCTCCGATGTAGATACTCAATAGCTCTTGCAGCTTGTAATACCAAAATTTGAAATGTGTGCGGACCAATATGAGCACCACTACGTCTGTGTTGGCGCAGTATTGAATCCAAGCCACCCATTGGAGCCAACTCTAGGACCAATGCCAATGGTTTAATACATATACCGACTAGTGGTACAATATTAGGATGTTTTAGAGTCAGTAGCACGGCCAATTCTTGTCTGGCCGTGCAATAAGCTTTACACGCATGCTGCAACGGATCTCGATCCCATTTTCCCAATGCCACTTTGTAAGCCATTAGTGCGCTTTCTTTAGCACGAGGTCCTGGTGGAACAGGTTGTAACATTTTCATTGCAACTGCTTTGAAGTTGCGAGATCCTTTTATTTTACAAGTGGCTTTAAAAACAAATCCAAAAGCTCCTCGACCCAAGAGCGAACCCTTTATGATGCTCTCGGAATTAATGGTATATTTATCGGGTATATCGGCAAATATAACATCTGGAGCTAATTTCAGCATTGACATTTCATGATGTACAGGGCAAGAGATTTTTGTTTGATTATAAACAGACAATATGCATTCTTCTATCATCCATGTGTAGCAGACATTTGATATGTCCGGAAAATTGTATAACGGATGGCCATCAACAGAAGTGTTGCGTGAGGAACCTGCTGAATCGGGACCAACGCCGGAGTCGGCATCAGAGCATAGAGAGTCCTTAACAAAATAAAATAAAAGGTTATCGTTCTGTTGTAAATAATTTATACTAAAAGAACTCAATTTTATCAAACGAAAAAACAGATGAGACAAAAGCATTTCACAATTAATGAGCAAATATGCATATATGTATTGAAAGAAACCTGTTGCCGGAATCTGTGGATGTTATCAGCGCCAATATTTGTCTTAAGCAAAACATGTGAAAACTTATTATCAGGCCTGTTCTGTAAATCACGTGATTTCATATCACATGCCGTTTTGAAATCACACGTGTGATTTTTTCCTGTTCTGTAAATCACACGATTTTGTCTTTTTTCCATTAGCAGTAATAGAAATGATCTTCATCTGAGTGATGAAAAATGATTCATATTCTGTACAGATCAACAAAAACCTATTATTATTTAAATATAATATCTTAACCTTTTTATCATGTATCAGTCTAAGGCATTGTTTATATGTAATCTAAAATATCAACCAATTTCCTCACATATAGGTGATATTATATTTGTGTCAACCATTGCTCACCTCTGATCTCCTCTCCCTCCGCGCTGTGGCATTCAAATACGCTGAGAATACATTCAACTGCCCGTCATCTCCATTATCACCACTGTGCATATATATAGGTCTCTTAGTGCGAACTTTATTCGTATAACACACCGCACCGGCATTCATCGACGTTGAGTTTGTTTCCGACGAATCGCCACCATCAGTAGAATCGGATTTTTTACTATTCAATGCTAACTTTTTCAAACATTTAGGGCACATTACTAAACGTGTAATTAAAAATCTCCCCTCCGATGTGTGTACGAAACGTGTACCCAATGATGGATACCAATCCTCAAGAAGCAAATCAATATGATCTACTGATAAAGCTAATAATTTTGCAATAATTGGCATATTAGGTTCAATTTCAGCCAAATGCTGTCGGGCACCATCCTCAATTTCCTGATGTACATTAGCGTGAATGAGGGGAAAATACATTTCCAATATACTAGAATTGCACAAGTTTATGTCGCTCCAAACACCATCAAGTTTAAGTTTAAATCTATTACTGGCATTGCGGAATGGTTGAGTATTATGTGCAGATTGGAAAGGTAATTCCCATATTTTAAACACTAGTATAGGTCCATAGTAGAGTGAAACGCCAGTTTGCCATAAATTCCATTGGGTATCGTGCTCCAGTGAGGTACGTAAATCAAAGTCAAGAGATTGCTGGAAATAGTTTATAATAGTGAATAAAAAAACATATTTTTATATATCGTCACGTGTAATCCAAAATGACGAAACTCACATTACATAAATTATTAAGAGAAGCAAAAAATGTATAATACTTAACCAAATGCAGATTTTTTCCAAATCTGGTAGAAATTAATATATGAATTGAAGCAGAAACGTGTATTTATGTCTACTACTACATCGTTACCCATCGTCGATTTTTATTTTTCTGATGTTTCGTCATTTTGAATTTCAGCTGACGATATGTTTCTATGTATGAAGCAGCTCATTTGTATGGTTTTGAGCATGTTCCAATACAGGAGCGAGAAGTAATTTTGATAGAACGCGAAGCCATAAAGTCTAATTAGCCGGAATTGGATATCATCCCAGTATTGTTTATTTAAAAACGGAATTTTCTTTCATTATTACTTCTCGCATAAATTTAGCTGCATCCCATATACACATCCGTTTCCTATCTCCTAATATGTACTTACATCATTTGCTGCTGTGTACACAGACTTGATTGCCTCGGTAATTTGTTCATCCGCCAAAAGTCGTGTTATCAAACGCGACCAAAATCCTGATGGAAAATATGTCATCAGCAATATACGTCTGAGACCCATTTCCAAAGCATTACAATCATTTGCTGTTGTCAAAGAGTGCTCCAATGGTTCATATATCAAATTATTCAAGTTAATATCATTAGAAACAGAGCAGCCCAAATTTAAGTTACGTCCACGAGTGCGTTGGGAAATCTAAAATGATAAACGAAAATTAACTCCGACATTCAAGACTCTTTTATTTCTTGCACACCTTTACAAATGTCCCAGCATTAGGATTGGTATCTTCATTTTGAGGCAACAATGAAGGTATCAGCAATGTTCTTGAATCCCACGTCAAGGCCACCTCAAATTTATTCAACAAACTTACTATATAGGAACGATTAGAGCTGTTACTACTATTTGTATTACGGAATAATAAGTTTAAATCATCCAACTTCATTATTCCAGTACGAGCGAATGGATTTATTTCGCGCACTGTTACAACATGAGCCAACATATCGCATAGCCACTGAGGATCTAAAAAGTAATAGTCTCTAAGAGTAGCATCATCGTAATGTAATATTACACCGTTATCATGAAGAAACATGGTAGCCTGATTGAGTTCAGCTGAATCTCGAAAACTTTTATAGTTATGCAAACGCATTTCTTCTGTTGCAAGTTTTCTGTAGTTTTCCGCATCCAAAACGGGATCTAGGCCTGCAGCTCGCAAATTGCACGATATAACATTAACTATGTCCTCCAGTGCTATATAACTAGCAGGAATTTTTTGTAATAGTAAACGTTCTTTAGATCCGGGAGATTTCAGCATAAATGCCGTATCATATATAATATTTGCCAATAAGCGTATATTGTGCATAGTTCTACAACTTATTTCTATAGAGTCTATAACACGAGGTAGTCCTATTTTTTCTGCATCCGGTATGGCTATAAACTTTTCACGTATAATTTGTTGTAGTTCCTCAGCTTTTTCGGCAGAAAAAGTTTCGCCCACAGCATCGAAATGTGTTCCCACAATAATCACCGGTGAGTTGGGAGCTCTTGCTTGTATGTTGCCCAACCATTGTAGAATTTCGGCCAGGCCTTTATGACCATCTGTGATCTTCCATAGAACTAAATACAGGCTACGTTTTGAAAGGAAATATTGATGGGTGGCATAGTATCTGAAATAGAAAAGGAAAACAGCTTTCATTAACAATTTAATAACAAATTTAATGGAATTTTTTATAAATTGTTTCTATAATCGCTATTATCCCTATTAATATTATAAATCTGAGCGTTGGTCTGTTTGTTTGTGCCTCAATAAAGTCTAAACGGCTGAACCGAACACTCCGTTTCCTCATTATATGTTTGAACTTACTTTGAAGCTTTTCTTTCATTACCTTTCCCGTTATTAATAAAAACCGTTATCTTAAAAAAGACTAAACTCTTGTTAGGGTTTTCTGAAGTATCGACTTTATATGTTTTATAATAAGAGTCTTGTGAGTTAATAGAAATACGCAAATTGTCGGTCACAGTAATTAAGAAAGTTTAATAATTTTTTCACAAAAATAATAAGCCCTTAATACTTTACAAAAGCAACAAAGAGCAATTAATAATTTTGATTTTGGCTGCCATTCGTTTTAATATTCGAGTATTTTTATAAGAAAATATTTGGTAACAACGGAAAAAGGTTGAAAATCTAACTGTAATCATGTTGAGTATTAAAATTATTTTGGTCATATAACTATAGTTAATAAAAAGTATTTAAATTGTTCGTGATTTCATATTAGGTCACACCGGTCACATGACTAGGTCACACCTGTCATCTTTTCTAAATAGTTTTTTTAGAAATATTTTTTGTAAGCAGTAATATTAAGAACTATCGATAATGTCTAAACAATTATCTACATCAAAAAAATTGTATTTTTTATTTTTGAATTAAGGCTGGTACTGATTTCAATGTTTTGTACGAAATGTTGTCAAAACCCATACAAATTATTTTAAGATAAATGTGGAAAAATGTTTGCGATTCAGTACGAAGTACGAAATAATAAGCATTATGTAGCGAGCAAATCCACTGTCCGAGTACCACGGTCACACCTGTCACTTATATTAACAATTAGAATATTGTTTAATTTAGCTAATCCACATTTTCGTATAACATCTACACTTACTCTTTCTGACCGCCAAAGTCCCAAGTGCGAAAAACAACTGGTCCATGAGACCCCGGCGCCTTCTTGCGCTTCTCACAAATCCAAGTGCCGATATCAACACCCACCGTCGATATGTTACCACCCCTCTGGCTTCTAGAGAGGTTACGCGTATGTCCCATTCGTTTTGCCCAATGGTTTTCTGATGCACGAGGCTTTTGGGAACCCACACCTTGACGCAATAAATCCAGTAATGTTGTCTTACCAATACCCTGTACGCCGACGACCATCAGTTTCATACGAGCATACGGTTGGGCATCCTCATAGATAGATTTCAAATAACCAATTATGTCCATGGTCTTGTACTTTTTACTCTCAATCATTGATTTTAACGGATCCTGTAGCAAACAGCCACGAGTGTTTAAATTCCATAAGCGTGTAAGCAGGCCCAAATGAGGCGGCAGATCTGTCACATTAACATTGCCACTAATATTGAGAACACTAAGACTGGTCAACTCGTGCAAAGATGTTGGTATCTCTTTTAGACAATTATTACTGATGTCCAACATGGACAGATTCGGAAATATCAATTTGGATTTAGTCAATCCCACTACACTCCAATCGGAATCATCTGACTCGTTGAAAAGCGTTGTCACATCATCTGTTGACAATTGTATGCGGGTCAAAAGGTTATCCGCCAAAATTAGAGTCCTTAATGATTCTAATCTTAAATGTCTGCGGTGGCGGCATACACTCTTCAGCACCGTAGATCGGAACGACGTTAACTTTTGATTGCTGCTATGTTTAGCAAACGAAGGTATATCGTCATTTTCTCCACCTTGATTTTGTGCTACAAAGCTGTAACACAACAGATGGGGATCCGATTCGGTTATGCGCGGCAAACTGGGCCAACAAGAAATTTCGTTGTGACTTAAATCTAATTGTTTAAGGGTTGCGGGATAACTGGTAACATGTCCCATGGATCTCAGACTGTTGTAGGACATGTTAAGTCTTGTTAAGTTTACTGCCAAACAAGGCAAGGCCGCTGGGATGCTGGTAAAGAGATTGTTGGCTATATTCAAACTATTTAGCTGTGAGACACCCTCCTCCTTTTTAGACTCATTCCATTTCATGTCATTGTCGGTTATCTCTAAACTACTGGACCATATGTTGCGATGCACTAAAGGCTGCAGTGTCAATGTTCTGGTTTTATGTTTATTCTCTGATCCATAGGCATCAAAATTCGAAAATGGTTCCAAATCCAATTTATCCAAACTCAACTGAGACGAAGAGGTTTGCATTGGCGGAATAGGCAGATCTTTAAGCAAATTGAAGGCTATATTCAATTCTCTCAGTTTGGGGGCTTTCCACATATCAAATGGCATTTCCTGTAGTTTGTTGTTGGAAATATCTAATATGGCTAAGGTTGGCAAATGGAATATCTCTGCTGGTATCGTTATAAGCTGATTATCTTGTATGTAAATTTCTTCGAGGACAGGCGATGAGTACGAGTAGCGACCACCCGGCGTTGAAGCTTGTGGGGACGGTAGTTGTGTAATTTTATTTTGAGCCACATTTAAATATCTAATAAATGTAAAGGGGGGTATATTTTAGAAGAGTTTAAAAAAAAAATTTGCTGTGATACACTTACTTCAATGAGACCAAATTAAATATTTCTATGGGTAGACTTGTGAGATGGTTATGTGAAAAATCGATGCGTGTTATGGCTGTCAAAGCAACTTCGGTGATTTTAGGATGACCCTGAAGTTTGGGATTCAGTTGTAAAACACCATTTACCATCCAATTTACTCTGTGGGAGGATATTTTTATTAGATGTCAGAAATAAAATCAACTATTGGGAAAATATGGGACATACCTCACAAACGGCAACTGAACATTAGTATTATTATGCCAGTCTATAATAACTGGCGTGTTAGGAAACATGGTGCTGTAGGAAATGTTGGTAGCAGAAGGCAAGAACACTTTTACTTCCACCGGGGTGGGCAAGCCTTTTTTATTGATTTTATAATCCGAATCCGAATGGACACGTTTGGCAAGTAAACGATTTAAGACAGCCTCGTCTTCCGAAGCAACAGCAACACTTAATGCCGATCCATTATCATCGCGAGCTCCGTGCCTTTTAGATTAAAACAAAAGCAATTTGATATGCATCATTATCAGTGTTAGCAGCACCAATTTTAACGTTACTTACTTTAGCAACAACTCTACCATTGGCAGCGACCTTTGCTTGCATGCTTCTGCTATAGGAACATTACTGAGACCATAGATTTCTTCACTGCACTTTGGATCATTATGATCCTCTACTGGCTTAGCAATTATATTTGGATTTGCACCATTTTGTAGCAAAACTGTAACAACATCTAGAAAACTTCCACGTACTGCTGCCAACAAGGGGGTTTCCCTTGCTGCTCCACACAGTGAGTTAATGTTTATGGGACATCTTTCACATTCCAGAGACTCTTCTTTGACCAACTGATCACCCTCGCCGGATATGTTGAGCTTAGACATAATTGCTTGTATTCCAAATGAAATGCGCTTACGCGTGGGAGTTATCGGATTACTTTGAGGACTTTGCGCGCAGGTTTTTCTTGCTCGAATTTTCCATTTAAGCAAAATATTGACTAGAGATTTATTGCCTAAAATACTGGCTATGTAGAGACTAGTTTGTCCAGTGACATCTTGAGCATTGGGATCAAATGCAAGTCGCCATTCCCAAATGCCTTCGTCGTCACGATATGTCGAGTAGAGATATTCGGGATAGTTGTAATTGATAAGTAATTCGAGGAGATTAAGGTGGCCATTTATGCAAGCAGCGTGTATTGGAAGCCATTTTTCAACTGTGGGTTGCTGTAACGACAAACAAAAGGGATAGAGTGAAAGTGGGTAGAACTTTAAACGTTGACACAGCTGCAGTATTACAATCGAAAAGAAGCCTTTGAATCAGCGCTTGGAATGTATCATGTATCATGTATCATTGTAATATTTTTCTTTTATTGTTGTACACTTTGTTTATATTCTTGATAACATGTTCGTTTACACATACGCCATTACCTGTATCAAATCGGGAAACTTTTCCAACATTGTTTTCGCAATATTATAGTGGCCATGATGAACGGCAGCATACAGGGGCGAATATTTTGTTACCGTATGCGAACGGCCATCTGAACCGGCATCTAATAAACGGTTCGTAATACTTTCATATCCCGACTGAGCAGCCCTGTAAGAAACAGAAAAACCAACTGCATTAGGAAAGGGCGCGAGCGCCACCAAATATTCACAGCGAGGGCACTTACAAAAACAGCAAAGTATTTGCACCAGCCGGTGCCATATTGACAATAATTTGCCGCTCGCCACCCAAAGCCTCCAAAAGGACACGAACGGTGCGTTCATCGCCAGTGGTAACAGCTTGACGTAATTCACGATGTTTAATGTGGCGCACCTGCTCACGAGCATCTGGAATAGAAAATAACACATTCTCATTTGTATTCCATAAATTGGGCAACATTTCATAGACTTCTCTTAATATAAGCAACATAATGATTCACCTAAACATTTGGTGACTTCAATGACCTCATCAAGAAAATAATCACACGCCTCTAAAGCAGTTTCTGTGCCCGACTTCGGTTTTTCGACAAAACTCCAATCCATTTTCCGAAGAAATTCTTTTGCCCGGACCTATCCAGAGTACCGATTAATTTAATTAACACAAATTTGCCATGTTATTATCCATACAAATTTCAATAGCTTTTTCTTATCTGTCTCCAGTTTTGCCAGCAGTTTTCACCCTAATCCATATGAATTTCGTTAACCAACTGACTAAAAGGTGAGCAAAAGAAAAATTCTTTGCTTCGTTTCGTTTTCTATTCCACCATCGTTTGATTTGGCTAAAAATCAATTGTCGCCTCTCATGTGTAATATGAAACTGTCTGAAATTCATTCATAAAGTCGAGAAGAGATGCATCCAACAACAACAACATTTTGTTTTTGTCTCTCCTCTGGCATTAACCACCACCCACAGTTTGTTTGGAACGGAGAGATGTTGTTAGTGCGCAAGACACGCACTTTAGTCGACACCATACCCAACAGCCAACCACTAACCAAGCCGAACCATGAAGCCAACTGTTGCACGTGTTTATTTTTATATACCATTGTTGGGTATTTGTGGCTTATAAAGGAAAACCTAATACCACAATTAAGTATAATAGTATCGAAGCTCAACAATAATGTATCGAAGCAAAACATAGACCTACTTTAGATCAGGGATGACAATCTGGCACCAATTATACAACAGACAGCAATTTATATGCCTAATGTAATGACTTGAGAAACAGGATTCTGCCAAATATTTCGTAGCGGAATCTGCGTTTTCGTATTAACTGTAATTAGAAATCTGGTCTGACAATGTTTTTTTAAGAGTTTATTCCATTAACGTGTACTTCAAAATGTTAAACTCAAATGTTACTTATGGTGTTTTTGAAATCAGAATGTTTTTTATACCAGACTCCAGCACAAAGATATCCACGAGGCAACTTGGCTATCCCCCGATCAAAACACCAAAAATCAAATTGATCATGTGGTAATTGATGGCAGGCATGCATCTAGTGTCATGGACGTTCGTGCGATCCGTGGTGCTAATATTGGCTCGGATCATTACCTGGTTGCAGCCAAGGTGCGCACAAGATTGAGCAGAGCGAAAAAAGCACGTAAAAGAAAGCTGGACATCGCGAAGCTGCAAACCCCAAAGATAGTCACTGCCGTCTCCAACCAGTTCTCCCAACTTCTAAAGACTACTTCTAACGCTCCCGATACACAGTGGCAGTATATTGCGCATTCCATGGCAACCGCCGCAACAACCGTGCTAGGATATGAAAGACGGCGCGTCTGAGGAACAGGATGCTGCTTATAGGGCAACGCAACAGACAATTGTAACCCGTGCTGTTAGGGAACGGCACAAGGAGACAGTAAAACAGGCGAGACAGCCATTTAAGCGAAAAAAACGTCAGATGAAGGAACAGGAGAATGAGGATATAGAGCGATACAGGGATAGAGGTGAGACCCGAAATTTTCACCAGAAAGATGGAAATCTGGTCATATATACGCAGAGTGTGCTGCACATATGGAGAGAACACTTCCAGCAACTGCTAGTTCCAGAAGGCAGCGCACGTAAATAATCACACCAATTATCGACGACGGCTTTGATTGCCCACCACCAAGTCAAGCCGAGGTAAGAAGAGACTGAAAAATAACAAAGCAGACGGTGCCGACGGACTTCCGGCAGAGCTATTCAAGTTCGGTGGTAACGAATATGCACCAGCTCCGACGATTGAAATATTAGCGTATTATGTCCTGTGCTGAAAAAAGGTGATCCAAATGTGTGCTCCAACTACCGCGGGATCAGCCTTTTACCCATCGCATATAAGGTACTGTCGAGTGTGCTATGTGAAAGACTAAAGCCAGTGTTATCCAACCTGATCGGGCCTTATCAGTGTGGCTTTAGACCTGGAAAATCAACAACTGACCAGATTTTCACACTTCGGCAAATCCTGGAAAAGACCCAAGAGAAACAGATCGACACGTACCATCTTTTTGTCGACTATAAAGCTGCATTCGACAGCCCGATACGGCAGAAATTACTCGAAGCCATGGCTGAGTTTGGTATTCCAGCGAAGCTGATACGTCTTTGCGGAATGACGCTGACTGACACGAAGTCTTCAGTGAAGATTGGCAAGGACCTTACGGAGCCATTCTATGCCAGACGAGGCCTAAAACAAGGCGACGGCCTAACGTGTCTCCTCTTCAACATAGTGATGGGGATCATAATGTGGAAAGCTGCAGTAAACACGAGTGACACGATATTTAACAAAAGCCACACGCAACTCGCGTACGCTGATGACGTAGACATCATCGGTCAAAAACTGCGGGATGTGACTGCAGCCTTCTCAGGTATACAGAAGGAATCAGCGAAAATGGGTCTAACGGTGAACGAGGACAAAACGAAGTTATTAGTTCGAAGAACAAAGAATCTACTCGTTTGGGAAACTGAGTGAACGTTGACAACTATAATTTCGAGGTGGTAGATAATTTTATCTACCTAGGCTTCGCCATCAACAAAACAAATAATGTCAGCCTCGAAATTCGGAGAAGAATTCTGCTTGCTAATAAACGCTATTACGGACTAAGGAAGCGATTCAATGACAGAGCCCTCTCTCGACGAACAAAAATCCAGCTATACCAGATGCTGGTTCTTTCTGTCTTGATGTCCGGTTCAGAATCCTCTGTTATGACACAAGCGGATGAATCGGTTCTGGCTGTATTCGAGAGAAAAATACTCCGTAAAATATCATCGTTAACGGAGAGTATCGGCGTTGTATGAATCATGAGCTGTATGAGCTGTACACTGACACTGACGTGGTCAGACGCATTAAGGTGCAGCACCAGGTTACTGAGAAACTTACAGAAAAGAGAAACTCGCATAAGATCGAGGCTAAGTAAGTAATTCCAAAACAAATCGACCCAAAAAACATACTTTTGGAAATTCATCTCCTTCGATGTCGACTAAATTTTACACATATGTATATTCCTCTCGTTGCAAAGTCATACTAATATGGCTTGAATGACAATTTAAGACATACGTAGGCATCAACGACAATTTGACCGACATTGTCACCCACCGGGTCGTGCATGATTGTGTAGGCGACGTGTCCCTTATGTAGTCATCAACGAAAATTTGACCGACATTGTCGCTCATCAGATCGTGCATGACAAAGCGGTCACTTGTATGTAATTTCGTCGACGATATTTATAGACGGTGCCCTAAATGTCATCAACGATTTACTATGGTCATGCACTTATCCTTGACGATGTCTTGCAGACACTTCCTACTGGATATCACCATGCTGACATTTTTATTCGTTCGAATGAAATAAAAATAGTTTAAAAAAATCAAAACTCCGGCAGCAAACGCAGGAAAATGTAAGTTATTCCCAAATCTTTTTGAAAAGGGTTAATGCAGCAGAAAATGTGAACACCTAGCAAAGGCAATTCGAAATGATGGCCAACTGTATAAGGGAGTTGACTAAGGGCTACATAAAACCCTGGAAGTCAAACAAGTCACCAATGATTTAAAGTTTTGGGCAGATCACTAGACCCTTCTTAAGGCGATATTAAGTAAGACCCGCTTTCAACTGCATAACATTTACACCACAACGTAAGATTTTATGTTCCAATCGCTCGTCTTCATTTTCCGAATCCATTTTTATGAACAATTAATTATTAGTTGTTTACTTTTTGTCCTTTTTAACTTTTTGCCATTTGCTAATAGAGCTGCCATGTTTGATTAACATATACGAAAGTACTGCCAAAAATTCTGCCAATAATGACATCCGAAAAAGTTACATGGTACCGATTTATTTTCGGCTCCAATTATGCAATAAAATATTTAAATTGTACATGTGTCTTGTGTCGGGGTTACATATTGCCTGGCAAGTACAAGCTCGAGCCTTGTACTACGTCCGAGTTGGACCCTCATTATCTGCTACTTATTTTCTGTTTTAATTTTTTTTAAAAAATTCGACCACGGCCACTCATCCACCATTAGCATACCGCAGTATACTAACGCAACAACCTTTCACCACCATCTGCTAGGAACAAAGCTAAAAAACCTTCCCTAACGGCGGCATCAACGTTTTAGCCATTCGTTTCACTCGGAGACAATAAGTTACTGTCGACTTGATATGAATAGCTTCAAAGAAACATGCACAATTGTGGTCTTTCGTATAATAAGGAAAACCCCGTGACAACGTAACTGTGTTGCTGCAACCGCAGTTAGTTTCGGAGCTATCCATCTCTTTATGCGTTGAGAATGCATCGCCTCATCAACCAAATGATACATATATTGATGCACAACGAGATATGAGATATTTTCCATTGAAAAATCCGAAAGTGGTCCACCTGGGGTCTCTTGGGTACTTCGGCGATATTCCTCAAAGGCCCCGCAGAGAGAACCGCCTGCGGGTCTGATTTACATCAGAATGAACATCGAAGCAGCGATCATCAATGCAAATACTAGCTCTAGAAAGACCGATTTGCATAGATATTACAACAAGGCCAGCGAGAAGAGACAAACGAGCAAGTTAACGTGTAGTCAACACACAGATGGGCAAGACATCAATACAACCTGCCCTGATTTAGCAGTAATAATAGGCGCCATTAAAAATCTGATAAACAAAGCAACATCTTATCAGAATTACTCAAGACAGATCTTATCACAAGTGCGAGGATTCTGTCTGATTCTGCCAAGTAAAACAAGAAACAATAATAAAGATTGCAATAAGGAGACAAAATTGGAGGGAATCACTCTTTCAAGTACCAGCAATAAAGTCATTGCGCGCATATTACACAAGTGCCTGGAAGAAGTCCTATTTACAGATGAAAAATTATAACAAGCTGGATTCCGTTCCCAGAACTCTTGCGTACAATGTCAACACGTTACTCATGATAGTGGAACAGTTGGTGGAATAATGATCACCTCTTTACGTCGGGTTCATCGACTTTGAAAAAGCCTTAGATACCAAACACCACGAATCAATATGAAGCGAGCTCCTCCCTATCAAAGCAGGTGTTCTTCAAGGCTTTCAACTATGCTCTTTAATATCTTACTGAATGAAATCGTGAAAAAGGTCACGAAGGAAGAAAGGGGCATTTCTTGGGGTATTAATGGTAACTTAGAGTACTTAGAATACGCCATAACATCTGTCTAATGGCCCACAAAAAAACATACTTGATGGGTAAACTAGAAGATGTCCAGACTATTATTGCCGTATTGCCGTTTTAGGTATTAATTTATTTGGTAGCAGATTGGAGTACCAAAGGGTACACACAAAAGTACTTGTTAGCAGACCATCCCTACTTAATATTATTGGCAATATTAATAGACAGAGAGTTAACGATACATGGCCCTTATCTGCATGAGACAGTGAACCAAATGAAGGTGTAGATACTCGTATGCTGTGGTACACATCTATGGTATGCATTGATTTGTGGTTTGCTCTTTACCATAGACTTCTTGCCTATTTGTTTATACATATTTTTATATTCTGTGGTGTTGCAGGGCATTATGGTGAACTGTTGATATATCATTACAGAAATTATAATAACTTATATATGGGACATTCACGCCAAATCGGACAGTTTGAAAATTTTTTGTTTGGATTTCCGCCACATTTTGATATTTTATGGTAACCATCAAGCAACGTTTCCTGGTCGAATATAATGTGTTTGTAATTGTAACAATGTATACAAATCAATTCAAAATAGCAGAAGCAAAAGTACACAGTGGTTAGTAGGGAAAAGAGTTTTTTTTCAAATTTTCATAAATTAAAAAAAAATATATTATTTATGATTTCCTCACTATCAATTTGGGCTTAAAAGTAACAAAATCGATGTAGTTTAATACAAAAAAAGTTCAAGAAAATAGAAGGTTACAAACAGTTTAAAAATTAAAATTTTATTGAATATATTTTAAACACTTTTTTTGAAAAGTACAGAAAAAACACATTTAAAAAATTCCGAGTCGGACCGTTAATGAGGCAGTTATGACCAAAATTCAAAAAAAATCGGTTTTTACGATATCTTACTAACGCATCAAAGACGACCAGGAACCGTTGCTTAAGGGTTACCATAAATTATCAAAAAATGGCGGAAAACAGAAAGAACAATTTTAAACTGTCCGATTTGGCATGGAATGCGCCATGTCGCTCGTTTTGTGCCAGACCGTCACAACTCAAATTTTGGCATTTTTGAGTTAGTGATACAGAAATGTTCCGCTTTTAAATCCCTATAAAACTATCCAAGAGTGGAGATATACATGCAAAAAATAACGGTACTACGGATAGTTGCTTCAGTTCTATTTATTAATGTCAACAAAGTCATATTTTGGTTTATGTTTGATCGTCTACCAATGCACGCGAAGTGATTTGTGACAAAAAAGTAACATTTATTTTTGTAACTGTTTAAAGACAAAAATTAGATTAAAAATGGAAAAGTCTATGCATAGAACAGTGTGTTATTTCCAAATGTGACATTATTGTAATACAATTCCATACTTACAAATAAAAAATATTTTCATTTAAAAGTAGACACAAAATAAGATGTGACGTTATTGTACTAATATTACTAATAAAAATTGTAATATTTCTATTTATGACGTTATTGCTATAAAAACTACTACTTCAAAGTAATGTGGGAATTCGAAATAAAATAAAATGAAACGTTTTTGCAAATAATAAGTCATTAATAGAAGTAAACAATATGTCATATTTTATGTTGTAACTTTATAGCTACATTTATATACCCTCACCATTAGGTATGAGGGTATATATCATTTGATACCGAAAAAGTGTAACGCATTAAAGGAGACCTGTTAGACCCCAAGTATCTCAAAACCAGGAATTTTTTAAACTGTTGACTCTGACTGGCCGGCTGACTGGTTAGATGGCTGTTGGGAGGCTGCAGGATAACTAGAGCACACATTAACTGATATATTTTCCATAATGAAGTAATGGGATTATAAATATGCAGGATATCCCCATCCCTTCTGGTACCTCCAATACGAAATAAACTTTTTTTGGATAATTAATATTTTTCTTTCAAAACTTTCAAACGGGCAACTCGATGGTATTTTATATTTCGTCAATTTAACTATGAACTGAAACACACCTCTTTTGGCACCTCCCATACAAATGGCCGAATTGTCCTTCATTGTTTTCCATACATATATTTTTAAGTATGTATACTGAATTCAACCATATTTTGCGTAGGATATACGCTTATGACAATTTGACTTGGGAATGAATATTGACTATATGGGCTGTCCCTTTCTGATGAGTCTCTTACAAAGGACCAAAATCGACCCCATAGTTCCACATGCAGTCAAATTTTTCACATGGTAAGCGTTCATTAAACGTTGATTTGCGGAAAAGAATCGGTCACGTTGTGCTGGCCCTACTTCCAATAATTTCTTAAGAGAAACTCCTTAAGACGTTGAAAAATGTTTTGTTCGAATTAATAAGACACTTTTTCCTTAGTTCTCAGTTGGTACAGTATAAGATCCTTTCGGTAAATCCACACAAATTGACCAAATTTACAGAAAGGGTGAATTTAACTTTTTACATATATTGTTGAATTTGTTTACACCTTTTACACTGTAACTCTTTACTTTTTTTTACATGTCCCTAAACCTCTGGTCTGACGACCAAAATTCATATCTTCAATCATTGGCGCACCTCCAGCAGGCACATAATAATCCATAAGTTATTTCAATAACTGAAGACTCAAACTATATCTTACATTGGGTGAGGGTATTTATCAGTCAGTTTACCTGACTGTAATTTCTGTACTGGTCTTAATGTGATTTTGATATTAGTGTTCTGGTTTGTACTATTTCATAAAATATAAAAAAATTTTAATAACAATAATGTCATATGTTGACTTGTAACCATTATTAATCGTTAATATTGCATCAACAGTGTTGCAACTCAAATATGCAAAAATAAAATCGGGTCTACACAAAAACAAAATATGTATTTGATGAATAAAAGTCAATAATTGACTTAATTATGCATTAAATATGTTATGCATGCATATTTTTTAGATCCAGATAAGAAATGTTTTGAGATATGATGGTTTAAAAACTTTAAATTGTTCTCCTGTAAAGTTGCAAATTTTGAGTTGTGACGGTCTTGCACAAAACGAGCGATGTGTATTTCCTTATTAAGTATGTGTTAGAGATTTTCGTCAAGCAATGTTCACAAGTACATTGAACAAGTTTCCTCATCAATTAACTGATTCCCAGATGTTTTACTTTTTCTGGCTAGACGGCAACCCTGTTCATTTTCGACTAATCGTTCATTTCCCTCTTTTATAATTTTCCCTTGTCTATGTTCTTTTGACCTTGTAATTCAGCGCACAAAGGATCCCGTTAGATCTGCAGACGCCATGATTGTTTCGGATTCCTCTTTGGTAAAACACTTGTTGCTACCAAAGAAAAAATCAGATAGACAGTCGTGAGTAAGCTAACAAAAAGGACGGTGCTGGTCAACCAAAACTTAAAATTGTCACACAAAAAAAAAAAACTAATAAGAAAAAAAAAAACACCAACAGCCGCATGGCACAGCAGTAGTAATCACTCACATTTGCGGAAGTATTTATTAAATCTGCCATGGATGAAAAGAGAAAATTCGCTTAGAACAGCGCCCAAAACGCAAAAATCATAGAATTTTCTTAGTGCCAATGAACATTTAACAAAAGTTTGCAACTAATTTTTGCCAAAGAAAAAAAAAAGAAAAAAAAAAATGGAAACAGAACAAAAACGTTAAGAAACCTACAAAAAGCAAAAAAAAATATAATGTAAAATAAAACGCTAGTATTAACCTGAATTGTGCAAAGAAAAGTAGAATTATATTCTACAATTAATAAAAAACCCAAAATAATAACGATAAGCGTAAAATTTAAAAAAAAAAACAATAAAACAGCTATATAAGTAATTGAAAATCTAATTTAAAAATAAAACAGACTGGTATTAATTAATATTTAGCTTATTCTGTATGTGTGTATTTATGAAATATAAGTATAAAATTAAACAATATGAAACAAAAAAAGGAAATTAGAACACAAGTGAATACTAAAAAGTTTTAATTGCTGAAAGCCTTCTATGTGATTGTGTACTTAAATACAAACATAAATATCAGAAATGTTGAAACCTACACTGTACTTTACAAAACATGCGATATGAAAATCCTGAAAAAAAAAAAACATTGCGAGCTTTATTACTTAAAGTATTAAGAAAAAAAAAAAATTTCTACCAGGCTACAAAAGAAAAAAGAAAACATACACATATAACTAAAATAAGAGACAAACTGACACCAATATCAAAATTTGGATACACGCAAATAAAACCAAATGTCCAGGCCTCATCTCAAGTCGTCGTCATAATTCACTCCACATCGTCATCATCTATATCCTCACCTGCAGCCGCCACTTCATCATAATCGTCAATTTACAACATCATCGTCATCATGCATCTCATATTCATAATTCACTCATCGGCAAGATCACCATAATTTGTAGGGTAGTTGTAAGTATAGTTTTAAGTGTAGTTATAAGTTCTTTCTTCTATTGTAAATCTTATATTTTGCTAATAATAATAAATTGAATTGAAAATGAAATTTTAAACAGTTAAATCTTTGGAGGTAACAGCAGGGGTAGGGTAGGTAAGGGGAAGTAAGGCCAGACATGGCAATGAATAAGTATGGTCCCAAGTATTTTTTTTGTTTAAGCTGATTTTTTTTGATTTTTTTTAACAAAATTAGTGGCCATGTAATGGCATTCTTTTTTTTCTATGATTACGGGTTGAAATTTAACGGGTCAAGAACCACGCCACAAAAAGGGTAGAGCTAGCCTGGAAACATTCAATATGCCGTTGGCTTCGTTATTTTATATTTAAAAAAAAAAAAAATCAAACCAAATTTACATTTACTAATTTTGTCATAGACTCGCTCGTAACATAGATGGCGCCCAACGAAAAGAAAATCAAAAGTTAACCACCTCAATTAAAATCATTATTTGGAAATCCATAAGACATAATTTTAAAGATTTTGATTCTGTTTAAATGGATAGCGGTGGATTTTCCCAAATAAATTGTTTTTTCTTGAATAAAGAATATCATGTAACTACAAGTCCGAAATCTTTGCAATTTTAAATCCGGGATGTTTGTTGCTGTAAATTACATGATATTTCCAATCAGAGCTGTAAACTCAAGTACAAGTAATCATTACCTACCATGTTCGAAAGTAATTAAAAGTTAACTACATTTCTAATTACATGAGGAATTGGAATTGAAACTAAAAGTCTCAACTACACAGGTAATTGTACTTGAAAGTAATGATTCCTAATTACTTTTCAATTAGCTCAATTACTTTTTAATTACAAGGAATTGAAAGGAATTGACGGAATTGGAAGGAATTAAGAGGAATTGCTACAATTTGGAAAGGTATTGAAATAACATCAAATAACATGTGAAGTGTATGTAAACATAGCAGTGTGACGTCACAAAGAGAAAAGGAGAGTGGGAGCATTATATTTTAACATAACGGACCTTTCCAAATTACAGCAATTCCTCTTAATTCCTTCCAATTCCTCCCAATTCCGTCAATTCCTTTCAATTCCTTGTAATTAAAAAGTAATTGAGCTAATTGAAAAGTAATTAGGAATCATTACTTTCAAGTACAATTACCTGTGTAGTTGAGACTTTTAGTTTCAATTCCAATTCCTCATGTAATTAGAATTGTAGTTAACTTTCAATTCCTTTTTAGATGTACTTGTATTTGTAATTGACCAGTAATGAGTACAAATTGTAATGATTAGTTTACAGCTCTGTTTCCAATAATGAGTACTGCTTTTAGAGCATTAACAGTTTTTACAAAAGGGAATGACCTATAGACTTTGTTTCATTTTTTTTAACTGGACAACTGAATATAGTGTCGACTGTTTCGGACATAGTCAACGTTAAATTTAAATTATAATTTGGCTTAGTGTGTTCGAAACAAAGCTCTTCCTTTCACCTAACCAATGCCTCAGCTGGAACCTCCCAAAATCGTATGTCCTATTGTTTATAAAGAAAAATTTGTAAGCCTTCACCAAATAGCAGGTAAACCATTTTTATTAATTTTTCCATTATATTGTTTTTGATTTATGGTACCTGGTTATATTGTCAATTAGATTTGCCCCCGTATTTTCCCTATACATATTTGTACATATTTAAAATCTTTTTATAAATTTATATCTACTTATCAATAGCGATTGTTATTGATACCAAGGTAAAGATTTCAAGTTTTTTTTGCTTTGTTAGTTCATAAGTACAATTTTTCAATCCCCCTTAATTTTTTTATTATTAATTTGCATATACTAACAAAAAATTATTAAATTTGAAATTTCTTTTTAAAATTTTCTTCACATTTTTTATATTTCTCAATTATATATCACATTTGCACATTAACACTTATTTGCCAATTTTTATAAAAAAAAAAAAAAATAAAACTAGTACGTAGTTGTATCGCTAGTATGCACCTTCGTAGTTCTTCGCGAATTTCTCCTAGTAAACTGAATCTTAGCAGAGGTCGCGGAAAAAGAGTAGACGCATCACCAAACACCTCCTATTCAGATTTATACAGTTCATCCAGTAATAGACCACCGGTTATTCATTCACCTCCGCGCAGCTCAAGTTTTCCGTTAAGTAACTTAACTATTGGTAATTTAAATGTTAATGCTTCTCACTCTGTTGATAACATCAGAACGACACCTTGTGATTCCGAGCACGAAACTTTATTAGATTCGCCTTTAGACCATATCGAAGCTAATGGTCAGGACCGACCTTCTTTTTCTAAAACTTCTTTGAGTCAGGCAACCACTTTAATCGGTTTTGAAACCAATCAGTCAACAGCTGTTCCAGAAACAATCATGACGTCGACAGATAATAACGTGAACTTGCCTGGGTCAAGAACCTCTGGAATCAATACAGATGACCTGATGACGGCATTGAATAGTATCCGAGAAACACAGTCGAAATTTGCCGCCGAATTAGGTTCGTTAAGGGCTACAGTTTCAAATTTTACACAACCATTGGGCATTTCAAATGATTCTAACAGTACAGTGGACACTCAGAATCAGGATGTTTCCATCCCAGTGCGAAATTCTAATTCCACTATCGGAAGAGATAAAATCGACCTGGAAAAGTGGAAAATTCATTTTGATGGCACTGGAAATGTAATGGATTTTCTTTTCAAAATCGATACGCTAGTAGATAGAACTCGTTGCCATTTCGAACAACTAGAATCTAATTTCCAAATTTTTCTGAGTGGAAAAGCTGAACAGTGGTACTGGGAGTTTATAAAAAGAAACAATGACCCACCTTATAGACTCATTAAAAGAGGACTATTAAAAGAGTTTGCCACTTTTGAATCTGATGATGACATCATTATGCAAATAAATTCTAGAAAACAACATAATAAAGAGTCCTACGATGATTTTCACTCTGCCATTCTTGCATTGAATTCCAAAATGAGAGAATCTCTATCGGATAGTCGCCTTGTCAGTATATTGAGGAAAAATGTAAATCCCGAGCTAAAACTTATGTTGTTTAATTCAGATGCTAAAGATTTACATACACTTCGGGATGTAGCTAGAAACGCGGAGAAAATTCTTAAAGAAAGTAAAGGTTTGTTTCCAACTAAGGTTGTCAGTCGTCAGGTAAATGAATTAGACGTTGTTCCTACAGAGGATGAAGAATTTGATTCGGAAAATGATCCCCAAATAGACGCGATACAATTATCTCAGCGTCCTCTAAAGCCAGATTACTCTCGTATTAAATGTTGGAACTGCCTGTCTTTTGGACATTCATTCATTTACTGTCCTGAAGAAACCCGAACGCTTTTTTGTTACAAATGTGGAGAGCGAAACGTGTCGACCCCAAGGTGCAAGAATCCTCATCTGGGAAACCGGAAGCGGAGCGAGATGGCCACCGGGGACTCTCGTTCCCAAACTTAAACCCCGAGTATGCTAACGAAGGAAAGATAAGTCTTCCACAGGAAGACGAATCTACAATGCCGCTTCAAATCTCACATGATTTACCAGACCTTACGAAATCTAGTCAAAGTTCTAAAAGAATTTTGAAATGTCGTGAACGTTTTAGAAAAAGAAAATTTTATCGCCGATTAATTGAATCTTCTAGTTTTTGTGGTCAAGTTGATGAAAGACCTTTTGCAAATGTTTTAATATTAAATGAAAATGTTTTCGGTTTACTAGACTCTGGAGCTAGTGTATCTGCCTTGGGCAAAAATAGTTTAAATTTCATTGAAAGAAATAACATAAATTTGAGACCATTTAAATCTTCCATTTCCACAGCTGATGGTTCAAAGAATTCGGTTCTAGGATTTTGTAATTTACCAGTAACCTATAAAGGTGTCACTAAAAATATTGTTTTTTATATTGTTCCCTCGTTAAATCAAGAGGTGTATTTAGGTTTAGATTTCTGGCGAAATTTTGCCATAGCTCCTAATATAATTCCACAAATTGAGACCCTGTGTGTAGATCAACCCGATAAAAAAGATTTTTGTTTTCACGAATTATCCGCCGAAGAGAAATTAAATCTCGAAATTGTAACTTCCGAATTTCCGTCGTTCGAAAAACTGGGTCTTGGTAGGACAACGCTTTTGAGCCATCATATTGACACGGGAGATGCCGTTCCTATTAAGTGTAGGCATTATCCTCTTTCACCTCCTAGACAAGCCGAAGTATATGAGGAATTAGATCGGTTGTTGAAAATGGGTATCATTGAAGAGTCTAACTCACCATGGTGTTTTCCCATCGTGAATGTAAGAAAACCCGGCAAGATTCGTCTATGTTTAGACTCGCGCAAATTGAATTTGGTTACAAAGAAGGACTCCTACCCACTTCCTCATATTAATGGTTTGCTCTCTCGGCTACAGGACACCCAGTATATCAGCGGGATAGATTTAAAAGACGCTTTTTTTCAAATACCTCTTACGGAGTCTTCTAAAGAAAAAACGGCATTTGCGGTTCCAGGTAGACCGCTCTACCAGTACAAGGTTATGCCCTTTGGGCTTTGCAATGGTCCTCAAACGATGAGTCGATTGATGGACAAATGCATTCCCTCTCGCTTGAGAGAGAATGTATTTATCTATTTAGATGACCTACTGGTATGTAGCGCAACCTTCCTAGACCATTTGAGAATTCTTCGCGAAGTATCCCAGTGTTTAAGAATAGCCGGTCTTACGATAAACGTATCGAAAAGTAAATTTTGTCAATCGGAAATTAAATATCTGGGGTATCGTATAGGAAAAGGTTGTTTAAAAGTTGATCCGGAAAAGGTTTCCGCCATAGTGGATTTCCCTTTACCAAAAACTCCTCGACAGGTACGCCGATTAATTGGTATGGCTAACTGGTACCGCAGTTTTATCACCAACTTTGCCGATATGGCTGGACCACTAACCGATTGTCTAAAGTTAGGTAAAGGGACATTTAAATTGACTCCAGAAGCGATAAATAGTTTTCAAACCTTAAAAGTTGCTCTAAGTGAAGCACCAGTTCTAGCCCAACCCGATTTTTCGCGTGAATTCATCATCCAATGTGATGCCTCTCGTATCGGTGTAGGAGGAGTTTTATACCAACTAGACGATGAAAACCGCGAAAGACCAATCGCGTTTGTATCACAGAAGCTAAACCGCGCACAGCGAAATTACACAGTCACCGAACTGGAGTGCTTAGCGGCAGTTGTCTGCATAAATCGTTTCAGGCCATATGTTGAAGGTTTGCCATTCCGCGTAATCACAGATCACTCAAGCCTCAAGTGGCTAATGAATCAAAAAGACTTAAGTGGTAGACTCGCTCGCTGGAGTTTAAAACTCCAAGGGTTTGATTTTCGCATGGAACATAGGAAAGGCTCTCTTAATATAGTACCTGACGCGTTATCGCGCTTTGATGTTGACGCATTAGAAATTGACCCCATCTTTCCGGAGATTGATTTGACATCGGCCGAGTTTGATTGCAACGACTACAATGACCTCCGAAAAACTGTTTCGAAAAACAACGATCTATTACCCGATATACGTCTGTGTAACAAACATGTTTTCAAGAGAGTTAGGTTCCGCCAAGGTAATGAAAATGAGGAAGACAGTTTATGGAGACTGTGGCTGCCAAAATCTTTATCAGAGAAAGCCATTAGGTTAAGCCATGAGTCTAGTTGTCATGGAGGCTATTTCAAAACCCTCAGCAGAGTCCGTCAAAAGTATTATTGGCCTACCATGGCGCGAGATATAAAAACATATGTTGAAAATTGTGATGATTGCAAAATCATTAAAGCACCTAACCAAATTCTACGGCCGCCTATGGGTGATGCTTTTAAAACTGTCCGTCCGATGCAGCGTTTATACTGCGATTTTCTTGGTCCGTATCCGTGTTCTAAATCGAAAAACTCTCAACTATTCATAGTTCTCGACCACTTCACAAAGTTTATATTTCTCAAGCCTTTAAGATCTGCCACTTCGATCAACGTCATTGATTTTTTTCAGAATTACATTTTTAACACCTTCGGCGTCCCACAATTTGTGCATAGTGATAATGCCAAGCAGTTTGTTTCTAAGGAACTTCAGGAATTCTTCCAACTGTACGGAGTGACTCATATCCGAACGGGTTTATATTCGCCACAGGCAAACGCTTCGGAGCGTGTTAATCGCGAAATCGTTTCAAAAATTCGGTATTTTCTTAAGGATGAGTCAAACCACCTGAACTGGGACTTATGTATTCCGAGAATTTTAGGAACTCTGCGAAGCGATATCCATACCTCGATCGAATGTTCGCCCTACTATGCCATGTTCGGCCAAAATATGTGCACCCATGGCTCCACTTATCCCCTGTTGGACAAATTAAATATTTTAGTAGATGACACGGTCGTGGAAAGGGCAGACAAGTTGTCAAATATTCGAGAGAAAATATCACGCAGCCTTGAAAAAGCTCACGAGAGATCCTCAAGGGTATACAACACTCGTGTGAAACCCGTAAACTACAGAGTAGGACAGGAGATTTTTAGGAAATCACATAATCTCAGCAAATTTGAAAAAGGTATTAACGCTAAATTTACACCCAAATATGTAAAGTGCCGCATTCGCGCAAAGGTTGGAAACTCATTGTATGATATAGAAGATTTACAAGGAAAAATTATTGGTAGATTTCACGCCTCAGATTTGAAACCTTAATTTCTAAAAGTTATTTTGCCTTCCACGCCTTTCTCCTTAATGGTAATATTTTTTTTAAAAAGTTATTTCGGTTTTCACGGACTTGACTTGCGTGCATATAAGTTTTAGCGTAAAATTCCAATTTACAAAGTTGTATCCCTCAAATTTATTTCGCCATGATTTTAGTGGGTCGCGCCACATGTTTAACTTATACGTACATATGTACACTTATTTAAATTTAAAATTTTCTACCAAATCATCATGCCCGAAAATGATAAAAATTTGTTTTACCCGGCTGGTCGTGGGTCGCGCCACACGTTAGCTTAACATCACCATACAATTAGGCACACGACAGATTGACATTTAGATTTTTTTTCTTTTGCCCGGCTTGTGGGTCGTGCCCCACGTAATAAAATTCCACTTAGTTTTGAAAATCTTTTTCCTGTTCGTTAATCAATTAAAAATTTTCATAACGAAGCAGTTTTGTTAGAGATTTTCGTCAAGCAATGTTCACAAGTACATTGAACAAGTTTCCTCATCAATTAACTGATTCCCAGATGTTTTACTTTTTCTGGCTAGACGGCAACCCTGTTCATTTTCGACTAATCGTTCATTTCCCTCTTTTATAATTTTCCCTTGTCTATGTTCTTTTGACCTTGTAATTCAGCGCACAAAGGATCCCGTTAGATCTGCAGACGCCATGATTGTTTCGGATTCCTCTTTGGTAAAACACTTGTTGCTACCAAAGAAAAAATCAGATAGACAGTCGTGAGTAAGCTAACAAAAAGGACGGTGCTGGTCAACCAAAACTTAAAATTGTCACACAAAAAAAAAAAACTAATAAGAAAAAAAAAAACACCAACAGCCGCATGGCACAGCAGTAGTAATCACTCACATTTGCGGAAGTATTTATTAAATCTGCCATGGATGAAAAGAGAAAATTCGCTTAGAACAGCGCCCAAAACGCAAAAATCATAGAATTTTCTTAGTGCCAATGAACATTTAACAAAAGTTTGCAACTAATTTTTGCCAAAGAAAAAAAAAAGAAAAAAAAAAATGGAAACAGAACAAAAACGTTAAGAAACCTACAAAAAGCAAAAAAAAATATAATGTAAAATAAAACGCTAGTATTAACCTGAATTGTGCAAAGAAAAGTAGAATTATATTCTACAATTAATAAAAAACCCAAAATAATAACGATAAGCGTAAAATTTAAAAAAAAAAACAATAAAACAGCTATATAAGTAATTGAAAATCTAATTTAAAAATAAAACAGACTGGTATTAATTAATATTTAGCTTATTCTGTATGTGTGTATTTATGAAATATAAGTATAAAATTAAACAATATGAAACAAAAAAAGGAAATTAGAACACAAGTGAATACTAAAAAGTTTTAATTGCTGAAAGCCTTCTATGTGATTGTGTACTTAAATACAAACATAAATATCAGAAATGTTGAAACCTACACTGTACTTTACAAAACATGCGATATGAAAATCCTGAAAAAAAAAAAACATTGCGAGCTTTATTACTTAAAGTATTAAGAAAAAAAAAAAATTTCTACCAGGCTACAAAAGAAAAAAGAAAACATACACATATAACTAAAATAAGAGACAAACTGACACCAATATCAAAATTTGGATACACGCAAATAAAACCAAATGTCCAGGCCTCATCTCAAGTCGTCGTCATAATTCACTCCACATCGTCATCATCTATATCCTCACCTGCAGCCGCCACTTCATCATAATCGTCAATTTACAACATCATCGTCATCATGCATCTCATATTCATAATTCACTCATCGGCAAGATCACCATAATTTGTAGGGTAGTTGTAAGTATAGTTTTAAGTGTAGTTATAAGTTCTTTCTTCTATTGTAAATCTTATATTTTGCTAATAATAATAAATTGAATTGAAAATGAAATTTTAAACAGTTAAATCTTTGGAGGTAACAGCAGGGGTAGGGTAGGTAAGGGGAAGTAAGGCCAGACATGGCAATGAATAAGTATGGTCCCAAGTATTTTTTTTGTTTAAGCTGATTTTTTTTGATTTTTTTTAACAAAATTAGTGGCCATGTAATGGCATTCTTTTTTTTCTATGATTACGGGTTGAAATTTAACGGGTCAAGAACCACGCCACAAAAAGGGTAGAGCTAGCCTGGAAACATTCAATATGCCGTTGGCTTCGTTATTTTATATTTAAAAAAAAAAAAAATCAAACCAAATTTACATTTACTAATTTTGTCATAGACTCGCTCGTAACATAGAATTTGTGATTAATTGTACCAACTATTTTTGTCTCACTCCCTGCCATAGTAAAAGCTTGTTTACAAATATACTATCGTTGTAAAGTATAACAGTCGTTATAAGAAAATGGCATCATATGAATGTAGTAAACGACATACCCGTCAATAGTCAATACATATTGACTTCAGAGTCAAAAGGAAACACAAGGAAATATTTAGTCATTGACAAAACATAAACAACAGACTATGCGTTTTGTGTTGGTAGGACTCCAAATAACAAAGCAGCACAATATAACATAAGTTATGAATTGTTTATATAAAAATGCAATAAAATTAGTTAAATACAAAATAAGGGTGATTTACACGCTATTACCTCACATCCCCAATCTACTGAGAATTCAGTACATTTTGATTTCCTGTCCACCTTCCTTTAATGCAATATAACTTTGGTATTTTGCCTTTGGTGTTTTATTCGACATTTGAATCTATTATAATGTCCCAAATTTTGATTAATTAGGTTCGTTGTTTGATGACCTCGAGCCTAATTAATCAAAATTGTTGATATTATGGTATTACTTTGCTGTGCCTTTGCTTACTCCTGCCACATTAGGCTATCTCGTTCATGTTGTTGAGGGTATGTGAGTAGATATGGATAGATAGCGTGTAAACCTTACTATATGCGAGTCCTTTCTCGAATAAAGCATGCGGAATATTCATTTAGTAATGTCTTTATAATTCCTTATCGTAGAAAAAGATAAAAGATATCGTCTCAAAATCTAGTTCATTACTTTCGCCGCAGCACAGTGGGGCCGATAAGAAAAAACACGGTAATAATTTGGAATGTACTAGATATTCATAGAAGAGGAGTCAGGATTTCACAATATTTTTATTCAGCGGCACCCTGTTTCAACGCAGTTAGTGAGTCGGGGTGTCAAAGTTATAATCTATTAAAGCTCGATGAAATTTTGGGACCTACACCTCTAAAAGACGTGATTTAAATGAAAAAAATCGAACAATTTTAATATTTTTATTAACACATTATTATTTCAAATTAAACGAAAATGCTTATTTTAAACTGGTACTAAGTTCAGTGTTCCGTACGAAAAATTGTCAAACCCCATACACATTTTTTTGCTTGGACATTTTGCTTTTACAACTTCACGGACTTAAACTTTGTGGATAACACGGTGTACGAGAAAAATGTGATGTGGACTATAAGTACATTTGAGCCCAAAAAATCGTCTGGCCTGTATTGTCTAATACCAAACATGCTGCAAGCCTCTGTGCATAATATATCTCTGATTTTGGTGGACATATTTAAAGCTTGAATCCGTCTATCTTGTGTTTCACAGAAATGGAGGGAAGTTGTTGTGGTTTTTTTATATCTAAGTAGGGTGGCCCATCCATGCCTTCCGAAAGGACAACAGACTAATTAGCCTCTCATCATTTTTTTTGTGCATATAAGATCATCTTTAAGCCCTCACAATCTAAGCTCCATTCAGTTGAGAGCGCTCTTCATTACGTGGAGGGCTATGCGAAAGGCAATCGTGAATTCAGTTGCTGATTTCCTGGACATAAAAGAGGCCATCAATAATGTGAAGGATTGCGTGGATTGCATACAAGGAAACCGCGTAGTCAACTTAGATATAAAAGATTGCTTTTAGAGGAACACCATGGGATGGAGTCATGTCCCTTCTTCTATGGCTCCTTGTGATAAACGGAGTGCATACCTAAATCATTCAATGAAGGTGGTACAACAATTGTAACATATGCGGACATGTTCGTCATAATATGTGCAAAATTTCTACCAACGTTGTGTGATATTATACAAGTAACGGCAAAAATGACGAAAAAGTGTTCTTGTTCGTACATGTAAATCAAACTTAATGACTTTGGGCAACGTATATTTTACTTACTTACTTACTTAGCTGGTACTTCTATGCAATTCCAGTGGATTATATACCGCACGTAGAAAAATATTATAAGCGCCTCGATCTTCTGCGCTTCTTCTCCAGTTAGTCACACCGAGTTCTGTAAGGTTCTCAGTAACCTGGTATTTCCAACGGAGTTTTGGTCGCCCTCTTCTGCGCCGTCCATCGAGTTCATTGTCGAAGACTTTTCGAGCTGGAGCATTTTCGTCCATGCGTACAACATGACCTAGCCAACGTAACCGTTGAACCTTAATGCGTTTGACCACGTCAATGTCAGTGTACAGCTCGTACAGCTCATGATTCATACGACGCCGATACTCTCCGTTAACGATGATGGGCCCATATATTTTACGGAGTATTTTTCTCTCGAATACCGCCAGAACCGATTCATCCGCTTGTGTCATAACCCAGGATTCTGAGCCATACATTAGGACAGGTAGAACCAGTATCTGGTATAGCTGGAGTTTTGTTCGTCGAGAGAGGGCTCTGTCATTGAATCGCTTGCTTAGTCCGTAGTAGCATTTATTTGCAAGCAGGATTCTTCGGATTTCTAGGCTGACATTATTTTCTTTGTTGATGGCGGAGCCTAGGTAGACAAAATTATCTACCACCTCGAAATTATAGTTGTCAACGTTCACGCAGTTTCCCAAACGAGTAGATTCTTTGTTCGTTGAAACTAATAACTTCGTTTTGTCCTCGTTCACCGTTAGGCCCATTTTCGCTGATTCCTTCTGAATACCTGAGAAGGCTGCAGTCACATCCCGAAGTTTTCGACCGATGATGTCTACGTCATCAGCGTACGCGAGTAGCATGTGGCTTTTGTTGAATATAGTGCCACTCGTGTTTACTGCAGCTTTTCTCATTATCATCTCCATCACAATGTTGAAGAGATCGCACGATAGGCCGTCGCCTTGTTTTAGTCCTCGTCTGGTATAGAATGGCTCCGTAAGGTCCTTGCCAATCTTCACTGAAGACTTCGTGTCAGTCAGCGTCATTCCGCAAAGACGTATCAGCTTCGCTGGAATACCAAACTCAGCCATGGCTTCAAGTAATTTCTGCCGTATCGGGCTGTCGAAGGCAGCTTTATAGTCGACAAAAAGATGGTACGTGTCGATCTGTTTCTCTTGGGTCTTTTCCAGGATTTGCCGAAGTGTGAAAATCTGGTCAGTTGTTGATTTTCCAGGTCTAAAGCCACACTGATAAGGCCCGATCAGGTTGGATAACACTGGCTTTAGTCTTTCACATAGCACACTCGACAGGACCTTATATGCGATGGGTAAAAGGCTGATCCCGCGGTAGTTGGAGCACACACTTGGATCACCTTTTTTCAGCACAGGACATAATACGCTTACATTCCAATCGTCGGGCATGCACTCTTTAAGCCAAACCGTGCGCAGGAGCTGGTGCATGCTCGTTATCAACTCCTCGCCACTGGACTTGAAGAGCTCTGCGGGCAGACCGTCGGCACCGGCTGCTTTGTTGTTTTTCAGCCGCGATATTGCTCTTCTTACCTCGGCTTGACTTGGTGGTGGGCAATTTAAGCCGTCGTCGACAATTGGCGTGATAACTTCACGTGCGCTGACTTCTGGAACCAGCAGTTGCTGGAAGTGTTCTCTCCATATGTGCAGCACACTCTGCGTATCCGTGACCAGATTTCCATCACTGTCCTTACAGGTGGGGAGGCCATTACCGTATCCATTTGCTCTTACTTTCGGGCCTCACCTCTATCCCTGTATCGCTCTATATCCTCGCTCTCCCGTTCCTTCATCTGACGTTTTTTTCGCCTAAATAGCTGTCTCGCCCGTTTTACTTTCTCCTTATGCCGTTCCCTAACAGCACGGGTTACAATTGGCTGTAGCGTTGCCATATAAGCAGCATCCTGTTCCTCAGACGCTGTGCGACATTCTTCATCGTACCAGGATTCGTCTGAGCGCCGCTTTTCATATCCTAGCACGGTTGTTGCGGCGGTTGCCATGGAATGCGCAATATACTGCCACTGTGTATCGGGAACGTCAGAAGTAGAGGCGTTGTGTCGTAAAAGTTGGGAGAGTTGGTCGGAGTAGGCAGTAGCTATCTCTGGGGTTTGCAGCTTCGCGATGTCCAGCTTTCTTTGTGTTTGGTTACGTGCGTTTTTCGCTCTGCTCAATCTTGTGCGAACCTTGGCTGCAACCAGGTAATGATCCGAGCCAATATTAGCACCACGGATCACACGCACGTCCATGACACTAGATGCATGCCTGCCATCAATTACCACATGATCAATTTGATTTTTGGTGTTTTGATCGGGGGATAGCCAAGTTGCCTTGTGGATATCTTTGTGCTGGAATCTGGTTCCACTAACTACCATGTTCCTTCCCGCTGCGAAGCTAACCAGCCTAAACCCGTTGTCTGACGTGTCGGTATGCAGGCTGAATTTACCGATCGATGGACCAAGAACATCTTCCCTTCCTATTTTTGCATTAAAGTCTCCCAGAACAATTTTAATGTCGTGGCCAGGGCAGCGGTCGTATGTTTCCTCTAGGCGCTCGTAAAATGCATCTTTAATCTCATCGTCTTTATCTTCCGTCGGGGCGTGTACACAAATCAGCGTGATGTAAAAATATTTCGCCCTGATGCGAATGGTGGCTATTCGGTCACTTACAGGGTTAAACCGCGAGACCAGGTGTCGAAGTCTCTTGCCGACTATGAAACCACAACCAAATTCGTGTCTTTCTG